>JAODKF010000126.1:7754122-7780244 GCA_026779585.1 Mormyrus proboscirostris
TCGGTACCAGTGCTGTAGCCTCTCATCTTGTTTCCTGCTCCAGGATGTTGGGGGCAGGCGGGGGGGGGGGTGGTTGGTTTAGAAGGGTAGATCATCTGTCCCAGGTACCTTCTGAGGGCAGTCCTCTTGGGGGGGCCCTTCCGGGGTCAGGGTCAGCCGCAGTGAGCTGTGACCTCACTGGGGGTCGCACGTGGGCTGCTGCCTGTGTATGAAGAATGAGCCTCTGTTTGGCCTGGGGAGTGCCTGGTCCAGCAGCCCGGCTTCAGCGTAACTCCCGAACACGGACAGCTGATCTCCCAAACTCACGCAGTCCACGGGATGCATCATTTGAGAAGATTTCTCAGAATTGAGTGAATTTTGGAAGTTTAACCGGAAGCTCTTTGTTAGATTACATGAGGACTGGGTGAGTTTCAGTTCCCTATACTATAATATATGATGAGGAAGCCCGACTTTAGGTCATTGGTGGTCTCGTATCAGAAACAATCAAAAAGGGACTGAGTGAGTTTTGGGAAGTTTTGAACATTGTGTTCCGCTTAGCAGATTCATGGTTTCTTTCTTATAGAAAGGAGGTATAACATTTCACCGCCTGTATCTACTCTGAAAGAGCTGAATTAATGTTATACTGAAAGGTTAGAATGGATGCTTAAGACTTAATGAGCTTGAGATCCTGGTTGTGGGAGTTCTCTGGTTCTCAAAATCAAGGCAAATCTTTAAAACACAGGTATGATTCCCAGTGTGTGACCATGTCAATCGCCTATCCTGCCCCCGGTTCCTCAAGAAGACTGGTTGTGCGGTGTTGCACTATTATCAGACAAAACACTTTGATTAGCTCAACGGCCGCTGGAGCCGTAATTAATAACAGACTGTACTCATGAGCGATTCCCAGGCTGGTCCCTTTCCGCTTCAGCCTACCCGGGAAAACAGGGGAAAATGCCTGGGGAAATTCCTGCGGCCGTTTTGAGACGAGGACGACAAGCCACCATGCGTGGAGCAGACATGCGGCGCGAGGAGCGCACGACGTGGAGAGCGGACACTGGCTTAATTGCTCTCAGCTGCATCTCCCTACGCGCGTCCGTCAAAGTGTGCATTGTGGGTCGGTGTCAGGTGCAGGGCCGGGGGTGTGGGATGGAGTGAAAGCATGCCCACAATAAAAGCCCCCCGTATGTCTCGGGTAGAACCGGTTGCACCTGCGGAATGGCAGGCCTCGGTCTCAGTCTCTGTCGGTCCTGTCGGTGGCCTTTACCAGATCACAACGTTGAAGCTGGGGATGCCTGCCGTCATCGAGGCATTGAGGAAACTATGAGTACTCGACCGTATTTCTTCAGTACTGTTCTCACGAACCCATTTGACACCATCTTCCATTGTCGAAGACCAATTCCAATACTCAAGAACAGAAGTACAGAGGACGGTAAAAATCCCCGGACGTCGTTCTTGCCCCGTCCCAAATGTAAAGGATACATTGGCTGCATCCTTGCCAAACAAGACCAATCCCATGGTTCATTGCGGCCAATGTTCATTCTTGGGAGGCAAGTTAGCGAAACCGGTCTTGCCGGGACCACAGATATGGTCTTTTGCGTACTCTGTAATGAGAAAAACCCAAAGGACTTTGTCATCGGCGCTTTGAACTGATGCCGTGAAACAAGTAGCATCATAGCTTTCATCAGCTCAATGAAGGAAAAAGAAAGCAAATAAAACTGACGCAGTAAAACTTATTTACTGTCTCTGTGGGGCATTTTAATTTTGCGGCACCACCAACAGAAACCCCAACACCCTCCCTAACTTCAATCATTGTGGATGATGCAATGCCTTTAGCAGATGTGCTGAAGCTGCCAATGTCAATATCGTACTAGGAGAAATATCTCTCCCTGACCTCAGCTTCCTGTCCAAAAGGTCATGGGGATGTCCTAACGCTGTCCGTCCAGATACACAGATCCTTTCAGGCTGCTAAGCATTAGTGATTAATGACAACACTGAACATTTCCTGGGGAGAACAGAGGGAAATGATCACCGACTTAACTGTCTTAGGGAGCAGGAAGCTGCCAAACAGCTGCCAGGTGGTCACATCACCAGCATAGACATGACCTAAGAAGTGATTCATCTGCTGGTCCTCTGAAAGGACAACATGGCAACTGGAGGCCTTGAGCGTGCGATCCAACCGCCTCCATGTGTGCTGCAGACCGCCCACAATCCCCTGGTCGCTCAGCAAGCATCTAAGCCATGAACAATGCTGCTTGGCTGGCCTACTGCTTGACCATTGTACTTGGTGATCCACAGTACTGTATCTAGTAGACCAAGGGTGGGGAACTCATTTCAAATTTTTTAAAATCCTTTGAAGGTTACTGAACTTCACACGATTATATTGTGTTTTGTGACGCTGTATCAATTCTCAAAAACACTGCAATCAATTTTTAATCAACAGTTTTTGCGCAAAGATTTGTGGCAGACAGTAGTTCATTTTGTGTTGTAAACTCCCGACCATTAGATAGCAGTGTTGTAATCTTTTATCTGCCCTTTGACCCTTCCACTCCAACATAACAATGTAAACTGAGACCGGAAGTAGCGGAATGGCGCACTGCTAATGTTTGCATTAGCAAACATAGTTGATTAGTGATGTTAGCGATGGTCCCATGGAGTTAGTCCGGCTACATGGCGTATAGAGCTGAAGTGTGAGCTAATTTTGGCAAGAGCGTTTAGTTTATTTTTTTTTACTGATATAAGCAAATGCTTATTCTTGGCTCATACTGCACAAAAAGCAGCATTATCATGATGGACGGTTACAGGAACTGTAAATGCAAATGCAGGTGCCACTGATCTGATTACACAAAAAAGTCCACTTTTGTAAAACTGAGATATATGCACACAGTGGTGTGTTACATTATGACAGTTTTTCTAAAATTAGATTTAAAATATCGGAATACATCGCCTTGCTTACAGTATCACAATATATCGCAATAAACTGAATCATAGCCCTTGTACCATGATACATGTCATATTCTTGCCAGTACAGAGCCCCACAATTTTATGTTATTTTGTTCTATCGCATGAAAACAAGTAATTGCTGTCTAGATATTTTTTTTTTTTGTATTTTTTTTGTATTTCTGAAATGCCTCTGGGCCGGATAAGACTGTCTTTTGGGCTGCATGCAGCCTGGTGGCGTTTTCCAGGCCTGTATTAGACCAAACCTCTGGTGGTTTAATAAATTTAAAGTTAATCTGTTTTTAAGTAGGCAAATTAAGAGCCTCTTCCCACAGTGGTAAATTGATTCAACTGAGCCATTGTTGCTTTCTAAACAATAATAAGATGCTCCTTAACATTATTCAATATTATGATGCAAAAAAAAGTATCATAGCTTCTTTACTTTACAAAGACCCTTTGCATTATATTACTGCTGCTTTAAAAATGACTCCATGCTGTTTATTAAGAGCTACTGCACAGGAATTTGCTGACACTTACTCGTCAGTCAAGCACCAGAATCTGGAACCAGTTGAACATAAAAACACAGACAAGTGCAGCAGGAGCATTAACAAGGGGATCACTGGGGAATATTAGACTATATAATATGTACAAAAGCTGGGGGAAGTCACACAGACACGATTTCTTCTCACAGTACAGAACACAGACACTATGCTATGAATAAGGCACATTCATATTCACATTTATTTCCGTCATATCTGGTTATTTCTTAGTGAGGACAGTTTTCCCAAAATATGTTTACACTTCTTTCCAGTTCTAGTTAGGCCGTTTTTTTGGGATAAGAGTAGCAAGTCCCAACCTAAATAATCACCTGTAGGCCAGCTATTTAAATCAAACCCCTAGACCTTCAGATTACCGGATCTCTCCTCCTCCCATGTACCCTATGACAAGTTCCATGTGGCTTCCAGCCACAAGCCTGTCAGTCGCTCTAATTACTGACACACACATACAATCACAGGCGATAACGGCGCCACCTCGGTCACAGCAGCAACGACAGCCGACGGTTAATGGAACAAGTTCGGGTGCTTTTCTCCTTGAAGCCTTTTAGGACGTGGTGACATCACCAGCCACAAATGGCTTCTCCAGATGATCTCGAGCGCTGACATACAAGCTTGGCTCATTGGTGCGCACGCCAGACAGAGTCTGATTCGGACAGTTCGATGGCAAACTTACACACAGTTTGCCATTAAACCGTGGTGACTGAGCTCTTTGTCGTCTCTGGGATATACTGCGAGGATGAATCCCATTGCACTGCTTCACATGAAGAGCTCAACAGACTACAAATGTCCTGATTAGTCCTGGTTGTTATGCATCGCTTGTCTCACATACCATCAAAGTACCAGCAGGGTCTGTTGTCTATCTCTGGAGTACTCAGCCGTTTCATTGTAAAGGTCCTAATATGAAGCCATAATTCTACCCCAGATCTTTAGCATTCAGAGGAGAAGATGGAGCAGAGGGTGTTTTATTCCCTTGCATAAACTTCCTTTCAACATTATTCTTGATGAAGGAAAACGATATGTGTGCCAGTCCAGCGGGAATAGGTTCTTCACCACAGCAGGTGCTTTCAGTCAAGTAGAATAACCAATCAATCATGCACACTCAACCCATGCAAGTGAATCAACCAATCACTGAAGCATATTCCAGGAATGCAAGGAGACCAACCAATCAGTCAAATACCTTCCAGGAAATCAAAAACAGCAACCAATCAATCAAGTGTATACCATAAAATGGAGATATAGTCCAGGAAAACATTCCCACCAGTTTTAATTAACCTTTTACTATATGACATCATTTTCCTCTGTGTATTTACCTACTCAATGATGCTATTTTTTTCAGATCCACGTCTTGGGGAGGCATGGTGGTGCAGTGGTTAGCAGTGTTGCCTCCCACCTCTGGGACCAGGTTTCATATCTCTGCCAGGGTACCATGTGTGTGGAGTTTGCATGTTCTCCCTGTGTCATCATGGGGTTTCCTCTGGGTGCTCTGGTTCCCCCCCACAGTCCAAAAACATGCTGAGGCTAATTGGAGTTACCAAATTGCCCGCAGGTGTGTGAGTGTGCCTTGTGATGGGTAGGTGGCCCATCCTGGCTTGTTCCCTGTGTCTGGTGAAGCCTCTGGAATAGACTCTGGAAACCCCATGACCCTGAATAAGACAAGTGGTTGCAGAAAATAGATGGATCTACTACTTCCAGGGAAATGCTGAACATACTTTCATGAGGTTTGATTCCACCATATCTCTGTGCTGGTTTAAAAGGGATCCAGCTTATTGCAGGTCTATTTGACGGGGAAGTTTGCTGTCAGCTGTAGTGCTCTACATTACAGAGGCAACCTCCACCCCATGAAGACTTTGTTTCTAACAGACAACGCGCTCACTTCAGTTTGTAACAAAAACACAGACATAGATTACATAAAGTGATTTACCATCCCTTACTTTTCAATGCTGTAAATTTACAAACCATCTGCAAACAGCCTAAAAACTTCTCTCATGTTCAGTAATATAATCTCAAAATGGACAACACATCCTTTAAACATCTGTTTAGGGCACTTCCCGTTGCCTGTTTATTTGTGCTTCTGTTGAGTTTGCAGGCCAGTTACTATTAGTGTAGGACTATGCCTGGTACAATAGGGCGTGGAGAAGGACTTGCAGAAATGTCCTTTGGTGTCGGTTATAGGAAAGCCTGTGTTTGCTCTGAATTCCCCATCCGGTTTGGGCTGGAGAGCACGCCCACCTACGGAGACCAAGAGGGATACAGCTCTCCCTTTGAACACTCTGTGCTAAATGAGCATAGCTCCATGGCACATCCAGCTCAGTGCGGGTTGCATCCAGCGAGTTTGCCGCTGGAGATGGTGGGTGTGCATTTGCATGACGTCCACATTTGCGGCATTAGCATTTTGCTAAAAACACTGTTAGTGACAGAGCTTGGTTTTCGATGTCTGAGCATTTGTTTTGATGGACTCTTGATAAATACCAAGCCCCTTCATTTCCAAAATCTTCAGTGTTCTTCTCATCATTTGCCAAGTTTACCCAAATATGCAGCTGTATAGTCAAAACTTTCATTCATTAAGCACAATACAGATGGTCTTCTGCAGTACTAGTGTGTAAGAATCACATTCTTTGAGGACTCCACCCTGCTGGTCCCCAGAACCTGTGCCTTCAGCTTTTTGATCTCATCGATCATCGTTAAGGCAGTTGTGCAGACATTACTGATGGTTGTAGGGCAAGGTTATCTAAATTCTTAAACAAATGGCTGACAATTTGGGTGATCAGTGAATCGCTGAGATTGAGTGGAAGAAAATCTTTCATGATTTTCCATGGTACCATGTCTCATCCAAGGTTAGATATGGTACACCTTTTGTTCTGAACCTTCTATGGTCCGTGACCTCCTTTAAGTGGTCGTCACCCCAGAATTCCTTCACCTTCTACTCCGTCCAACCCATTGTCTACATGATGGACGGCTCTGGGCTGACCTGTGTTGATCTCCCAACCCCAGTGACCTCTAAACTGTTGGTTTTCCACCTAACTGTCAAATCCAGGATGATATGCATTTTGTTTCACAGCAGTATAACATACCTCGCTGAATGAAGCAAGAATTACTTGCGTTGCGGCTTCACTGGAAGCCTGATCTGAGCGTGTTAAGAACAAGGGCCTCCAAGGTGTTTCATTATTTATGTCTTTTAATCTTTGTTCTTTTGAAAATCAAGCAATAGCATAAAGCTGTAGAACAATTAGACCTTTGTAGAATAATAATGCCTTTAAAGTTTTTGTTTGTCAGTAGACCTTCTCCCATTTGTACAGCTCGAAATTTCACTTAAGTGCACCAGCTCATTACCTCACAATAGAGATACTCTTCAGACCTGAACCTGAAACCTACTCTATGATAGACCAGGCTCCCTGCTGCTGGACTCCAGCACTCCAACTTGATGCCTCATACTTATCTGGCATTTATCTCCACTACATAAAAAGCACTTGCCTTGGGAAAATAGGAATAAGATCATTTATACGAAGTTCGTAACCTCTTGTCTACCTTTACTGTGCTTTGTAAAAATCAAACTTGGTCTGCGAGTCCGGGGACATGCAAAAGCAATTAGCATTACTAGGTCCATTACTGCCTGGAAGCCGTGTCTTCAATGATTTTTCTGAGTCCCTGTGGGATCAGAGCCTTTACAGACCACTCCAGAGGCAACGTCTCCCAATATATTTCACTACTCTAGATGTCTTATGAATTATAGATTGAGCGAAAATGCAGACTCTGTGCGTGATCACGCTATGCCTCACAGGTATCTTTTGGCTGCACGGATTGGACAGCTCTCCTGGAAGAAAGGAAGACAAGGATAGAAGATGGAGCATGAAACAAATAAGGAAACATCCATCCGTCCTCCAACCACTTATCCAGAATAGGACCACGGATTTGGATTTTTATTTTTTAAAGTGGGTCAGCTAGTATGCAATAAAAGTCATCTGGAGAATCAAAGAAAATGCACAATTGGTTCAGATAATTAAATTTCCATAATTCCCTTTGACTCTTTCATCCATCCTGCGTGTGCTGTGTGCACCTCTGACGTTGAAAGGATTTTTTTAGTCAGGCGTTGGGATCAGAGGTGGGTAGCTCAGGTACAGAAAGTAAAAATCCAAACCACGATTTTTTGGTTAAACAAACCAGTTGAGTCCTCTGTGACTGTGACTCTTTATTCACAGCTGGTTGGTCGACACAAAATCTTGGTCTGGACTTTTACTCTCTGGACATGAATTGCCCACCTCTGGCTGTGGTGACCTGAGGCACTTAATGGTGACATCTATCCGGCCTTCAGGTGAAACTTCCCATGAACAGAGAAGGGTTTCTGTCTGTGTAGTGGGGGGAGTGGGCAGATGGGGGTAGTAAATCCTGGAGACAATTCTAACCCTTAATTCAGATACAACAGTAGTTTTTCATAGCCACACCTGAGAGGATCACCAAGAGCAGGAGAACGCAGGCCTGGATTCTGAAGCCTTCTGTAACCTGTGTCACTTTACTGACATTTCAGAAGGCCGTTCATCTACTTGACTGACATTTAGTTAACATAAACATAAAATGTACAGGATGTTTTATTGCCTTGTCTAAGTTGTAATTCGTATTGTAAATTTCTGTTGAGATTTGGATTTTCATGTACATTTTTTTTAAAAGATTAAGATTAAAGATGGAAGTTATTGATCCCAGGGGAATTTGTGGTGCAAACGAGTACCCATGGTGCAAACGAGTACCCATGGTGCAAACAAACACACAAAAGTACATAGTAAACACTAGTACACATTAAGAGTATCCTATTGACTATTGGAATAGTAATATGAATATAAATATTAGTAGTAATAATAATAATAATAATAATAATAAGAAGAAGATATGTGAACAATTTGCATTTAAATAGCCAATACCTGCTGAGCTCGTCCAATCACCCTGCTAGTTGGTGTTATGACTGGACCACTTGGAAGTGTTCTGGTTATTGCTGGCTGGCCTTTCACACCCAGTTGTTTATGTATGATGCTGGAGATAAACTAGTGCTTAAGTTCCAGCACTGGACTCCGAGCCCAAGGGCTTCGGTTCGATGATGACTTTGCCCCCACCCCCAAACACGTGGCACTGAAGCTGGAATGTTGATTGGGACACGCCCCAGCCGTCCAGACCCCTCCGATATAGGCATCCTCTGCAGGCGGGTGGACAGCACCTTGTTAATTCATGCCTAGGTGTTCCCCTCAGAATGTTCCAGAGATGGCTGCTGATTAATAGGCTTTGGAATTTTCTCTGGGTTCTGGGTAAGGCGTCCCTAGGCGGCCGGGGAAAAAAAAAAGGATGCACCACCTCAGAATTAAATTCTTTGTGAAATTTCCACTCCACCTTGTGCAGACTAGTAGGTTCCTCGTCTACCTGCTTTACCTCATCGGGAAAGAATCCGTGCGGAGAGCGAGCACGTACCTGGCCTGCGTCCTCGCCGTCCCACACCAGCCACAGGACAGAAGCACGCGGTGCCCCCCCTCCAGATGACTTGTGGAGATTAAAAGACGAGGCTGCGAACCGCTATTTTCCATTGGCTTCCACCCAAGGAGTCTGATGACTTCCTTTCATGAGGAAAGGGGCTGAGCTCCCAACAGGAACCCTGCTAATGAACGGCCTGCCAGTAAGAATGGGGAAGGGGGGGGGGGGTCCCTATCTTTATGGGAGACTGCTGACTGCTAACTCCAAGCAGGCCAGATCCCCCGTGTACAATTACGGGCGTGAAAGTGGACTGATGGTGGTACTTTCTGAGACTTGTGAGTAAGCGGGGAAGATTTGCAGGACCTCCCCGCAGCTTTGAAGCAGCTTTGGTTGTGGGCCAGTGCTTCAGCTGGAGGGATGAAAGTTATCGTTTGTTCTGGCTCCAGAGCCTCCTGCTGCACCGAGGGGCCCCACAGAGCCCGGGGCTCTCTGTACAGTGCAGGGTTTGGAGCTCAGATCCCATCGACCCACCGGCTCGGTCTACCCACTGCTGTTAAAGGCAACACCAGCATGGAGAAGCAAGCAGGATGGGTCGTGCTCCTTGGCTGGGGGCCACCTCTGTGAATGCACGGAAGCCCCTCCCGGCCCCGTGCAGCGGGCTTTCGCACCAGGAATGCACCGCACCCTGGCACAACCCTTTGTTCATCGTTCGCTCAGGTTTAAGCCTGCTGTATATTAGTGCTGGGGGGAGGAGCAGGGCATGGAAATAGCCCATCACACACATTATTTAGCAGCCTGTAGCCAAAATTACCCCCAACTCACCACCACCCCCTCTCCATATTATAGAAGCATACATGCCTTAAGCAACCAAACAGAAGATGGTGATTGTTAACAAGTCGGACAATTAAGACGCTGTAGGTTCAAACTCCCTGTGGGAAAATGTTCCAAGGCAGGGCCATTAACATGTAGTAAATAGTTAACACATTCAAGCTGCAAAAAGCACATAATTATCTAGTTAAGGTGCTTATGTGTCAGGATAGCAACAAAACCAGAGAATCCATCCATTAATGCTCCATACCACTAACCAGTACCAGGTCACAGGGGGCCCGAGGCATATCTAAGGCAGCATAGAGCACAGGGCAAGGGGCAAGCCTGGATGGGATGCTGGTGTATCACAGAGCACATATTTATACTCAGCCATGCGCTAAGGGCCGCGATATCACAATATAATATAATATAACTGACTAACCTGAAAAAAACCTTGTTACGGAATGACAGCATATATCACGGACATTAATATGCTATAGACCTCTTCCAGATATCCCACCTTAGGGGTATTGATTTTAGGAAGGCAGAAGAGGGGCATCAGGGAGGGCGGGGCGCTGGCCAATGCTTGGCTGGTATTACGGTAATACCTTATATGTATTGTCAACTGGGGTTAGGCAAATTTTGCTGACTGGAACTAGAGGGTGGTGGTAAATTTGGGGCGAGGTTGCAGCAAAACTTCCTGCCGGCTAATTTTACCACGGCTGAATAGCGTAACGACAGATTTGCGGGGCGCATCATTTGCAGGTGTCAGGGAGATGCTGTCCATTCCGGGAATTTCCTGGAGAGGTGGGATGTCTGCTCTTCCCCCAGCCCCCGTGCAACAAACCTGCCCTCATTTCAAAGCCAGAAGTCAGTCTGTACCAATGTCGTCCTCAGCGTGTTAGCAAGAGGAGTGGAGGTCAGAGAGGATGCATCGCGTTTGCACTCGCGAGGTCCCCAGGTCATGTGATAGTGATACTGTGCTCTAGCCGTCAGCTTGTGTGCCTCGGTCCTCCCTGGCTTCATTGTATATTCCTTACATCCACTCCGGCGGTGAGATAAACACACAAACATGGGTGCTGTTTGACGTCTTGTTCTTTGTTCAATGCAACACACAGGGAGATTTTCGCCAAGCTGTTTATCTCCCTGATAAAACGCCTGGCGAATGCTGATGCAATGACTTGCCCGTGAGGGAAGGGAAATTCTGAAACTAATCGCACTTGATTGTTGTCATCTGTCCAAGCTGGATAGTACAGTGAGCAGGGACTGTAGTCTGGGGGTCTCTGGTATCGCCGCCCTCAATTATTCCTTATTTCCATCCGCATAGTGTCTTGCACCATGGGCGCTGTTGGTGGCTATGGCCCCGAGTACTTACTGTAAGCCCCGATGCAAATTTTACTTCAAAATAAAATAAATGAAGCTCCAGGTAAACGTGACTTTGTCCCGGATCTTTCCAGTAGATAGGAACTCCCCTGTCTTGCGCCCTTTGGTCGATACCCATTCTTAGGTATTTTACACTTGGAAATCCTCACCAAAAGCAACTGTATTAACTCGAAAATACCTGCAAAGGTTTAAAACTTAGTGTTTCAACAGATGGGTTAAGCATTTCTGTGTAGTTCATTGATAAATCCGGATGTTTTTGGTGAAACCGTTCAGGATATGGACTTTGATAAGAACGAAGACCCCAGAAGTCCAGATGGTAACCTAGCTAACAGGAACGTTCCCAGGACTTTAGACAACTAAATGTAGGTTTTCTGAAAATTGACAGAGAACATTCTTACTGTAATATTACTGGAACGTTATTTCCACATTTTACTTTTTAACAAAGGTTCTGTGAATTTCAGCAAGATAACATTATTACCTTAACATCCTGTCAACATAATTAATGCTAAATCAAATAATCAAATTGCCATTCCCTGGAGGATGGGCTCCACCTTTGAGTCTGGGTGGACTCAAAGGTTTCTTTCTTCAAGGGTATTTTCCTTGCCACTGCTGCCTCTGGTATTGAGACAATGTAATGTTGACAACACGCAAACAAATAAATATATAAAAATATTTACAAAAGTGCTGTGCTGTGCTCTTTGATGTGTAGAGCTAGTGAGATGGCTCCGCATAGTGGAGCTAATTAGCAGTGCAGTGCATGTTGGGAGATATTTCAAAATGGCCCTTGTTTGTGTTATTGTAAATACTTGTGTTCCCAAATGTCCCAAACGCCTTTACCTGTGTCATGCGTGAACTCTGTCCAATCCTCGCGTGTCTCTTACTATTGCGTAAACTACCCACCGTGTGTGTGCCTTACCATCCGGCATCAGACCTCCCTGCGTTTCCGCTTCATGTCTGTTACAGTTGTATTACTGTTTGTGTTAGTCTTTTAATGAGCTACCATTAAAGAGCATGTCCTCTTCAAAACCGCTTCACGTTGTTCCTGCCTCTGAGATGCTTGGGTCTGCCATGTACCACAATATTGAAAAGCACAATATGATTTGTCATTAAGGTAGTGATTAGAAAGCTGACCCATGAGGTTGCCTAACTAAGTACTGCAATTGTGCCTTTGAGTAAGGTACCCAACCGGGTATTATTCAAGAATAATTCCTAAAAACACCCTGATCCTCTCGTCTGAGAAAGTTAAAGCTTAAAACGCAGAACGTACTGTGGGTACCAGCTAATGCTAAATACATAGCAATCACTTCTACTGATGTCCCGGTGATTGATGCATCCTTTCTGAATCCCCCCTGATCTCTGCTAGCCTATTCTGCTGGTATCTTTCCAACACAGAGTGAGGGATCCAAAAAAAGGATTTTTATGTTTGGTTTCCTCAGGTCCTTGCCTGGCTAACTGATCTTATCGCTGTGGGCGTTCTTGAATATTCATGAGAGCAATTTCCATTTTCCCATCTGAATTGGGTAAGATGCTCAGATTAACTGATATGGCTCTCTAAAGGGAAACGCAATATAAAGTTCAGAGTTGGAGGAGCTCAATGTGGAAAATAGAAGGACACAACACTGTCTTGGAAGCAAATGGCTTTAAAAGACAAAGTTGCTCTTGACCTCTAAACCACTCGTTCCTTTTGTTATGTACTTCTGGATTGTGGATTGAAGGTTGTGTGCGTGTGCTCAAAACAAAATTCATCCACAAACGAAACCACAAATATTCTAAAGGTCCATAATTGAATCAGATGCTGGCTAATTTCTTTTTATTATTCTCTCTGCTGACTCGGTATCTGTGGTAACATGGATTCTGTGGAATATATGGCTGGACGCGGTGGAACCCTTATAATCGTCCAGGTCAAGCAAGTGTAAAAGTGAGACCTATCAGGCAGAAGATGATGAAATACTCTCTCTGGAAACAGGGAGAGCCAGTGGGGCAGAGTGAAAGGTAATCTGTCGCTCAACTGACTGTTCATGTGCGATTTATTCAACAAAAGAAATATATTGCCGTTTTCACATTTTGGAGGTCTATGTTACAAAGTCATTTCCAAACAGGAAATATTTCTCCCACAGGTTTGACAACCATAGACAAACCCAAGACAGATAGACAATGTGAGCCCTCTTGAAACTGCAGTAAAAAAAAAAAAAAAAAAAAAAAACCAGATCATTGCTGCTCGTCAGACAATGACTGGACCAGACCACGTCACGTGGACTGTACTGACAAGACTTTTCCACAGTTACATGTCATTATGAAGTACGCTGTTTGCCCCTGGAGGCATTTTCAGAAACAGGGCTCCATGGAAAAGGAAGGGACTCATAATTCCAGGTGTGCTGAAAATACAGGACAGGGCCCATTGATCAATGGGATCATTGTTTCAGTTCAGGAATCTCCTACTTCATGGCTGGGCGGCCTCACTGATGAGGCAAGGCCCTCTGCTGAAGGGGAATTATATCATCAGGCGACAACGTTGGCTGAATGCTAATTTAATATAACTGCATTATTAGCTTAGTTTAACATGCTCTCTCCAGTGTGATGTGGACAGCATGCATTCCATGAAGCAGCATGACAGCTGAAATATCGAACAGCAATCGAAGAATGTGTATTTTAACATTACAGTAACAGTGTGGATAACAATAGCAAAAGAGGGCTTTGTTGTTCAGGGCACGGAGCTCTGTCATGGTGGTGACACAGTTTACTTATTAACATCTCAGAGTCCTGATCTGCAGCTACCCTGGAAGCTGTATTGGCGTTACGAAATATGCATGTGTTCCAGAAATTTGAAATATTGATACATCACAGGGACAGCGTTGTGTCCCTTGAGAAAGACAATTACTGCCAGTGGATGTCCCTCCACCTGAATAGGTAACGCATCAGACCAAGGACATTTTGATAGAAACATCTGCGATACAAACGCACTACGCGATACGACGACCAGGTAAGACTGAAGCAGGGCTAGCAGCAAACAGATGATTTTTTTTTTCTCAGCTTTTAGCGAAACTTTTTGGTTTGGGCAAAAATTCTGCCCTTTTGTCATCGTTTCCACAGTAATAACTTGTAGAATAATCCTTTTAGTGATTTTTCCTCAATAATACACAGGCCAGAATAAGTGTGAAATGGTCTCTCAGGCCAGTTTTTTTTCGAATCGGTGAAACCCAAAGATATTTTTATAGCTTTCTCTAAGGTGTGAAGAAGCAAAAGGCAGGAGTGAGGAACATTTAAACAGAAAGCAGTGGGATAGAACTACATTTGCGGTTAGTTACCATTAAAGACGAAGTGGAGGGAAATTGAAATGTTGACAGCTAATGTGAAGGTCTTCTTTCAGAAGCTGTCTTCTGCAGTCTCCTGAAGGTTCAAAGTTGACAGGCAACGTCTATGAAAATAACAACTAAGGCACTTTACTGCAATTTGTGCTGCTTCAGGTAAGCAGGGCAATGACAGATGACTTGAAAAATTCTGGAATGTGATGATGCTGAATCGCACTCCCCTGTCATGCCTCAATGAGCTATCTACTGGGAGCCATCGACATCTCGCTGTAAAACCATCTGTGATCCCTGAGACTTGGCAGAAGGGAAGAGAAATGTCCCATCTGCTGGTTCCGACGGACCGGCAGGAAGCTGGCTCTCCACCAGAAATAACTTGAAGAAATACTCGAGGATGGAGCTGGCCTCTATCACTCCTGGACCATTGGATCACAAGCATAGAACTTTGTTTTCAGCTTGACGCCAGCCGTAAATCTGTAGTAGCGAGAAAGTCCGTGTGACAAATAGAGAATGGAGTAATAGATGGCACATGGAGGAGTAATTATCTCACACGGGCCAAGAAAAAGATGGTTTCATGTGAACTTGATAGGCCATGCTGCGAATAAATTAAATCCACTTAATATGCCACTGGGTACGTTGTCAGGCATTATAAAGCGCTGGGGATCTGGAGTTCGAATGGGAAAATCGCTGCTGCAAGTATCAGGCGCAGCCCTAATGTCGAGCCCTTGGGAGAGAAACAGAAGCTGAATTCCACAATGGGAGATATATCCAGCTACCAAAGTGGCAAACAGGTTAAGACGGTCAGGTATGAACTTTGACTCCATACATTAAGGGCATAACAAAGGCAGAAACTCAGACTTAAAATAAACATGAAATCCAAGCTGAAGTGACTCTATGGATGCTGGTTATTAGCTGAAAACATGAAATTTGGTTCATATTTCTCATCTTATTATATATAGCTGGTTCTAAGTGTCACATGTCCCTGTGACCTTAAAGAACATGAGACGTGAGATGGTTCCTCATGATGAGAACCTTTCCTATACCTGGAATACCTTTCCAATATTTTAAGAATA
The DNA here is from genome assembly GCA_026779585.1 of Mormyrus proboscirostris. Classification (NCBI taxonomy): domain Eukaryota; kingdom Metazoa; phylum Chordata; class Actinopteri; order Osteoglossiformes; family Mormyridae; genus Mormyrus; species Mormyrus proboscirostris. The sequence continues at coordinate 7,769,612 of JAODKF010000126.1, forward strand.
TGCAAAATCACTTATATGTCTCACATTTAGGGACCATGATGCACAAAATGTCTTCAGATAGCAATAAATAAATGTTATTGGTCCTGGGTATGATGTTAAACTGCAGCTGGACCTGCAAGTAGTCTTCCAACTTGCGGGTAAAAATTTGGGGGTTGGTGGCAGGATTGGCCACCATAAAAATATTACGCACAGCTAAAAGGTAGTGGACAGGACTCTTTTCTGTTCTCTCTGCAGCAGCTGCCCACAGGAAGGCTGCAGTCACCATGAAGGAGACGGGGGAAGCCTTAGGGAGCCTCACCCCCAAAGGAGTCAAAACCACCGAACAGCCAATGGGGTCAGGCCTGTTGGGGAGGCAGGGTAGCACTCGAGTCCTAATTTGATACGCCAATTCGGGTAGGCATGTGCAATGACTTGTCCCTTTGGTGTAATGACTATCTTCCTCTGTTGTTGGAAGAGCTTTCTAGACTCATTTCACTCTCTGACATACACAGACTGGGTAGTGGCCAGATCTCTGTAAGTGGGTTCACCTATTATTGGTCTGGTCTCTCTGATGGCTGGCATACTTCAAGAGTGGTTGATGCTGTGGCAGATCGACTCCTCCCAATAGTATCTGATGTCACTCCAACCGCGATGAGTGATATCTCGCTGATGCAGGCATTTTATTCACAAATTTGCTCGGTGGTTGACAGGTGTCCATGAGGTGACTCTCCTCTTGTCATGGGTGACTTCAGTGCGACTACTGGCACTGACTGGCTATGAGGATTGTGTCAGTCCCTGTGGGTCTGGCAACCATGGCGAAAGTGGCTCCATGTTCCTTGACTTTACAAAAGATCAGGATCTGCAGGTCACTGGATCCAGGTTGCAGTGCCCCAAGCCACATTGTTTGACTGCAAAAGAGATCGATCACATCCTCACTGGCAAATGCTGGATGCTCTGACAGAACTGCAGACAACTACAGTGGTGCCCAGTTTATAAATTATGGTCACAGAATTGTTGTTACTACTCTGAAGATCCTCCTTAGGTCCATTAGGCTACCACCAGCTGGACTCCAAGATCAGTATCTAAGTGTGCAAAGCATTTTGGGTAAAAAAAAAATTGCATACTTGGGTGCGACTGGTGATCTGCTGTGTTGCGGGATATCTTTCATGACAAGATCCTGAAAGGTACTCAGGGTTGTGTTGGTGTTGCCGGTGTTTCCAGACGGAGGTGCTCCATCATTCAGGGCACCCTGGACATTGGCGAGAGGAGCTGTAGCCCACAGCCTAATGGCAATTCTGCTCTGTACTGAGAGCTGAGAAGGATGGCTGTGGGGAAGGGTTTTATTAGAGGAATCTGTGAGTAAGTGATGCACTATCTGACTCTTCCTGTGAAGTCAGGAAACAGATTGGGACTATATGGGGGGGTCATGAGGTTGTTGGAAAGGGGTATGTGGCGCTCCTGATACCTTTGTAAGAGTGCAAAGGTCTTTAGAGTTCTGGTGCTCCCTGTCTTGCTGCATGGCTGACCTGAGTCAAAGACTGGGCTCCTTTGTTTCTGTGTCTCTTTGGAGAATCCTTGGGTACCACTGCTTTGACTTTGTGTCAAATGAGCAGTTGCTCAGGGAGTCGAAATGAGGCACATTACCTGCATTGTGAGGGACCATCATGTATGACACTATAGCCATGTGGCACGATTCCCTGAGGGTGATCCGGCTCACAGGATCCTAAATACTGGGGAACTGAGCAGTTGGACCAGGCCAAGGAGACACCCACGTAACACCTGGCTGTGACAGACAGATAGGCACTTTCGCTGGGTGGGACTAGACTGTTTGTCAGCCTCAGGTGATGTCAGCAGGGTTCCTGAGTTGTTTCTTGTGGTGGGCATGGTAACGCGTTGTACCAGTGCAAGCTCCAAAACCTGCCCTGACCTGATTGATTGGCATTTGGCATAATTTCAGTTCATTTTTACAATCATTACTTCCCATCTGTTATCTCCCTGGTCTTGGGGGTGGCACTCGAACCTTTGTTTTGACTACACCAGATAGGGGCTTGTGTACTTGCCGTCTCCTCCTATTTTCCAGATAGGTTTCACCTGTGTAGGTTCTTCGCCTGAAGCCTGCCTGTGTTTTGTTATAAAAGGAGTTTAGCCAAGGTCCTGAGTGATCCTGACTCTGAAGGCAGTTGTTTAAAACCATGGCTACACTGATTTAAATGATTTGTTTGTGCAATAAAACCAGTAAACTGTGAGCCAGATATGGTCTTTGTCTCCTTTATGTTGCTGTTGGCCGTAGCACCACCATGTAGGACATTGACTTCATAAAGAATTAAGACAAATGACCAGACAAATGAAGCCGATAACAGACTGCGAATAGATGTGGTCAGAACTAAAATGGTCTTCTGTATAACCACCGACAGTCAATGAATATGAAGGATTCTCTGAAAAGCTGAACCCTATGATAGACAAGGACGTGAAGAAAACATAGAAAGGTCCTAACGTTCAGCACCCGCTGCGTAAAGCCCACAGAAAGTTTGTGGATAATTTATGCGTAAGATACAACATTGTATGCCTGGTTAGCCAACCGAAAAGGGGGCTCAGAGTTGTTCAGCTCCTATAAACTCAAATAGTAATTGCCCATATAACGGAAGATTGCTGCATGCCAGAATGAGATGCACAACTTTATATGGAAGTACCTGCTGAAAGATGTAATGCTTAATTCGTAATAAGTATTACAGGAAAAGTAATGGAATGAAAGCCTCAGGGGAAGTGCAGGTCTGGCGCAGAGACCTAACCGAAAGGCCCCCACCCCTTGCCACCTGTGGTCCCAGCTGCCTGCTATGACCTCACCATTTGGAGCTGTTTCTTCTGACTCCTTCTTGACAAGTCACGTTATGCATCTGCATCTGCCATGCTGCGCTCCCCATGTGCTATTTACCACTCTGTGGGGGTTCCTGGGGGACACAGTGCGGTGTGAGCATTACCCCTCCGGGGACACACTGTTGCAGTGTTGAGAGCAGAGCTAGTTATCACGGAATACCAAGCTCTGGGTATTCTCCATAAGTCCTTCTCACAGTTCCTGGAAAAACCCACCTGTTCTGCTGACAAGTTCAGTGATGTTTTTAAATTTACAGATCAAACATGTCATGTACTTGGTGTCACCGGGCGGAGGATGTGAATGCTCCTCCCACCTCCAGATTGACCAGCTGGACCATCACGTTTCATTGGGAGCGAAAGTTTTAAATGCGTGATGAATGGTTTCGTTTAAAGGAAAACTCACCGCACAAGTTGCCATCTCAAATCTTTACCAGAAAGCAAACAATTTTTCATCTTCAGCATCAAGTTTAAAAATAAATAAATAAATAAATTTTAAGCAGCTTAATGATAATTAGTCTAATGAGACATTAAATCACATCTTTTGCAAAGTGAACCTTATTAAACATCTTCGGACAAATGGACTGATAAACTTGTAAGTAGAAGTCAATCCCATTCAGCAAGATAGCTGTCAGCTACCTCTGAGTAGGGATCAAAGCAGGGCGCATGGAACTTTTGCCGATAGTTGAAACTGGAAAGAGTTTTATTTCAGGCAAGGTTACACAGTACATTCCTTTTTCTGCATAGAGGCTCGCAGGGGCGTGGCCTCTCCTAGGTTGCGTGGAATGTGAGATGAAGCTCTGCTCAAGTTATTTTGTTCATGTAGAGATGGCATACAGATACAGCTGGAGGCGAGATTAATAACTCAAGAGTGAAATATTTCATATTAGAACAATAAACACTGGGTGGCACAGCGACCTCACTGTCCCAGAGGGGTGTTTTTGATTCCCATTTCCAGTTGCATGCGTGGAGTTTGCATGCTTCACCCAAATTTGCACAGGGCTCCTCTCACAGCCAATAACCGGTTCTGTATCGTGGTGTCTCTAAATTGTTCATTTAAACTTGGTTAGAAGTTGTTGTGTAGCTCCTGCTCCAAAACTGCCTACATTTGTACCTGGGCTTTCGCTGGAAGCTCAGCCTAGTCGACTCCTCATCAGCACCTATCCCATATGCCCCATTTCTACATTGCTTCAGACCGAAGCATCTGCAAAGTACGTGAAACGTAAATGTAAATTGTGTGCCCCACGATGGACTGGAATCCCATCTAGTTGCCCCGCATTGCCTGGGACAGTTCCAGGACGTCCCCCCAAACCAGGATAAGCTGTTTATAGAAATGGTTTATATGGTTTCTAGAACTACTTAAGGGGATAGACGCTACATTTGGTGGGCAGGTTCTGTTTGTGGAAAAGGCTCCATCCTCCATCTAAAAGGGAGACGTTACACAAAACACAGAAGAGACGTTACACACAAATTGCTAAGCAGCACGGCTTACCCTCCAATTACCTCGTTTTTTTCTAGTTTAAATGTTCCACTCTCACACGGATGTGCTTGAGACACCATTGACTATTAGTGGTAAATATTTCCGTATGGATCAAAACGTTAAGACTTTCTCTTCCTGGCGTAGCTCATGGTAAACAGTCATGTGGTGGTGTGGTGGCCCCTTTTATGACTTAAATCGTTCTGACTCCGCTGAACATGCGGGGCAGTGTGGTACATGTGAGTAATGTCTACAGCTTGGGGGGGATTTTTTCTCAGCGTGTTTTTTTTTCCTGGGAATGTATTATGAAGAGCAGTGGATTCAAATTGGCTGTATTTCTGGGGATGGGGCTGCTGACGGGAAATCAGGAGGAATAAGTGATGTGGAAGAGCCTCAGCTCCACCTTTCTGGAACTTTCTAGCAGGATAGATAGGCTGGTAGGGTTACTGTCCTAGATTTCCTCCAGACATTCCAATTTTCCAGACCACTGTCCTGACTGCTGTCAACAGCACACTTCACACCTGCACTTAATGTTTCCCATTCTATTTGAAGGTCACTTGAGGTCATCCTCCGATTCATGAGGCACTGTTGGATAAGTCGATGGTCATCTCTGGAATTAGAATGTTGCTTCAGCCCTCTGCCTGGCTACTTTTTGGCCATTCCCAGTATATGTTGTCTTTTTAGCCTGAGAGCAAGTGTTTCTCATACAAGCAGGTGGAGATGAAGCTTTGTGAAGTGGGATGCTTATGTTTATTGAAGGGCTTAACTGGCAGCAGCTATTGTGCAGCTTTGATTACGCTCCCGTAGACGTCCCATTGTCTTGAGAATGAGACAAAAAATCCTTGCCGAGATACTTAGAAATACTTGGGCAAGAAATTTTCAGCCCGGAAGCAGCCTACCACTCAGTGTAGCCTTCTGCCAGCAGAACCAGGAAAACCAGCAGATTATTAAACAATGTGAAATGGTCTCCTAACCTTTTCCAGAGCTGTGAATAGAGATTCAGCTCCAATCAGTGATTTAAGTACACCTGGGATGTACGCCCTAAAAAACACTAATGCCACCAAGCAGACCAATCACAGTTCTTGTGGTCTGTGTTGACCAATCATAGTTCTTGTGGTCTGTGTCGCTGTGGCATGTAGTTGACATTTCAGGGTATGGTGAAGGGTACAGTGTTGGGTCCAGGGCTATGCAGTACTTACAGCATCAATTTGACACGTCAGCCTTTAGTGCTCCTTTTTAGAGCGATGCCGGTGCTCACTCTAGACAGAGGTCATCTATAATAAGGGGTGTGACCCATGTATGGGTCCATTATTAGTCTAATCTTAGTCCAATGAGGTTCTGTGTAGGATGTAGCTACTATCCATGCCTGAAAGCTGAAAGCAGGTCTGTCTAAAAAGTATACTGCTGATACGATTCTTTAAACCTCTGAGGAATGTCTAGACTTCTGTGAAAATATCAGCAGTTTCTTTGGTAGCTCAGTAGATAAAAATGATAAAGCTGCTGTTGTGTTTTACTGTAAGCTGCATGAGAAATAAAATCAGTCCTCAAGCAGCACATTTTCTGGTGCAGGGTTAGGGTGAGTCTGGAGCCTGATACATCTGGCACGTCTCTGGCCAGTAGGTGGATCTCTGGGACAGTCACACGTGCAGAGGGAGAAGAAGACAACGTTCCACAAACTGAGTTGGGACTGCAGCGATGGAGGTATGGAATCGCAGCATTTCCCACTGAGCCAAAGTGTGCAGTCACTGTATAAATACGTGACATAAATAACAAATGAATATCTGATACAACGTTCAGTGAAGCCATACCTTCAGATGTCCATTTGTTTAGGATCTCTAAAAACACAAGCACGACACTCCCAGATTCCAGTCCCCTCTCCATTTCCCTCACCCACCCTTGACTCTGTTGGAGTAACGAGATACCTGGACCATAAATATCCCCGTGCTTCTCTATCTGAATTTCATCAAAGAGTTGTTTTTGAAGTGAAAGGAGCAAAATGAATCCCAATGCTGCAGCTGAAGCCAATAACAATCACGGGGGTGTGTCTTAAAGACTCGCTCCATGGATTCCGAAGGGTGCGACGCCGATGCAGTATTGGGTGACTTAGCCACGTGCCTGTGAATAGATGTCAGTTGGCTCCCATTGCTGGCTCCCCTCAGCTCCTTGGGATGTTCAGTCTCTTTTGGGGAAGTTGTGTCAGTAGCAAAGATCGGGTCTCGTTGTGTCTAATCAAGCACCTCGACCTTTTTATTCCTGCTGACGGTTCGGTCTCAAGTGTCCGGTTCAAGACCCCAAAGAACCCTCATCACTTCAACACCGCCTTGTAAATTCAGGCTGCCGAACCGATCAAGCAATATCCTGCCTCGGGATGCACAAGGGGAAGATTTCTGTCCAAGTGTCCTTGGAGTATTCTCTGAGAGCCGGGAGGGGCTTTTCAGAAGCATTTTCTAAGCAAGTATTTATGGATGTTTTTAATCCCCACTTACATAAATCATTTTATTATTATCATAAGTTACTGAGGCAGAACCTCACAGACGAGACCATCTTGGGTATTCCTGCCCCTCAGTGGGGCTCTCAGGCTCTCCTTGAAGACACCTTTGGTCCATCTTCATAAGAGACATATTTTTATCATCGCCACAAAGCCCCCGAAAACCTCCCACAAGTTAACAGCCAGTCGTTTTTTATACGCACAGCGGACTGTTTCGCAGCAAGGGGTGGATTTAAAATACACTGACCCACACATCCAAGCTCCACCCTAGGGTTCCAGCGTAGGGGAACTTTGCCTTTGGTGGATATAACACAAAGATTATTACCCTAAAAATTACTTTGTCAAAAAGTAACATCAGAGTAATTCAGTTGTGATGAATTCCAGGAACAACTGTCTGCTAGTTTCTTTTCATGTTGGATCTGTTTCCCTTCTTTTCTATTGCTCTTCTGTCGTCACCAGTCCGCTGGCCATTCTTACATGAAAATTAATGGATGCCTTCTCCCACGAGGCCTGTAGTCCTACCCTCTTATGTATCTTCTGCTTGTTTTGTTACAACATTAAAAATATTATTACAGCTAAGTGTCATACTTTGGCAAATCTAACTGTAATGTATCCTCCCTGAAGTACCTTGGCAAGGATTTTTTTTTTCTCGTTCTCAAGACAATGGGATGCTTACGGGAGCGTGTTGTCATAGCCGGACAATAGCTGCTGCCAGGCAGGCCTGTCGATAAATGTAACCAGTCTGCTTCACAAACCTTCATTTCCGCATTCAACCTGTTTGTATACGAAGCGCCTGGTCTCAGGCTAGAAGGACGACATAGAGCTTCCTCAGGGACTCAAACCCTCTGCTGTCCAAGTCTCCCTCTCTCCCTACATTACTATGTTCTCAGGTCATTGGTTTTGTGATGCTATCTGCAGGACACATGGGTGTTTTTTTTTAACTGCAGATGTCACAGAGGAGGGAGACTAAATATATTTAGTTTTTATATTACAGGCATTGTAACCCAAGCAGTCAGTCAGCGGCCGACAGTTGGGGTGATGCCAGGCTCTGCACAGTCCTGGCCTGCTTAAAGGCCTGCTCAGCTATGCCACTAGTGAAGTGTAGTGGCTCCAGGATCGATCCCACGTCACCCGTAAGCACGCGGCTTGACTGGTATCTATAATTAGTGCACAAGTTCTGGAATTCCGTCAAAGTTGGTTTGATTGATATTACATGCCCAACCCGATACCACAGTCTGCTTAAGTGGTTCTATCATGTTTCGTCTTCCCGCTTTCAACCTGACAGGAATACGTGGTATTTCATGGAGCTAAAGTATCCATTAGCCATAAAGTCTGGATCCTTATTCATCCCCAAGGATAATGTGACAAGTGCCTGAAATAGGAGACTTTTTGTACTACTGTGTGATTCGACTGTATATGTCACTGTTATTTACTTGTTTGGGGACCTTTAAATAAAGAGAGACATTTGTGACTCGTGGTGAGTGAAAGCACAGACAAAGGATCGAGTGGCAACGTCTTCAGACTGTTTTACGAGATATTTATGCTCTAATTCCATTGACTTTTGTGTTTTGAAAGTCTGTAAAAAGAAAGGGGACTGCAGTTCTCTTTATTGGCACTGATGCGCACATTTCTTTTTTAGATAATCGTCACATGAACTACAGATGCACCGTCTCTATCAGCCAACGATGGTTAGAAATGAGCAGATATTTATCACCAATGAGCCTTTTTAAAATGCTGACCCTTCATGATTGACCATCATACAGTATGTAATACAAGCCCCTTGTACTAAACCCCCCTATTCAAATCTGGCCCTCGATTCCAAATCCAGGCCTTGTGTTAAAGTCTCCCAGGTAGTAATCTTAATAATTTCTGGCTCTAATTGGCCAGAGGCTTCACAACTGGCTCTTAGGTAAAGGAAAGCTGGAAAAACAGCAGTGCTCGGCCCTTGAGGACCGTGATTTGAATAGCCCTGTACTAAACAGTTAGAAAAATGTCTGGTGTGTGGAAATATTTTAACATTTGTGAAAAAAGCATTACAAATGTAGTTTGCAAACATTGCTCTGCACAATTTTCATGACGAGGATGTACTATAAAAATTTCAATGCAACAAATCTGAGATGAGACAGTAAAGGAGATGATGAGTTTCTGAAAAGCAAATCTGTTCCAGTGAAGAAGGCTGCAGTATTGCTGAGTAACGGTACTTGGTCAGTAACACAAGTGTCTGATAGCAAAAGAAAATGCAGTGCAGACAGTGCAAAATTAAAAGATATTACTCTTCAAATTAGAGTTTATCACACTAGATGACCAGCCCTTCATTGTAGTTGGGGACGATGCCTTTCAGTGACTAATAACACACTGTAAGTAATAAAATACTTGAAATGTGTAGCTGAGAGCAAATACAGGTTTCTGAATTTATTTGTGTTCCAAGAGTTGGTAACAGTTACTGTTCAGATTGTTAGTAAATATGTCCTTATTCGTATGCCACGCGATGGTTGCAATTACTGTATAAACACTACACTAATGTCATGGCAGATTTTTTTTTTCTTATTAATTTAAGTAACATAGTTACAGTAGTGTTACAGTAACTGAAAGCAGTTAATGTTAGAAAAATATAAGATGCATAAAGTTATAAAATGTAGTACTCTGGACTTTTGTTATAATTTGCTGCTGTCAAAAAGTTCCTTATCGGTACATCACTTGGACGTAAACATGCTGAGATGTATCGTGTTTTGTTATCAAGAATTACATAAAATTCAATTAAATTGAAAAGTTTATGACGGGGCTTCTGCATGTGTCCCTTCCACGACCTGATGTGCTGAACGGTGAGCATCAGACTGCTCTGCAGTCACAGGTACATTAGATATCAGCCAACTCCGTTGCAGCAGGAAATAATGTACGGTACAGAAAATGCCATTTAAATGATCTGCATATTGGTGCAAAACTACGATATTATGCCTGTCAAAGTGTGTCTGCTTATCTATTCCAGAACCTCTCCAGTTATATAAAATTGCGTTACTTTTCTGAGCAAAATACACTTCCTACCCAGATGAATAGCTTTAAATATTTTCTTTGACTGCATATGGCCTAAGACTTTCACATAGTACTCTATGTCTCTCTTGATGGCTGTTCTTGCAATCAAGAGCAGTCTGAGTGACAGCAGCTGGCTTTGCTGCTCCTCTTGCGTTCAATCAGGGCAGAATAGTGGAGCAGGCTGAGCACGGACCATAGCGTGTTTCACGGTCTGCTGCAAGTTTATTGAGAGCCCTGTGTAACACGATGACATGACCTCTGACACTATAAAGAGGCAGTTTAATAGGCACGGCCTGTAAAGCTAAGATTTATTCGCTTGTAATTGTTAGAGGGCCGTATCTGTGACACTAAAACTTTCTCTTCTGCTTTAACGTAATTACACGTAATGCTCAAACAATGGAAACACACATGTAAGAAAAGCTGCGTAGCGTGTCATCCGTCCTGGCAGCTCGCTAAGGGAGCCTGTAAATACCTGTCTGTTCGAAGCCTTTACAAACAAGGGAAAAACCCTTTTGGGTGATTCCCATGAAACCATCCACTTCATTTCCGAAACCTCTGTATCATTACCGCAAAGGTGTCCATTTAATGCTAACTTAATAAATCAAAAAATAGCAGCTTACTGTCACGTTCCCGGCCCCGGAGGGGCGTAACCATACAGGTGTAGCGAATCTTACTTCATCACCATAGGTATAAAAGGGAGTAAAACCCGGACAGCTATGCGAAGTATTGAGCCAATGTTTCTATTGTGCCTTACCAAGCAACTTCTTGTCTCCCGTCTCCCCGCTCGCCCC
>JAODKF010000126.1:7780344-7799529 GCA_026779585.1 Mormyrus proboscirostris
TACGTCCCTGCTCGTCGGACTGACTTCCCGGACTTCGATCTTCTTGCCTGCCCCACGACTCCGATTCTCGCCTCTCGATTTGGACACTGTTGCTACTTTGCCAAGGCTTAGTAATAAAACCCACTTACCTTGCATATCTGGGTCCGACTTTCTGTCGCAAAGCGTCACAGAATACTTCGCCTTTAACATGGACCCAGCAAGGAGCCTGGAAGGAAGGCTGGCCTCTTTGGAACAACTGCTCGCAACACAAGCGGCACAGGTACCTCTTCCGCCTTTTCCTCCACGCGCCGTTGCCCCGCCTATCGCCGTGCCCGAGCGCTATAATGGAGATCCCGATCAGTGTCGCGGGTTTCTTATGCAAGTGAGGATATACATAGAAGAGCACCCAGAGATGTTCACCTCACCTGGAGCCCAAGTACATTTTACGGTGTCCTTGCTAGTGGGAAGAGCCCGCGAGTGGGTGGAGGCTTTGTGGTCCGACGGCAGCCCCTGTTTGCGGTCAGCTAGGGAATTTCATGACACACTTTTAGAGGTATTCGATCACCCTGCCGTGGGAAGAAGACCCGGCTGGTGGCTTCTGGAGTGCCATCAGGGGAACCGCTCAGCTGCTGAGTTTTCACTGGAGTTCCGCACCATCGCCGCCGCCCTTCGCTGGCCGGACGACTGTTTACAGGTCATCTTCTTGTCTGCCCGCAGCGAGGCACCATCCTTCGACGACCTGGTACGTCAAGCCGTTCGCTTAGACAACACAGTGAGGGATCGGCGAAGACGCCGCCAAACGGCAGAACTCGAGAGAATAAGCCCCAGTGCCACGGAGCCCATGCAGTTGGGACATTCCCCTCTTTCTCCGGAAGAACGACAACGGAGGATGCAGGGGGGCTTATGCATGTATTGCGGAGCCCCGGAGCATGTAGTCGCCAACTGCCCACTGAGACCCCAATTCGGCCGTCGCCCCGCTCCCGTAAGTACCCCCACCTGTCCTCTCGCCAGTCTCACCCAGTTTTCTGTACCTGTTATTCTCAACTGGGAGGGGAATAGTGTAGAGATCCCAGCTCTAATTGACAGCGGGGCTGCAGGTAACTTTCTAGATGAGAGAACGGTTAGGCGGCTTCAACTACCTGTTACTGACCTGTCTGGGCGGCTCTCGGTCCATGGGGTAACCGGTGAGCGAATGCGGGAGGGAACTATCAGCCGTCGTACTCACCCTTGAAGCTTGCAAATAGGTGCTATCCACAAGGAGGAGATAGAGTTCTTTGTGCTTCCCCGCGCTAAGGATCCATTGATATTAGGCCTCCCCTGGCTGAGACGCCACAACCCCAGACTAAACTGGAGGACTGGGGAGATTGAGGCATGGTCAGAGAGATGTCGGCGGGATTGCCTTACTCTTCCATGCAGGGCCACCGGGGTAGAAAGTCCAGAGCCCGAAGACCTCGAGAAGATTCCCTGTGAGTACTCAGATTTCGTAGACGTTTTCAGCAGGGAGAGGGCGTTCCAGTTGCCGCCGCATCGGGAGAACGACTGCTCCATTGATTTACTGAAGGGCGCCAAACTTCCCCGCGGCAGACTGTACCTGGTGTCCTTGCACGAACAGGAATCTCTGGACACGTATATACGTGAGGGGATAAGTCAAGGCATTATACGCCCTTCCACATCACCAGTGACTGCGGGGTTCTTTTTCATCAAGAAGAAGGATGGAGGACTCCGTCCGGTGGTGGATTATCGAGCCCTCAATGCGATCACCGTTAAAAGAAGAGAACCGTTGCCTTTGATCCCACCTGCGTTGGAACAACTACGCCAAGCTAAGGTGTTCATGAAGCTTGACCTACGCAGTGCCTACAACCTGGTTCATATCAGAGAAGGAGATGAGTGGAAGACCTCTTTCATCACCAACAGAGGTCAATTTGAGTATCTAGTGATGCCTTATGGATTAGCTAATAGCCCTTCCATATTTCAAGCTTTCATGAATACCATTTTTCATGACATGTTGGACCGTTTTGTGATGAGGAGCACGTACAACATGTACGGCGGGTACTCCAGCGCCTACGGGAGCACCAGTTGTTCGCGAAAGGGGAGAAGTGTGAGTTCCACCAACCCCAGGTGAGGTTCCTAGGCTATGTCATCCATTCTGGGGAGGTTGCGATAGAGGAGCAAAAGACTTCGGCCATTCTACAGTGGCCTCGGCCCCAGACGTTACGTGACTTATAGCGTTTCCTAGGGTTTGCCAACTTTTACCGTCGTTTCATAAGGAACTTCAGCCAGATCGCGTCTCCACTCACCTCTCTCACTAGAGGTAAGCCCGTTCGTCTCCCTTGGACTTCTGTGGAGGACCTTGCTTTTCAGAAGTTGAAGAAGGCTTTCTGTTCGTCGCCCGTATTGAAACAACCTAACCCGGACTTACCATTCGAGGTCGAGGTGGACGCTTCGGAAGCAGGAGTGGGAGCGATCCTGATCCAAAGAGACCCAGAGTCGGGACGTCGTCACCCGTGTGCCTACTACTCCCAGAAGCTCTCAGCGGCAGAAAAAAACTATGAGGTAGGAGAGAGAGAACTGTTGGCCATCAAGTTAGCTCTGGAGGAGTGGAGACACTGGCTTGAGGGTGCCCGGCACCCGTTTTTGGTTCTCACGGATCACAAAAACCTTGAGTATCTTCAAACAGCAAAACGCCTCTCCGCAAGGCAAGCCCGATGGGCCTTATTGTTCGCTCGCTTCTCCTTCTGGGTAAGTTATCTGCCCGGAAAACGTAACATTAAAGCAGATGCTCTGTCTCGCCAATTCGACCCCCCCAATAGTGAGGTGCAGGAATCTCCCATACTTGATCCTATGTGCTTCGTCTCCACCATCACCTGGGGCCTTGAGGAGAGGATCAGGGCAGAATACGAGCGACACCGCCACCCTCCAGACTGCCCTGCCAGTAGATGGTATGTCTCCAAATGCTTGCGGCCTGAGTTATTAGCCTGGATCCATGCTCAACCCGGAACAGGTCATCCAGGAGTCGGCAACACGCTAAGGTTAGTGGAGCGCCGGTATTGGTGGCCCAGGTGGAGAGAAGAGGTTAGGGCCTACGTCGACAGTTGTGCTGACTGCGCCCAGTGCAAAAGCACCAACCAGGCTCCCTCCGGGTTGTTGCAGCCATTACCCGTCCCTGACAGACCCTGGTCTCATCTGGCCATGGATTTCATTACCGACCTTCCCCGGTCAGAAGGAAAAACAGTGATCTTGACCCTAGTCGACCGGTTTTCCAAAATGTGCAGATTAGTAGCTCTATCTAAACTTCCCACGTCCACCGAGTTAGCCGAGGTCCTTGTGCGAGAGGTGTTCCGACACACGGGAATACCGGAGGATCTAGTATCTGACAGGGGACCACAGTTTGCTTCTCGGGTCTTCAGGGAATTCTGCACCAAATTGAATATCAGCCTCAGTCTCACCTCGGCCTATCACCCCCAGTCCAATGGACTGGCCGAGAGGACGAACCGGGAGGTGGCTTGTTTTGGACACTGTTGCTGCTTTGCCAAGGCTTAGTAATAAAACCTGCTTACCTTGCATATCTGGGTCCGATTCTCTGTTGCTAAGCGTCACACTTGCTTTTAAATGCATGTGCAGAATCTATATGTTGTGTTCCTTCAGGTTTGCCACATTATTTAAAAAATATATCAAGTTTCAGTGAAATGCGAAAAATATTAGGTTGTAGATTCCAGACAGTGTTGCGGTAATGACAGAAATCAGTGAAAATCAAATAAAAATGTTATTTTAAAAATATACTTTATTTCAGAGTTACTAAGTAACTAAGCATGACTGTTAATGAGTATGACTGCTAATAAGCTATTTTTAAAAATGTGAAAATGTATTGGCTTTATTAACGGTGTCTGATGTTTTCAGACTGTTGCGGTAATGATAGTTTTAAGGACACGGGAAATGTTAAAAAACATGTTTCATCTTCTGTAAATGATTTAAAATTTACCCTTACAGTACAAACACTTCAGACCTGGTTAGAAATGGCTAAAAAAGAAATCTGTTGATGCAAGTCGTTTTAAATGCTTCATGTTTGAAATCTTCAAAACCAAGATTTCATGAGAATCAACCTTTTGCCACGTGTCCCGTAATTAAAAAGCAGCCGCTGTATAAACGGCCCGCTCTAACCACATTCATTCATACGGTGTTTGTCATGACAACGAAACAAAACATTTACCCATCACAGAGTTAAAAATAAAAAACCTGTTTCCTGCCCCATGAACATATGTTACAATGTTGGAGCCGCTACACCAAAGACTAAGGAAAATTCATTAAGCGTGTTGGTGGAGGAGTGATCTGCAGTTTATGAAGCGGTTAATCCATAAAGACTTGATGGCATCCCTGTGTTTCTGACCTTTGCATACAGTGCCTCTCGAGATGCCAGTAGCTTCGGGGGCATCTTGCCCCACTGAGCCCAATTTAAAGTCATTGACGCGCACTGAAAACACAAACATGTCGTCACAGCATGTAATTACAGCCTGTCGGAATGGCAGGACAAAGGATCTGGACCGGCTGCAGATCCAGCTGTTTACATACTGGGTTTTTCCTCCTCTGTGATTTTTGTAAGAGCAGCTCTGCGGCCCTGCGAGGGTGGAACAGGATCCAAAGAAGGACACTGTTACCTGGCAACACTGCAGCCCCGCCTCTCCCACAGTTTGAACCAACTTGTAGGTCGCTAGCAGGAAATGTCACAAATGGCTGTTCCGATGAGCTTTTTTGCTGCCATCAAGCGATTGTCGCATTGTCGAAAAAAAAAGGTCTTCACAAACATTGGACCAGCATCTCATCTCTCACACCATGAAAAAAACATCTGTAAAGTTATTTTAAAGACACAGAACACTAATATTCAACTCCTCCTCCCTGTATTTTACAGAGATGGAAACAAAGGACATATTAAGAAATTATAGTGTTCAAAAAAATAACTCATCATCCCAGGAACATAATTAGATTGTTCTTTCAATGGAATTTTTAGAGTCTAGGTTCATGTCATTGAAAGTTTAATTACCAGTCCAGGTTACTTTGACATGTTCTTCCATTTTACAGCAGCTGAGTATTCTCTCACCATAGCCGGATTTGCCATGTTCGGGAGAAGGCTGTTTCGAGCCAGCACCTCAAACAAACAGCACTGGTTAATTATTATACTAAAATGACACTTCTTCCTTACTTGAGGACTCGGTAAGGTTTTCGAGAATAATTCAGAGTGAGGCTCCGTCTCTTTAAAGTTTCTTTAATAAGAAGAAAAGAAGTAAGGTCAAAGGTCAGATTTATTTATAACGCACTTTTAAAACAACCAAGGTTGACCAAAGTGCTGAACAATCAATCCAATTCAGATATAATAATTAATATATAGATGCAGATAAAAATGAAGTAAAATAAAATAGAATAAAATAAATTGCTGTTAACACATCAGCCACAACTCGTGTTAAAAGCTGAAAAAAGTGAGTCTTTAATAGAGACTTAAAGTTGTCTAAGGGCTGGGCTGTTCTGATCTCCAGTTCCTCAGCAGTATCAGTAAATAGATGGTAAAAGATTATGGTGGGGGGGGGGGTTTGATGTAAATTCTTGATATTTAGCCAACAGAGACTGGGTTTAGTCTGCAGTGTGCTTCGACGTCCCGTGTGAACCTTTTTGCCGAGTCTTGCCAAAATGGCAGCATGGCAGAGGACAATTAAACAACATTATACAGCTGTTATGGTCTGGATCTGTTAGCTGCGAGGCATCTTTTCAGAAGTTACATGCAAAGTGGCCCTTAGCTTGCGTGTTTCAGCTCATCTTTTGATTGAATGAGGAGGAACCGTCATGGTTATTTTATGAGAAGTCCACATGAGCCAAGTTCATACTGTAAGTCAAGTCCTCAGACATCTTCTAAGTAAAGTTCTTTCAGAGCCAGAAGCTTTGATACCAGAAGATTGCTGTTTGACGTCTGGGCCTTGTTTCCATTTCTGAAAGAACTCAGTATCAGCTCTCAAAACGTTCCCTTTTTAAACAGCATGGAAACAGCATTATTGCATTTCCATTGCTGTCATGTCATTATAAAGTGGAATGTTTAAAGCGTTAGACCCGCATCTGGGTGTGTTTACTGGTTCTGGTTGTAATATTAAACATGACAGCATGTCTTCGTGTAGAAAAAAAAATGCATTACAATGGCTCGTAACAGCCTATGCAGTCATGTGTCCTATTATGCACATGACTCTGACAGTTTTGTCCTCGTCTGAATCCAATACAAACAGGCCTGGTATATATATACACACACTGCTCAAAAAATTTAAGTAACACTTTGAAAACACATCAGATCTCAATGGGAAAAAAAATCAAGCTGATATCTATACTGATATGGACTGGGTAATGTGTTAGGAATGAAAGGATGCCTTATCGTTTGATGGAAATGAAAATTATCAGCCTACAGAGGGCTGAATTCAAAGACACCCTGAAAATCAAAGTGATAAAATGATGCAGCAGGCTAGTCCATTTTGCTGAAATTTCATTGCAGCAACTCAAAATCATACTCAGTAGTTTGTACGGCCCCCACGTGCTTGTATGCCTGCCTGACTACGTCGAGGCTAATGCTCCTAATAAGATAAAGGATGGTGCCCTGGAGGATCTCCTCCCACATCTGGACCAGGGCATCACTGAGCTCCTGGACAGTCTGAGGTGCAACCTGGTGACATCAGATGGACCAAAACATAATCTCCCAGTAGTGTTCTGTTGGATTTAGGTATCGCCTCGTGCTGCCAGTAGTGACACTGACCGGAACCAAATGCAAAACCAGTGAAAAACAGTCCGAAAATATGAGGAGGGAAAAATGTCAGCGGCCTCCACCTCTTAAAGCACTGCTGTTTCTGGGGGTCGTCTCATCGTTGCCCCTCTAACATACCTATTGTTCATTTCATTAACGCCAAAGCAGCTGAAACAGATTAACAACCCCCTCTGCTACTTAACGGACCAGATCATGATTTTTAAAAATCGGACTCCTTGTGATGGTGAACAGACCCTCAGGACAGAATGAGGTCGCGTCATTAGCATTGTAGAGATGAGTCAGGAATTTCCACCACATAGTCTGGCCCTGCAAAGCTGCAAAGTTGTACAACTGCAATAACCAGGTTGTTGCTCCCAGATGCTCTCCATTAACACAGACTCTGCACTCCGTATTAGACTTGTGGTCAGTATAGGTTCAATCACATTCTGTTCCAGATGCGTAGGTGTCTGCACAAACTATGGGGCAGAATTTCTGTAAGGTAAGGAAATGCAAGCGCTGGCCATTCAGGTGCAGCAGAAATGTTTACAGTAAAATTCATCAACAAGGGAAAGGTCTATTGTGTTATACTGTATTGATATTGTAGTGCAGTATAATAAATGTAGTTATGAGTTATTTAGTTTAACTGTGTTTATATGTAGGTATGTACATTTATGTATATGCATGTGCTTGCACATGTGTGTGTATATACATGTGCATGCGTGTATGT
The DNA here is from genome assembly GCA_026779585.1 of Mormyrus proboscirostris. Taxonomy (NCBI): domain Eukaryota; kingdom Metazoa; phylum Chordata; class Actinopteri; order Osteoglossiformes; family Mormyridae; genus Mormyrus; species Mormyrus proboscirostris. The sequence goes on from JAODKF010000126.1 coordinate 7,787,817, forward strand.
ATGTATATGTATACAGAGCTCAGCCTCTGCCAGGCCACAGTTGTAAATAAGAAACTTGTTCTTAATCTGTCTTGCCTGGTTAAATAAAGGTAAATAAATAAAAAATAAATTGTCTGTCAGTTTCTTGCATCATTCTGACAGTAAACTGTATAAACTGAAATGGAGATTTCAGATACAGAATGTACAAATACAGACCAACATTTTGTTTCAACCAACCAGTTGAGTATAAAGAGTCACAGTCACAGAATCTTGGTCTGGACTTTTACTCTTTGGACCTGAACTCTCCACCTCTGCTGGCTCTGCTTGACTTGGTACAATCCAGACACCTGGTGCGAAACCCTGGGGGTTGTAGCAGAGCAGGGCTTTCTGGAAAGGCCTTAAAGAAGAGGAGCATGCACACATAGCTCAGTTGAGTCGTTGGAATGGGATTGTGAACCGTGAGTTGATTTAGGAAGCTGCTTGACTACTGATTGTTTGTAAACAGCTACTTTAAATGGATTTCAATGGGCCGCATCTGTGCAAACCACCCTGCAATGGTCCCTGAAAGCCAGTGGGGGCGGTACAAGTAAAACGAGCTACTAACATCAGCTGCATATTTTGCCACATATGGAAATTGGTAGACTGGTTCTACGTGACATCTGTACTGTAGCTGTACCATATGAAAACCTGATGAGATGTTATACCATTGCATTTCGGCTCATGTCAGACCCCATCTCAGATTTTACTGCGATGTAAGAGCATGCATTTGTACAGGAACATCCAGGAACAGCACTACACAGGTTCTCAGAGGGTGTGGTTCTTTTGGAGTGTCATTTTCGCTGCTGATCAACAACCTGACCAGATTTGCATGAGGTTCCCTGAACAAAATCTACGCTCCTCGAAGGCAAACGTGCAAATGAAGGAGCAGGTGATGTCACTACGGACACGTGGGACTCTCCCGATCACATGACATGTGGCAGATGCACAGCGCACTCAGAAGACCTGACCGCGCATCATCTCGTCAACAAGAACTTTCACATTTGCTTATGTTTTCTTCAGTGAGTCATTTGTTTTGAGATGAGTTGTTATGATCGGAAAAGACAGAGCCATTCTTCAATTAGAGCGAGTTTGTGTTAACAGAGTGGTCAAGTGATTCGCCTGAAAACCCTCAGTCCTTTGTGTTTCCATTACGATGCCGTCTGATTTTTTACGGTCATGTGGTCTGAAGTCATGTTCTGCAGGAGGCCTTGCAAGCAGACCCTTCTCAGTCACTACAGCAAATAATGTCTCAAAAAGGCACAATTAGTAGTAAAAACTAGTGCTAGAAGTGTCACCGACTGTGATGGGATTACTATCCATAAGATTTGAGACAAATGGGTACGAAAATAGTCTTGGGGAAGCAGGTTAATCTCCCCTATGATCCAAAGCAAATAGCAACAGGAGTATGTTCCTTGTTCATTTTAAGTAGGATCTCTTGACCACATTATCAGTGCTTTATGTGATAACATTTTGATATCGACATCAGGATTGAGAAAGAATTGGAAGGACATCCTGCTATTTCCGTCACCATTGATCTCTATCTACATGGAGCTTGTCTGTGTTCAGTTATTGGTATCAAGTTATACGCACAGGGACCGCATATGAGTTCTGGAAGACAAGAAAGGCTCCATCCTTAGCCCAAGCCCTTAAGCAATCAGCCAGCCTGGTTCTTATTTCGTTCTCCAGCCGTTTTTATAGAAACACACATTAAAATGGTGTCCGTCCCTGCCAGGGCTCACAAGGCCGGTAAATGCTCATAAAAACATGGGGGGTGGGAGGGGGGCAAGCGCTGAGCCTTTCCAAAGTGCTTCATTTTGGTCCAGCATGCACATGAAACAAAGTTTGACTTTTTCAATATGCAGTTGCAAATGCGATCTTGTTTAAAACTTCATTTTATGACAGATTTCGGTGGCATTGGGATTGAAAAGTGTGATTTCAGTGAGATGGTACTTTAATGCCCTGTGTGGTAGATCAAGAGAATGGGCTTCACATCACAAAAATCAACAACCTGCAGTTTTTTTTGTGAAACTCCATGACAAAGAACCAGAATGATCATCAAAGTAAGTCGGGGTTCATTGCTGATCCAGCAGTCAGCACACCATCGGCAGTTTCATGTAACGCTTCTTTTACCCCAACATAATACTCTTCTCACAAATGAGTGGTGAGGAGTCACAGCTCAGGGAGGGGACAAGGAGATATGAGGGGTGCGAGGTGACAGGGAGGACGTTATCCAGCTGGTCTGGTTCACCGCAACGCAACGGACCCAGCCAGTGCACTCATGCAACGTCTCATTCTCTTGCCCAGAACACTGTGGGTCATTAATTGCAGTGACATACGGTACAACGTTTGCATATGATAAGGATTTACTCAGTGCAGAGCTAGAGTGCAGGGACAGGCTGAAATGAAATATTTTGAGTCATGTTTCGTCATATATGAATGAAATCACATTTCCATGCTTGCAGTGCAGCCTGAAAATGCTTCCACCTTTGTTAGCTACAGATGGACTCTTTCTCCGTTTTCTTATGTTAATGAGGTGATATAAAGCTATGTTTCCTGATCTGGTGCCCAGAGTAATTAGCCCAGTAAGCTTTGCCAATAAATGTAGTTATGAGTTATTTAGTTTAACTGTGTTGACAAGTTCAGTCTAACTGGCTAAAATTCATCAGTCTGAATAACAGTGTCCTGTCAAAATCGAAAATGAATTATGAAGTTTTAATATAACAGTACCGCTTCCCTCCTACTTAACTTCACTTTTCCAAGTCTCTAACTTGCATTTTGTTTTGAAAAAGTTTGACCAAAACAACATGGTATCCATGATAGAGGTCTGTATCTCACGCTACAAGATTTCGCTCAAAAGTAAACCATTTACATAACACTCAAATCATATTGCCTAAGCTTAGATATAACATGACATTTTGTCTTGCTGACAACTGAGCGAAAGCGTTAGGTGAAGACAGCACTTTGCCAACACCGTGAAAGCCATTTAAATTCTGCATCTGTAATATTTCAGTGCGTTCACTTTTTAAGTTGTTGTTGTTTTTTTTTTGCATATACTCGGATTAAGTACTCTAGCATATTTTTAAATGAACACAGATATTAATTTGTACACACTATAGCTGACTATCCCCAAACTTTCATCTAATCTAAAAATCTTTTATTTTGCCCCCTAAAAGAAATATTGCAGTGTTCATTGCTTGAATTAATTAGGAATAATAGGTTGTCCTTTGGAACAATTTTATAAAAAATAAATAAAATCCAGATATGGATCTAAAATGCAGGCTATTCGATTTTACAAATTATCAAACATTGTGGGCACAAGTAAAGTTATCTATTTAAAGAAAAAAGCATTTTGTTTGGTTTAATTAATTCCACAAATAAAAAAAAATAAGAGCTTTGCTGGCCTATGAGTCTAAACAAACATGACTGAGAAAGACTTCTCTACTTTATTATCAGCTAGAAAATATTTGAACATTTTATAGGTCTGTAGTAGCTTAATTAAAAACATTTTAATGCAGCTATAGTCAGATTTTAGCTCCTGCTGCACTATAAATAGTTGACACAGAGATATGGTTTCATAAATGTCAGCTGCACTTTTACATTTAGAGGATGTCAAATGTTTACAATCCACATTTGTTTATTATTTTTGGGAGGATCAATATAATCTAGTAAAACGCTAGATTAAAAATTTAGGCTTTGCAGTCCCAGGAACATTAACCAAGCTAATCATTTCAGGTTCTGAGAATATTCCTTAACCTATGTTCCACAAATATAAATTAGTGTAGTTCTTCTGTGGCTTTCTGGAACATTCTTAACATCATTTACCCATTCTGGGGGTAACTTGTTAGACAGCAATCTTAGGAAGATCTTCTTTATGTGATAGTTAGAGATGGTGTACTCCATTTTGGAAATATGGGTTATCATAATGAAAGGAGGTCTTTGCCGCGCCTGTCTCCTGTCATTGCATATTGCAGGTCTCAGAGTCCGGAGACTGGGAGGAGACGTCTATGAGCTGGTATCATCCGGAAACCACATCGGGGAGGTTAAGGTAGCCCACCCCAGCCCCCCAACCCCACCCAGCTATAGAATACACAATGAATTCTCTTAAAAAAAGGAAAACAGAGGTGGTTCACTCTACTCAGTCATCTGAGCTGCACATAGCTCCCTGGCTGAACACAACATACCTGCTTGCTGGGCTACAGCAAAAAAGACCTGGGACCTCAGTTGCTGCCCATTGGCTCTGACCTTGTGGTGACCTTACTGAGAGTCTCTCTCCCAGTCTCTCCGTAACCACCCCCACACCCTAACAAAAACGCGCCTCTATGGAACATTGGGGAACGGAAGAATGAGGTCATCGGCTAGCTATCCCGACAGGCATCAAAAGAGTTATTACATGCCGTTTACTGGGCAACTGCTAGTCTGTTGAAGTAATTACACGTTCATTTTCGAAGAGCGGGGTTAGGGGAGATGTGGTTTGGCCAGTTGAAGGAATCTGGAACAATATGGCCTCACCAGAAAGTGACTCCTTGTGTTTATGAGCAGGCAACGTAGGCTATTGCTGGTCCAGTGTGGCTATATATAAATTGACATATTTAAATGTAGGTATGTTGGAGACCAAGAAGGTAGAACAAATCAGAATCAGAATTAGAATCACAGTCACAATCACAATGGTTTATTGACAAAAACTTCTCCATGCAGGGAATTTACTTTGGAGAGTCATGCAAAACAATCAGGGACCATCAAGGCAATCAACATTATATATATATGTACAGACACACAATAAAATGTGCCTCACACAGATAATGTGCATAGAGCGATGAAGCAGCCAGCTGGTGAGGTGGACTGGGGCAAAGATAATATGCATCGTGTAATGGAGATAGAGTTGCAACATGGAAAATCAACATTAGCAAACAAGACAATGTGCACAGTTATTCATTGGTGCACTACAAATTCATTGTAAGTACAACCTACTGGTTTTAGATTCAAGATTCAAAGATGTTCCATTGCCAACTCCTATTTTATGCGCAAGACATACGTGAAAACCGAAATGCCGTTTCTCGCTCACTGGTGTGCGTACCCTCCAGTTGGAACTAGAATTATTTTTTTTAATTCTATTTTTAATTGAATATTGGTAAAAATTGCTCTACCCTATTTCTATGTTTTTATTGGCTGCTGCAACACCCAAATTTCCCCTGGTGAGATAAATAAAGCTTTAATAATGTCTCATTTTGTCTTATCGTGAGCCAGGTGAATGTAGGTCTGTTGACCTGTCAGTGCCGATGACGTGCTGGATCAGCCACTTCAAGTGAGAGAATGCGTGCTTAGCCTTCATGCACTGCACTAATCTGGCTCACAGCTTCGCCGGTTACCATGGCGGCTTCTAATGACCAGCAGCTCCAGACACGGAGGCAGGAGCAGATGTCACTCATCTTCCAGCCAAGATGGTGGAGAGCATGGTTGCCATGGTTACGAAAAGACCATCATCTGCTGAAGAGCAGGTAAAAAGTTTCGCAAACCACACCGACGATGCATCCTAGTTCAACACGACCATCGTGCCACTGAAATGTATGATCCCGTGATCCGCATTATTATTATACATCGATTCTTGTCGCGCACTTGTGCCATTGAATGACAAGAATAGCTCAGCATTTACCAAGAAGTTTCTTCCACATGTTCCTCATCTGGCGGTACAGTAAGAAGTGGTGCAGTGCTGCAGTGTGTGGAGTCTGCAGGTTCTCCCTGTGTTCTTGTGGAGTTTCCACCAGTATCCCCCCGCAGTCCAAAAACGCACCGACGTGAATTGGCGTTATCAAATTGCCTGTAGGTGTGGATGGTACATACATGTCAAGGTTTGTCACCCCATCCTGGGTCATCCCCTACCTTGGAATATTGTGAACAGAAGATGGATGGTACAAGATGATACACTATTTGTGCTTTCCAGACACAAGACCAGCTGCTTAAAGCACCATGTAGCCCAGCTGGATGTTGACAGAGCTCACCGGCTTCCTTGCCGCACTGACGTGTCTCTTTGCTGCCTTCCCATTACATAAGGGCTCAGGGTTGTGCTGTACGCTCCATGTGTTCAGACGACACATCTCTCACGCGGAGGAAGAAACTCCTTTGCTCTGTGCCAAATGGATGAGGTTATATTACTCACTTTCTCCGCGCGGGAAGAGGCCAAAGCAACTGGACATACGACAGCTCCTAGCAGACACGATTACGCAACGGGCTGTTCTTGTTCGCTTGGGGTTGAAAGCCTCATGCCTCATTCAGGTTTCAGTTCGAGATGGGTGTTTGTGCACCTCAGCTTTTGGCTGATCTGGAGTCTAAAACAAACTAGTATGGTTTTCACTGATGACTACAAAGGCTGCATCATAACTTGTTTAAGTATGAACATGAAGATACCTGCATTACACATCTGCCATACTTGTTTTAAACCATCTCCTGGGAAGTCTTGCTGTTTTCTATTGTGTGGTACTATACACTTATTGAACATATAAAAATGCTAGACAAGATGCTTTTGACAGCAGCATCTACATATAATTTTTTAATCAAAACGCCAGGGACAATATTTAAATTTCTACATTATTGCACCATCTAAACTATTGTACCATATAAGCCACTTGAACCATTGTTTACAGTCTTTGATGATCAGCATAACCCTTGGCACTGAGAGTGTTCCTTTACCCAGGATGGTCCTTTGACATACATGATGGAAAACGTACTGTATCGTGAAAATGGATTTTTCTAAAAGGTTTTCTTTGTCGCCCCCTAGTGAGGATAGTTTTTTGTAATAAATATTACACGACGTCAGTGTGCCCATGGAACTCGTATCAAACACATAAAATATATTAAATTGCTCTTTTTTTCTCATCTTATATTCCCCAACAAATTGCATATTTATTACTTTTATTTTGTTTTTAATTTTGTTCTTTATTCTTTGAAATACAGAACAAAAGGGGTGTAAATCTCACATTTATTCACTGAAATTCTCCCTATTACTGATGTCTATCGACTTACGTCCGGGTGTCGTCTCAGTGAGGACGCAAAATACAACATCATACATATTTAACTAAACTTCTAAAATTGTAGTATAATCGGGTTATTTTGGTAGAACATGTCCGCTAACGTCCACCATGCCTCTCACGAACCCTCGGATTTAAGTACAATCAAACGTTACTCGATATGACGCAAGTTAGTTGATGAATATTCACATTGTGTTTCAATCCTTAACACTAAATAATTTGTCAACATCTAGTCATTATATAATCTTCCAAAATTGCATCAGCAAATATAATTTTAAAAATATAATTCACAGACGATACGAAAAACATATGTAGAGAAAAATTATGAGCATGACACAAATCATGAACATTTTGGACTTCCATGTCAAAACAAGTTGTTGATAAAAACTACAAAAATATATGATAGGAATCGTACCGATTAGATGTTCTTATGATGACAGAAAGTGTAAACAACCAACCTTTTTTAAAATGTTGTGCGGTATAAAATACCAAACTGAAGCAGGAATTATTCTAACAGTTCTTCATTCAGCCAATTTATCTTAAAAGTATAACTGAAGTCAAATCAGAAATACAGGATTTCAAAACCATCTGCTGCTCTTTATTCCAGAAACCCCCCCCCCCCCCTTTTGTAGATAGTGATGTTTATTTATCCAAACCCAACAAAGGAGTCATTAATATTTTTATATACGCAGAATCTTCAATATAAATGCATAAAGCAGGACAAACAACCCTAAACCAGTGGTTCTCAGCTACACCCGATGCACACCCGATTTTACCATGCAAGCGCAGTCACGTCCCTATATCAAGTGTATGTTTAAATTAACGATACGAACAAACACGCAGCTCATTCTGCATTTTACGCGAATCAATGCCGATGCACAAATATGATTCACTACAATTTGGAGAACCTGTTTGTAGGGCTGGATGTAGATTAACTTCATACCCAAGAAGAAGCACCTACAGGTTAAGGGCTTTGCTCAAAGACCTTATGATTACTGGCACAGATCTCTAGCCTCAGAACCACCACTCAACCCAACAAAAAAAGAGAATTATCTAATAAAGAAATCTGCCTTCTTCTGAGGTATCAGATTCCAACATGCCACTTAAGCCGCTTAATTTTTAATTTTTTTTGAAAAATAGCGACATCTGCTGTATGGTGAAATAGATAGGAAATAATTTCAGACAATAAGTATGAGCCCTGTAGCACACCAGTCCGCAATCAATCAACATTCCGTCAGCCAGGCAAAGCAAATTACAGAAGACGTCTATATTCAAATGATACGTGTAAAAAAAGTGTTTTTTGAATTACTGTAACTACAATGTGGGGGAAAAAATAATCAACAAATATGTTGTGCTATGTTGGAATCTCCTGCTCCTGATTTATGCTTGTCTATCTGTTCCCGTCAGAGAGCCGCTTTCAGGACATGGTTGACGTTGTTAATGAGAGAGGAGCTGTACTTCCAGATTGTGGTGTCCCTGATTAGGTCCTTCTGCCTCACCTTCATGTCATCGTCTTTCCTGCAGTGGTGCAGCCGTGCTACGGAGCTGGGGACCCACATGGAGGCTCCTACATGCCAGGGAACTTTGTGCACAGAGGTCCACACTACAGCACGTGGGTTCACAATCATTTTGCACGCATTGAAGGTGAACCTCCTGTAGGGCTCACGGTGTACGTGTTGCAGAATGTTGACACCGGGCACCGGACCCCAAAGTTTAAACTCTCCCATGTCACCAGTCACACTGGTACGGAACACGCTGTTCTCAATCTTGAAATTTTCCACTCCGAGGTGGGCTGCGGAAAGTGTGTTCATCATCTCCACCCAATCACGGTGCAGGATGGGCACCACGACCTCATCGATGTCATTCAGGACCACGTAGCGGCTCTCTGGCATATTGCGATACACACAATCATTCAGGGTGGTGATCTGCCCATAGTAATGCAAGTCTCCTGGATCCAAGGAAGGCAGCCAGCTCCTGGATACAGTGAGGTAGTGCTGAATATCCCAAGCAATGACTTCGATAAAGCCCTCGGCAACATAGTAGTCCAATACCCTCTGGAGTATGGGGCTGCAGTGACTCTTGTAGACAAACACTTTTTGGGCACCGAGGATCCGATACATCTCCAATGATTGCACAAACTGTAGGACATTGGTGTAGTTCCCATATAAGGTGGAAATGCAGACCGAGAACTGGCGGGGGTAGGTCAGTGACCTGCCTCGATTCACAGGGCGGATACGGAGGAATGGGCCGGCTGGTTTTGGGCTCATTGTTGTGGTGACAGTGACGTAAGGAGTGCCTTCGGCCTCGTCTGGCATCTGGCACATAATGAATGCAGTACCGTAAGGGAAGGAGAAGTGGTCTGGGTGAATCAGGACCTTGGCCCTAACGGTGACAAGCCACGAACTGTTGTAGAACTGGCAGTAGAATCGAGGCACCTGGGATCTCTTCACAATGGCGATGATGCGTACGGTTCTGGAAGAGAAGCGCTCGTCCAAGTAAGCCGACACGAGGAGAGCTGTGGAATTTCTCACACGTAATATTGCTCCTGTGCTCACGCTGATGTCACGAAGGTCCGGCACAGGAATCGCACTGGGCTTTTCCCAAAGGACCGCAGCACGATCAAAAAGATACATTTTAGCGTTCAAAACAAAAAGTAGAGCGATGGCACAGCCAATGACAGTCAGCGTGAGGATCTTGAATGTGAAAATTCCCATGTTCTGTCTGCTCTCAGTGTAAACATTCCTCACAGTTCCAAGGTCTGGTAAAAGTGAAGGGAAAAAATAAATGTATTAGTTATCTCAAAGCAGGATCTCCCGAACAACAGAAATGAGAATTTCTTCAGAATAGCTCAGAACAGCTATAGACATCTTAGGCTTAGTGAGTCTTGCAAAACAATTGAACGAACCTTAAAATGATCAGATCTATCACAATAACAAATGATACCTACACATATTGTCAGTTTTTTTGTTGCAAACTCACAGTCTCTCATGGTACATTTTTAGTGTTAAAATCGATTGTCAGCAAATCTTTTAAAGAAAATCAAAAGCTGGAAAAATACTACTTGCAGAAATACTCAACCACTGTGCTCTGGGAGCAGCAGATGAAAGAGGAAAAAGAAGATTTTTTCCTCTTTCATCTCTTTCAAAAGGACACATATGGAACAGTGTTTTCCCCCAACAAGATGAAGCCCGTAACATAACAGCAGCACAGACAAGCAGGTTGCAATGAACGGCGATTTAGGCAGGTAACTTCACTGCCGCTGTGGATGTCAGTCAGGACACAGGAGGAAGGTAATCTGTATGGATTAACTATTCCTTAATATGATTAACAAAGAGAATACACAGACATGGACTAATTAGCTGGTACCCTTACAGCTCAGTGAGTGCTTCATTTCAACTGAAATGTGATTCAATTAAAAGCGATTGTCTAATGTATACCTGTATACCTTTAGTATGTGATAGAGTAAACTAATAAAACTGTGGAAAAAAGTGATTTGTTTTTTTTTTTGTTTTATTGTGAGATTGGTTGGCACCTCTAGACTATTTATCCTTCCATTATATCATGTTTCAAACTAGGTGTTTAACCTTAATTAGTATCACAGGTGTCTTCAAGCTTTTAATCAGCAATTCAGCTTATTTAAAGGGAAAACATGCTACTGTGTTGTTTGGTATCATTCTGTGGCACGACACTGAACATGGACCAGAGAAAGCAAAGGAGAGAGCTGTCTGAGGCGATCAGAAAGGAGATTATAGACAAACATATTGGAGGTAAAGGCTATAAGACCATCTCCAAGCAGCTTCATGTTCCTGTGACCACAGCTGCCAATATTATTAAAAAAGTATGGTCTTATATAAATTATAAGGTTTTATATAAGGTATTATAAAGGTTTGTGGGACTGTAGCCAACCTCCCAGGACGTGGATGCAAGAGGAAATGCAGCCCCAGGCTGATCAGGACAGTGTGGATGGTAGAAAAAGAGCCAAGGAAACGTTTTGCATATCACTTCTAAATGCAAAGCACCATAGCTATGCAAGTCACGTCATTTTGTCATTCCACACACACGAAAATACACTTCTATGGCACATCAAACAGCTAAGACAATCACAACTGAGCAATAAGGAATAAAAGAATAAAAATAAAATTATATAGAATACACAACAGTACAAAACACAATAAATACAAGAACAATTACAATGCCTGTAATATGAATAAACCATGCATTGTGCACGACGGTGCTTGTGGGCAGTAGACCAGGAGTATACTCATTTGGTGGACTCTGGTTTGCACCCAGACTGAAACACAATATAATCCAGATCATGTGATTGATCTATCCCTAAATAACAGGGGGTTCCCCCTCAGTGAATTTCACCTACCGGGAAATTTTGCGTTTCCCATCCGCATGGCGACTTATTACTTACCGAATCGCGTTGCCCTACCACAAGTCCGTAGCCCGACACTGTCCGCTAACAGCCAGCCGCGGACCAGTGACCGAAAAACCCAGATCTACAGTGGGTACGGAAAATATTCAGATTCCCCTTCAATTTTTCACTGTTATATTGCAGCCATTTGCTAAAATCATTTAAAATTATTTTTTTCCCCTCATTAATGTACACACAGCACCCCATATTGACAGACAAAAAAAAAAAAAAAAAAAAAAAGAATGTTTTAAATTGT
>JAODKF010000126.1:7827996-7841635 GCA_026779585.1 Mormyrus proboscirostris
GGCCCAGGAGAGAGGAGGTGTGGGGGGGTGCCTTTTCAGTTACGGGTGACCCTAATTACACACCAGGCTGTTGTCTTCCTCAGAAGCAGGGAGAGAGAAGAAAAGGAGAGTGGCGGGGAATGGAGGCAGGGGCGGAGGGAGCGCAGCGAGCGTGGGCGGGGCCCATGCAGACGGGGAGACGGAGGCACAAAGGCTGACACGCGCCCACACACTCGCAGACGCACACACACACACACCAACAGGTACAGCAACCTGGACAATGGCGGGACACTAAAGAACCCATTAAGTTCCACACCGTGGACATTTACAGTGCCCATTTATTACTGCCCATTTATCACTACAGTGCCCACTTATTACTAACCTCAGTCTGTGGTGTGACTGACCCTAAAAGGACCTGGACAGTATTGTGTGACACAATGAAGAATAACCTGAAGGGTCAGGCTTCTGAAGCCTGTCTTTGCGAGTGTCCGCTACCTTAACAACGAGCACAAGGAGTCCTGTTTGTTTGCCGACAGCTGATTGGTTATCGGCCAACGCAGAAAAGCGGTTCACGACATCATACTCAACCGTTAGCTAAACCAACTGTTGGGGGGGGTCGTCACAGACCCCAGGAGGGGACCTGCTGTCGTACCATAGGACTGGCCTCCAGGCATAAGTCACGCGAGTCACGTCGGATGGAAGCTAGCTTATGGGAAACAGGATCCGGCCCGTGATGAAGTCAGCAACAGTAAACAGAGCCTTTGTTCCTCGGGCAGGTAGAAAGGGAAACTGACCAGTGCTCATGGTGTAAAGCGTCCGCAGAGGGGTTAAATAGCAAAACAGTACCTGAAAAGACACGCGGATGGGATTGGCAAAGCATCGAGATTACACACATACTCCTGTCTGTCCATGAGTGCACTACTACAGTTAAAGCTGTCAAATTAATTACTAATTAGCCCGACAAAAAAATTATTAATTAAAAGGCAGTTCCACGCAAAGGTCCATCCATAATGCTGATAAAGTGCATTTTCATTTGTCAAGGTTCAGCTTAAGAGGTTAAATAAAAAGATCTGTAAATTGATTTGTCGATACTAAGCTCATCCATGCTCTGAGATATTTTGTTTGGCCAATATGAGTCTAAATGTCACGTCCAAGTTTGAATTGCATTAAATTAGTAATTTAGAATAGAATTTAAAAAAAGATTCCTACTTAGTCTTCCATACATAGATATTTTCACAGTGTATATTTTTGTATCTTGACTGAGCCCCAGAAATGGCACTTTTTATAAGTACAGTCAATATATGTCAGGGACAGGAGTCTATATTCTATCAGAATGTGCTCCACCCCCCCCCGTGCATTTCTGCTTCACAGGACCAAGAGGGTGAGTCCATGAGACAAGAAGAAAACTCTGGAGATCCACTCTGACCCTGTGCAGCAGGGTTATGGTTTAGGAGCGAGAGAGAGAGCTGGTACTCACAGTAGGTCTTGCCGGTCAGCTCCTCCACCACCTCTGGCTTCAGCTTGCTGTTGGACTTCCCCATGGCCGAAGCTGGGGGAACACCTTGCCCCCTCCCCTTCCGTTCTTGAGTCTGGAAGATGCGGTGGTGGTGTTGCTAAGAGCAGCTCCCTCTCAGAAAAGCTGGCTGGGGCGGCTGGCAGCAGATAATCCGCTCAACCATGTCGCGTCGCTGCTCCCATGTCGACCTCCGCTTTATGTCAGCCCCGCCCCGCAGGGGAGCTGTGTCCACGGGGGGGCAGAGGCTGGGGGGCTCTCTTCAAGAATCACCTCTTGGGAATCTACCACCCACTGAGATCCAAAGCCTCGTTTCAGCAGCAAGTTACCAGGAGAAACCCCGCTTAGCGACTTGGAGATGCGAGCTCAGTGCCGCTGTCTTCAGACTGTAGGATCTGAGAGAGCAAGAGGGAGAGGCAGGCGGACTCCCAGCCTGTGCGTGCGTGTGTGTGTGTGTGTGTGTGTGTGTGTGAGTGTGTGGCGTGTTGATAGCGTTGTCCGTGGTAACAAGTCACCAACTCTTAGCTGCCTGCTCCCACACAACCCCACCCCCTCAAAACAAGCCTGTATCATTTTAAACCATTTACATTTCCTTCCCTAAATTCTGCTTAATTATACAGAAAAATATGAAAAGAATCTTTTAATAGAATGTATCACTGTATGTATGTGAAAAATAAACTACAAGGTCTACATTAAAATGCATAATATATCAAGTATAGTATAAATTAAATCTATCGTGTGACGTTCAATTCGACGTTCTTGCGACATACGTTAATAGTACCTCTGAGGCCCCCCCCCATTAAGCATATTATGGCTGGGGTTTCACATAGAAGCCAATGAGGCCCCCACACCTGGGGGAGTGCTTACTCTGACCTCTTTCATCAGTGAATCCTGCATAGCCCCACTGTCTCAGTATCTCCAAAGTTTCCCGATAGAAAACACCAGAAAATATAAACAACACTGCCCTTCAAAAGAGCCGCACTCACAAAAATCTGTTGAGATCCACTTCTTCTGTCCCTCACTGTCCTAACCGCACTGGTCTTGTATTAACGAGGTTACCTCATTTTTATTTGATCTTCCAGAGCCGACTATCGATTTTGAGAATTTCCCTCTGCTCACATGTACGTCACTTCATTATATTTTCATGACTTCATTAAGGAAAATCTACTAGATGGTAGGAAGAGCAAAAAATATCAGTTCAAGCTTTAATTAAGAGCAAGTAGGCTATGAAAAAATCTTTTTGGAAGTGATGTGGGTAATTGCATATTCATGGACCTATAAATAAAAAGAAAATATGAACTCTGGTTTAAATATGTACACAGTACATCTCAGGCAGTTTATTAGAGTCGCTGTGGAGAAACAGTCTCAAGGGCCGGGATTGTTGACTCGAATTTGGCAGAACTTCCTTATTTGAGAAGCAGCAATGCAAGCATTTGTCGAAAATAGTCCAGATCCACACGAGCATGCAGGCAGCATCTGGCATCTCAGCTTGAGCCGTCCAGCGAAGCTTGGACAGCAGAGATGAGAACTTTAAACACGCACCGGAGCCCACAGCTTGGGCTGCTGTTTGCTTTTAAGCGACACGATTTGTGATGCTGATATCAGAGGAGCAGCGCTATAACTGATGGAGATGAGTGGAGCAGGGTGATGTGAACAATATATCAACTTAGACTTCTGAAGCAGTGCTTCTCAATCTTTTTCATCTAAGAAACCCCCGTGTCCAGAACGTATTTGCCCCCGCCTACACAGGCTGTGATATTGTTTCTCTTGTGTGCTTTCTGCAAAAATGACAACTGCTTATATTTAATCTAAACATTTTAATTTGGTCACA
This sequence comes from Mormyrus proboscirostris, assembly GCA_026779585.1. NCBI lineage: Eukaryota > Metazoa > Chordata > Actinopteri > Osteoglossiformes > Mormyridae > Mormyrus > Mormyrus proboscirostris. The sequence goes on from JAODKF010000126.1 coordinate 7,831,320, forward strand.
CTGCCAAACAATGTAATTTCTCTTGACTCAGACAAGATGGTTTCTTTCCACTATGTCCACCAACACTGTTTGTTTCTCATTTTATATTATTATTCTCAAAACAGGTGAATGTTTATGAACAAAAATTTAAATCTAAATCCTATTTGGCAAATGGCTCTAAAATCCAAGTATATATATCACTGCAGCTGGGAACCAAGTGTCGAGTAGGAGGGGCTTATCACAAGGTTTAAGCTATCAAATGAGAACAGGCCACTCGTTAGAGACCCCTCCCACATTGCTGCGGCTGTATACCTCACTGAATGGTTTTATTTTAGCTGAGAATTCTGGGATTCTGTGTAACGTCACATCGGCTTACAACCAGGAAAGAATACTATCAGTTTTTAATAAAAATGTTTAATAAGGTCTTAATTATAACACACAATTAAAGTATATGGATATAAACGGTATTGCATTATATTGTATCTCGTTAAAAAAAAAAAAATAATCGATACACCGTAAAAAGTCTACACCAGTCGGTTCTAGGTTGAGCCACGTCGTGTTTTTCTACGCATTTCAAATAAATCGTGCCAACGGGGTCAGCTGGTTGGAGTGAGATTTTCAATTAGAGACAAGTTTGCACATGCATTTACATGTATGTAACAGTTTACCTTGCAAATAGTCTGTAGGGTTTGCAAACTACCCCAGAGCTTTTGATGCCAATTTTAGGTTTATAATGAAATAACATACATTTGCCGTAGACTTCAGGCGTGAGCCTGAAAGCGTCAGTGTCGTGCCAGATGTGTGACAGACGGGAGCCCTGCAGCAGCCGTATCTAAAAAGGAGGTATTGTAGATAAACAAGGTGAAGACGACATCAGTGGTGTGGCAGTACTTTGGCAATTTAAATGCGACATGCAGCACACCGGTGCTGTGCACTGTAAACTCTGGCGAAAACGTGTGCCAACTAAACCTGGAAATACTGCACTACCATCCAGTCGAAAACGCAGAATGCACATGGGTACAGTCGTTAAAGTTTGCAGTCCATTCAATTTGTGATAAACTGCTTCAGAACATGAAAAATCAAGGGGAATCCTAAAGGAATTTTAAGCAAAAATAGAGCCTTAAAGAATTACTTAAATTACTATATATCGCAATAATTTTCAAGATTGACTGATATAAAACCATATGGCCCAGCCCTAATTAGTACCAATGGATACCTTTACTTGAGCAATTCCAGTTCCACGCCGACAGTGACCACAGTTCCCACGCAATTAGCTCAGGAACCGCGTGGGAAGAATATTAACGGGATACATTAGCTGATGGCCAGTAAATGCTCCAAGCAGAGGGCAGGATTGTGTTCTCCAGAGCATCCTAAAGGCCAGCGATGGGGAGGAGGACAGGGAGAGAGCCCCAGGCACACAAACTGCTGATGCCATCTCTTTCCACCTGGTGAGACGGGCTGGAGCGCAGAAGAACACGTCCATTTGAGCCAAGCGCTAAATAATATTGGTATCAATTGAGAGTATCGTCTCCTAACTAGGTCAAGGAACATGAAAGTTACATAATCAAGAAGAAACCATAGCATTCCTTACACTGGTCTGTCCTCACAAACCTCCCAAGAAACACTCACCATCCTGGCTTACTATCCACTACCATGTGGGAACCAGCCCAACGTCATTGACTGGACCTGGAGCTCACAACACAAACCACGAGCTCTTAAGGTACAGTATGAATAATAGTATTCATTTAATGGGAGGAGTGAATAAACTCCTGTGTTGCATCATAATATTACACGAACATATAAAGTATATTTTATTTTTCCACATTGAAAACCTTTGTACAGTAATGTTTCAGCCTGATGATGAATCCGAGTTTGAGGGTTTATGTAAGAACAGAGGAGGGTATTTAAATACCAGGAAAACATAGGGGAGGGAATATTCAAGTCTGGGGGAGTTTTACCTACTCTGGAGTCTGAGACAAAAGCAATGAAACGATTATACCCGGACAAGGAAAAAGTACTGTTCCATACTTCAGAGACATATGGCATCCTCTGCTTTGGATCTGTGTGGAGAGGTATTGATATTGCAAAAATCAAGCCCAAACATAGGGGCTTTGCATGAAAAACAGCAATAAGTACTGACTTTCATGGACTTTCTTCCTCAGTCTCCCCACTGCACTTGAAGACAAAGGAAGATCCACTAAGTTTTTTCACTCAAATTGTTACGCTGACAATATCCTTTGAAAATTAGCAATTTCATATTAAATTGCAAAATAGAAACATTTGCATTTGTGGTCTCACACTTTTGGAATCCATCATGAATGTAATTTATATCTTTATAGGATATCTTCTGTTTCACTTTATTCATTTCCTTAAATATAATTAGAATATACATGTGATATACATTCCATAAAATTCCCCACTTTTAATATCATTTGACAGATGATTAGACTGTCATTTATTATGGGTGCAAAATAAAGTGAATGATTTAAGAACATAAAGATCTGAAGTTTGCCCAGTTTGTTGCAGACAGACAGACAGAAGACGCTTATTATTTACAAATGTGAAGCAGAAAAGAAACCAAATCCAAAATGAAAAATTACAACTAAGAAGCGGAAAAAAAAAAAACACCCTTGCAGATCTGAAACTGCACACCCAGGATCAGCACAGGGGACGTAAGCATCGTTCCCCGTGATGGTTCTGTTTGGTAGGAACCTGTACCTCGGACACAGTCCCGATGGCGAGAAAACCACAACCCGAGTCTCCATTTTCACAGCAAGACAAACAAAATCCACCTGTGTGGATCTGTATGTTATTCCCCAAATGGTTTCAAACATGCTTTATATTTATGTTACAAAATAGCTAAATCGACACACCCTCCTTCAGTCCCGATGGGGAAGCATTCAGAAGCAGGACAGCGTTACACACCGAGAGTGGCATCGCGGGTGGCAAGGCAGCTGCAGGTAAGGGTATCCCATAATCCACAGTGCGGCCCGCAGCCTCCAAGTTCTGCACAGTCCAACACCACTGGGCTCAAAAGCAGGGGGACAGCAATCGTGACGCCGATAAATCAACGCTGGCGCCAGGTCATGGACAGGAAAAAGTATAAATGATATCAGGCAGCCGGTTTCGTCTGTACCATTTTTGGGGGAGCCACATTTATGGGGGGTGTAAATAGGTGAACATCTGTTATGGCCCAATCCACTGACTTTGTACACTGACTGACATTTGGAGTAGCCAACAGCCAGAAGTAACCCACAAAGTGAGAAGAGCCCTTGTTTGTGCATCTAATAAATCACATTAATAACATTCTCTATCATATCAAACACAATAAATAATAATAAAAAAAAAAAAACAAGAAGAACGCCACCACAAAAGTCAAAATAAATACTGACAATTCAGTTTTCCTTGACGGTCCGCTGAGATGAGCGAAGTTCAATGTGGGACAGGAAAAAGTGTTGGTACATCAGAGCACCAAAATATGGGCGTACTTGTGCAAGAGCAAGCGTGCGTGTGTGTGTGTGTGTGCGTGTGTGTGTGTGTGCGTGTGTGTGGCTCTGTTGATGTGGTAGTTCGACAGCAGTTGTCCTTCACAAGAAAAAAAAAATCCAAGCCAAGTATAGACAAGTCCCAAAGGATCCTGAAGACTTGGGGCCAATTCAGAACTGCAGAATTGCAGTCCAGTTCAGAACTGCAGCCACAAGGTCCAGATAAAGAGGGGGGGGGGGGGGTGTTTACTTCTGCCAATTGCCACCCACCCACATTGTGAAGATCTTCTCAATCAAGCCATGCTCTCTCTCTCCTCTGAAGGCCCGTTGGAGACCTTCTTCACCTTCTTCACACCCTCCGTCATACCCGTCGTCGATGTGGTGACCCTGGAACGAATGACAGACAGGAACGTCAGTGTGCACGGGATCGGACCTCACCGAGACCCTCGTACCCAACCCAAAAAAACCTCTACAACAGAGCGATGAATCAATGAATTATTCATCTGCATTTTCCCTAATCGAGGTCCGATTGAGACAGAGATGCCTGCTGAAGTCATACCTCCGCAGATTGCTGGAAAAGCAGAAGCAGGAAGAAGCTGTTAATCTGTGGAGAAGGTGCCAGTGAAGGAGCGACCTGGCATCCCTGCATCACGTTAGGCTGCCAGAAACCAGACTCACATCTGCCGCTCGCAGCCCGACACACTGAGGGTCAGCAGCTGGAGAGCAGAGGTGATCTCCACCAGCCAAAGCCTCACCTGACCCTGCTGACCCTCTCACACACACACACACACACACACACACACACACACGCCATGTCTGCCTCTGTATCATCGAGATCCAACAACCAAGGAAAGAACAGAAGAGCCGAGATTCACATCCATGTCTATCAGCTTCATCCCTAATAATTGACTGCTTTTGTGTAGATCTACGAGTGCGATCTCAGAGCCCAAAACTGGAAAGAGTTAGTGGGTGGTGTACGGCGCCTGCAATCGGAAGGTCACCGGTTCGAATCCCAAGCTTCTAACCCCCCCAACTGCCCCAGGGGCTGCCTGACCCTGTCTTCAAGTGTATGTAACCCTCAAATGACCTCCATACTCTGAGCAACTTTGATGGGCCTGCAGGTAACCGGTCATCATCATCATCATCATCCTCCTCCGACGCAAGCCCAAAGCAGGAAGCTCCAGCACCAAGCTGGGTCACTCAGCCCAGTGGGGAGACGCAGGGGCAGGTCGGTCCGCCGAGCAGCTCTCAGCTGCAGTCCAGCAGCTCAAGGTCGCCGCTCCTCCCCAGGATGGGAAAAAATATCACAGCATGCCCCCTCCCCCACCAAAGGCTGCTGTCACAGAGCAGGTGTTAAAAGCACTGTCCAGGTCCCCCGCACGGCTGAAATGTGGGTCGGGGCACCATATGGGACATGAACAGAGCAGGGAGGGGGCAATTCTGCTCTCATTTCACATCATTTTATTATTTGTATCAAAAATGAAAAGATATTATGTTCTTGAGAATCTAAAGAGGTCAGTTCGCAGTCCACTGAAGGAAAGACAAGACTTTTTAATAAATAAAATGTTATTCCCACAAGAATGAAGAGACGGGGGTTGTCTATAATTTATTGCATGATTCTCAGTCCATGCAGCAGCCTGCTTTTATTTCTCAGTGCCTAACTCAGAGACTATCATTTTCCAACGCCGTGAATCGAGTCATTAAGGAGTTGAGATTTGTTGATTTATTATAAGCCTGCCCGCCCATCCATCCATCCATCCATCCAACCAACCAACCAACCAACCAACCAACCAACCAACCAACCAACCATTTAAAGACAGCAATTAACCTAAAACGAAAAAAGCAGACAAAACTCCCAAGCCTCCTTTACCATCAGACGCCAGAGACAATGAGTCCTGGTGCGCTGGAGTGAAGCAACACCTGACCTCACAGGCCTGACTTGGATGTATCAGCATAAGCAACACAGCTACTGAAACTACCATCACTGGTCACTGGAGTGGATCAGAAAGCACCACGCGGCCAGAGCAGGCTGCTCAGGTCCGTCTCAAAACAGGCAGGTACAGGCCACAATGCAACACACTAAAGAAGCGTTTTCAGGGAGCCCATCAGGTCCACAGGGCTGGACTTCTGACCAGAGCTGGGGCGATCCGAGGCGAGTCAGAAGTTTGATTCTGGAAGCTGAGTCTCAGTCAGGTATCTGAGCATCTCATGGACCATCTTAGCACCAGCAGCCAACCCCAACACTTATCTCATGAAGCTGAGGTTCTGCATTAAAGGAGAAACCTTCCCTTCACACTTCATAGCTTTAAGATCCTATTCTGGTAGAACTTATGGCACTTATCCACTGTCACCAAGAACCGAGCCTCATCATAGTCATTCAAGCTGCAGTTACCGTTGATCTGCATCGATATGCATGGATGATCTACGAAGGGCATATTCTGTATATAACTCATTACTAGTAATATCACACATCACAATGTACTGACGAATGTAAAAAATGCTATAGAACAGCTGAACAGAATGACTTCGTAAGGAAAATTTACACAAGCTAATGCTAACTCTGCTAACATTTGATTCTAACACAACACAGCGATTCTCACAGACATGGCAGCAGCAGTCATGACAGGTCACTGTGGCTTTCTAAACCTGGTGACGCCTTTACGGAGCCGACCCTTCTACAGGGGAAAATCAGAGGGAGCTGTAACTTACAGCCCGGCTCCTGTACACCAATGGAAAAGCACCAGTAGAGTCACTCTGCACACAGACACCACTTGGGAGGGGCTCAGAGGGTTAGAACCTCTGCTTGTTGTCAGAAGGTTTCCAGTTCAAATCCCGCGGTCAGCAGACTAATTTCACCACTGGGCCCGTGATCAAGTATCTCACAACCCCCAGCTGTTCCCAGGTCCGGCTGACCTTGCTTTCGTAATTAAGCATTTGCTTTGGGTAAAAGCTTCTGTTAAAAAGAAAATGTAAATAAGGGAGAACAATCTCGAGAATAGGTCAGAGTTTAACGTCAGAGGACGCAATTCCAGCGTTAGAGATGTAACCAAACACAAAACATTACAGATCTGGTCATAACTCATGAAAAAGTAGCAGATGCACTGCATAATGCACTTTGGAAAAAGAATCAGTTGAGTTTCTTCATTTAGCAAGATACAAAAAAAAATCTACTTCCACCAGGTGGAAAAATAAGAGAAATGCACGGTAAGAGGAGAGAGGAAAAGGACAATCAGAGCCCCCGGATGAAGTTATTTATGGAATCTTTCAGCCTGGAGATGAAGCGGGCCAAGTCTGCGGGGGGGTGGAACAGTCTGCAAGGTAGGCGGGAGGGATGGCACCATATAGAAGGACGCAAGCAGGGAGACAGATGAGCGACAAAGGAAAGAGTGGGAAGATGGGGGGAAAAGAACTCGAAAGCTTACACATCCTCCATCTCCAGGTCCTCATCCTCCTCCATTGAGAGGAGCAGGTAGGGGTTGTGGGACGCAGGCCGGAATTTGTGCCCCGTCAGGAAGAAGAAAACCAGCGTGGCCAATTCATCCAGGAGCTGGGAACAAGAGGGCAGAAAGTCAAGGTTGGGAGACATGGGGCAGGGGGCTGCAAGGATCCTGATTGGCAGCTACATGGGGCAGGGCCGGGTGGGGGCTGCAAGGATCCTGATTGGCCGCTACACAGCGAGGGAGAGCATGGACTCCATGACATGGACACAGCATTACCGTTCAGGGGAGTGGAAATCACATCTGCCATTTGTTATTAAAAACAAACTATTTTTAAAATGGCCTGATTTTTCACACATGTAGAAACCAGACAGAAGAACTGGTCAGAAGCCATTTTAACCTGATAGTTATCAAACTCACATGACAAAAACCATATAAAACCACGCTATGCTTGTTCACACATGACAACAGCAATGGCAGCACAACCAGTTTTTCTCTAAGACATTACAAAAACTGTGAAGGTCCCACCCCCCCCATTTCCAGTCCCAGTCCCAGTCCCAGTCCCGCTGCCCCTGCAGGTGAGCTCTGCCCCCAGGCTGCACTCACCTGGTACAGCCACTTCCACTGGAAGGGGACGATAAACTTGATGAGGATAGCGATTATGCGGGTGAAGTAGATGTAACACACGATCTAAAGGAGGGAGACGGAAATCTGATGAATCAGCAGCAAGGTAAACCGCGCCCTGGTTAGAACATAGAAAAAACCACAGCCTGCGACTCACAAGCGGAGAAACTTCAGATTTTTATGAGATTCTCACTCATGTCAAATCAACTAGAGAGCCTCACTGGAGCGTCAAATAGCGACTTCTCTCCGAGTGCGGTACGCTAACACGCTAATGCAGAAAAACACTCAGTCAAAGGGTTAAAAATGGCTTTTCCCAGAGCTATTTTAAGACTTAATGACAGCTACAGCTGTAGCCAAATATGAGCTTGTCACTGTTAGGGGCCATACAATTACCAGCATGGCTCCGGAGCAGCGTGCTGGGTGCAGGCGTCAGAGGCAGCCGCGTAACGGAAGGCGGGGGGAAATCACTTACCATCACGTAATAATGCCTGAACAACTTCAGCTGGGCCAGATTGACGGCAGCTGGTGAAGAAAAATAAAGCAATAATGATTTAGTCAGAGGCTTGTCATACCCATTTCCACCCACAGGGGGCAAACACTGTCATTGTGTATGAGTGCAATAAAATGCTGGTGTGAGCCAGTGTTATCAATGGTTCGATTCATTTTTCAGTTTCGTGGGAATTTTTGTTTAGTTTTGGTTAGCTTTCAGAGTGACCTTATTAGTTTGTATTTTAAACGACACGCTTCTATATAATCATATATACCATATTACTTGTTTATCTGAATACACCGACTGGACTGCTGCAAAAATTTCATTGTACCCCGTATCTGAATTTAAGTTGCAGAGCTGTGTGTCTGATCTTTAGCGAAACCTACATGAATACAGTGCACATTATGTACTAATATCATCAAAAGGGCCAGGAATTATTAAATGGTCATTTAAATGGATTACAGTTCCTCTAATGGAGTAACGTAACAACATTTGATTTTCGGAAGTAGTATTTAGAGTTCTCGTTTTAAGTTCTTCGTATCTCATCTTATTTCAGTTTACAATGTTTTCTTTTAGTTTTCAGTAACAATAATAACCTTGGTGCAACTCTGTGCATGTGACCATGGTAACTCACCGCATGATGTCACAGTGCATTGGGCCCCCATCTTAACCTATGAAAGAGCTAATCGCCAACGAGCACTTCGGACCACTGAACCATTACGTGCAAAGTACAAAAAGCAGAGTAACAACTGCACCAAGAAAAACACGAGGATAAAAGGAGAGAAAAGCTCAGGATAAGTGGCCACATTTGCAAACTCCTAAGTGCCCCGTGTTTGGACGATAACCAGGATAACGACGGGCTTTCATGCTTTGATGAGGGAGGGGCCGGCGGCTTCCATGAGGCAGGACGAGAAATGAAACAGGGAAGCACACAGAAGCGAAACCCCCCCAGGGGGAAAAACAGCATTATCCACACTGCCATCTTTCCCGAAAAAAAAAAAAAAAAACACACAATATCGTTGGACGAACTCGAGGAAGCAAAAACTCAGCGGACAGAATGAAAATGACAGCCGCTTAATTTAATTAAGCCATACTAAACAGGAGTGAATTGATTAAATGAGTTTAACCATCTTATTTTAAGGAAAGCAAATGTACACACTACAGTACTGGACCAACTGACTTATCCATCCATAAATACAGGCGGTTTCCAGGTTACAAATGAAATCTACTCCCTAAGTCGGTCTTTAAATGAAATCTTAATGTTATTCAGAAAAATAACAATACAGTACATAATAATCATTATGCAGTAATAATAAAAGTGACTGCATGTGGTATTTCACTGTACTTCAAGCTGATACATCACTGAAGACGCGCAAAGCAGTGTGTGCGTTCATTATACCCAAGTGTGCGGCTTTGTAATATCTCATTGTATTTAATACAAATTTTTTACACAGTAGACTTTAAGGTAGCTTGTTCCTAAGTAAGAGTTGTCTGTAAGTCAGACGTTCTTAAACCAGGGATGGCATGTATTCCAACTAATTATCCAGCACAGGCTCTAGGAGAACCCAGAGAACCCTAGGAGAATCTCTGGAACCTCAGGGTACAAGGCAGGGGACACTTGGAACGCCAGTCCAGCACAGGCCACATCCCTACACACAAAGGGTAACTGAGATACCAATTCAATTTCTTTTTTGGACTGCAAGACAACACCAGAGTATCCAAAAGAAAAGGCACAGAAACACGATCCGATCACCTAACCCCAGAGGGGTGAAGCCGTAGCATTGTCGACCATACCCCTGATGATTAATTCATTAAAATATAAATTCAATCACTAAATACAGAAACCAGACCACAGGCCTCACAATTAATGCTGTGTGATTCTGCCCACTTCCTGCAGGAAGGTGTTTTTCAGCGTGCAAATAGCTAGAATGAAGGTAATAACCTGGCTGGTTTGGACAGAACTGAAAATAATGAAAAAACACCAGTCAGGGAAGGGGGATTTCGGTAATGACGTCCTAAAATGCCCCCGTGAGTACACTCCAAACCACCAGGGGGCACTGAATCATGGGCAGACTGCAGAAAGGGGTACGACGCTAGTGTTTGCAGGATTTACCGCTCTTACTCAACTGCAAGCAAACAGGACCCAGGAAGCTGCAATGGCTCATGCCAGAAAAATGAGCGCAGGGAACAGCTGAATCAGGACTGAATGGCCAGAGATGGAGCATCACTCAGAGGAAGAGGAGGACAAAAAACGACGAACAAAGAAGGGACAATGAGCCGGGCGGGGGGGGGGGCGGGGGG
>JAODKF010000126.1:7851751-7867452 GCA_026779585.1 Mormyrus proboscirostris
ATATTGCACATAAGAAAACAGTATGGTGTACTGGATATGTGTGTTTTGTTAGTCTATGTGTGTGTAGCCAGCTACAAGGACTTTGTTATAGAGTCTGACAGTGGATGGAAGGAAAGACCTGATCTGATTTTTATCTTTATTTTATTGAAATGCTGTCCACAGAATCTCACTTAGATCATATTCATTCACATATATACAAGGCACAAGAGTAATCAAAGATGTTTATGCACTCCAATAAAATATTACATTTTCAAAATATGACATTATTTAAAAAAAAAAAAAAACACTAAAAGTTTTCTAAATTAATGAAAGGAATTCAAACATAAGACCAAATTGTAGTTAAAAACAAAACTGGCACATGTGACAATGTGCAAAATGCATGCAGGACCTGAATCAAATATTTTCATTGTCCATTGGGGTAAACATGTAATAGTCATACCCAAAAGTATGCGAATCAGGATGCATCCATGCTGTCAATCACCCACATGTTTAATATTATTGGTTAAACTTAGTTTGATTGATTACTGCAGTCCCATTCTCAGCTGTATCAGCATGTGAAAGGCAACAGACATGGCAACAGAGAGAAAAGTAACATTACACAGAGAGAGCCTACAGTGAACACTCTCACTCATCCAAAACAGGATGTGGGTCAGGCGGAAAAATCAGATGCTGATAACTCTGTGCTTCAATAACCAGAATCAGAGTGGAAATAAAAAGTGGACTGAGTAAACTCTTACACGTCAAACTTGATTTTAAGATCACTAACATTTTCCTGGAATGATGGACATTGTAAAGGCAGAAAGTAAGTGCTTGAGAATATGATTATGCCCAGATGTCCTGCTTGAAAAGGGCTCAGAAACATAACGGCAAACTCTTTCTACGTCCTAATCTGAGAGGACGGAAGGTGAAATAGTAATGCGTTCATGGTCCATACAGTTTATCCCTCACCGGGTCATGATGAGACCGGATGGGCAGATATGGATGCCAATCTACCAAAGGGCACCAGGCAAGGGGCACCCTGAAATGACTGCCAGTCCATCACAGGACACCAGGCAAGGGGAAACAAATTATAGTTTTGCGAGAAGCATCAAGTGATATGAAGATAATTAGTTTTTGTTTTGCTTGATTACTGTTTTCAAAATACATCCGAAGTAAAAATAGCCAAGCCCTTTGTCACCAAATGGGGTGATTAAGGAGGGTCATGTTCATACACAGCAAACTCTCCTTTCAGCAGCTCTCCAAACCCCAAGGTCATCAAAGCTGTTCGGGTTCCAGTCCTACCGTCCAACAGCAGCTGTCATATATGTAGCTGTAAGACGACACTTATAAGCCTCCAGGATCATTTAATTAAATTTTTAAAAATGCTCCGCATTCACTCATTTCTGGAAGGTGTTAAGTTTTCCCTCCACACGCACTTGTCTATTCCAACTAAAGGCAAAAGGTGACCCTGCTGCCCCCTGGTGGCTGTCTGTGGCAATGCTCCCACTATCACAGCCTGGCCTTGGGTGTCTGCTCCAGCAAGACCTTCATGTCCAGCAGCGCCCCCTCCAGGCCATGTGCCAGCTCTGTGGCATTGGTCTCTGCACAGCTATTGAACGCTGACACAGAGAAGTTGATGTGGTCCTCCATGGGGTTGTAGCAGACGCCGTAGCCGTCCGGCACCACTGGCCCAAAGCACATCACACAGTCTGTCTTGGCCGGGACCTGAAGAGGGACCACACGGTGCGTTGCTAAGACAACAAGCCTGTTCTGTCTTCATTAAGAGATATTCCACTCAAAAGCTGAGGGTCTATCTCTGTACTGTCCCTGTACTGTGAATACTTATTAACCCACAAATCTTTGGTTCTCTGAAAAGGCAGTGAGGATGATACTCACATGCTCAGAGCAAATTAAATTGACCAAATGCAATTAAATTTAGATTATTTTACTGGTGTTACATTATTAAATCAGGAAAAAGTGGCTACAGGTATAACTTCCGATTTAAGTAAATCTAAACATCAGAAAATATTTTTTGGAATTTTGGTGAGACCTCCATTTCAGGCCAGTCAGAGGAACTGAATGCATTCCTCAGACTCAGTCAATGGTTGGAGATGAATGTACCATTTTTGGACACGCTACCCAGAGGATTACAGCCTACCTGACTGGTGGAGAGATTGTAGTGCATGGCTACAGCATAGGAGGTGTCCATGAAGACCTTTGGTATGGATATCAAGTCATCATGGGCTTGGAGCCTGAGGCCCAGGAGATGGCGATCTATGGCCTGACCGCGGATTGCCTGCAAGGGAGAAGGAACCAAAACATAGATCCCCGATTCTTAGCCAATGACGTGACAAAATCACTCATATAGCATTTAACTGGACATCCACCCATCCATGGCCCCTTATCCAGCACAGGTTCACAGCCAGTCTGGGGCATAAGGAAGAAGATACAGACCCTGACAGGAAACCAGTCCATTAGCAATTAGGTGCCAACTGAGTGACTGGGAGGAAACTACGGCTTCATATCACATCCCGATTCAACGGCGATAATATGGCGCACGTGCAATAATCACCAGGGCACAAAGATTTTTCTCATCGCTGACTATTCAGTACTATATGGATGTTTACTTACACCCATAATTTGGTAAAAAGACTGGTAGTACGCCTAAAATAATAATGAGTGGCATGCTGTGATGCCCAAAAGTTAGTGATCTGTATAAATCTGGCAAATTTCCTTTGTTTATTGAATTTGGTTAGCGGAGCACGCTACATGCTACTCTTCTGGTAAATCATGGAAGCGATAAACGCTTGAAGTGGCGGTGAAGAAAGGAACAGCTCAGCAGCCACGACGTCTTTTAAAAGAGGTGAAAAGACGTCAGTGGTGTGGCCGTACTTTTTTGCAGATTAAAGTCCCGCTCATGTATTAAACATAAGGATATACAGAGTTCCTACAGATTACTAACCTTTGGGCGCCACAATACACACCTCATATATAAACTGAGCAGGGGCCAGCAATCATAGCCAAACCCTGGAGTTTGACGCTATATTGCTACCCATTGAGCCACTATGTAACCCTATAACGGTACAGAAGAATATTAACACTGAGAAAACTCATATGATGTGCCATGCTAAAGGACACTAGAGAAAATACCACCACCGGGATGTAAATCCACAATGTTCTGGTGACTGATCCAGGCATTTAACCTCTATGCACCACGCTGCTGTATTTCCTAGAACAGCACTGGACTCACCATGTCAGTGTAGGTTCTGTGGGCCTTCACGGCCTTCTCCATCAGGGCCACCTTCTCTGTGTTCTGTTAACACAGGTGGACATGAAATCGAGACCTGGGCAGTAATGTTAAGGGTACAAGAAACCAACAAGAGCTGCTGCTGAGGACTGACCAGCTTGGCGGAGTCATCCATGGCGCGTGCGAAGTCGAGCGAGTCGGTAGAGGCTGAACGGATGGTGTCTGTACGGCCCAGTCTGAACATCCTCAGGGAGGCGCTCTCATACGTAGAACAGCAGCGCCGGTACATCCTGAGGTGTGACAAGAGAAGGGGAGGGTCACAGAAACCACAATCAGCCCCGAGAACAGAACCACCAACCCGTCACCATATTTACATCTCTGCTGATGCTAAGCTGATCACATAAAAAATAATTAACTTTAACTTCAGTTAACTAACAAACCACTCTGGAACTGGGCTTCAGTTGTCGTTCAGAATTATTCAAGAAAAAAAAGCCCAAGGTTTAAGGTATTAGTCCTTAAAACAATAAAAAGAACAAAGAGACCAAAAGCAATTAACCTGTTAATTAAAAATGAGCGTAATGTGTAAAATGATACATGCAGAGACAATAGTCTAAAGGAGCTGTATCAGGGCTCAGAGCGCTCCAGGCACCTGGGCCGGCAGGACGCACCTGAAGTAAGCCAGCTGCAGCGCCACCTGTATGAAGGCGTCAGGACTCATCTTGTGAGATTTTGGGATGTTCTTCCCAAAGTGCGGGAACACAAGGACCTTCATATCCAGATCCTGCACCATTCTGAGGGACACGCAGCGTGAGAAGGAAGAGTTAACCCCTGGGAGTACAATCGTGCTCAAATCCCAGGTTGTTTTGAAAGTAGGAGGGACACCCTAAATCTAAGTAAACAACAGGATGTGAGGAAAAACTGGAAAAACACGCTCCTCAGATCCCACCTACAGGCCGACATTGGAATCACGGATGATTGGGTTACTGTACAAAACGGAGGGACTTTCCAACCCCTGTTAATGTCCTTTTATACAAACACCTTCAAATTACAGACACATGCAAAGTGCTAAGCAAACAGGATCTCTGGCGCCCCCACATGTTCATGTTCTGCTTGGCTTTCTCAATGTCTGCTTTGATCTCTGGAGTGATGTTGAATCGCAGCTTGCGGGGCATGGGCAGGGGCACCATGGGCGACCGCACCATGTCCGTCTTCCTCCTGATCAACACAACATTCAAACACTGTGACACCATACTGTACTGTGTGTAAGTCTGTGTGCATTTCACTCTATAGAGATGAAATAATCTAATGTTAATGTCACTGATACATATATTACAAGAACTACAGGCAAAATGAGTTACACTGTGCTCTTATTAGCTATTCAATCTGCTGATAAAACAAACAGCAAGCGCTCTGACAACTTCCTGCTCACATGTATTCAACTACATGGTCCAACAGGGAAACAATGGGCGGGCCTTCGGCAGGGGCGTGCTCATAGATCAGACCACATGACCCATCCTCTCCAATGATGAACTGCAGACAGAAAACCAAGTCAGGTGACCACAAAAGTGAATCATATCAATGTGGAAGCAGTCAAAACGGCTACCTTAGACTGAGCAAACGCGACGGGGTCAGACCTCCTCACCTGAAGGGTCTTGTCGAACCAGCGGTTCCCACTGTTCCGGCGGCTTCCCCCGCCATGCAGCATCTGCAGGGCTGCGCGACTGCGGTACATCTCGTCTGACACGCGTGGCATTGGTGCATCCAGGCACACCGTGAAGATGCTCTTCTGGATGGCGTGCACCGACTCCTTGTTTGTCTTGTCTGGATGATGAAGGTCATTTTAATAAGACAATGATGTAAATGATTAACAAAATATTTCAGAGAAACACACACACTAGCCAAGCCCCTCCCATTTCTTAATTTCAGGCCCCGCCCCCAGACTGTCTCACCCACCCTTGAGGAGGCTGCCGTAGGCCTTGGCCCAGGTGTTGCGATGTTGTGAGGTCAGGATGCCTACAGGCTCTTTGTTGGTCTGCAGGGATGAGTTCCAGATTTTCTCTAGCTGCATGTGCAGCTGGTCCGCTGTCAGTGGGGTGCCATCGCTGTTGTATACGTCCAGCACAAAGAACTGTGGGCCACGGGAGGAGAATTTTCACACTTTTAAACACCAGAATATTATTTCTGGGTGAATCAGGTCAGGTTCCATTGCTCCATCAGCCATCTATGTTACCCCTCATGGTGTTCAGCCTGGTAAACCATTTAAAGAAAATAAACATGTTTGTTTTAGGCACTGATGATGCGGAACATTAGTCATTGGATTATCAGAAATTTCACTAATGGCCACTAGGTGACATTAATTTCCTGTTAGTTTGTTAGCTAGTAATTTGCCAATTAATCTCCCACTAACTAAGCACACCTATATGTTCTATGCAAAGGTTTATAACTGAGGCAGCGGCCTCCCACAAAAAAATACCTGGTAGTTGTGCACCACCGTGATGAATGTGGGCGCCCTCTTGCTACGGGCGTAGTTGACCACAGAGTCCTTCTTGAGTCCGGGGATACGGCAGGAAGAGAGGATCTGGTAGTACTGATTCATGCAGAGCGGGCTGCCGCCCAGGTACTCCACGGGTAGGGTCTCACTGGAGTGGGGCAGCAGCGAGTACAATTTCAAACAGGGCAAGCCTGCCAAAGTGAGTTTCTGCAACAACCCTCATCATGGAACCAACCCAAGTAAACAAAGCATATCACTGCCCCACTGTAGATGACTCTACCTCAATGAAGCACTCGGAAACGACACTAAATACAGTCACATTTCAGATCATGTGTGAAAGACCCTCATCTTCATAAAACCATGCGCTTGACTTCCTAGGCCCAAAATGCTAAGGCATTTTTGTGGCTAGACCAGGCGATGTGAAATGCTGGTAACAAGGCATGCGAAACTGTGACCCCTCCCCCCGTGGAAATGAGATCTGAACAGCCTGTTCTACAGGGCAACACAACTGACACTCCAGTCAAAAGTTAGAAAGACACTCAAGACAGATTTGGTTTAACTAAAAGAAGGACAAAGGCTCACCGTTTCTATGCATGCGCGCACAAGACGGTGACTGTAATCAAGCAATTCTCCAGATGTAGCGCGCACTCCCAGCGACACAAAAGCTGACGCCATGGAAACAGAACAGACATTATACTCACTTGTCAATCATGGTCTTAAAATCCAAAACCCCTGCGATCAACTTAGCAGCAAATCTGAAAAGAAAGATTCAACAAAACCAAATTGCACTTAGTTCATCTTTACAGTCATGTAATCACAAAAAAAAGAATCAATCCATCCTCATAATGCTCAGAGTAATAAAACAATAATTCAGTGATATCAAGGTGACAGTAAATATCACTATCACCTTACAATAAATGTTGAATTTACAGAAATCTCCATCTCATCTTATAGCGACTGAATTTGAAATTAAAAGCAAAAAAGCTTTTGGTTTCCGGAATTAAATACACATTAAAATTCCCCTGTAAAATTAGCACAGTGGAGGGGCAGAAATTACACTCATCTATTTCTACTTCTATGCACTATGGTTACAGTTTCACTGTCATTCATTAAGATGTACAGAACAGCTATAACTGATGCTTAGATGGCAATATGACAGATACTCATTCAAAGCCGCCACCAGGGGGCGATCACCTCATCTGCCCCTGCCCATCATTAAAGTCCATGCGGGGAAGGACCACCCCAGGGCTTGAGTGGACCACCACAGGCATCCGATAGTCCAGGTAGGCAGTGTGCAGCCACCAATCAGCAAGCTGCAGAAAAATATGGATAAAAGGGGGCATTTTTTGGTCTGTTCTGGGGCAGGTATATTGGCCTTGGCTACAGGCCCAGACATTTCTATATATCAACCAGCATATCTGCACAGAGAGGGAAGATCCATTTTCTTTCAAGGGAAAGTACACTTTGTAAACAGGATTGCCTCGCAAAGTGTACGAGTTAGACCTAGTCAAAAATAGATTAGTGCATTTTAATCAGGGTACAGGCAATAGGACATGTTGCAAATATTTCATGGTGCTACGTGAAAAAGTACAGTCAAAGCAAGTACTGCCAAAAAATACATTTCTTTAGCCCAGAGCATTCCCTGCCTTACATAATTCTCCTATTTATATAATTCATATATTTAATGTTATCAAAAATATAGGGACAGTGTGCCCTTAAGCACCAATAGCTCAAGGGAATGTCTGACCCCGCTTTCACAAAAATGTATGTCGCTTTGGATAAAAGCGTTTGCTAAATAAAATGTAAAACATCATTAATGGAAATTTCTAGCAAGATCCAGAAACAACTGTCATATTTAAATACATCAAACACAAATCAGGTAATTATGTAATCAGTAAAACAGGTTGGACCTAAAACCAATGTTTACATAACACAGTTCACAGAATGTGTTCTACAGGAATTGCTGCTAGATATTAGACAAATTCTACAGACTTCCCAAAATGAAAGCAGGCACTGGTTGAAATGGATTAAAGAGCAAATTCACTGTTTGCAAGCCCTTGGAAAAGTACACACAGGCTGTGCCCTGCACTGGCAGCAGGTGTCATAGCGTTTAAAGACCTAGAGTTTTGGCAAATAAATCAAAGGGTTCTACCAAAACAGCTTCAGGGAAAAAGCTCTAGGACTTATACAAGAAAATGTTATGCAGCAACATAATATACTTAAGCAAGGCTAAGAGCATGAGTGTGCATGCTAGCTCGCGCCTCAGAAGCCCCCACCGTACACATACCCAGTTCTCCATCTTTCGGGCCCTCTGCTCCAGCCCCTTCTGGAGTCTCTCCCCCACACCACCCGGGCTCACAAACTGCTCCACGAGTTTGCGGGTGTGCAGCAGCTCCTGCTCGCTGACGATGGGCTCCAGCATGGTCAAGTAGCGCTCAAACGTCTGCTTGAGGGGTGACACCGGGAGTTTCGGCAAACCCTGCTGGTGGGCCAAGTACCTGCCGGAGATCTTAGTTGGCCAGATGGGCCGCACCAAGTAACACGGCTTTTTGCTCTGCTTGACCTGCAAAACACCATAATATTCGAGCACACTCATCAAGGAAATCCCAAAGCCATTTTACAGTGCAAAATAACTTGAATATAGTCATAAGATGAAACTCAGATGTTTGTAATACAAACATTTTCAACCATTTCCACAGAAATTAGTACCAGTATGCAATAAGCAGGTGACCTAACTAACAGGTCAGGATTAACTCTAACAAGCCAGTGTAACTACAACCTTAACAGCCACAATTTCAAGGATGGGACTCAGGAATATCATAATAAAGGTAGGTGTATACTAACTCCAGCCAGGATATCTCAGATGATCTGAAGCTCTTTTGAGAGGAGGGATTCATGTCCAATTGCAACTTTCAAGCAATCACACAATTATGATACAGCATTCCCTAATAATTTAACCTGATCGGGACAAATAAACTTGATTAAAGGTGTCACTGGGAGCTGCTGCCCCCACCTGGACTTGGCTTGTAGTGCAGTGTAGTCTGGGACGGACACAACGTCTGTCGATTATAGGCAGCTCCACGTTCAACCGTTCTTATTAAAACTATTATTTGTATAGTAAGCTCCACTTACCCATGAGTCCAGGCTACGTTTGACTGTCTATGAAATTCCTGTCTAATATGGCCGTTAAATTGTATAGTATAAAGTATTATCCTGCTGTGCGGTTTAAATTGGATTCTAAAATGTTCCTTATAGTTATGAAAGACATATCAACAGAAATCGGATGTAGTTAGCATTAAATATTACCCTTGTAGAAAGATAACTTTACAATAAAGGCAAGATGTTGGATAACACGACGGCGATCTTATACTGGCTGTCAGACCTTAGCGCACTAGCTGGAAGGCAGCTGTCCGACTAAAGCCCGTTTCTAAGCTATTAACTACACGGTGTATTTATTATTAACGGTTTTACCAGCAGAAAGTGCGAATGCCGCAGCAGCCCGTCGAACGCCATTGCTGTTACTAGGGGAAGTTAACATTCTACATAGTTAGCCGACGTGCTAGCAGGTGTACCTACCATCGTCCTGGTCAGCAAACTCAGCATAATGCAAGCAGGAACGCCCTCCGGAGCGGACTGGGTTTTGAGGGACCACCGGCCAGAGTCCAAAGGGTTTCAGGGGAAGACGCCCCCTTCCTTTAGGAGAGCACCGCTGCCATGGCCCTTAGCCTGTTAGCCGTTACCCTGTTAGCCGCTCGGCCGGCGCGCGTGCCCCTCTACTGCACTGGAGGGAAGGCGGCGTCCCGCGAGACACGCACTTTAAACTCCGTAACCAGTTTCGAACTGTGCTCCTGGCCTAGCCGTCGGCCACTAAGTCCAGTTTTATTACCACTATAGGAAATGGTTTAAAAAGTCACTCCCAACAATACTTATTAAACGAGAGAACTGGTTGGACTTGTTCAAAGCTCATACGCGTCATTCATATCTGCTTTATTTTGTTCAGAAACAAAATATAGACACGTGCTTACAATTATGGATGTTCAGCGTTTCCAGCTCTCACGCATCTGGTGACACGCCTTCGGACTCGGGCTCACACAATAAATCGTACGGCAAATTAATATTATTGCATTATAAACCAAACCTACTATTGGCTACATCAAAAGTGTTGAGGTAGTTTGCAAACCCTACAGAGTATTTATAAGGTAAATCAAACCGCTTGGTACTAAATGCGTCTGCATGTCTTGTCTCGAATTGAAAATCTTGCGCTAGCCAACCGACTGAATAATGGATGCATAGTTTTTAAAATATAGTTGAATGATTAACTTGCGATTTAGTTATATGCTTGCTACAATATATAGAACAGCTGTATACTAGTGTGGAGATCCAAACAGCACGGGACTGGTTTGATGTTACCAGTCTTAGGAAGACTTTAAGGTGTTGGTTGATGCTGTAGAGCAGGGTTCTTCAAATCTGGACCTCGATTCCAAATCCAGGCCTTGTTTTCAGTTCTCCAAGATAGTTTAATAATTATTGATTCTGATTGGTCAGAGGCTTCACACCTGACTGATAGGTAAAGGAAAGCTGGAAAACCAGCAGTGCTCGGTCCTCGAGGACCATGATTTTAATAATCCTGCTGTATAACGTAGCCCATATGTAGTTAAATAATCACAGAATATGAAACCCTAACCTGTCTCTTTCCTTCCACGACCCAGCTGATTTCCTTAAGAAACGCCTGAAGCCACATCTTGATCGATGACACCTCAACTATCCCATCCATACACCGTCCTCTCTTTATATTTTATCCCTCTTGTGGTTTTTTTTTTTTGTGGTTAAAAACGTTTTGTTTTTTGTCAATTTATTGTAAGCTCTTTATTCCACTGCCAAACTGCATTTGCTACTGGTCATCCACTGGAAGTTCACACTGCTCCTAGGTCACGTTGGCTGCTTGACTGCTACATGCTTATGATCTGCGTGCTTTGGACAAAGGCACCTGTCAGACAGGTAAACAACCAAACATAAATTTTGTAAATGTTAATTATAAATGACAATAAGCACCCTATAAATTCTGTGATGTACATTTTCTTGAGGCAGCAATGACATTTGCATCTGCAAACTTACATTACGAGAGGCAGATGCTGTGGCGTGATCCGTTTCAGAAATGATGGATTTTTTTCTGCGTGTGTCTGTATGCATGTGTGAGCCTGAGTGCGCACACGCAGAAAGCCTCAGACCGTAATGCTTGTGCCCAGCGATTTTTTAAGGTATCTGGAGGAAAAACAACTCATTACTTGCTTTACGTCCTTAGGGTTTTCACGGGCTACGTGAATATTCCAATAGCATAGCCGTTAAAATCTTCACTTATTAACAAGTATAATTCTTGTCAGTATGAGCTTCCACCAAACGTAAAGACGCGAAATCAAGTTACTCGTGTCTACGCTAGAGGGAGCTTTTGACACACAGAAGACCTTTTCTAAAGACAGGTTTTATTTGCGTGTCATTTTCAGGGCAAGCCAGTTTAATTTCGGAAAGCTATATTATACTTATATATCATAGTACTGTTACAAATTCATTTTCTTATATTTTAGTGTATTTATTAAGTCATACTCACTGCTGATACTGAAATGTGAGTACTATTGTATGTGTATGTTTATTTTTCGGTACGGTTATAACATTGTATGACTAATTTGGACTTTCTTGGTGGATTACGAGTCAGTCAACCATCGTATTTATGTTGTCTAACAGACCTGCTTGCCAGCTGACAAGCTGTTTTCCAATAAATTGCCTAAACCGACGGATGTGGGTGTAGCTGGTGTTAGATGGCATAGATTTGGGTATGGATGGTAGCGCAATGTTCCTACCAATATTGTGGAAGTGCCATGTGATGTGATCCATACCGATGTTGAAACTAAACCTATGCCTTGTGGGGCGTGCAGGGACCGGTGGTTTGCTAGGTCAGTGCCCCTTCATAAGATGGCACCTTATATGGCCAGTAGTGACCCTTTGAAACTGACAGTGGATAGGAATATTGTGTGCTGTCCACTTGGTTATTTCATTGGTTCTCACAGGGTTAAAGTAGCAAATGACCAAAGTGTCTGTATAATCCAGCACATTAAGGGTCTCCCCTAACTTTTCAGGCAAAACGGGGAGAATGGCGACACCAAGTGGCAGAGGATTCTCCGAGGACACCTGAAGGCCACCAGGTAAAGTTATAGACCCAGACATTCTCCCACTCCTATCCCACACAGATCACACTCGTTGGAGCTCAAGCACTCTTTAGTAGAGACGGTGACGGGAAAGACCTCCAGGACTACAGGTGTCTGCAATGCACCTTTATAACAAGGTGAGGAGGCTTTGAGAACATGGGGAGGAAAGGCATCGGCCACTTCTGGGAAGCTTCTCCATCTGTCAGCAGCTACTGTCGGTTAGCTGGATAAAGCACATTCCTCAGAAGCAGGTCCTGGTTTTACATCCCAGTGGTGCCTCTCATGACACATGATAATGCTTTTAAAGGACAGCCGGCTTTAAATGACAGCCGGCTCAAAAGTTTCTAGTACGACCTAAATTGTTCCAATTAAAAATTCAGTTTGGTGAATGACTAAAAGGCAGTTTGGTCTCAGCTAAGCAAGTAAACGTAGCTAAAAACTCACACCCTGCATAGTTAAAACAGTAAGTCAAAGAACAAAATCTCTGGGGTGAAATTCATATCCGATTAAAGCATCTTCATAGGCCGCTACTATGCTACAAATCAGTATGATAGCAGCCAGTTCCGTCTGGTTCATCTCAAGGCATCATTTATATCAAAAGGAGCATTGCTAATTCTTCACTGAGCATAACTCAAGGCTCTGTGACCCCAAGCTCATAACACCCGTCTGATCCAGAGGTTGAAGGTTTGAGCTTTAAGGGACCACCAGAGGTACAGTAGGGGGGCACCAGAGGCAGGGGGACCCCAGAGGCAGAGAATGACCAAAGGTAGGGGGCCATCAGAGGCAGAGAATGACCAAAGATAGGGGGCCATCAGAGGCAGAGAATGACCAAAGATAGGGGGCCACCAGAGGCAGAGAATGACCAAAGGTAGGGGGACCCCAGAGGCAGAGAATGACCAAAGGTAGGGGGCCATCAGAGGCAGAGAATGACCAGAGATAGGGGGCCACCAGAGGCAGAGAATGACCAAAGGTAGGGGGACACCAGAGGCAGGGGGCCACCAGAGGCAGAGAATGACCAAAGGTAGGGGGCCACCAGAGGCAGGGGGCCACCAGAGGCAGAGAATGACCAAAGGTAGGGGGCCATCAGAGGCAGAGAATGACCAAAGGTAGGGGGACACCAGAGGCAGAGAATGACCAAAGGTAGGGGGCCATCAGAGGCAGGGGGCCACCAGAGGCAGAGAATGACCAAAGGTAGGGGGCCATCAGAGGCAGGAGGACACCTGAGCTTCCTCTGCTTTATTTTTCTTTCTCCCTTCCTCCATTTCTAGGAAGAACAAGAGCTTCTTTTTTCTCACTTCTTTCTTTCTTTCTTTCTTTCTTTCTTTCTTTCTTTCTTTCTCTATTTCTAGGAAGAACAAAAGCTTCCTCTATTTTTTAATTGATACCTCTCGTTTCCTTCTTTCTTTCTTTCTTTCTTTCTTTCTTTCTTTTCCCCTCCCTCCTTCCCTCCCCCCATACCTAGTGAGTGTACAGCCATGATTCTCCATCTCCCTGTGTCTTGGGGAGGTTGTGTGCAGAATCCTTCGCTCACATGAGTCATTTCCTTCCACCACATGCTGCTCTGCATCACAGCCTCCCTGAGGGACCCTCCCCCCCCCCCGGCCCAACCTCCTGCTAGCCGGCTCGGCAGACCTCTCCCCTCACGCGAGGCCCTGGAAAGTCCGGCTGCAGGGGCCTGGCCGTCCCACAGGGTGCACTGCTGATTCCGGTCTGGTCAGGGGGCTTCCCACAGCACAGGGGGCTTGTGGGGGAGAACAGGATTGGGAAGCAACTATTTACAGAGAAAACAAATTCCACTTTATTTGGACAGATTGAATTAGAATCACTAAAGAAATCAACATACATATCTTAATAAGGTAATATAAAAAAATCAATAATTGGATATAATTTACTAATTTGATTATTTTGATTTGAGGGCTGCATTTATCAAGATGATTGAACTTGCACTACATAGATGCTAAACTTGGGACTGAAGGTTTTTCTCCAAAGGACAAATTCATCTCCTACAGGGGCACAGAGTTGGCTGTGATTCAGCCTTAACCCCCTCACTGTCCTTTACCAGAACTGATATCACTGATCATGCCAAGACTGTCACCTAAAAGCACAGAGGGTGATTTGGCATTAACCAAAACCGGGAGTAGGTGTGGCCATCTTACAGCTCTGCAGATCGGTGTGAACAACTGTTTAGGGTCCTGTTACGAAAGGACAGAGCAAAAGGAAGATTCACACTCTCCACGGGAGGTTTGGCCCCAGAAATTTCAACAAACAGATTAGTGTAGGTCTGCCTTTCATGTGCTGCCCCTGCAGAACGTAGACAGAGAAAAAACTTCTGCTTTTGGCTGAAAATGGATGCCTCTCTGCAGATAAGGACCATGGAATGTTCTACTCAGTCAGGGAAGGTCCAAACCGTCCCCGCCTTATCCAAGGGGTTGGGGTTGGGGCTTCGTGTGAATGGATTTCTCTGAAGAGGACAATGAAAACCAACAGCTGTTACCTGCAGGAATGACATTCTGTCAAACATTAGGTCACACTGTCACAGTCCACAGTTAATGTGTGATCAGATGAATGTGGCACCACTATACACGACATATTACATGGTTTAATCATTTCACCATCTTCATACATTTCATATATTTTTGCTTCCCCATATCTTGTAGCTAATTCTGTACTTGTGCTGATTTAATGTAAACATGTATCACATTCTTCTTTTATTTACATTATGATTTGCTAAATGAATAAATGCAAATAAAATTTACACATGTTGTTTAGCCTCAGCGGCATCACAATTACCACTATACTTCATTACTGAACACAGATCTTACAAGAACCTAAACTGCATTCAATGTATTCCACTTGTTTGGCACATAAACTCTTATTATTATGGCTTTTTACATTGATCATGGCACATTGACATTAGATTTTAAACTTGGCATTTGAGCAAATGTTGAGGGGTTTGGGCAGGGAGGGGTTAAGGGAAATGGAGGGAGGACATGTTGGACCCCACCCCGACTCCCAGGCTGCTGGTGGGGCCTGCAGGCACTTCCCAGGATATTAGGGGAAACTGAAGAGCCCACCCCCCTCCTCCCTCCCTCCTCGGCTCCTCCCACTCTCCCACAACACTGCCCCCC
The DNA here is from genome assembly GCA_026779585.1 of Mormyrus proboscirostris. NCBI lineage: Eukaryota > Metazoa > Chordata > Actinopteri > Osteoglossiformes > Mormyridae > Mormyrus > Mormyrus proboscirostris. The sequence goes on from JAODKF010000126.1 coordinate 7,866,797, forward strand.
ACCCCCCACCTCCTGCAAGCCCCCGCACAGCCACACATTCCGAGCCCCTACCCAGGGCTGGCGCTCTGCCTGCAGTCACCGCACACTCTCAGACCTGTTTCAGGTGCTGCTCAATTTACATTGTGTTTATTTCTCAGACACTTTTATCCACAGGGATGTGCATCTTTGAGGAAGCAGTTTGAGTCCTTGGAGCAATTGAGAGTAAAGGCCCTCCCTAACTCAACGGGCGAACGGTATAGTCACTCTGCCGAGTGTAGGATTTGAACCAGCAACCCTTCGGGCACCGGCACAGCACCCTACACCTGCTGAGTTGCAAGACACCTAAATAAAATAAAGAGATAAAGCAGGTGGCAAAGTGGCTCAAGACATGGGTTGTTGGTCCGATGTGGGTCCCTGCTTTGGTACCGCTGGGATGGCACTTAACCCTAAACTGCTTCAAAATAAATCGAGTGATGATATTCTGTAAGTTGAAATGAGAGTGTCTAGTACAAATATTAACAGGAAATGTACTGTTTGTTTCTTATTGGACCATGTCCCCACATGGTTACCCTATAACAGCTGTGTTGTGTGCGACTGTAACATGGCTGCATTAGTTTTTTTTTTTCCCCAACCACAGCATTTGGGGGTGAAGGGGGGTGGGGGGCAGTGGAACAGTG
>JAODKF010000126.1:7868614-7892361 GCA_026779585.1 Mormyrus proboscirostris
TTACCCCCCCCCCCCCCCCAGCCCATCTGTATATTATAACACTGAGATTTTACTCTATCAAGCTGAATTAAGTGTGGCAGAAAAATAATGACATAAATGCAAAAATCCTACTGTCTAAACAAACCGGAATATAAATCTGTCCTCGTATCAGAGGATGACTTCTTTCTTTTTTTTTTCTTTTTTTTAGCAAAACAAAGCACCAGCTCTGTAAAACAATTTTCTTTAAAATGCAAGATACGGTCTGGTGAACAAAATCAGCTTGATGTCATTCTTAGGCTGAACTGCCCAGTAAATAAGAAGTTATGCTGGCTGCTTGTGGTCTCTCTTGGGATACGAACATGCTGCTTCTGGCGGACGTGCGTGGTGCCATTTCTGAGACGACCGTGGAAAGAAATCATTTAAAAGAGCAGTAATCCAAATCTTTTAGCATCTCCCTGTTTTATGGACGTCAGTCATTCCTCCTTATGTTAAACCCTAAATCCAGAATCATTCTTCCTACTAGACAACCATTCTTGGGGTTGTACCACATATAAAAAAGGTAACAATGATTTTGCCCTAATCAACCCCCCCCCCCGCCAATTCCGTTCAGCGGACCTTCACTAGAATATATCTAACCAGGACTGCAGGACTGTCCCAGGGCAGGAGAATGTGGGCCAGGCCTAACTGAAAACAGCCCCCTCTGGCCCTCATTTGCATGACAAATCCAGCACAGGCCTCTGATTTCAGTGCCACATCCCTGCATTTCAGCTCTGGGTGTCAGTGGTGGACGTTCAGCGTAACACTTAACAACCATATTGGATACTAAAGATTAATTATGATTAAACACTTCATCCCTCCTCTGTTTCAGTTCTATTCTTTCCTGTAACCAGTTGTCCTACTCAGGGTCATACAGCATATATGTGACAATGTACAATGCAAGCTAACCCATGTCGCTGGTTAACTTTGGGTTCATGCTCAAATCCACTATCTAGTTCAGGACAGTAGTATTCATGTCAATTCAATAATAATAATAATAATAATAAATAATATTAAATAATAATAAATAATGTGCTCCATCCTTTATCCATCCATCCTGCTTTATTGTTTTATTATTATTATTATTATTGAAATCATCCTCATTACAATCCCATCACCATACTTATATGCATCTGATCCAAGTCTGACCCAAATATTCAGGTTAAACCTCATGGTTAATTAGTCCCTATTTTCCTATCATTAAAAAATAAATTAACAACCGATATTTTAATTCCAACATTCAGCATTTACCCCAGTGATAATGATATAACCAACAATGAACACACAGCAGGAATATAGTTTGTCAATGAGGCAGCTATTGTCATTGTAACTTTGACACCAAGTAGAAGAATTAACAGTTTGCCAAAGTTTTGCATTTTGATGAAGAAAAACTTGACTTATCTCCTTTCAAAGAGGTGTACTTTATGTTGATATGGACACATTTGTGTATTGAATAATTATGACTGTGACACAAACAACGGGTATTAAGTTCTCTCTAATAATAAATTATACATCGATACTAATCACTGACAGTCGTTCCAATTATCATTCACAATCACAAAAGACCGCACGAGTCAAGTAATTTTGCATGTTTAATCCACCCCGAATAGTTATACACACTTTTTTTTGTATAAGCATTTACCATAGGCCTATTGATTGCGGCGGGAGATTTGTCCCAACAGTAAACAGCAACAAGAAAACCACTCAGGTGTGTAAATCGGCACGAATCTCTTTGCTTCTCAAATGCAAGCCGAGTTTGAAATGGGGCTTAGATCCAGCGTCTAAATCTGTAACTTCATGGTGTATGTTACTCCTGACACCGTCTCTTTTAAAATAATTATCTGTTCTTTTGCAAGCACTGACTAACGATTGCATACATAATTGTAAAATATGCTTGAGCTGTTGCCAATACTTGTTCCTGTCTGGAACGAGAGATGAATATTTCAAATGTTTGATTTGTCTCTATTTTCTGTACATTATTGTTCTAATGTGCCGATCGGCTGGAACACGAAGCTGGCTTTGGACTGACATTTGCATTTATGAAAATGATATCCCATAAAGTCGGAACGCCGTCTCCCACGACTAAACCGTACGTTATATAAACGCCTGTGCAGTGAACATCTCGCATCAACTTCACCACCCAGTGTAACCCAGAACTTCCCGGCACGATCCGCTGCTGGTTCCGTGTTGCCTAGTTCTTAATGTATTTATCTTTCGTTACAAACTTTCAAATGTGACCATTTTACTGTTAACTCTCTTTAGAAACCGCACAGTTTGGGCAGCATGCAAATATCTTTCTGCCCGGCTCTTTGCCTGTAATCATCAGGTAACATCAAGACAATATCTGAAGCCACTAGTAACATAATCGCGACGTTTCCAGTACTTGTTGGGTTTGTGTGTAACAAACTTCTACATATTACGTTATATCGTTTTGGGCAAATCCTGTAGCTTCCTCACATACCATGGTGCATGAAATTTAAAAATTTCCTTAAATGCTTCAAGAACCTGTGTTTAATAACTGGTATTAACAACACACGCGATGAGGCGGGGACATTGCATGATTGCTGGCATGGTTTTTGTATTCGTACGACCCGGGATAACAGGACAATCACGGCACTTGTTTGGTCACGGCCTCCCACCTTTGCTTTAACTGACCATAGTAAGTGGCAGTTGTGATCCTGGGGCACGTAAAACTGTTGCATTGTCCACGCTGCCCCTAAAAGATTACGCGGCTCTCAGCACTCTATTTAAATGCACAAGAAGGCCGTCCTTTATCAAGGTTGCCAAAGGCGATAAGTGCGGTGCAGTTAGAAGCTGTTGGAGTCGTCTGTCGAGAGTTATCCTGGACCTGAAAAATACAACAAAACACAATATACCTTTATTGTTTCTTAGAGGAAAGGAGTCCATTATATATTAATTGTATGCTAGACACCCGGAGTATAAAACTGGCTTTATATTTATGTTGGTTTTTAAATTAATAAACCAGGATTTACTGAAAGTTCTCTCAAGACCCTTCCTTCTAACTGCTGGGTTCAATTTCAGTCTTGTTGAGACAAGACGTGGGTTTTTAACGGGAGTGGCTTTTGGGTAAAATGATTACAAAACGCATAACCACAAGGAGGCGCTCATTCTACACCGATGGACTTGTAATACTCCGCTATTTATACGTAATTTTCACGACTGGAGAAATTGGAACATTTTAATGGTTCATAAATCCGAGGGCTGTGATTGAGAATTAAAAAAATTACATTGATCGGGAGATGAAGTCAAATGCTAAAAAAACGAAAAATCGTATCGACACGGTCAGCTTTCAAGTAGGCACAAAAAAGGAAAATCGGTTCACAATGAAAAAAGTGAATATGTTTTTAAAATTTAAAAACTGTTTAATGGTTCGTCGGCACTACCTTCAGCGTTTTTTCAGAAGAGGTAGGTAAACTATATTCGAGAATCATGCACAAAGGCTCTTCGTTTAATTGAAAATATAAAGCATACAGACCAGCAAAAAGGGATATATGGTCTCAATATAAAAAACAAATAATCTTCGCGTACAGTAGACTCTTGTAACAGGGCTGATGTTTTGAACGAACTGCGGTAAATTGTTGAAAGGAGTTGGGGAGATTGCGAGCTGAAATACAAACGAGAGGCGGGAGAGAATGAGGGGGAGGGGGCTTTAGAAAACAGCGTAGCTGGGGTCAGCCGGAGGTACGGCTATGCAGGCTCAGATACCTTCATTCATTGATTTTGAAGAACACCACCAAGTGGCATATAGCAGAGATAACAAACGGCAAGTCGGATGAAAATGTCCCATCCGAAAGTGCGCTACATGAACGGAATTGTGCGACCGTGCATGCGCCAATAAATGCGACTGACGTCACCTCTGATGGATATTTTTTTGCGTTTTATCGTTTGCGAGCAATTTAGATGCTCTTTAATTAAACATTAAGGAGGCATCTATTTTATCAGATTTATTTATTTTGATGGGGGAAATTCACACGGGCCACAGTTAAGGAAATTAGTGGAGTGGCAGCACTAAATACATTGCAAATTGCAAATGCTAATTGAATTAAACGTTTCACTCTGTGGTGGCCATACACGGTGGTAGGGATACATTTAACAGAACCATCATTTTTTGTTTTGGGGCAAACCCATGTTGCTTGTAAGAGGGTCTCCGCACCTTACTTAGTCATTTAGTGTGATATCAAAATCTTGTATTTGGGGGTGAGCTTCATTGCGGTTGCTTGGAAAGGAAATTTTGACTCATCCAAGACCCTCTTCTGTGGTCATTACAGTGATGTGGTTCGTCAGATAATATGAACAAGGCTCCAAATGGCTCAGAAATTGACACATAATACTTGCACAGGGCTTCGTGGCTCATGTGTAGGAAGTAAGAAAAAGTTAAGTGAAGACAAAAACCAACCAAGTTGTAACTAGACCCAATTAGGTATGACCTCCAGAAGAGACCCATGACAGAATATTCGTTTTCAGACATAAAACATATCAAAACCTCAAGTATTTAAAGTTTTTTTTATTAAGATTATAAATTTGGACAAATATTTCTAAAACAGTATTACCCGGTGATACAATTTAATATGCACAAAAAGAATACCAACAAAACATGGAGAGAACGTCTGGTAACGTCTGTATCTGGACACATAGTGCTAATATGCGATGGTGCATGGCTAAATTATGGACTTGCCTTTTTAGAACAAAAGGTCTGAATAGAAAAAAAAAATGAAAACTCACAAAACCAAGCAATGTTGGCATTATGAATAGTTTCGAAGGCTTAGCCGACAAGTTGTTCGAGATTGCAGTTGTATATGCGCGTGGAGCTGCTGGGGAGGGGTCGTCAAATTGCCATTAAATTACCTGGTCGGATTGAATTATGTGTGCATTCTGGGAATTGTAGTGGTATAGTAATCGCTCCGATTACAAGTGCGATGGGAAAAGTGACACAAACTACGGAATTCAAGCAAAACTCATAGGACGCCCAACACCCTAACGTACACAGTTCATCAGACAGCAAACTGCATACAGAAAGCACGGCCGTACTAAAATACAAGTTCAACGCCTTTTGCTACTGTCAATAACAAGTATTCACGTTGTCTGCGTGCAATCGGGCGGTGAAGATGATTCAGTTTTGTCTGAAGTAGAGTTCATATGCCAGTGATGTTCAATATTTAGTACCTTTCTACACAGGTACCACCGTACCACACTGCTTACAGTAGGCTATGAAACATTTAAAACCCCACACGCAAAAGCCTCATAAAGATAGTCCTCCATCCGAACCGAGAATTGTTCAATTTGAATCGTGTATTAGAGCAAGACAGTATCAAACATGAAATAAAAGCACGAGAAACTGTCCGCGAGCAGTCAGTCACTTTAAATGTTTGTAGCGATAGCCAGCAGTACACATTGTGTTTAAGGCAACGAAATCAACTTGGACACAATCCACAACAATCATTTTAAAATGTTAATATTGTCGACGTTTTCGAATCAAAGGAAATTCTGCACATCACTCGTGGTATAATACTCCCCCTCCCATTTAAACGAAACTCAAGCTGTTCAATGTTTAATTTTTTCTTGCAAAAATAAAGTCAATTTGTCTTAAACTTTTCTTACAATTTAATAAAGCATCTGTTCCTAATTTCAGAAATCTAAAAAGCCACGATGGCTCTAGTCCACGCGCCAAGGCTCGCCAGGGCTTGCGTGCTACAAAACTGTCCGTTCAAAGCTTGCTCGAAGTCCGCCTGCCTGTTCACAAGCCCCGTAAACCCCGACCCGAAGATCGAGATCAGGTTGGAGATATTCGGCGTGTCCAGCTGCTCTGCGCTGGGGAAAGGACAGTCCTCGAACCTCGCCCTTTTACACGGCACAAAGTCCTGCAGTTCCTCTGGCTCGGACGCGTAAAAGCCGAAGTCAGCCTTTCGCTTCTTCGCCGGCGGTTGCGCGCCTTGGCAGCACTGCTGGAGCGCTGCGCAGCAGTCCTGATGCAGGCACCCGTTTTCCACGGTAGTCACTACGTGGGTGTCCAGGTCCAGCACAGTTGTTTTGCTGCAGTGCATACTGGCTGTCGGCAAGAAATCGCAGCTGGAGGCAGGGTAAGCCTCGGCGCAACAGCTCCGGTAGAAAGGGGAATCTGGTTCCTTGCAGACCTCCACGCTTTGGAGAGATAAAGGCGCAGAACAGGCGCTCGCCACTTGGGTATGCGCGGGCTGCGCCACCGCTAAATGACTGGCCGCGCCGCAGAAGCTCGCCGGTTCGCTCCCGGCTCCGCAGCACTCTGCGCTCTGCTCCTCACACTCCTCCAGCGGGTTCAGCTCCTGGATCTCGTTGCAGACAGTCATCACCTCCTCGTACTGCTGCATCCGGTAGATCTCCGCGTACTTTTCGTTCATGTAGACCTGCCTGGCGTTCCTCAGCACGTACGAAACCAGTAGGTTCTTGTGCAGCTTGATCCCCCCTCGCTGCGTCCTAGAGTTGTGGATTTTCCGTAAGGAAATAGAAATTAGACTTTGTGCATCCACCGCACACTCCGTCACGCCAATCATGTTTTAAATTGTGTGCTTTTCCTCCTCCTTTCTAAAGAAAACTGTCTTCCCTTCAGCAGAAATCACGGTGTCTGGTCCGGGGGCGACGGCTTAAGTCAGGTCTGTGGAGTAACATTGAATACAGCTCTCTGGCCCCCTCTCCGCGAGAAAGCAATCATTAGCCTGAAATCCTTAGCCAGAGTATATATACTCCGGGTTTGTGTCCGCCTCCAAAATATTACGCCAATGGATATGGGAATCGGACCGTGACTGACGTGAGTTCCCCGCCCACAGGAGCAGTTGCTAGCCAATCATAAGGAGGCGGTTCTTCTGTACTATTCAAATACTAAACTGACTTTACCAGACTGGAATGTTCTCATGACGCGCAAAGAGCCGATGCTGAGCGCCTAGTCGATGGGTAAATGTGAATTTAAAGCAAATTTTTTAGCAAGTCACAGAAACTTAAAAGGAATCGGCATTAAAGTTGTTTAATATATGCCTTTTTTCTCTCAAAAATATTTTCTGTAAGTACACATAAAATTATTTCTTATTGACATTTATAACCTAGGCCTACTTACTTTAAATGAGAAATTGACAAGTAAGATTTTTAAAGAGCTTTTGGTTTAAATAGCATTTATTTATTTAAAAAGTCATATTTGTTTAGTGACGTTTGAAGTAGATTGCAACAAGCAGATATTTCACAAAATATCATAAGCAATAACCCGAACTAATTTTGTGGTCTCATGCAACTTTGCTGTCATCATATTTTCTATATACCGTAGTGTGAGACACCCACGTCTAGGCCATTATTATATGATGAATTATACTTTCTTAATTATACGCTAGCTTGATTTCCTCCTATCCACCTGTATGGAATTGGATGTTTTCTTGTACGAAGCTGAAGTTATAGAGAAACAATTTCAGGCATGTTCGACAGCGTTCAACCCAATAAAATTAGCAAATGTCGATACAAAATATTATCGTATATTGATTTTTGTTACTTTGCAATTCCCGCATATTTAATCAGCGGTGTACGTTTCACTTTTTTAGATTAAGTGGCATTCTGGAGGTTTTAGCACTTTCAGCACACGTTTCTTTAAGTCTGTGCTTCTTTCGATTGGAAATGGATGGTCGACTTTAAGAGAATATTTTTATTTGTTTTAAAACAGAAATGTACAGCATAAACTGTCATTGGATATCTAATGTAATTACGTGTACACAGTATGCTAAATGTCTTCTCAATAAGTTCTTGTAAACATAATCGTGGAGATTAACATACAGGGACCCTGTAAAATACAATAAAAGTGGCACAATGGATGGGGTGTGAGTCTGTATCCTGAAGTTTGTTGAGTGTGCAGGTTGTGTCCATGTTTTCATTCTGTTTCTTCCAGGTAACTGGATTTCCTCATTCTCCTCAGGTGAACTGATTGCCCTTAACAGGCATGTGTGTTTGTGTGTGTGTGTGTGTGTGGTCCAGGTATACATTTCATTGTGGGGACCAAATGGTCCCACAATGTGATTAAAGTCTGTTATTTGATGTTGTGGGGATTATTTTTCTTGGTCCTCACAAAGGGAAATTAAATTTTATAAAAATGCCAAAAGTCTTGTACTTTGTTTGGTTACTTATGGTTAAGGTTAGGGCTGGGTAGGGGTTAAGGTTGTCATTGTTAGGATTTGGGTTTTGCCCATAGAAATGAATGGACAGTCCCCACAAGGACTATGGATCTATGAATGCAATCAAAAAAGTAAAAATGCAAAAAGTCTTGTATTTGGGTTGGTTACTTATGGTTAAGGTTAGGGATGGATAGGGGTTAAGGGTGTTGTGACTGGGATTAGGGCTTTTCCCATAGAAATTAATGGATGGTCCCCATTTAGACAGGAAGACCAACTTGTGTCTGTGTGTCTGTGTGGCGTGGTCCTGCGCAACTGCATGTGCGCATAGGTGTGTGTGTCTGTCCAACTGACTGCATAATTTTATGTCCTGTGTTTTTCAGAAGGAGATTTTTGAATGAACAATCCCCTATTTGGATCAGTGAATGCCTGGAAAGAATGCAATAAATGAATTTCAATTTTGTAATTAGGTAACATATACAGACGAAATACCCAGAACATAGGACTTTCTGTTCTTTGTAAATTAGTTGATTTTTTTCCGATGCAAATGACCCTTTTGTATGTTTGGTTCATTATATTGTAGTGTAATATAAACAGTATTATAGTATTTTATATGTATTTATATTTGTTTTTATTTAGCAGGCGCTTCGGTCCAAAGTGACATAAAACTGAGACAAATATTACATCATAACATATGTTCTGTGAAGGAGTCGCCAATTTTAAACACCGGTTCTTTTCCTGTGGTGTCCTGTCTGTCATGTGTACTGGTCTTTATGCCTTACCTCATCTGTGATAGGCTCCTGGCCTCTCTGCGACCCTGATCAGGATAAGCAGCTTGAAGATGGATGGATTGATGTAATGATAGATGGGTGAGTGGACAGACAGATGTGTCTAATTGTACTGGCATCCTGTCCAGAGTGTTACCCCTGCATGGTGCCCTGTGCATCCTGGGACTCCAGATGGATAGATGGATTGTGGCTAGAAATTAAGTTCATTGTACCGCGGTACATGACTTAAAGGTGAACACCATTTAATCCGTTTCATTTCATACCAAGCGTTACAGATGTTCTCCGTGTGTCATGCAGGATTCCTTCTGGAGACCAAAACGTGCAACAAGCATCTTTAAATTGCCCGTATTGAATAATTATGTCCTGTGATCGACTGGCAAATCATCCAGGGTGTACCCTAGCCTTGTGCCCTGTGCTGTCTGGGATAGACTCCAAGGCCCCCCCCCCCCCTCCCCCCAGTCCCCATGACCTTCATCAGGATAAGTGGTCAGAAGACGGATGGATAATCTGTCACCATCTCCGCCTTCAAAGCATTTCCTCACATGGAAGTCATGGAATGGGAAGAGGGGGACGGAGCCATGATGTAGGAGCACCGCACGGTCATCTTAAGTGCTGCCTCTGATCTCCGCGAACATGAGAGACAGGGGTGTACCGCCTCTGCATCTTAACAATGCCTGGGAACAAGAACGGCCTTCCTTTGGCTATGCGTCGAGGGGGGAAATCAATAGCCGCATATGTAAGTAAGGCAGCCTAGCGAACTGGAAGGGCGATAAGCCCGTGGGCCCAAGGTGTGCAGAAGTGGACGTGTGATTCGTGGGCCTCTTCTTCCGAACAGCTGAGGTTTCGGGTTTTGAGGTCTTTGTGGTTTTGATCCTCACTTTCCTGTGGCAGGACATGCTAGAATTTAGCCTAGTAAGTTCACAAAAAATGCTGGTGATTCTTACTCAGTTCTTGCTGAAGCAAAATGCACAAGCACAATATTTAAGGAAATTGTATTTAAGAAATAGCTTTTATAAAGCACCTAGGCCAAAGGTAAAGATGCCAAGTATAAATGTGGTCGAAATGTTGCTGTCCAGCCTCATGTGGAAGATATTTTGTGATTATGCAGCAGGCATGACACTGACCAGAGATCAAAACTGTATCATCACAGTGTCTCCAGGTGAGCAGGCAACATGGCCCAAAGTTGAATGTACGACTCCAAGGTGTGATATGACTCCTGTAGTACATTCACACGATATACTGAGCTCCACAGATATCATGCCACCAAAACAATGGTCATACATACCAACAGAGGTGTACTGCTTTAGCTCTTAACTTGCATCTATATTTACGTTTATTTATTTAACAGATGCCTTTGTCTAAAGTGACATACAAGCAAGGCTGATATTACAAACATACAGATGTCAAGGACAGAACCAGGCAAGTGCAGTTAGACTGAGCTTCCAATGAATGACCAGTAGCAAGTGAAAGTTAAAGTGAGCATCAGAGCAAGACTATAGATTACAAACATAGCAGGAAGCTAATGAGAGAGCTATTCAATCACAGACAAGTGCAAAAAAAGGGCATTCAGGATACGCCTGAGACCACAGAGGAATCACAGATGAAGATAGGACAGGTCAGTGGCTGGAGAGCTAGCGGAGGTCTTCCTAGAACAGATGAGTCTTGAGGCATATCTTGAAGGTTGAAAGGGATTCTGCTGAACGGAAGTTAAGACAAAAATAACACTATAAAAGATGTAGACTCATTGACATTACATTAGTACTCCACAAAATCACATAATAGATCACAAAGCTGATACATTTACTTAATCTTTGTTAATTTTTAACTAAATCAGGAAAATTGTGATTTATGTAAACTAAAAAAACATTAAGTAAAGTCAAAAATACAAGCAGTATCAATACATACTATTTGTTTTATTATTCTTGCCAAACCACGATATCTTATTGTTGCTATGATTACCTCTTTACGTCATACTAAGATACTGGGTAACTCAATTATAAAAGATTACAAAAATGAGATGTGAAAATGAGTCACACTGTGAAATTTAAGTATCACAATATGGCAGAGACTTAATGTCTACTAAGCAAATGGGGTACTAATATGACTTTGGATATCGCCTTTGCCACACAGCACAGCTACTACAAAACTGGACAAACATAACTATAGATTCACCGAGATAATGCTTATGACTCATGACCAAGATGGCGCCCAAGAGACGCTGGTACTCAGCTTCAATGCAGATCGGTATGGTCAGAAAGCAAACTGAGCACCAACGTCAACAGAGTGTGAGAAGCATGGCATTATAAATACTGACACACTGAGTCATTAGGCTCCTAGGTAATACTCTGCTGTTTGTGTTGCAGGCTCTGGTCCTGTTGGTGAAGCACATCAGGGAGGTCTCCAGGTCACTGTATACCGTCCACGCATGAAACCCGGCATGAAACTTTCAGTTTGAGGCAAGTCTGCACACACATGCACGCACATTTACATGTATGTAAGCGTTTAATTGCCTTGTAAATAGTCTGTAGGGTTTGCAAACTACCCCGAAGCCTTTGATGTAGCTAGTTTTAGGTGTATAATGGAATAATATTTCTGCACAAGTGTGAGAATCTGAAAGCGTGAGTGTCGTGTCAAACGTGTGAGAGTTGGCATCCCTGCGTCCGCCAAGAAAGATCCAAGTAGTAGTGAGACCTCTTCAGTCAAGGCAGAGTCTGTAGATGCTGTGGCCCTTCAGTGAACTCCATTGAAGAGACTGCCTTACAGAATGCCTGTTCTAATTTCCCCTTTTGTTTTTTCCCTTTCATACTAAACTCATACTTCAATCACAAGGCTTATACATTTTTTTAATTATTATTCTAGGTATATCAATTTATGAAGATTATGACTTTATTAAAGCATTCAGAATAACTTTTTATTTAAAAACCACATGGCCCTGACCCGGACAGGCCTTTGGAAAATTATTCCAAATTATTTGGATAATTTTTATTTTAAAAATCTTTTTACATTTTTTTTTTCTTGTAGATATAATTCTATTTCAAACGACACGTTAATTTACAAAGAAGAAGGGGGGAATAAACTACAAGTCCCGTTTTCTTACAAGAGCAATTTTAGCAAACCTGTGGAGGCATTGTGGGAATTGAAGTCGCCGGGTGATTTGTGACGCTCAGGACAGTAGCAGGCACTCCGTGGGCAGGAGGACCTGTAGGTACAACATCGGGGAGGAGCGTTTTTTGTTCGGCAGACGAATGCCTTTAGATCTTAAAGGCAAAGTAATCCCGATAGAAAGTGAGTCGGAAGTGGCCTCAATATGAAAGTCGCCTATTTCAAGCTTGCATAAAATAGTCTACAGACAGTGGCGGTTTCGAGACGAAAACAAAATAAGATTTGATCTATAAATTGCCCGTGTCACTGTCTTTGCAATGGGCTTGGGAAAATTTAATTTGAAATAGAAAATATATTCAAGCGCAGCATGTAAAACGTGAACCTCAATGTACACGCCCCCTTGTTAAGGCAAAACCCCACGCTGCATAATGTGTAATACTCATCGATGTTTCCAAAGTTTAATGCCTATATTTTTTTTAATCGAGAAACGATGCATAAAATATCATATTAGGCAAGAAAGCAATGACCCGCTTTACATGGGCGATGATCTCAGTTCTCTAACCAGAAAGTTATTTACTGTCTGAGACAGCAGTTTCAATTAACAAGTATTTTCCTGTTTTGAAATATTGTAAGAAACACTTTAAAAAATACATAATAATAATAATCCGATATGAAAAACCTTTAACCCACACAATATGTACCCACATGGAAAAGGATTCCAACCCTTTTCAGAAAAATATACATAATTATGCGAGTTGGTATGGGTTCTTTTAGAAGCTTGCAATTCAGACAAAAATATTTTTGCTTTATTTTAGCTTGTTGGCATCTCGGAGAAATGCATGTATACTAAAAAGCCGTAAAATCCGACGACAAACGATGTTGCGCTAGCGTCAGAAACTCCAATAGTGATGATCGAGCTGGGAGAGCGTCTTTATTTTTCCCTTTAAGGGTGCACGATGCTGTCAAGCCCAGTGGCAGAATTTCAGCCAATTAAAGCCCCCCCAGCCCCCTACTCCCGCGCATCACTCCTGCAAATGGGCGGGCCTGTCGTCTTGAGCGACGTGCTCCGTTTCCAAGGGAACGGTTTGTCCTGACCTCCCATGTACCCCATCCTCCCCAGGCGAGGGATCGGTTGCCATGGTAATAATTGAATCTGCGAGCGCCTTCTCCTTCCCGTAAAGTGTGTCGATAGGACGTCGAAAAGAAGTTTTATTCAACTAACACAAAATATAAAATGCGTGCATTTGTGTGGACGCGCGGGGATGTAAGTAAATATCAATATTCAACCAAATGAGTGGATAACCAGGGAGAATACATTGTCAAATATCACTCCTAAAAGCTCGTGATGAATGTGGGTAAATCTGTGGAGAGAGAATAATGAAGAATCAAGCCAAACTTATTTGACACCGATATTTTTTCATATGTCATCTGCAGGCAGAAAAAATCTGGCTGCCAGCAGTTCTGCCCAACCCTAGCAAATTAAAACTAGGTAACTAGTTATCTCCTTCCCCGTGTAAAAATAAAACATTAACCTGCAACTGGACACAGATGAGCAGACACCATATTTATTTATGATAATTAAACAACAAAATTACTCTTATTCATGGTGTTTTCTTTCTTTCATAAGCTATTGTTCTTTTTCATTCCAGAGCACAACTCCGTAACAGATACAAATTAAACCATTGTTCAATATCTATTGCACAATATAACACAATAAACGTCCTGGTTACAAATACCCCGCAGATCCTTTAGAAATATCACGAAAGAGCTAAAAACTAGAGGCCATTCTCATTCCTCTTCGTTCTTAATTTACCCTCTGCGGTGTCTTTGCTTTTCGCTGTGTAAGGCTGTGTAAGCTTTAGTCACTGTGTGGCCGCCGTCACAGAGTGTGGTAATTCTCTGAGATAAAAACGAAGGCAGTGAGGTTGTGTAACCATAAATGCCATTATGACGGCCTGAGCGGCTCTGCAAGGAATCTGCCGGTGCTGTGTACTTGGAACCAGCAGGGGCTGCAGTCTGGGAGGGAGAACTTTGGGAAGGGGTTTGTAGCAGAATGGGGAAATGGGCGGGGATATGACCATGGCATTGATTCTGATTGGTTTGTCAGGAAAGGGGGTGGAACTGATGATTGGGAGTATAAAGAGCATGACACAATTTATCCCAGACTAAGTGGACCGAGGTGAGTTCAAGGGCCAGTTTACTGACATTTACTTCTGAGTGAGCTGTTGCAGCACATTCTTGGTGAACTATGTCTGCAGTTGCACTGCAAAGTAACCAATATAAACATAGATATATGTGTGCAGCGAGCTGTTCGCCATCTGAGAATGCACAATAAAAGATATCCAGAAAACACAGTGCTATGGGGCATCTTCTCATCTCTGCTGTGATTCTGCAGATGAGGATTAGCACAGGCAGCTAGAATGCTGGCCAGCTCCCTGCCGGAGTCGCTGAGGAAGGTGTGTGCGTGCCTGTTTACGTGCGTTTGGCTGTAGCTGCAAGGGGATTTCAAGAAGCCGTATTGCCGGCTTGACTGGAATGCCGACTTCCTGTGACTCGTTGAGAGTTGCCCAAAAAGCCCAAAAGGGAGGGTGTGTTCCCCACCCATACCTGGCAATTAAAGAGACAGTTGTGCTCTCTCTCTCTCTCTCTCTCTCATACACACACACACACACACACACACACACACACTAAAGAGCAGGGGGAAAGGGCGGGATTTGCCAACAGTTGGTCGCGCCTGTCTAACTTTACTGAACACAGCTCTGAGGAACGTGGCACGCCCTCTGAAACCGGCTAAGTTCTTTGCAGCTGCGTTCTCCGGGTACTGTGTCGACACAGCGAGCCGACGCAGCTCTCCAATTCTCCAGTCAGCGCTGTGTGTTCGAGGAATGGACAAACAAGCGCACCTTAAATCCACATGGGGTATTTAATGGGTATATATAGGTACACTGCATTTCACTCATGACAAAACATGACAAAACAAAAAAGCCTTAAGGGACTGACTCTGAGTGAGAAATGCTGCAGGTTTGAAAACCAGGTAGATCTTTATTGTTACACCTTTGATATTAACAGAAAATTATTACAGGTTACTTGATCAATGACATTAATTTAAATGCTTGGTCTTAGTATCAGGAAAAACACAGTGTAACCGTTACATTGGGAGATCGAATATTTTTAAGGTGTCCTGTTCTTGCTAATGTAGACAGCCGTTCACGGCAATCAGGGGTCTAGCTGGGAAAAGCTTGAGGAGCAGTCTTTGCTGACTTTCTGCCGGTGGTGTTTTTCTCCTCAGCTATTTCGGTAGTGTCAATACTGCCTTCTGGCGGGGGGGGCGGTGCCTCGCAGCGGCTTTAAGGTGCCACACACAAACCGGCGCGGAGAGGGAGAGACGGGAAGAGAGAGATGCGCGCACACACATACACTCCTGCTGCAGACACACACGCACGTGCACACATACACACACAGACACAAACACACACATACACACAAAGACAGACAGACACACACACACACAGACACATACACACATATGGGAGCAAAATAACCACACACCTACTAAAGAAGATTTTTCAAT
This sequence comes from Mormyrus proboscirostris, assembly GCA_026779585.1. Classification (NCBI taxonomy): domain Eukaryota; kingdom Metazoa; phylum Chordata; class Actinopteri; order Osteoglossiformes; family Mormyridae; genus Mormyrus; species Mormyrus proboscirostris. The sequence continues at coordinate 7,884,229 of JAODKF010000126.1, forward strand.
TTTAACCTTGTCAACAGTGACAAAATGACACAGTACACCACATGCTATGCACTAGGCAGGTCTGTAAAGGAAAGCAAAAGGGTTGTAGCTGAGTGGGAGTTGGGGTTTGATCCGGATGTGTTTCCCTGGAGGGGGCAGAGAAAACAAAACTCAGCTTCATGTACTGATAGGAAATCACCTGGCACTCATTCTGCCTTCCCTTACAATTACATGAAATATTTCACCATTATTTGTAACCCTGCCATGGGATGGAAACCCCCCCCCCGGGTTGTTCCCCACCTTGCGCCCATAGCATCCAGGATCAGCTTTGGACTCCCTGTGACCCTGATCTTATACTCATAATTGAAAGGTTTTATCATTATTTATGTCTGTGGTGTCAAGCCCCTCCCCCCCCATATTTTTTTCAATTTTAATCTTGGATGCAATGATAATGTTTCATTTCCACAGAATCAAAAAAGTGTTGCAACACAGTGACATCATCATGAGAATGACTCAGTGTCCTCATCTCGTTCTCACGTATCATGAACTTTGTCCCTTTGTGTTCCCAGTACCGGGCTGGCAGACTCACAGCATGGGATCAGACAATGCAGGTCGCCGCGGTAACACGCCGCAGAAACTCGCCGCGGCAACGGCCGTCAATCAGGCACTGAGCCCTGTTTTGTCTCGTAGAGAGACCTCCCTTCCTCATGGTGGCGCTGGTTTATATTCTAGTCAGCCCCTTATAGACACAGTCCAGCTCAGCTTCAGCAGAAAGCAGGAAGTTACCATTTTAATCTCTGCTGCAATATGCAGCTTCCAAGCCTCCAGTGTGGATCAGCAGGGAATGTATAATGGATTTGGATGAGGGGGAAAAAAGGCATGAGTCAGAATATTTAAATCAGGGAGGTGGAGGAAGGTGGGGTGCTGATGGTGTTGTTGTCATGGCATCAGCCTCACACAGATACACCTGACCTCTTGTAAGGCCTTTGGTGGACATAGTGTAGCTTGAATTGATTTTTACAGCGTGTGGTCTTTCATGTTCATGAAGCTGGATATTTTTCTTATCAGCTCAGGTTAAGTACCACTCTCCCAGGAGAGCAGTTTTCTACCCCCTGTTCTCATGTCCGTGTGCATAACTAGTGCTTAAACAGAACCCTGCATGCATGGTAGAGGAGAGCACCACATGGGTCTCATGAGCAATGGGGCAGCTGTGACCCCACAAAGGTTCTAAGCATCTGCTACCTGAACAGAAAGCTGAAAGGAGCCACTGTACTGTGGACCAGCCCGCCAGTTAAACAGTCCTAGTCCAGAGTGGAGTTATTGACCAATTTTAATTAAATCGCCGTGTCTAGTTGGTACTCACAGTGCCAAATTGCGTTGATCTTTGATGTGCTTTTGCAAACAGCCCTCTCTCCCCGACGTGAAGCGGAATTCCCCCAGCCTTCCGTGAGCACCGAGTCCGGATATCCTGAAAGGGCGGCTATTCTGGTTTCTACAAAAAAATGCACTGGACTTCTAAATTCAGAACGCAAAGCTGGTCAGTAGGTGGCGTAGCGGTTAGGAACCAGACAGACCAAAGGGCTGAAGGGTTCAAATCCTAATGGAAGGATTCTGTTGTACCAACGAGAGAGGTGCTTAACTTAAATTTCCAAAATAAAATATCAAATTGTTGTCTCAAGTGAAGCCATTTCAATCATTTGGCCTAAGGTAATGTGGGACACCAGACAGGAACAGCTTAACAACCGCGAGGGAAAGTTGGGTTGCATCCTCGCTACTCAGTTGTGCTAACACAAACAATGAATAAAAAAAAATGTGTATGCCTGCCAAAAATTTTAAAACATATATCAAACATTTATTTACCAGACGCTTTTATTCAAACTGGCATATATTTTTTAAGAAAGCAAGTCACACAGTCCCTGGAGCAACTGGAGGCTAAGGGGCTTCCTCCAGGGAACAATGGTGAAACCATGGGATTTGAACAAATTCCCCACTGCAGGCACACAGTCTACACAGCACCCTGACTGGTAATGTTACCAATAAGACTGCTAAAATAGAAGGTGGGCATTGAACCAACAACCCCTAGCTCTGAAGGATATTAACTTATCTTTTAGGTGACTCACATGGTTCAGACTCAAAATAAGTGACTATATATAGTCAGAAGGTGTTTTTATACAGTAGGAGTTTGCTGCAATGTGCTTGCAATTATAATATGAATACAGGTGAAGGGATGTCCTTAATCTTAAATACTAGGAGGCTGAATGGTAAAATTATGCATGTATAAATAAAGAAATTATACAAATTATTTCGGGTTAAATGTATAATGTGTCTGTCTTCAGATGAAGGTGAATTTTATGCAAGTAAAATCGATGCCAGAGAATTTTAAGCACTGGTTTTGCCCACTCTCTCACCCCACCACTTTGGCTGACGACCCCCGCCCCTCCACCAGACTAAATTAATGGGGCATCTTGATCTCTAGCAGTACAAATGTAGCACCCAGCACTTGTGAGGAGCTGTAACCTTAGATAAACTTACACTGCGGAAACAACAGATATGTATGTACAGACGCCTTGCATGTGTAGGAACAGCCCTTAACACTTAAAGCACATTTCTTGGAGTTACCAGAAGCAAAATAGGACACATATATGCACATATACACAGAAATCTGACCATCTCCACAAAGAAACGGGTAAACGCTAGCACAAAGAGACACATTGGAATTTACCAAAGACCTAAAATCATGACCTTTCTGACGATGACGGTTTTTCCATACACTGCAGTGTAAATGACCATATATAGATTGAGGTAGCATGCAAATCGGGCCTACAGAGACATGGCTCCAATCACAGTGGAGCAGTAAGTGACATGCGATCCAGTCGGGACGCATGACGAACCATCTTTGGTCAGGCGATCTCAGTGGGTGCAGTGAAGTGCATCTCAGGTCTCATCTGGCGTTAGCAAGGATTCTCCTGTGGGAAGTTCCCATTCAGCGATGTCCTGCCATGGAGTTTGCATGAGAGCAGGCAGGTGGCAGCAGCCTTTGACTAAAAGTCCTTAAAACCTCCAGGTCTAAAGACACTGTAGCAGCAGATTCCCTTCAGGGGATGGTCACCTGGTCAGCAAAGCTATCATTTACAATGTGACATGGAGATCACCGAGTATCAATGGAGTTTAACCAGTCCCTCCATGGCTCTCCACTTGACTGAAGCCAAAACGAGGACCGCAACCGAGACGTTCAGAGCAGACACAGCCCGCGCTTTCACCGGCTGAGGCTCCTCCTCACTAACTCCTGACTCCTAACATCTCTGCTTCTCCCTCCGTCTTATTGTTATTGGACATAAACTCCTGGCCTTGGACTGTAACTAGCACTACAGGAGCAAAAAAACAAAACCAAAGCATTTCCTGTTTATATGTTTAAGCTGACAGGATTTGCATGGAGCGTTTCGGAGCTCTGATTCTCTGGTCTCGTGGAGGAAGCTCGTTCTGCTCCAAATGAAAGATGGTCACAAGCAGCAGTAGCTGCTGTTTGTCAGCTGTTCATGGGCCTCGGAGCGTCTCAGTGTGGCTGTCACAGGCAGTCCTGTGGGTAGTGCTGCTATGGTCTCCATAGAACAAGATGTACTCGAGGACAAATAGTTTATGCTAGTATGTTAATAGCGTACGCTGAGTTTTTGACACTCCCTGGTTAGGTCCTGATCTCTGTCCTGCTAGGGGAGGAAGTCCAGCTGGAGGGGGGCGGGTTGCTTCTGATGTCTAAACGTTCTTCCCTATATCCCTGATCCAGAATATCCTGTAGGCTTCACAGTGTTTGTTTGTTGTCGCCCCTTAAACTGCGCTTATTGCAACCGAAAAAGCAGTACATTTTTTTTTTTACAAACTTGACTAGCTAAATCCTAAGAATGTAACAAAAGAGGGGAAGGAGGTGGGACAAGAGAGATGGAGAGAGGGAGAGAGATAGAGAGAGAGACGAATCTATAAACAAATACTTGGGCGAGCCTTAATCGAACCCACATGGCCTCGCTCTGTAAGCGAGTGTAGAGTGGGCAGGGCATCTGATACTTCCTCAAGAGAAGCCCAGCTCACAAACAGACAGTTGGGACTTTTTTGGAGGGTTTAACAAAGTGTGTGTGTTTGGGGGCGGGGATAGAGGGTCAGGGTGTGTCTTAGTACTTGGAAACTCTTTGCAAACTGCAATGCGAGTCAGAAAATGTAGCTGTTTGCTTAGGCCATGGGTTGTTCAAGGTCTCGAGTGCTTCTAATTTGGGGGGCCTAGCTGATTGGCCCCCAGAGTGCCTCTTCTCTGCCACTCACTGATTCAAAACATATCATTGGCTGATGATGATGCGAACGATAAGTCTCTCTATGAATTATATCCCCTCCTAGGCCCCCCAAATTAGAAATTGCTAGAATTGCCCCTGTGTTGGCCAGTGAAGGACCCAGTTTTCCTGTCCATTCCAGAATTCCAAAGATTGATCCTGATATATCTTCCAGACAGGGTTCTTGTGTACCTGGAGCACGACCCAGGAAGGACATGGGAAGACCCAATTCATCATCTCCTAATAAAACAAGAATACAAATTTCTGAGTCGCGTTTACCATGGTTTACTTGTTTTCATGTTCAGTGAAGCACCATGCGCAGTGGGCAGGACCTGGAGGATGATCAACACAATCACGCCCGCGGGGGTGCACGACTGCCTCTCACCCCGTGGCCCGGGCACGAGCCCAGAGGTCCGGCCCATGAACCCAGCGTTAATGTAGCCTGAGATCGGCCCCTCCTTTGAAGTCTGACACTAGGGGGGTCCGGTCCTCTCACTGGGGGGAGCAGCAGCAAAAGAAAAAGGGGCAGAATAAACTTTTAAACTGCCTACGAAGGACTGGATTCCACAGAGGGCTAACCGAGCACGGGATGCTGGAGCTGCGCTCACTCTCAGGAATCCCAAACAACAATTTGATTTCATTTATTTAAAAGAAAATGTTACTCCAGCACTTAAAACGGTCTGCATATCCCTCCACAAAGATTAAACAACTTCCCATTTTCTGGAGATGTTCTGATGAGTTTGAAAAATTCCTAAAAAGCACATATACGGGTTTGAAGTTTAAGGCAGTGGATTTCGGACACAAAGGGGTTTGAGTGAGATTTTAATTCTCTCCCGCTAAATATCTTTTAAGCATATCTGTAGGTTGTTCAGGAAGTCTGGCGTGTGTGTATGTGTGCGTGTGTATGTGTGTGTGTGTATGTGTGCGTGTGTCTGTGTGAATGCTTGTTTGTGTGTGAGCTTTTCAGCGAGCATGACAGCAAACTGGGATGAGATGAAGAAAATACCACAATAAATAAAGTGAGGTCCACCTTTACCCCAATCCATTCCCACTAGATCCTTGTCCTTGTAGATGATTTGCTGTCTAGAGACGACCACCATCAACAACCCCCACCCTTCACCCTACAAACACTCCTGGCCTCAAGTTTGTTTGGTTTTCAGCAGGAAACCAAACATTAGAATCACATTTTAAATTGGCCAGTATTAAGTAACAATTTCACTGAATTATAGAAAAATTATTGGTTATATGTATAATATATAAATAAAAACTATAACAAAAATATAAAGTATCAGGAAACTGTTCATTTGATTCACAGTCAGGAGGTCCTTTGTAACCCCCCACAACCTGCAGGTGAGTCCAGGCCTTCCTCATCAGGGCGTCTAGGCCAAACATGACACTTGTTATTCTTGCTGTAGCTAGAGGACAGATGTTCCTGGTGTTTTTGGTTGAGAGGATGAGTGCAAAGATCACAGGGAAAAAAATACGTTTTATGGCCTTATCAATTAAATTTTACTCAGCAGATGCTTTTGACCAAAACGACTTACAAGTGAGGCAAATAGCACATCATTAACATAAGGCACTTTCACGCTGAAGTTCCGGAACCTGATCCCCGTGTAGAAGTCCCTGGGCTGTCTGGACCAGGAACTTTTGTAGTTCTTGGCCACTTTCATGCACACTTTTACACACAACAGGGACTCAGACCTTTATGCTAAATAAGCAAGGGAGATGCAAAAAGGTTGTAGGCTGACTTTCACACATAATTTCATTCGAAACTACACCACCACGCCAGAACAAAGGAGGATAAGCAAGTCGTATCATTAGTTATTTGTTAGTTACTGGGGGGATCGATCACAATCAAAAGGCACACAGCCTTTTATTTAAATTTTACTTATGACCCATGGCATGTTTGTGATTCTTATTAAATCTAGCCAGTAGATCAATCTTTTGTTTCCCACAGAATAAAAAACGATGTAACATTATCCTGCTAATAAACGCTGGCAGGTTTCACCTCCAGCACTGATATTTTTTTTTCAAAATTTTCCTATGCAGAAATATGGGGACAGAAGCAAAAAAGAAGTAGTAATTGATGTTTTAAATGTAACTGGGGTATAAAAATACTTCAATCTGATAAATTTTTACTCCGATAATTGTATTTGTTTTCCTGCACTTCCGTGTAACTTCAAAGTTAGTGCCGCTGCTTGTATTTACTCCATCAGCAAGCTATCGCAGTAAACGTCTCCCCAGTAGTTCCTGAGCTTTGCTCGGTTGCCAGTCGGGGCCAGGAGGACATTTTCCACTTTTTTTCCCGCTCCGGCAGCAGCCTGCTTTGAGAAGGTTTTTTGTGGTTTTTCAGTCTCCCCAAAGCAATTTCGCTTCATTTTAGTTAAACGTGGTTCAGCAGGAAGTTAGTCTCGGGTAGGTAATTGTTAAGTTTAATTTCAAAGGTTGCTATCTCTGATGCTGTTGGATGATTTAAAAAGTGTTAATGCAAGTGTTAATTTAGTGTTTTATTGTACTTGGAACTTTATTGTTTTAACTACTCGTTAATTAGATCAGCTAAAAGACACGCTATATGAATATACTGGGCTGGGAGTAAAGGACGGGGTCATAGTGAGTTAGTTAATTATGGGACCAGCTCAGTGTTGTGTTTGCAGGATTTTTGCCTTTCTGGATGTTTGCGTCCAGTCGGACTTCATCGGCGAGTGATGTAAGTTAGTGGACTCACTCATGGTCCAAGTTCGTGACCCAGAGGAGCAACTGGCTCTCATCCAACATAACAATGAGTTAAAGGAGCGAGCTAACACGCTTTTTAGGGAGACTGTGTGTATGTCACAAGCGGGGAGGGGGGAGAATGATGAACAGGTAGGTCGAGAGAGCTGGGTGAACGTAGGTCATAGATATAGAAATGGGCGTACACAGTTTACAGAGGTGGCATCTCCTGAAGTGACAGTGTCTAACCGCTTTCAGGTGCTTCCAGCTCTAGAGCCGGAAGAGACTGGGGAGGCAGGTGGGCCCTTGGGCACCAAGGAGCTGCCTACCCCCAGGAGAAGGGAGGTTGTGGTAGTGGGGGATTCGATTATCAGAGGTGTAGATATTTGTGTGCACCCATGATAGAGGGTCCCGTATGGTGTCTTGCCCGCCTGGTCCCAGCCGGGGTGGATCCAGTGGTCATGGTGCATGTTGGCATCAACGACACAGGAAAGGGCAGGAGGGCTGTTCTGCAGGATAAATTTATAGAAGGTGCGGATAAGCTTAGAAGCAGAACATCCACGCTGGTATTCTTTGGAATACTTCCCATGCCACATGCAAGCCAGGCTAAGTTAGCTGAGATAAGGAGATTAAATGCGTGGCTAAAATGGTGGTGTAAGAAAGAGGGGTTTAGGTTTATGGGGCACTGGAGGACCTGGAACAGATGGGACCTGTTTAAGCCAGACGGGTTGCATCTGAACCAGACAGGAACCAGTGTATCGGGGAAGCGTATGTGTAGAGTAGTTGAATAATGTTTAAACTAGGGACTGGGGGGGAGGGCAGGGAGGTTAGATAGGAACATAGGTGGGGGGAGACAGAAAGCCCCAATTAAAATTGAGAGTAGGCACTGCAGAAGGCCTACCCTTTACTGTCTGAATTTAAACTTCCGGGAGTATTAGAGAAAAAAATCATGATCAAGGGGCTTTAATTTCATCAGACACTTACGACATTATAGGAATAACAGAAACATGGATGAGTGACAATGAGGGAGAAGAATGTAATATGGATGGTTATATGTTGTTCCGTAGAGACCGGATAGGCAAGAAGGGAGGTGGTGTTGCAGTATACGTAAAAGAAAACTTGCAGGCAAGGG
>JAODKF010000126.1:7892461-7903050 GCA_026779585.1 Mormyrus proboscirostris
AGCTGTAGTAGTAAAATAGTTGATATTTATTATTACTTGCACTTTTCCACAACCCACTATCCATATTACATACTGTGCATGGGTGTGCATAGGCACTACTGCTGTATTTAGTATTTTATCTACTTATTTAATTTTTTTGTATTCTTATTCTTGTATTTTTTATATTGGTATTACTCTTGTACTCTTTTCTTGTTATCCATTTTAAGCTGTGGTAACGCACAAATTTCCCCACTGTGGGATCAATAAAGTCCTATCTTATCTTATCTTATCTTATCTTAAACAAATATAACCATTTATGTCATTATAAAAATATATAACTTTAATCTCCATTTAAAATTATTTCCTGATCGACATAACATACAAATAAAAGTAGTGTATAATGTTTCATAATGGCTGCCAGGCTAAATGTACCTTCCTGTTTGTTTACTTGTACAGTAAAGAATCATCCTCTAAAAAGATGCTGATATTGGTGCTTTTGCTACTAAAAGTGTCAGCGGGGAAATGAGGGTAAATAAGAGGTAAATATGAACAAAATTCTAATGTTTTTACTTGATTTCAGTGATAATCGAAGTAATTCTGAATCAGGGAGATGAAATAATGGGCAAAAACACATTTGTTTGAGTCACTGTTTACACACGCAGCACGTTAGAAGTGTGCATACAAATACAGACACTTCACTGTGTTCGGCTCGCTGGTGACCTGCCACTTTTTGGAAAATAAATGGCCGTAAAACAATCATTTTAAGCTATTTTGAGCAAAATACAGCCAGACTGCAGATTGTTTAACTTTAAGCATTTTAACAGTGCTTAATAGACACTACAGTGCTTAATAGATACTACAGTGCTTAATAGTGCCCCTTGATAACGTTAGGCATCTGCGGACATAGGGCACTTTTTCACCGCACAAAGTACGGTACTTTCGAAACTTTCGCTTTTCCATTGACTTCCGGTCGAGTACCAGTACCGAAAGTTCCAGTACTGAAAGTGCCAAACCAGCTTGGGTACTTCTTTGGTACTACGGTACTTTGGGGTGGGACTTGCAAACGTATTTGCTGTCGATTGGTTATGCAAATAGCTAGCACAAAATATAACCGCCATCTTTTGAAACACACAGCGAGAAACGAAATAAAAAGCAGTAGAAACAAAAATATAAAAAAGTCAAATGGAGGGATGGACAAACAAGGAAACACCATATGGTCGGATGAACAGATCCAGCGGGATTTGGATGGCATGACTCGAAAAAAAAAAAGTATTTGCCGTAATAGCAAGCCGCTTGGAAGAAATGGGGCACACGCGAAACACAGAACAATGCCGCTCGAAAATCAAAAAAACTTAAGCAGGACTACAGGAAAGTGAAGGATCATAATAACATGTTTGAACTCAGCAAAAGAAATACCGCGCCGCGCTTTGTGATGATGTCAGTCAGGGGCGGTCACTGATGATGTCATTTGGCGCCAGTACCAGTTTTTATGCCAGTGGAAAAACGACACAAAAGAAGTATCATACTTTTGGTACTTTACGGAAGTTACAATGTGGTCCAGTTAAGCACTATGTTTAATCATTGTAGAAATTACCCAGAAAAACAAAGGAAAAATTGTCTAAAAGATCGATTCACAAATTTTACAGATATGAAATCGCACATATCTTTAAAAGCGATTAATTGAATAGAATATTTTTGAACACCCCTATCATACCCTGGGTCAGGAGGTTCTACATGAGCAGGGCACCTGCCTAATTGGTAACCATCTGATGTGTAATGCGGTACATGTGTGGATTTTTAGTGACACTGACTAAAGCAGGTTTTCTCAAACCAGTCCTCGGGGCCCCCAGACGGTCCGCATTTTTACTCTCTCCTAATTGTAGCTGTGGTTTGCTACCGGTGTCAACTCTTCATACTGCGACCTTAAATAAAACATCAACCCCATAGTCTAGCTGGTGTGTCACATCATCTTGTATGTGTTTTGGGAATTGTTTCCTTGACATGCACTGATAAACTATTTTTAGCTTATGTGGCTGTAAATTGGATTTTGTTTGCATCGTTTGCAGTCTTTTACCTAGCTAGTTTGTCAGAAGTAACACTACAAACTTAAACACAAAGCACCTTGTCATGACATTAAAAACTAAGTACATTTAACACCATTTTCATCATTTTTAGTTTTTATGTAATTTCAGGTTTTTCACAATCAATAGTATGAGCCCTTTTGTCAATAGTTTTTCATGTTATTTATGGTGGATATTCTCTACATGCCTGCTGTGAAATAACTTTCCTTATTGTGTTAAAGTTTTTCTATTCTATTTTTTCTATTGTATCAAAATAGTGTAATGTCAACATACTGGTAAATAAAAAACTATATTTTGACAGTCAACCATAATGGTAATGGTCTGTTTTGGCTAAATCTTTTTTTAAAATGATATATTTGGTAATACATCCTAAAATGACTTGTGATTTGTCATCCTGACTATAGGAACTTCTGTCCACTGATTTGATGCTCTGACGAGGAGAGTCACTGATGTCTGGGCACCCAAACACTTTATTTCCTGGTTGGGAACCCAGGAACCGATGATGTACTGGGTGTGGGAAATGAGGTTCTGTCACGTCTCCCAGAAAGTTGGGAAACATTTTTCAGTTTATTTTTATGTTTGTGTTTGACTTCTCACAGGAAATGGAGTTAAGCATGTACTGGTGGTTGTGGAGTAGTATTGTTTATTAAACTGATTATAATGGATGCTCTGATAATTTATCACAAAAAATTAAAAGGTGAAGAATTGCTAGATGCCAAGAGACACTTATTGGAGGGGGGGGGCATCTTCTAATATATAGGTATAAGTACCATATTAATTAAGGCCTTCCATGTCCCCCTCCCCCCCAATTAATTTGGCCTGGCTTTAGCCGCTGACATCATTGTTTAACCGTTGACTTTACCTTCAGCCATCATCACTGCCATCTTAATCTCCACATCCTTTGCAAGTAAGTGATTTAACAGCCTGAGGTCTAACAATGACTGGATCCTGCTCGCGTCACCACCTTGCCTACAGTGCCTCTGGCAGGGGGCCAGGGTGGGCTCCGTTTCAATGAGCTGCTGTGGCTATGAGTGATGATGGCCTGACAGACTGTTTCCGTTAAAGTAGGGACACCAGTCAAGGCCCTCAAACTCCATCCGTCAGATCTTCAAAGAGCAGAATTCCTTATTACCCTCAAACTATTTTCCTTTGCAGCTATTGGCTTCTGGTGGTTTGTTGTAAATATAACGGCTAGTTCGCATGCAGCATTTAGCGATGAAAAATATGGCTTTTGGGCGAGATGTGAGGGGTGACGTTCTTGTCCATGTGCACTCATTTGTTTGCCTCACGGATAACTGTTGGATGAGGTGAGAGATCTAGTTTATGAGGTGTGAAATGTGTGGCTTTGACAATTGCCTTTTAATAAACTGGGGTGGGATGGTGGTATATTTTCAATCTGAACTGTTATCAGAGTCAGAACTCCTAATTGTATGTAACCTCTTTCAGAATAGCAAAATGATGCACTTGCTTCAAATGTTGATGACCAGCTAGGTTTGCATAATAAGAGAACCACAGAATGAAGGTCAGCTTGCGTGATTTGTGCTTTGACACTGGTTACTCTTTTGCTGTTGTTTTTATTGGGAAGATTTATTGTAAAGTGCAGTTGATTAACAATAAAATGGGTAAAATTATGCTCTTTCTGAGGCAAGGGGCTGAAAAACGCTACATTTTCATCTGGCCTTTGTTAAAAAGCTCCACTATTGGCTTGGAAGGTTTTCAGTGTCACTCTTCCCTCTTAACATCATGGTGTGAATCTTTCCTTATATTAATCACAAAAGGCTTTGTGCTTTTCAATCCATTTATCAAGCTTCATTCTGTTTCAACATCCAATTTAAACTTCAAACAGTATTAACATTAATCTTTACATATCTACAGAAACTATACATATCTTCACACATGCATATTTCAAAAACTCTCTTGAAGTCAGCAGAAAATTGACTGCACTAACGAAGAACAATGAGTATTTCATAAACTGACACCGATAATGACTTAATATTTTCATATCTGCTGGATCATTTAAATCTTGTACATAGAACTGCAACATGGCAAGAGCAAGTTAGATGTCAATTTGTCGCCAAACAGAGCAGCACACTTGGGCCTTTTGTGTATTTTTATTTTAAAACAACCAGAATTATAGCATAATCTCTGAATTCTAGCAAAATACAGTTAAACATGTCAATTCAACCTTTTTTAAGTTACAGAAAATTGAAGTTTTCCAAGGAAAGCCATCTTGAAACTACCACAATACTACAACCAAGGAAACAACCTGGCTGTACATAAGTGTCAGTTTTCTGCTTCAGTATGTGTTAGTGTAAAACATGCTTAGAGTTAAACATGCTGGAATCGTATAGTATATACCTAGCAGTATGGTAAAAAACATTTCTTGTTAATATCCTTAACTGCCCTTTTAAACCATTTGGAATAACAGGGAGTGCAAGCTGTATGTACAGGCCCCCAAGAGTATCCAAGCTGTACGTACAGGCCTCCAAGAGTATCCAAGCTGTACGTACAGGCCTCCAAGAGTATCCAAGCTGTACGTACAGGCCCCCAAGAGTATCCAAGCTGTACGTACAGACCCCCAAGAGTATCCAAGCTGTACGTACAGGCCTCCAAGAGTATCCAAGCTGTACGTACAGGCCTCCAAGAGTATCTCCAGAGATTGTGGTGGGTTTTCTTAATTGTCATTTCTTATCCTCTTTCATGATGTGAAGTTATTTTGTTGGCCCTGATGATATTCCGGATCTCTCACCAGTGTGTAGACTTCGACAGCACGCCTGCCACTGGGCTGCTTATGATGACACGAAAGTTCTTACAATCAAATTCCGCCCAGAAGGAAAGCACTACCTGTATGCACCAGTGTCACCTCTCTGTCTTCTACCAGATGCCTTTGTGGATAGCTTTCCCTATGATGGCACTCACATAATTGAGGTTGTCCACTGAATGTTCTCCTCTAGATATTTGATATTTTGCATATAGCGAAGTAACTGATTTTAGAGCTTGTATTTTTAAATTTTTTTCACATTTTGATATTTCTAGAATAGACTCATACTGGCCCATATTCAAATGTTTTTGGGGCGTTTGAGGTGGTACACGTTGCTGGCAGAGTTCAGGGCATGGGGGTATGGGGGTATCCGTGCTCTCGCATGCCGGGCAGGGGGTAGGGGGCCGGCCGAGCCTGGGTGCCCAGGTAGTGATTGTAGGTAGTGCTGAATTTGTAAGGAAGGTGGCTCAGGGTGTCTGAAGGATGAGGATATCCGTCGAAGCGCGTGTCACGGGAGGGGCGGCTGGCTGACAGGGGCACGGAATGGAGTCCACTTGGCACCGAGAGAGTGGGACTCAGGATGCGGGCCATGAGCTGGTGAGCTGGGTCTGGAAGGGCAGGTGCACTGCTTGGCTCTTCTCTGTCATAATCCCTCAGACTGTCCTCTGCGCCAAACAAGGAAATCATGTGAGCAAAGTTCTACAGCAGGCTGTCGATTTAGGTGGATATCTTAATGACTGGCATTAATGATCACAGTTCTGATTAGTTTGGGGTGTGCAGACCTGTCTCTGTGCCGCTGGGGTGAAGGTCTGAGGATGAGCGTCTGCTTCTCATATTGTTGCTCACAGCTGGCAAAGAGTGAGGCCTGTGGTTCCGAGGCCTGTAGAATTAAAAATGCAAAATTTGCATGTTTGTTACAAAGTATTACCAGTTAAATATGGATTTTTCCTAGTATTGAAAACTACTTTTTGTCAACATTATCATAAACGGGTATTTGGTTTTGAATCCTTATGTGGTGCTTGCAATCCAAATTGGACTGTAAAAAACAATGTGAAATTTCATTGGAAAAGTAATAGCTATAGATATAATATATATAATATATATAGATATAATTAGCGCAGGACCCTCTGTGTTGCCTGTCGTGTATGCATTAGCATTTAATTATGTCTGTATTGTCATATTTAGAAGGCAGTCATAGTTAGTGCACACAGTGAATGTTAATCTCCATTAACAAGCCTTCTAGAACTCCAAGCATCATTCAAGTAATTAAAAAGTGAGAGGATTCCATTTGAAAAGGGTTTCAACAGAGCATCATGAGTCACTTCCAGGCCTGATGCTTACCACATTTCAGGATCACAGTCCCTAAAGCCCTTCGCAAACGGATTGCTAGCAATTTTCAGCTGCGTGATCTACAATCGACAAAACACGGTTATTGTGCCCTGCAACTGCAAGAAAGTATTTCACTCAAGGATCAGCAATAAAATCCTTCACTTATTTATCAAATAAAGTTTTATGCAGCACAAGGCTGCATCACAGTTTATCAGTGTACAATATAAAAACCATGGGATAATTAAAGCAGAGTGGATTGTTTTCGCATTTTCCTGTGGTTGTGCACCAAAAGCAGCATTTATAGTTATAGCTAACACTGTTGTCCGTGTAGAACCATACATTGTCGGACACGTGAAGCTGTCATTGAACTGGAGAATATCAGATTAACTGAACAACAACATGGAAGTTTAACCAGAATTGCTGAAATGACACCAGTAGTGTTTGCTCATTGTGCTGAGGCCTAAAAATGTTAAATCAGGAAATACACTATTGTCCTAATTTTCTTAATAAGATAAAGCAAGTATTTATATTCACTTACTTTTTTGTTAAAACAGTTCCTTTATTAATTAATGCAGTTACTCAAGTGTGGGTGCAAATGTATGTGATTCTGTGACTGGTTGGCCTGGGGAGAGACGACAGGCTTACTCTGTGATTCTGGTAGGCTGTTACCGCAGTGAATCGGGTCTCCTCGAACACAAAGGTCTTGTAGTTTTCTTCAGCGTACTTCTCGCTGTCTTTCCTTGGATCAACATAAACGATATGAAATCTTGGCTGATATCTATGCATTGAGTTGAGAATGATCTGAAAAAAAGGAACAGGAGACAGCGATTTTTTTTCTTACGTAGTATCGATGCTGTTTGCCAGACGTGTAGGCTTCAGTGGTCGGTCGTTGCCTTAGTTTATTTTGAATTAACAGTAAAAATAAAATGACATCAGGCTGCAATTCGTGAAGGTGCTCTTATATGGGAAAAATCTAGCTTTAGGGATTCTCAAACCGAGGCTGCTTTATATTGATCTTGCTTGAGGGATACGTACATGTCCGTTGTCATCTAGCAAGTTATTGGTGAGTTTTAATTTATCAAAAGAGACAATCTGTTTCATCCACTGTGCTCCTTTGGCTGGGGAATCTGGGTGATAATGTACCCGTCCGGGCGTGGCTGCATCCGCCTTACCAGCGACCAACCATGACGAGCTATGGAAGGCGTACCTGCCGACCGAAAGGTTAGCGTTAAACCTCAGTAGCACAAATGTACGCCTTTGGTGTACGTTCTAAAAATATTGTGCTTGTGTAAAAAAGGTAGGGTTAATAAATTGAATTATTCATTCCAAGTGGATAAGTGTTGTAAAACGACATAATCGATCGCGCGACGTCAATCATCTGACATACCTGTAGCGTTTATCATCGAGTGGTATAAAATCCATTAAAAGCATATATTCAGCGTGGATATCAAGTCCGAAAAGTTTCACCTGAAACGCGGGGAACATTCGTCTGAAAGATAAACAGAATCGACGTTTCAAAAATTCTCTATAGTACAGGGCTTGTTATCAAGTTTTATCATACACATATAATCATGTACACCAGTTTGAGATATACTGCAGTTATCGGTCTTCTGGTCGTAGGTTAGTGTTTGCAAGTTATTTCAATATCTGGTTAAGTAAATATTTGCTTTACTCCTGCCGCTCTTTAGCATCGTAAATCTAATCGTATTAGGCAACACGTGAAAAAATATTTGGCTTCTTACAAAGTGTTACTTCGGATTCCATTATAACACAGCATCTGGAAAATAATGAACGAATCTCGTCGAATCATGTCTAATTCTACTAAGGTTCCGACGTGAAATTAACCTGCTATAATGCTTTATATAACAGCAATTTTGATAATACGAACAAAAGTTATCAGCAAGAAATACGGCGGAGGCTTACGAATAATTTATTACACTTAATTTAAACTTGATTTTATTTCTTTTTTTCAGATGCTAAAACTGATATACGAAATCTAAACTGTCTGCATAACGTCAGCCAAATAAATTTACAGTGTTGTGTGATATCTGAAATGTAACTTTTATAATACACATTTTTATGTATATATTATGAGATAAGAAGATTGTTCCCTACTGGACATATTTGGAAACGAGAATAAGAATTTTACGGTATTTTATTATCCGTACAGTATAGGCTTAATATCACCATATTTCGCACGTATCTTGCTTTGCAAATCGATTTTATACAAAATTTTCTTAGCTACGGTGCTTCGCATATTTTCGTAAAGCTTGAAAGCACTGTTTTGTAAAAAGAAGAACAGTTCCCTTTGAATTATGATCCATAATCAGATATAACTTGCCGTGCTAATCACGGAGGTAGTATCTGTTTTGATTGTCTCGATAGCTACCATGGGAGATAATTAATTCAATGCTGCGTGTTCTGCAAAGTCCTGTAGCCTAAAAGTCTGCACATCTTCCAACACAGTAACAAAAACACATTTTTAAAATATTTTAGTCACTAATAGACATTTCTTTTAACGCAAACATCAGTATAATTTCTTACATCTATATGATCTATACTATCTTGGCTTAATACTTCTGAATATGCAACCATTTTGTCCTGCTAACCCGTTTGTTGTAGTGTTGTTGAACTTGTAACAGATTAAACAATCAAATGTTTATTGTTAAACAATAAAAATTTAGCACGGAGTATTAATTATAAAACATTTTTAAATCCACAGCTAAGGTAACATATACGGATTTCTCGATTTTATAGATAGATTTTTTTATTATTTTGACATAGGTCTACACATTAAAATTATGCGCTAAGATAATTTTAACGTTATATTCTGTTACTTTCAACGTGGAAAGTACACAACTTAAGGACAAAGGAAACTTGTTTATTTATTATCGTAGGGAGCCAAATTATATTTAATTTGCTGTAACGCTATTCCCTCCCCCAACACACAATAAATTTGGGTTAATTCAATTAACTTTTTATGTATGTTTTTTTAAGTATGTGTGTAAGTGTAAGTAA
This sequence comes from Mormyrus proboscirostris, assembly GCA_026779585.1. Classification (NCBI taxonomy): domain Eukaryota; kingdom Metazoa; phylum Chordata; class Actinopteri; order Osteoglossiformes; family Mormyridae; genus Mormyrus; species Mormyrus proboscirostris. The sequence goes on from JAODKF010000126.1 coordinate 7,901,630, forward strand.
GTGTTACAGTAGGCTAGTGATGACCTATTCGTTTGTTCGTTATTTCTATAATGTATAGAATTTATAATTATTTTTACAATGGCTTCTCATAAATTATAGAGCATTTCATTTTCAAATAATATTTTTTAAACATTGTCAAAAACCACCAGTTCCTAGCAGATTGATTGGTTTTCTCCGGGTAAAAATAATTTCCCCCAGTAAAGCTTAATTATCCCCTGCGCCGTCTGTTAGAGTGCCACTGCAAGCTTTGTTTATGAATTTAGTAATGGCAAAATCCATTTAATATTAAACCATTTTTGTCTGTATTAATTTTTTTACCTCCCCGCTTTAGTAACGATCATCTCAGTTCCAAGCTGATTAAATTCATCCCAGAGTGCCTTCATTTCCAACTGGACGGTAACGTTGGCCACTTTAGGGTTCTTTTTTACCAGTGGATTTCTGCTGGGCGCCATGGCGGAGGATAAGGGGCAGCTGGAGGTCCCGGCATCGCTCTGCGGGGACTGAGCCTGATTGCACCTCGGGTAGCTGTCGGCATGCTGGGCGCCGGCGCAGGGCTCGAAGTAAGAGTCGTGTTGAGGGTAGGAATCCCGGGGCGTCGCGGGAAGACGGAAACTTCCAGGAGTGCTGAGGCTGTTCAGGCTGTTTGTGGTGAAGGCGGCAACGTCGCAGAAATGAGAGAGCTGCGTCAGCCACGGGCTGGATATTGCAGAAATCATCCCACGCTTTTACTGTTACACCCGTTCGACACACTCCGCGGGGTATTTTGTTGTATAGGGGAAAACGTATATTGGAAAATGCCAACCGGAACGTCCACGTTTTAAATGTTTAGAACGGATACTTTGAACAAACCATTTCCAAAAGTCCGTTGGAAGATCGTAGGATCTTTGATAGCACTTTATTTGTATGACACCATCTACAACGGAAAGGATAGACGTTTGATCCGTAATGATGGAAAAAGTCTTCCGGAGTGAGAGCTGGGTTGGTGAGAGAGCTGCGTTCGCGCAAAGCCGTTGGGTGGATGGCGTTCCGCTGTATTCCGAAAGCTCTCACCGTTCCTGCAGTAACTTAACCTCCTGTCTTTCATCTACTGAGTCTTTTCGCCGCGAAACTGGGTTTCTATAAATGTAAACGAAGTTAATGTAGTACATTTCCTCTTCTTCGAAGGATGATTACTGATACAGAACCGCGTCCATTTGTACATATTTTTCTATACTCAATTAAAAGTAGGATACATTACCCGCAGTCTTAGTAATAGAGAATTTGTCTCTCAAATTTGAACAAGCAGTTAATTTTACTACTAATTAAGCCAAACGCATATTAAATATCTGAATAAGGTAATAATCTAAATAAAACATAGTGCGTGTACCGCGATCCTCCTCGCAGTGCGATAAAGCTCAGATACTGACTGCAGCTCGCTTACC
>JAODKF010000126.1:7909093-7921909 GCA_026779585.1 Mormyrus proboscirostris
GTGAGGTGATTCCAATGGCCCCGAAGTGGTGGGGGCCCTAAAAATGTGGAATATAATTGAATTGCTCTGGGTTGGGGGCCCAATGTGATATGCATTCATGGGGCCCACAATCTCTGGAGTTGTTTCTGTCTGCAGGTACGGTCTGCTGGTTCCATGTCATTATTCAGGTTTTGCTCAGGATAAGTCCTTATTTTCATATTGCTTCATGTACTGCAATATAGTGGTGGAAATACTAATCTGACATGGTATATCTGTGACTCAATATCGAAAAAACAAAGCATTTTCTTTCGCTGAAAATCTCAGTTGATCGTTCACTGCCTTCTTCCTGGATTGTGGCTCTGCCAGAATAGCTAAGGATTGCAGTCAGTGAGGCAGAGGACACAGTAATGCAGAAACTGACATTAGGGTCCCCTGCAGAAATGTATTCATGGCAAAAGTACAGCAACCGCTTGCAGATAGACAAAAGTATTATTTGAGCAGTATGAGGCTGTACAGATTTGGACAAAGGCCAATTTTCAAGTGGGTTGGACAACACTGATTGCCTGATCCATCATCGTCCCTCACCAGTTTGTTTGTGTTAGTCCTCTCTCAGATGACGATGAAAAATGAGGGACCACAGATTTGGGCCCCGGACATGAGGCCTGATGCCACAAAGACAGTCAGTGTCAGTGTTCAAAGAGCTTCTCTTCTGAACCTGGAAGTGCCGCTCAGGCCTGGGGCTGCCCAATGCTGATGCCCCATTAACCAGGATTGCTTTGGAGATTTATCTAGCTTTTTAAATGCCTTTGTTTTTAATCTATGTTGTACTTTAGCCAGATAGATAAAACCAGATTCACTTAAGAAGAGAACCAGAGGATCTCTTTGGTGGCTTCTGTCCGTCTTGCATTTTGTGCTACTTGTTTTATCTACTAGATGCCTTCAGACAGAATCATTCGTACTTCTCCTGATTTCAGTAATGTTTACACTAGCATTAATCGTATCATATGTCATAGAAAGACTAAGCCAATGTGCCAAGACATATCTATTAGGGCAAGATTCAGCAGGTTAAGTGTCTCTTTCCCATAAAATCTATTTTCTGAATGTTTTCCTAAATATTATTATACTCATGAGACATGGGGTCAGAAGAATGTTATCCTGTGAAAATGAGTCCACTGAAATATAATATATGTTACTGTTTCATTTGCCCTCTCAGTTTCAGTGTGTTATTTTGCAAGAAAATTCTTAGTGCAGTTATGTTTGTTTGTGTGTTAAGCATGCGTGGGAAAAATAGGGTCACAATGTACTTTTTCCTCTCTTTGTAAACTTGTCATTTGCAGTTTTTCATGCTATTAATGACTTGTTACATATCCCTTATAAAAGTGAAAAGTACAAAAGTAGGAAATGAACAAAAATGAAGCAGAAGCTCTTTAAAAATGCAGGTAAATTGTTTTGAAGTAGTACATCTGTGTCTGATTCGGGAAATGTCACCCTTTTACAGACTCTGACCCGTGCTTCCTTGTAAGTGAGTTGCATGTCCCTTGTATGTCAATGCACACATGCATCTGTCCTAGACAGGCAGTCAAGCTCATTCCTCAGTGAACCAAAGAGGTGAAACAGTGGCCTCCTCTGAATGAAAGGCTATACGGTGAGTAGACTTCAGTGCCAGGAAACTGAGTGTGTAATGCAATGACTTGCTGCTCTGACTAACTAGTCTGGATGGGTGGTTTTGGCTTGATTGTCCCTTCAGGCAGGGATTTTACACCACGTGGTAATACAGTAACACCCAGTTCATCATGCCCAGCAAACGCATTTCTGTAATGAAACTGTGTTTGAGAATCTCATGCTTTGAGGAATATAAGAACTTGTTTGAAGATTGTTTAGTCCGTGTAGATCCTCACTATTGTGATTATTAGACGTCTTGTCATGCTGGAATTTCTTTTCAGTGTTCATCCTAGACCCTGACCCACCAATACAGTTGCTCTCTTTCCATTGGTGTGGGGGCAGGGGGGGGCACAGCTTAATAATTTAAATACCAAGCAATAAATAATAAAGGGTACATGCCCATCCCCCTCCCCCACTCCCACCCCCAGTTTCCTACGTCTCTCTCTGTACTGGGGGCTGCATGTTGACAAAATGTCCTCCTGGTCCTTGACTGGAGTAAACCTGCAAGCTGTTAAATGTGCCGGTCACTGCCTTGTCTTTGAGGGGAGAACCTTGAGGATATATAGCTTGACTTGAATCTATTGTGATGTAGCATGAGCTGTCATCGCACTGTGGACAGTGTGATTCCCGCACATACTGTAAGCTTCCATGTTAGTTGCCCTTTTACAGCATCTCTGAGCCTCTGCTGAGTGTCAACATTCCCTTTGCTATGTGACTCTAAGGTTTGCTGTCCCACCGCCAAGACCCGGAGTCCACCCCAGGCCAGCAGCGAGCCCCTCGATCTGAGTGCCATATTGCGTAATATCCTTGGTCTGCCTGGTCTTTGATAGCCAGCAGGGCCAGTGCATTGTGGCTCAGGTAGCTAAGAGGAGTGAGTCATGGAAGGGGGTGAAGTCAAAGAGTAACAATGGGTGAGCAGACTGAGTAACAACTTACAGTGAGTAAGGCTAACTGGCTTATAGTGCTGATCGTAGTGATGTTCAAAATTATAGAAATTATATTCCCATTTGACGTTGTTTTCTACAAAATCCCCCGCCTATGCTACTGTACACCCACTGATAAATACCTACTTGCCGTCATTCAGTTTTCTTGAAGGAATGTAGAGACTGCTCTGTAAGTAAAATCGGCAGGTTTCACGTGCTGCCATCCGCGATCGTGTGGGCCTGTTTATCAGAGTGTGCCAGCTCGTTCAGTCATACATAAAATACTGCCTTAAGCCTAGTTACATACTTCACTTGTCTGCATGTTGTTACGGTCTCTGCTCGGACTTTTGCATGCATACTACATTTGTCTGTATACGCAGGCAGTTGTGGTTGGTGCACGCGTACCGCGATGATATTTCACCAGACCAGCAGGCCGTTGATTCTTCGCACATGCAGTAGACACACCAAAAGGTCAAAATCTGGGCTGCAGCTGCAGAGACTCCTGATGACCATGTCCAGACCAAAAAGACGCACGTAACAGTGAAATATCTCCTGGGCTTCGTGCTTCAGCTTCAGCTTCAGCAGACCTTTCTTATTGCAGGAGAATATTTCTCTGTCCCACTGAAGCGACAGCCATGTGAATAATATTGGTAATTACCTGCTCTTATCTATGTTTGGACTTAATGCAAAACAAACTTATATCTAGAATAAACAGTGTTGCCTTAAGTTATAATCCTTCTAATCCTTAAAAGTCTTTGCTTTTCTTCATGACATCTTATTGTTGTTGTAGAGAGTGTGTGAAAGTGCGTTTTTTATATATGTTGCTTTGTAGTGATTAGTGTACTGTATGTGTAGGTGTAACTATGCGTGTGTGCATGCATGTAGTGGAAGAGCTGTACTTGTTTTTGCTAGATCATCTCTACAGGCATGAAGTTCTGTGCTCTTTGAGAATATGGTTCCAGTGCACATGGCTTATTGAATAAAGAGTTTGTGGTTTGTCCCCAGAAACAAATTACTGAAGGTTGCTTTTCCACCACTGTGTATTAATATTAGTATTAACACAGTATTATCACTTTGTGCTCATGTTGTACACTGTCTTCCTGTCTTTCTGTCTTTTTATTGGACAGCTGCAACATGTGACCATTGAGAGGAAGAAAAAAAGAGCTAAACTCTAACAGAGGCTACAATTATCCTGCACCATGGTTACGCTGGTGCTGCCTGTTTGGCATCTTGCTGTTTTAAAAATGAAAGCTTTATGTGACTAATTGCTTTATATTTGTAAAATTCTGGGATAAAAGGTGTTTTATTTTGCCTAGTTAATAATGACAATGCAAGTCTGGTGGTACACTAAAAAACGGAAAGAAAAATGTTTGAGAATGTGTTTCTGAGCATAACATTTCTCAAGCATAAGATAAACTGTGTTTCTGATATACTATAAAGCTAAATAAAACATTTTTGGAGTTTTCCACTGCTGGGGAATTTTACATTGGACTAAAACTGTAAACAGGCATAACAAGCAAAGCTTAGTGTGAGGCATATGATTGGCATTGACTAAAATGTTCAAGTGCATCCACATATGTGACGTCAGGCGTAGCAAAGAACATACTGTGTCAGACAGAACTAGACTTTAAGCATATAGACACACAGCCCATGCAATATCAGTCAAACGTCTGGACACACCTACCCATAGGTTTCTTTGTACTATTCTCAACATTTTGGAATAATTATCAAAACGTCAAAACTATAAAATAACGCAAATATAATTATGCACTGACCAAAAAGATATTTGAAAAAGTAATTTGCTGGGAGATGAGGCAGCTCTGTTGGTTGGGACTCAAGGTTGCTGGTTCAAATCCTTGGGCTGGCAGAGTGATCCCACTATTGGGCCCTTGAGCAAGACCCTTAATCCCAGTTGGTCCAGGGACTGGCTGACCCTACTGTCTCCTCTAACCTGTTCCATGAGGTGGCCTCCTGAGATGCTTTTCCAGCCATCCTGAAGGAGGTCCTACATATGCTGAGTATTCACTGGTCGGTTTTCCTTCAGTCTCTGGCCAAACTCCTCCAAAACCATTTCTCCTGTGTTTAGGGTTAGGTGACCAGGTCATGTGATGCGACATATCTCAGACTATGACAGCATATGCCAAACGGGGACAACCTGCATGGGTAACTGAGAAACAAAGAGGGCACCTTCAGCAGCAGATGCCTCTTAAGGGTTATTAACCTCATGATTACTCTGTGTGGCTGAAACAGCTGAGGAATATAAGGCTTTTTTATGGGACGGGGGGCACCTTTTGCTGCAAGCACTGTTCCCTTATGATGCCTCCATATTCCAGTGTTCACGTACACACCAGTAAAGAAATGAACAGTTTTACAAATAAGATGAAATCAAGTATCTTCCATGACTTTCCCAATCACCAGATCGAAACATAACTGAGCTGCCATGGGCGTCTGTCACTGTTGTTTAAAGTACTGGAGGCTTTTCTTGAACGATTGTCAAACATACTTCTAGACACAGTTCAGGACTTGTACATCAGCATTCCAAAAAGGACTGAAGCTGTTCCAAAGGCAGTGTCTCCACTCCTTGTTCATATAATGTTAGGTGTTTCTGGGATTTTTGTCCACCCTCTGTATAATATAAATCACTGTGGCTATGGAAGATGGATGAGTGTAACAACAATATAATATTTAAAGTTTTGCAAAAAAAGGAGGTAATCAAAAGGGAATGCTTGGCACAGATGTTTTTATAAAAGTAATACTGTACAAGTTTAACAAAACAAACAATGTTATACCAACCCCGAGTCATTTATTTTCATGTCAAGACATATATTTAGACTACATGCTTAATTATAGCTTTGGATTACAGAAGAGACTGGGGAACAACATTTCTGTGAGCTAATACTGAGGACAAAACCAGTAAAGATTGTTATTCTATACTTTGACTGTTCATTTTTAAAGAACTGCATCTCCTCCATGTCATGTTAATGACTTGCCAGAAACTGAAGGTGTTCCGCACTGCCCTGCTGGGAGAAGAGAGCGGGAGATCTAGAGAGTCCAGCTTTTGCCTGTTCTCCATTTACTAAAGTGGCCAGTTTGTGTAGTTCCAAAGCAGTGTAACTCTCCAGTTTGTGTAGTGCCGAAGCAGTGTAACACTCCAGTTTGTGTAGTTCCGAAGCAGTGTAATTCTCCAGTTTGTGTAGTTCCGAAGCAGTGTAACACTCCAGTTTGTGTAGTTCCGAAGCTGTGTAACTCTCCAATTTTTCCACTTTCTCAAGCTAACTTAACTTTCCCATGTACTAAATAGTGTCCTAGCTTATAGACCAGATCCTTCAAATTTGTACATGACTCAGAGGACCAGCCAATGGAAACAAATTGGACTGTTTTTGAGTGGAATGTGAAGAACCAATAAACACTGTGTTTCTCCGGAGTTTAACTGCATTCAGGACAAAACGGCTTTAATATCACTGAGCAGTTTTGCTGACAATCTTGGTTTTAGAGTAGATCCGTCCCAGTCAGGATTTTAAAAGGTGTTTCCAAGCTAGTCCCATTTTTGTCTATATTAACATGCTCCTCAAGACAACAGCAGTTCTTTCCCATTTCGTTTCCATGCACCCCCATCCATATGCTACACCACTGGGCAAAACTGGCCTGGTCTTCGTCAGTCGCAGCCAGGGCTGCAATACTGGGGGCTGTCGAAAAATACCCGCAGATTTGTTGGCATTTTTAATCCTAAATGCAACCAGCAACATGGAAACCAGCTGCAACTTAGTTCTAGATGCTTCAGTTTCTCTGTCACAGAGACCCAACGCACCAGGAAGCACTTGTGCCCTGTAGACATAGTGCCCCTTTGCTATAGTAATGCTTTGGTAAATTTCACCACTGGTTGCTGCTCTTCCATTAATATTCAGCTATATGTTTTACAAAGTATTGTAAGCTGTGCGCGTTGATTTGGATTATAGTGTTGCCTGGCAAAGTAAATTATAGTAACAACTGGCAGATGCTGAGAACCAGTCATGGTCGGATAAAGGTTACCATTTGTTATTCAGTAATTTCAGTAAACCAAAGAACCAGGTGCAGGCCCTTAATATGGGAGGCATCCATTTCCCTGGATTCCTGTGATTTCTCAGTCATCACTGCACCCAGCGTACAGCCCGTATCGGATTTCTTCATTTGCCACCAGGAAATTGTCCAGTTTTCTTACAACTCGTGATACGATGGGTGTCTAATTGCTATAGAGTTTACATGCATCGTGGTGGAGTTGTCAGATGTGGCTTTTGCTGAGCCTGCAGTGGGCACAGGTGGCCTTGGGGTCGCTCAGGGATTATAAACTGCTGGTGGTGGAAAATCGAACTTATGAGAATTTTGTTAAATTTGAATTGTTAGTCTGACATGATTAAGAATCCCTGTTGTGACAAAGAGTTTCTCTGTGACACTGGATGTTTGCAATTTGCATGCTCCTTATACTGGAAAGCAAACGCATTGGTATTCATGTATTCATGCTTCTTATTTTATTACTTGTTCACAACACATGGAAAATATGTTTGCAGTGCTGGCATGAATATGCATAAAACAGGGGAAGTGCAGGGCGTCTGCGCTGATCTCTCTGTCGGCTCTCCAGTATTGCATTTTTATTTCAGGTGTTGGGTTGATAAACATTCTTGATGAATGATTGGTTTTTACCAGAAGTTTCAAATATGTTAACTTTCAGAAAATGTCCTAATGAATGGCTGATTCTTTCTGGAAGACTTTTCAAGATGACGTATGACCTCACGTCTTTGAGCTTTTCGTGGAGATATAGTTCTTAATCAAAAAGAGGGTATTGAATGAGTAGACTGAGCGGAGATGCTCGGGGCCGTGTGATCTTGGGGGGGCTGGGAAGTGTGTCTGTATCTTCACTCAGTCTGTGGAGGATCTCGCACACATGGGGGGGGGCTGTCCGTCAACACTCACGCAGAACACAGCTGAGGCTCACCTGTCAACACTCTGCCAAGCGGTGGGCCGTGGGCATGAGTCCTGGAAGCACAGCAGTCTCCCATCTTAATATCAGGTCTATAAACTGCCAGACTGACGTGGCATCTCCAGGTTTATCTGGCAGTTGGTTGGTTAATCCTTTTTTTCAGCTGTTTTATATAGAATAGGTGTGGTTAAGCACCTTTTGAGTAAGGATGTTCATAATCGAAATTTGCTTGGGGTAAACCTGCCTTAGAGCCTACAGTTTTGATTTTTAGGTTTAATGCTATGCCAGGTGTTCTCTTCCGGTAAATTGCTGTAACCAGGCTGTCATAATCTAACTGTTGGTCTGTTGTCTTTTCTTTTTGTGTGGTTATGGCTGCTGTTCATTCCAAACTCGTGTTTCCTGTGAAAAGTCACCCATCACTGTGGCTGAACTGCTGTTTCAGCCTGAGGCCAGACAAACCCAATGGAGAAAAGACAAATGGAGCAGAAGTACTCAGGTTAGCAGCTACTGGGGGTGATTAATGCCCAGACCTGGTGTTTGTTTCTGCCTGCCCAGGGCTTCCAGCCATGGGCCCCAGGGGGAGAAGAATGATGGCTGGGATACACAAAGAGGCCCTGAAATATGGCGCTACCACATACATCAACTTTAAGACAACAACAAAAAAAAAAAAAAAAAAAAAAAAAGAAAACACCTTGATGTTTATTAGTTATTACAACAGAATACCACTAACATCACAGATGTTTTGGCTTGATAAAGGGTGAGAAAGCTAATGTAAACATGTGACTGAAGTACTTTCTCCTCCATAGTGCTTCTATTGATAGCACCTATAAAGGCACAGTACTGTGTAAAAGTCTTAGGCGAAAAAATGCTTGAATGATCTTCCTGTTGGTGTAAAACTATGATGATGCGTCAAGATGTCAGCTTTCAAAACCTCTCATAAATTCACCTGAGAATTTACAGTAACTGTCTAATACACCCAAGTATTTTTACTCAGACACTACCCCACCTTATTTAGTTAACTAATTAAGTTAATTAACTGAGCTGGTGATGAAATTTGACGTGTACGTACTGTTTAGAATGGCTGAGGTGCCCCTGAGGAGAGGCCTGGTAACTAAAGTGGGATTCATCTAGCCATTCATCAAGATATCAGTAACTTTTTGGGAAACATAAGAGATTTTATTGTATGACTGTGTTTTAATACGTTCTAATGTTACATTTGTTGTTTTCTTCTGAGTAAATATACACTTAGTACCCAGATGAACAGCTGTAGACATTCTTTAACTGCCTAAGACTTGCACAGAACTGTACATTACAACTTACTTCTGTGAAGAGGTTCTCTGTTGAGGCATAGACTGTTGTCTAAGAGAGAAGGGTGTGGGAGATTAGCAAAGCTGAGGGTGGTCTTCCTGGATCTCCAACGAGCAAAACTCTTAACACCACCAACAGGTTTGCTGTTGACTGACATGTTGGGGTCATTGGTTGGGGGGTAAAGGGCAGTCAGACCATCTGATAAACAGCTGGAAGCTCAGCTTGTGGGAGGGCAAGATCTCGGTAAAGCCATCCATGCAGGATGGAGCAGTCCTTTGAGAGGAATTACCAGGCTAAGGCCTATGGCTGTTCCTTTACTGCCACCTTGTGTACATAGTGAGTACTGCATTATTTTCTTATATTTTATGGAATGTCTTTGTAGTTTTACATGAAGCAAGTACCCTCCTGGGCAAAAAAGGAATCTGCAGATCAACACACCACCCCATTTATTAGGCCCTTTGGATAAAAGCGACATGGAAGACGCACGAGGTATAATGTGTATTTCGAGTGTATTTTTACATTTTTGTACTGCTGACTTTAGAATGTGAAGCTCCTATTTTTTGTCATTTTTAAGTGGTTATTCTATTATGCAATGTCCATATTTTTAATCATAATTTCACATCTCTAATTTTAAATATACTGTGGTTTGCCGAAGCTTTCTTACTGTGGCTAGCAGTTACCTCAAGCCTCTGGAGACGACGGTTCCAGTCTCCTCCTCAGCTTCATGTGGAGTTTGCATCTTCTGTTGTCTGGATTGTCTGGTTTCCTGCCATAGTCCAACAACATGGCAACATGCCAAATTCCTCGTAGGTGTGAATGTGTGTGTGCCCTGCACGGGACAGCGCCCCACACTGGGCCGTTCCCTGCCTCATCCCCATAGCTTCTGCGACAGGCTCCAGACCCCCCCAGCCCTGCAAAGGGGAAGTGGCTATGGAAGATGAATGGAAAGTGCAGGTCCAGGTAAGCTTACCTTGGGTTTGTGCCAGGGACTGAAGTAAGATGCGGCAAAAGATGTGAGGAGAACAGAGAGGTCTGGCCACAGGGTAGGAGAGGGACTGGCCATGAGGTTATGACACACTGGATACTCAGCTCTGATTGGCTGGTTTACCGTGGGGCACTGCGATGGCTCACACAGAATCAACAGTCATGCGCCGCATAATGATGTTTTTGTCAAGGAAGGACCACATTGCATGTGGTAATTCTATTGTAAACAAACCTTCTTGCTAGTTGTGTAACAGTATAGCCCATAAGTTGTGTGGGTTACTTGATAATGATAAACAATTGCAATTGGTTTATGTATTTATTATACTGTACATTTTATTGTTATTTTAGAGTTTCTGCTTTGCCACACGGAACTGTAATTCTCCCACTTCAGCCTGTGCACAAGGAAAGCATAGTCATAACTCTGTTTTTAGCGTTGTAACATTGAAATTAGTATTTTGTCATGCAAGTTTTGTCAAGAACTCAAGCAAGCTGAGCAGTTTGTAAATACATTGTTTGTAATGAATTTGGGCTTTTGCTTTCAATTTTCATGACTTAAGTATTGATTCAGTATTTGTTAAGCTAAGCAAACGTAGGCCACAGTACTGATTCAGTATTTGTTAAGCTAAGCAAATGTAGGCCGCAGTACTGATTCAGTATTTGTTAAGCTAAGCAAACGTAGGCCCCAGGCAGTACAGAAGCCTCTTGTCAGTGTCAGCATCACAGACTTTGCAGTATTGCTTATTACTCCTCTGCTAACCTGGGCTATGTTTCCCAAAAGCAAAGTTGCTAACAATGTTAGCACCTTACACCTTGGAACCAAGCAACTGGATAGGAGCTTTTGCAAAATGTTCCCCTGAATTGGATTTACTTATTTAGCCTATACTAGTAATGAATAACCTCACATTAATGGCTGTAAATATATATATATATATATATATATATATATTATTTTATTTTTTTTCCTTGGTTGGTGCACCAATGGAAACTGTGCATGCATGCCCCTCTGGAGAAGAAACATATGTTGCAGGTTGTGCAGGCCCACTGGGCTTGAAATGTGGCTTGTGTATGTTAAGTATGGGGGTGTAGTTAAGACTGTCATGTAAGAGTCTAGGACACGGGTCTCCAGCTCCAATCCTGGGTGAGCCCCCACCCTGCAAACCTCAGTTCTTTTCTAGTTCCCCCACACCTGACTAAACTCAAGAAATGGCTGGAAATTAGCGGTGATGTTGAACCTAGTGTGTTAAATGAGGGGAATCCTAAAAGTGTGCAGGGCTGGGATGTATGAGGGCATACTCGCACTAGGTCTGGATGCCTTTTACCGTGCCCAAGCACGATTTCACCCCCCCTCCCTGCTCCCCCACTGCTTTGCACTCACATTGCACTTGACAGTCGTAGCCCAAGCACACTTTCGTCATCACCATGTAACTTTCTGATGAAGATAACAAAAGCCTGTGGGGGCTGAATCCTTCAGAGGCTGCATTCGAAGACCGAATGTGTCACAGTGGATTGGCAGTCTGGGGTCTGGAGTCCACCGTTGTGGGCGATTCAGTCCCTGTATGAACGGAGCAGAAGCTTGGTCTGCAGTGCCGGTAATAAGTCGGACGTGTTCCCAGTGCGGGTTGGGCTCCGCCAGGGCTGCCCTTTGTCATCGGTCCTGTTTATAATATTCATGGACAGGATTTCTAGGCGTTGAGGGAGGAGGCCCCGGGGCAGACCCAGGACTCGCTGGAGGGATTATATCTCTCGGCTGCCCTGGGATCAGCTGGTAGAGTTAGCTGGGGAGAGGGAGGTCTGGGTATCTATCCTGAAGCTGCTACCCCCACGACCCGAACCCCGGACAAGCGGAAGATGATGGATGGATGGATAGATGGACTTTTAGGTATATGCAATATAATATTATAATGGTTAAATGTACACGTTACATGCAATACAATATCATTATCATTATTATGATTGTTGTTATTATTATTATGTGTAAAAACATTTTACCAATGTGCAATATTACTTACGCACACACCATGGCCTATATAATTCTATTATGTGCAGTATATGAATATGGATACTCTTGACTTGGCTCATCTTCACACAGTATATTGTATTTTTTTGCTCCCTGCCTTTTGCACCTTTTCCTGTCTTCTGAGCCAATGTAACATAAACGATTTCCTCCTGGATTAATAAAGTTTTCTGCTTCTGATATACTAAATACATATATAAATGCAATATTTATACATTATATATTACAGTTGGTGCCTAAACTCAGTCACTCATACATACAGTCACACATAAATTAGGCATTCCGGTTCACTTAAGTTCCAGGTTTTTTTTTCCAGGAGGAAAGAGGATGATGAAGTGAAAACATTTTTATTCTGTAATAGGAAGCAAAACTTAGCAAATTTTGCAATTTCACTAATAGTTCCTTTTCGACATTACATATGTTTAGAAAAAAATTTCTAAAATTTACCACTGCTGTCTTTGCTTGAGCTCTGCATGCACTCGCCAAGCCAATCGTGAGCATTCTTACACTCGCCAAGCCAATCATGAGCATTCTTACACTCGCTAAGCCAATCATGAGCATTCTTACACTCGCCAAGCCAATCATAAGCATTCTTACACTCGCCAAGCCAATCATGAGCATTCTTACACTCGCCAAGCCAATCATAAGCATTCTTACACTTGCCAAGCCAATCATGAGCATTCTTACACTTGATGTTTTATTGACATACAGACAGTATGGCAAATTTGTGATAAATTGAATGAAAATGTGTGATGGGGAGAAAAGCCAAGACTAACTGGTCACCAAAAGACCTTGGTCTTCTGATGTATGGAAATAAGTTAAGTTCTATTTGGCTACAGATTAACTAAAACTCAACTCCTTGTTTTCTAAATGTCTCCATTTATTGCAAAAAAAAAATCAAATAGCACAATGTGAACATTTTCTAGCACTGTGCTGCCCCACTCAGAACACAGTGCGCTTACAAAAAAAGTAAAGTAAAGTATCATACTGTC
>JAODKF010000126.1:7945511-7959769 GCA_026779585.1 Mormyrus proboscirostris
GCGTAGGTTTGGCTTCAGCATTGGTAGGTGAGAGCGTAGGTTTGCCTTCAGCATTGGTAGGTGAGGGCGTAGGTTTGGCTTCAGCATTGGTAGGTGAGAGCGTAGGTTTGCCTTCAGCATTGGTAGGTGAGGGCGTAGGTTTGCCTTCAGCATTGGTATGCGAGGGCGTAGGTTTGCCTTCATCATTGGTAGGTGAGAGCGTAGGTTTGCATTCAGCATTGGTAGGCGAGGGCGTAGGTTTGCCTTCAGCATTGGTAGGGACCAAATCAGCCCCAAAATCCCGCCCCCCCATAAACATACAGTACTGGGTAGAGATCCCTACTGCCCATATTCAAATGTATGGGTCCTCTCCCTTGGAGGGGAGATATGTAGCAATTTGAGTAGGAAAGGAAAGTAGGGGTACGATCAGACTTCGGGAGAAGGACGCAGGAAGGCACATGCCGACCCGCAGCAAGTTGGGGGGGGGTTATATCAGTGACAACACAGAAGGGTGGTAATTAGCAGAAAACGTGCCCATGTGGAGAAGGGAGCACTTGTGTCCCCTGTCTGTGTAGCTCCATCTTCACTGTCCTTGTTGTCCTCAGGTATCGCTGCATCGTTTGCCCGTTCAAGCCGAAGCTCACGCCACAGGTAGCGAGGATGACGACAGCGCTGATCTGGATCCTGGCGCTGCTGATCATGTGCCCCTCGGCCGCGATGCTGGTGGTCAAACAGGAGGAAGGTCACTACATGGTAGACAGCGAGGACATCAACAAGACCTACCCTCTCTCTTACTGCTACGAGAGCTGGCCTGAGCCAGAGATGAGGAAGGTCTACACTACGGTCCTGTTTGCTCACATATACCTCATACCCCTCGTCCTCATCACCCTGATGTACTGTCGTATCGGGGCCAAGCTGTATACCACCGCAGGATTGTCAGCTGGCAGGATCCCCGAAAGGTTCCCCTCTAATGGTTCGCAGGGAAGAGCAGCCATATCACCCAAAAAGATCAAGGCTATAAAGATGCTGATAATGGTAGCTTTGCTCTTCATGCTGTCCTGGTTGCCACTGTGGACCCTTATGCTTCTGACAGACTACGCGAGGCCAGAGGGAGCCCAGCTAGATCTCCTGACAGGATACATCTTTCCCTTTGCTCACTGGCTGGCCTTTTCCAACTCCAGCGTCAACCCCATCATCTACGGTTACTTCAACGAGAACTTCAAGAGAGGTTTCCGGGCTGCCTGGCAGGCTGGGTTGTGTGGCCGCTGGCGAGAGTGGCTCAGCGTCAGAGGAAACGGAAGGGCGTGCGCCCCCCCGGAGACAGCAGTGAACACCCACACCTTCATCCTTGGGTCGAGGAACAGAGTGCATACGGACGGTAGCCAGACAGACTGCGTTCGTCTGGAAATGGAGCAGAGGAAGTCTGAGGTAGCAGGGATGCTGTGCCCCAAATCAGCATGATGTGCAGATGAGGGTGAAACAAAGGATCGAACAAATAAGAGGTCACATGGAAGGAGAAGCAGCACACGTTAACTGGGACTGGGACACGCCGGCCATGGACTTTGGGTGTTTGCGGTTCCATACAAACACCTTAGCACAGGCAGACAGTATTTCCTACTATGAAGGAAATGAACTCCGAAGAAAAGCATTAAGTGTGCTGCTCACATATGGTGCCGCCCATACACTTTAGAAAAAGTCACAGTAAATGACATATTCAGTGGGTTACTGGCCAATTCATGTACTGGTCTAGTCAAACAAGGGAAGGAATTTATAGAGAGATCCAGGAAATCATGCATGTAGTCATTACAAGGTGTTGTGATGTTTATCTGAAAGGTTAATATTGTCTATCAGATAGCAAAACTGTTCCATTGTATTTTGATTTCAAAAGTTATTGACTATAATTGCTTTCCACGCATGCATTAGATTGTAACACAGCATGCAGTAGTATAAAAGCCAGTAGTGTAAGCATTAAGGTTTAGTGCTATATGATTACTCTCTGTAGTATTTGTGTAGTATTAGTGAGGTTCCTTGTGTATTGATTATGTTTCAGCAGAACATAGTGGCAGTATTCGTTTGAAATGATTTTCATTTTGCTGTGTTTTTTGCTTTGTGTCGTATGTTTTTAAACTTGTGGCAATCCGGTTGTGCTCAGCTGTCGAAATGGCAAGAAACCTGTGAATAAGCAAGAATGTAGCATTTCCGTTGTTCCAGTCTCTGCGTCTTATTGCCTTTGGCTAACTGCTGCTTGGTGCATCTAGCAGATAATAAATGGTATGGCAGCTCCTATTCAGCCTCGTATCACATCTCTGTTGTAAAGACACTGGGTACACACTTTCACTTGGATTTTAAAAGTTTCAGCGTTTAAGTAAAGCACAGATTAAAATGAACAATCGCTTCACAATTTGAAAAGCAATCACAAAAAGAATTAAAGATGTATCAACATCTGACCATTTCACAGCATTTCTCAATAGAATAAAAAAAAATGATCATAACCATTATAATCATTTACCCCTCAACTAATAATTATTTTTCTTTAGCAATATAAGGTGTCTTACAATCATGCATCTATGTTTTTTTCCTTCCACATCTTCTGTTCAACAGGAGCGATTCATTGTAGTTTCCAGGGTTACCCAATAAATGTTTGATGAGGAATGACTCATCTGAGCATGGAGGAGTGACCCTGCTGCCCTGGCACCGAATGCAGAGGCTGTGCAGGTGACAACATGACTGCCCCTTCTATGGAGGCACAGAAGCCTTCAGCTGATAAACTGCCATAAAGGATCCGCTAATCTTCTACAAAGGAAGCAAGCAGGAAGCACAGGCCACAGCTTCTGCACCCAGTGTGTCACAATATGTCCCTTTACTCTTGAAAAAGAGCAGCAAGGCCTTCAGACAACAGCCTTCATGTTGGAGTTTTAACAAGAGTTTGCATGCAGAGATGTTCTGCGGTTCATGCAATTATTACAAGGAGAAGTATGGATTGTGTTAGGGAACATTGTACACAAGCCTTTTTCAGATATTCAAGCATAGACACTTCACCCAATAGTTCCAGAAATCCAATTTCACTCAACAAACAGAAAAAGAGAGAAACCCAGTGTCCTTGAAATGTAACTCCATTCTGTTTGTCTGTTATGGCCACCTGCTCATGCATCAGTCTGAGATGCTACAAGTAGTTTTTGATTTGATTGGTACAAAATAAAAACTAGCTGAACACAGGTGTGAGGAAGAGGATGCGGCCTTGGTCTTCAGAGGGAGTGTCAAGTGTATGGGGTTCATTTTGATTCAACATACCTGTCATCCATGCCTAAAGTTAGAGAGGGCAATCTGTTCCAGGTACCCAGTGAACATAACCTAGCCTCAATGCTCACTTTGACTCGCGTTCTCAGTGGAATTAAACCCACACCTAAGTCTTTTGTGCTGCTTTTATGTGCGTGCAAAGTGGGCGAGCATGGACTGAGCGCAGTGTGTGTCAGCATGCTGCTTATTGTAATGTTCACTGGCCAGCATCCTAACTCAGCCGTCGTCTAACCCTGCTTTGTGTGCTCTACTGTAGCATTTGCTAAATGTGTTTTTGTGTTACACGTTTAAGAATGATATGGGTTCCTCAAAAGTTACATAAAAGTGCTTAATTGTACTGTGCATGTACAATGTTTTCTGTAATTTTCCTCTAAACAATATATTTTAACAATTATTGTATTGTTTATGCATAGAATTTACAGTGTATAAGTACAGTTCTGTAATCTAAGCATGATTTAAAGTACATGACTGACTTTGAATAGGTGTATATACAAAATAAATACTTTTTGTATAAAAGGGGCTTGAAGGCACATGGTTTTGCAGTATTGCAGTGAGTTGTAGAAACAATTGACCGCATAAGACACAGGAGCAGTGTGAATACGCTGCATGGCCAAAAGGAAAGTCAAAGTTTGAATTTAAATCAATAAGTACTTAGGAGACAATGATTAGCTCATTATTACAACTCAGTAGCTTTATGCAGCAATAGAGTGAAGTTCCTGAATGTATTAAATGAGCAGGTTTTTTTCCTAATGACACGGGCATATTCCAGGACAATAATGCCAAGATTCACTGTGTTCGAATTGTCAAAGAGAGGTTTAGGGAGCATGAGGAATGATTTTCACACATGAATTGGCCACAACAGAGACCTTAACCCCACTGAAAGTCTTTGAGATGTGCTGAAGAAGACTTTACGGAGTGCTTCAACTCACCTATCATCAGTACAAGATCTCAACTAGAAATAAATGCAGATCTGGATGAAAAGAAACGTTGAGTCGTTGCATAAGCATGTGGAAACAATGCATTGATGTATGTGCACCATAATCAAAGCTGCGAAACGAAATGTTAAAGTGTGTGACTTTCTTTTTTTGGCCAGGCGGTGGCTGATACTGATACAATATACATGTATCCTGCTTCTCTGCATTGACCCCATCCATCCCCCCAGTGTCTGTTAACACTGGAAAAGGAAGCACCAGCTTCATTAAACATCATGTGGTGTGTCCCAGTGGCATGTGGTGTTCATCGCCATCCCGACAGCCATATACCACATGACAGCAATTCAAAAATCCTGGAAAAGGCACATGCACACGCCCCCCCTTGCGCAAAACCTTTTGAATCGATCGGTCCCACATTACATAGCACAGCGGCACCGGCACACAATGGCCTTGATCGAGCAAAAACACTCGGACGCCAACAATAGCCCCTAATGAGACGATTGCACCGATCGGGCATAACTGATTAGCTAATGACCACAGAGCCTGACATTTGAGAATTCTGAGAACCACTTACCCATTTCCATTTTCAGAAGAATGATTTGCAAGTCTTCACGCCATTTCATGCTTGGACTGGCTCTTTTTGTCAATGCACGGTGACCGGCACTCGGACGCTCGGAGCCCAAAAATACAGCCATGTAAACTTCTCATAGGCTTGTACGCATGAAGCAAAAAGTAAGAAGTAAGGTAAAAGAGAAGGTCATGTGTATAATCAACAGATATGGATAAAATCATTAAGTCCAAATGTCTAGAGCCCAATGAGAACTACCTTGAAAATCAGTATGTATTTCATTGAACTGTATGTGGACCTGCAACAGAAGAGTAAAAGGTCAAGTTATATAAAATGAACTTGGCTAACATCAAAGGCCTAGAAGTAGTTTCAGTAAAATAAATTTCCTAACTGCTTTTTTTCCACCAATTTTCCAAGGAATATTGGCAAGACACTCCCTTAATCTTCTGCGGTAAGAGAAAATACATCCCTTTTACAAGAAGAATACAAATAAAACTAAACAACTGAAATGAAACAAATGCAGCTGTTACATAAAATGGATGGATGGATGGATGGATGGATGGATGGGTGGGTGGATGGATGGATGGATGGATGGATGGATGGCAGGAAATGTTAAGCGAAGCATGATTACAATGCATTGCTACTCATTTTTATTCTAAAATGTACACTAAACACTGTTTATAATTAGCAAAATGTACTTTCTCATATTTCACATCCATGCAGAACATAGCTAACAGCCTCAAAACAGTTTCTAAAACCCATCATGGCATCTTTGAAAACACTGGGGCTGCTCCCAACTTTTCATTCCAGTTTCCCATTCAAGAGTGTAAACAAAAACGCTCTCAGAAGACAGAGAGGGATGCGGGTGGCGCATGTCGATATTACCATGATTTTTTTCAATGGATTTTTATTTCATTTGGATGTACAGAATAAAAACTTGGTACGGAACAAACAGTGCAGTTGTGTGGATTCTGAATCCTTTCTCCAAAGCACACTATCAGTTCCCAAGCACTGCTGCCTGTGTCTCGTCTGATAGTGAGGAAATAATCACTCTCCAGGGGGCAGCAGTCCCCAACACGAGCAAGACGTATCCGCTTAAAGTGTACCACAGCATGTAAACAGATTCCCTAAGACTATTCATTTGCCTTCCTCCATTACACAGCTTCGACTAAGGAAATCGCTGGCCTCCATTACCATTATGCCTCAAAGGGATGCTCTATTTCCCAAAGCCTGTCGAGCTCAGAGCCAGTCGGTGGTTATTGTCAGTATCAGCCTTTGTTTGTGTTCACCATTTGTAAGCCACCAGGACACAAACAAATGCTTCACTTCTCTGTGTCTTTTTATTACTCAAAAACAAAGTAATTACGCCAAATGTCCTCCACAGGTTAAAATAAACAAATGGAAGTTGTCAGAAAAGAAAAGAGTTTGGGAGAAGTCGCAGGCTGAGCAAGCCAAGTTTGATTTATACCAAGGCAGACAAAGACAGAATGGGAAGGCAGGGTCGACACTTAGCAGGGATCCAGGTCAGACAAGCAGGGAACGGAAGACAATAGGGAGGCCAGGTCAGGGCTGCAGAGGAGTCAAGCAAAAAGCACTTAGTATGCGGCCGCAGGTTCCGCAGGGTTCAATTTTAGGACCACTATTGTTCCTAATTTACATTAATGATATTGACAACAATACATACAGTAAACTAGTTAAATTTGCAGATGACACCAAGGTGGGTGGTGTAGCAGATACTGATCTAGCAGCAGAGAGGCTACAACGGGATCTGGATTTAATTAGCGACTGGGCTAATACCTGGCAGATGACATTTAACACAGATATATGTAAGGTAATCCATGCAGGTAGCAGAAATATAAAGTACAGATATTTTATTGGTTCCACTGACATAAAGGTAGCTGATTACGAGAAAGATCTCGGTGCATATGTTGATGCTTCCATGTCCCACTCTCGTCAGTGTGGGGAAGCAATAAAAAAGGCCAATAGGATGTTGGGCTATATCTCTAGGTGTGTGGACTTTAAGTCAAGGGAGGTGATGTTACATTTATATAATTCCTTGGTAAGACCCCACCTAGAATATTGTGTGCAGGTTTGATCACCATACCTTAAGAAGGACATGCTGCCTTAGAAAAGGTGCAACGGAGGGCTAAGAGAATAATTCCTGGTCTGAGAGGAATGTCTTATGAGGAGAGGTTAGCTGAGCTGAATCTGTTTAGCCTTGAGTAAAGGAGACTAAGGGGGATTCAAACAGGTCTGGATGCTGTTCAGCCAAATGGCTACTTTAATATTAGTTTAAATACTAGAACTTGTGGCCATAAGTGGAAATTAGCGGGAAAACATTTTAAAACAAATTTGAGGAAGTACTTCTTTACACAGTGTGTAGATAGAGTATGGAATAGTCTCCCTGCTAGTGTAGCAGAAGCTAGAACCCTGGGTTCCTTTAAATCAGACCTAGATAACATTTTAACAACTCTGAGCTATTAGTTATGTTCTCCCCAAGCGAGCTTGATGACTCTCGTTTGTATAGTTCTTATGTTTTCAGGAGGCAGTGGTGGCTTGATGGTTAGGGAAGCGCACTTGTAATTGCAGGATTGAATCCCCCACCAGCCAGTCACCACTGAGGTACCCTGTGCAAGATACCGTCCCCAAGCACTGCTCCCCGGGCGCCGAATTAGCTGCCCCCTGCTATGTCGTGAAAGTCACGTATGGGTTAAATGCAGAGGACACATTTCGTTGTTGCGCACTGTGTGCTGTGTTAACAATGACCACTAATCACCAAAACCAAATGTTCTTATGTTTTGTTCACTCGGGAGCAGCAGTGCCACCCGTTGACTGTGAGGCTCCCTGGGAATATAAAGGGGGGTGGGGGTAGGGTTAGGGCTCTTCCTGCCGGGGTCTGCATGCTCGTCAGCGGGAGGCCTCACGTGTTTTATGACAATGTTATGATGGCAATTTTTTCACCCAAAATGGATTTAATTTAATGCTGAATTATTAAATTACTATTTAATTAAACTGGCTAATAATAGTAAGCTATTAATTTTATGTATGGGCAATTATAATATTTTCCAAATGCATGGAGCTTTGTGAAATAAAGTAAAAATGTTTGGTATATTTAAAGCTGATAATTTACAAAAGAGAAAAAGGCATGTTAAAGATGTGTGTCAGTTTGTCTGTGTATTGAAGCTTAATAATTTCCCCATTTTCACACTTCATAAGATAGTGACGCAGAATCTAGGATCACTGTTTGTCCTTTCATTCTGCATAACCAATCATATGCAGGCTTACAGCAAGCCAGAAACCTTTCATTCTGCATAACCAATCATATGCAGGCTTACAGCAAGCCAGAAACCTTTCATTCTGCATAACCAATCATATGCAGGCTTACAGCAAGCCAGAAACCTGCTCTGATAAGCACACCACATGACAAAGTGCACTCATTATGGGATGGCGGTCCATCTCAGAGAGCACAGACACAGCCAAGAAAGGGATAAGCATCAGAGAAACAGGCACATGTATCTAAACAGATCCAAGGAGCGTCAGTTCAGGTAGGTGAACCCCCCCCCCCCACACACACACACACACACACACACACACACATAAGTTGGTCTTCCTATCTAAGTGGGGACAGTCCATTCATTTCCACCCAAATACAGTACAAGACTTTTGGCATTTTTACTTTTTTTGTCTGCATTCACAGACATTTATAAAACTAAGGTTATCCAAATGGGGACCTCAAAAGATGTCCCCAAAAGTAGGGAAATTTCAGGTTTTACTACACTTTGGGGACAATTTGGTGCTCAAATGTGATCTATGCAAACTCAGACACACACACACACACACCTCCACAGAGCAGCAGAAAACAAATTTTGTCAATTTATTTATATTTAACAACATTTCAATAGCACAGATTATCTGGCTGCAAATTAATTAATCTGTTTCACAAGAAAAGTTCTGAAATATTAAATCTAGTGTAAAATAATAGCAATGTCAACGATTGCAACTGAGGTATTTCTTCTGTTTTTTTTTTTTTTACTCCTTTCCGCTCCCTGATTAAATGGCACCCTATTGGCCAGACCAGCCCCGGATTCAACAGTAAACATCAAAACTGAAGAACAGATGCAAACAGAAGAGTCATGGGACCTACAAGGATCCCAGAGGCTGAGAGGCTGTTTATATTATGGCCAGGATTTCAATCAATGCCTTAATTATGTCTAATTGCTTAAGAGTTTAACTGGAATACGATACAACATTTTAATCGTTTTCTTCAAGTAGTTGTGGTCTTTACATCTCAGTGGGATTGCTCGCTTAAGTGGGTAAACACTGCATTGACATACAGCCATATGCCTACAATCATGAAAGTCTTCAAATTAAGAGCACCACAAGAAGCACACTGGCTGGATTTTAAACATGGGATTTAATGTGAATCGCAGTTGAGGAAGCCTGAAGCTTGGACTCTTTATTAAACCAAGCATGCCTTTGATTGTCTCAGACTGTGTTGCGCGAAAACAGATGACGGCAAACAGCTGTTAAAGGCTCACCTCGGACCTTTGGCTGAATATTCCTGACATCTAGTGGGGTTGTCGCGTCATTGCAGCATTGGAAAAAATTCTTGGACATGACAAGTAATACAATCTGTTTGTGTGCAATTTACTTTTCAAGGACTGTATTGGGATATATTATTGGAATTCACTCAAACAAATAACTGTTTTTTTCAATAAAGTGTTACCATTTCATTTATTATTTTTAATAACGTTTTACCTTTTTCTATTTTTTATTTTCAATGAAGTTTCACCTTTTTGTTCCTCAGGCCCATAGTCAATGCTAAATGTCAAGTGGTTAGATGCATGAATGATGCTAGTAGACAGAGAGATGGGAGACAGGATTGAGTGACACCACAGCCTTTCACACGGAAAACAATCAGCGTTTGTTGTTTCTTTGCAGAGCACATGATGAGGAGACGCAAACAGCTGAGGAACGTGAATGAATTCTCAGCTTGATTGTGTACAGATGTAAATTAATTATTGAAAGCAATGTTACCCGAAGCATCCTAATAAGACAGGGCAGGGTTTTAAATCTTCCAACATTTTTAGTGGAGGTTCTAACATTACACACACCTTCCATCAAATTCATCTCACTGGGTAACTAATATATTAGGAAGGCGTTATGTGTCAATTAATGACTTGGGTATGGTAAAGTATGTGGGTAAACAGCTCATTTTGTTTGGTGGAATATCTGCTGTTTTAAAGTATCAAACTAGATGCTCGGATAAGTTTATTTATCTTCTTGCAAAAGTTAAATTCATGGGGTGTAATTTTCTGAAAATAAGACTGTGTAGTATTGAGACCTAAAATAGTCTGTAAGTAGACACCCTTAATTAAGGCAAAAAGTACATTGGTAATAAATTAAAGCAATGAAATTGTGTGACTGGTTTGCTTTGTTGCTGAGCGTACATCTCTTAATTAGTTTAAATTAACACTTGGATCATCATATGAACTTAGTCCAATAATTTAGCAACAGACAGCATAAAATCTGCACACCCCCTATAGACTGGGGTTTCCCTATCCATCAGGGTTTATCCAGTCGCCCCCCCAAGGATGTCCAATGCTCAGTGCTCCTCATGCCTCTGCTACAGCTACGCTATTCTCCCTTTCATACAAATGATTAATAGACCAAATGACAAATACACAACACTTCTGTTATAAGGCTTAAGATCTCATATACAGTATCAATATTGTGACACCTTCAAGAGGTTAATGTGGTGATTGCTAGCCCATGTCCCATGGAACTAGTGCATTGTCTACCTGGATGCACCTCATGCACCTCAACCCACAGAAGTGCCCCTCCAGTGGCAAAAGAGGTCCTGAGTCTCTTTGTAAGCAATGAGGAAGACCCAGGAATGACTGCTGTGGTAAAAAATTGGCTGAACCTGCAAAGGATCACGGAGCATCGCAGACTCCTCTGTCTCACTTTGTGCTTCTGGAAATTTGTATGTGACTTTGCAAACATTCCCAAGCCGCTCCACTGGCTCACCAGAAAGAAGCGGCTCTTCTCAAGGTCCGGAGACAAAGCCGCTGCCTTGAACCGCCTGATGTCTGCACTGACGGAGACCCCAGTGCAGGTGTAACCCTGACCCAACACTGCCCTTCGTCCTCGACACAAACGGCAGTAATTTGGGGCTTGGGCAGTGTTGTCACAAGTGGGTCCTCGGGGCAAAAGGGTGGTAACCAACTTCAGCCGGACAATCAGCCACCCTGAATAGAATAACTGCATGACCCAGTGGCTGCAAATGGAGCGGGTGAGTGATGCGGTGCTGGTCCAAATTGAGGGCCGGAGTGGAGGAAGGACTCTGCACATGATCAGGAGACCAAGGCTCTCTACTTGCAATGAGGGATCCTCAAGGAGTGCGAAAGGCTGCTGTACCAGCACTGGCCGTCCACGGATAGCGAGCGGTCCCCCGAACCTTCATCCCACGGTCCTGCAGGGGGTGCACAGCACGATGGAGGCTGGGCATTTTGGAGCGGCAGAGCTGATTCTGTCAGCCCGGCTGCAGCCATGATACCAAGCAATGCATTCATGACTGTGATGTGCCCCAAGCTGCCGGTGGACAGTACCGCTGCAGATCCACCAGCTGGGGCCACAATGGAGAGGGCTGACATGGATGTGCTGCTCCTCTTTCCCTACAGCGACACAGGATATTGCTATTTACCTGTAGCCATGGAATATTCCACTACTGTATGTGGCCCAAGGCGTGTACACTTCATGACCAGAGTGCAGAGACCGAAAGGACCACGTCAGTATGCCAGAGGAGTTACACAGAGGCGAGGGGTGAAACTTCACGGTGCATTGGTCTGCTATGGTCTGCAAGTGGTTGAGCTGAGCGTTGTGAAGACCTGCACCACCTCCCGTCGCCCCCAAAGCGATGGGCTGCTGGAGTGAGTTAAGGTTTTCACACTTGAATAGTTCCAGCAGATTGAAGTGGATTTGGCTTGTTTCTCATGCAAAACAAGCCATATGTGAAGCTCAAATGAACTCAGACTCTCAGAAAGTCAAGCTCACATAGCAAAGTTCATATGCTGAATGATGCGTGAAGAGGAAGAACAACCAGCTCCCTTTCTTTTCCTCTAGGCTTTTGGATACCATAGAGTGCTGATGATATTTCCTCTAGGCTTTTGGATACCATAGAGTGCTGATGTTATTTCCTCTAGGCTTTTGCATACCATAGAGTGCTGATGTTATTTCCTCTAGGCTTTTGCATACCATAGAGTGCTGATGTTATTTCCTCTAGGCTTTTGGATACCATAGAGTGCTGATGTTAAAACAATTGTCACGAAATGATTACGAATTCTTGAGCCTGGTTATGTGGCATGGTGGTGCAGTGGTTTGTCCTGTCACCTAGGGTTCCATGTGTGTGGGGTTGGCATGTTCTCGCCACGTCATTGTGGGGTTTCCTCCAGGTTCTCTGGTCCCCCCCCCCCCCAGTCCAAAAACATGCTGAGGTTAACTGGAGCTACCAAATGGTGGCACATGTGAGTGAAGCGTGTGCCCTGCAATGGGTCGGTGCCCCCATCCTGGATTATTCCCTGCCTTGTGCTTGTACGCTCTGGACCCACTGTGACCCTGAATAGTGGTTTCAGAAAATGGATGGAAGATAGATTACACTAATTTATAGAGCTGGGAAATTTAATGCATGCAGTATTTTGTTACCACAATACAGAAATAGTACGAGCATATATTTTACTAGAGACCTATAACATTCCTCCCACACTGTAAACAATGTCAGCATTTAGGTCGTAACGTTGCACAGAATCCCAGAATTGAGAGCTAAAGTCAAAACATTCAGTTAGCTTCTCACAGGGAAACTACTTACCGTAGTTTACTTTATTATAAAAAATAACCTGACAGAGGTAGTTATAGGTTAAAAATATCGCAATTTGCAATATTTATTTTCTTGAAACTTAAAATATTAAGATCTTTCATGTTACAAAGTGGTAGTTTAATTTAGTTTGCTTCTGTTTTTAGAGCCATTTGGCATAAAAGAATCTTGAAGTAGGTTTGAGGTTTTAGATAGATCACGCCGTCAGATTAAGTAGGGTTTCCATCCTGTTTAGTACATGCAATTTTTATGTACATTAGATATATACCATTAATCCCCCAGGTGTGTGATTATCATTCTCACAAACTTGATGTTTCGTTGAGGAAGAAATTACTCTCGTGACCATTTCAGTATCCAAAAGGACCAAGTGTGAGTCTGAAATGGACCTAGACCACAAAGAAGCTGAAGTGGACCTGAAAGTGAACTTAGTGCTTTTGGATGGTGTGAATCCAATGAGGATTGAGTTCTCTTTGCCCATTTTATGGTAGACTTAAAGAGATTTTGACTTTTAGAGAGGGCCACAGTATACATGAATACACCCTTAACTACAGATTCGCCGCACAGCTTGCGGTCCTGGTCGGCCACCTCCAGCGTGCCTGGGACTGCCGCTCATCCATGGTCCTGTGGGCATAGAGAGCAGCAGTGCAGGAGAGCATTTGGTGCAAGCCAGCTGCACTGATGTTTCGGTGGGAGCTGAGACCACCAGTGGAATTTGTGTTCAGGTGGCCCTAGAACCAGAGGTACCACAGAACCTGTGATGCCTCCTGGGCAATCTGAAGTGTGTGCACAAACTGGCCCAGCAGCACCAAGGCGTAGCGACTGCCCGACAGACGGGTGCCAACAATGCATGCAGCCGAGGGCAGGACTTTGACATTGTGGATCCAGTTCGGTTGCACTGTCCCGCTCACAGGAAGTGACGGCTGCCCAATCTAGACAGTCATTGATGGGGACCGGGGGGGGGGGGGGGAGCAAGTTCCTCTGCTGGACGCAGCTGCCCAAGACGAAAAGCTGCTGTCTTGCAGAAGGACCGTCTGGCATTGAATCCTTCCCTGGCCTGACCTGACCTGACTGCCGCAGTCGAGAATGAGGATGCACCTGGAAACTAGCCTTGGGGACTGTGGCGTGCCGGCCATGGTCTCTGCAGCATCTGCGGGACTTTGTGTTGGACTTGAGGGTCGCCAAGGACGGCTGACCCCTCAGGTGGGGGGAAATGTAATTCTGCAGGGCTGGTTCCAAGAGAATGACTATTCAGATTACCAGCATGACTTGCATGTGTTATACTGTAGCAAAGTTTAACGTATGTTTTTGCTAGCACCCACCCTTAGTGTGCATGTCATGTTGTTCCCCAAAGCACTTTATCCATCATCTAATCCAGTGTGTTAATACCTCTGCATCAAAATAACTCCAAGACGGCATAAACACAACCGAGTTTTACAAGCAGATATCCACCACGGGTCAGTGTTGAGCCTAGTGCCTATAGGAGACCGTGTTGGGCACTGGGAAAACACAACTATCAATCTATCCTATAACTGCCCAGATAGCAATCGTTATTGATTCAACGTTGAATTATGGTCAGAAAGGTTGTTTTGTGGTTGAAGTTACAACTTCA
>JAODKF010000126.1:7967410-7977766 GCA_026779585.1 Mormyrus proboscirostris
ACGCTCGGCCACCTGTCATGTGACCCTGCTTTACCCGCCCCCACGCCATGTGACCCTGTCTACCCGCCCACACGCTCTGCCACCTGTCATGTGACCCTGCTCTACCCGCTCACACGCCATGTGACCCTGCTCTACCCGCCCACACGCCATGTGACCCTGCTCTACCCGCCCACACGCCCTACCACCTGTCATGTCACCCTGCCCTGCCCGCCCACACGCTCTGCCACCTGTCATGTCACCCTGCTCTTCCCGCCCACACGCTCTGCCACCTGTCATGTCACCCTGCTCTGCTCTGCTCTCTACCACTCGCTCTACATCCTCTATGTCTTCCTCTGGCAGCTGAAGCACAGCTGGTGGACATGCAGGCTGCCTCCCCCACAGCCTCACCGAAGATGGGCGCCTCCAGTCCCCCACCAGGTAGACGTGCTAATGCAGATGGCGCTCCCTTCAGGCACTCATGGGGGAACACACTGGCAGTCACACACATGCTAGAGGACACACCTGACACACAGACTAACATGAGCATGTATGACAAGATCTAGCTATATGTCCCAATGCTAATATGCCACCCCCTCTCATCCCAGATGAGTTGTTGGTTGTGGCACAAAATGGAAACAAGGAGAACCAGAATCAACGGGAGGAGGACCACCCTCTGGAGAGCGGGATGAAGGCACTGTCCATGGATGAAACTATTCCTGCCTCCCCCACAGTACCCCCTGCTGAGCCCCCATCCAAGTTGCCAGCTGCAGAGGCCTCGCCCTGCAAGAAGAAGAAGAAGTTTAGGACCCCATCATTCCTCAAGAAGAGCAAGAAACAGAATGTGAAGGTGGAGGCTTGATGGGACACACAGATATACATACGAGACCCTTCCCTGTGCATACGGGCTGCCTGGCTACCTCCCTCATTATTATGGGTTGCCTGGCCCCTCCCACATTACGTTGGGCAGCCAGGCCCCTCCCTCATTACCACGGGCCACCTGGCCTCTCACTCATTAACACGGGCCACCTGGCCCTTCCCTCATTACCATGGGCTGCCTGACCCCTCCCTCATTAACACGGGCTGCCTGGCCCCCTCCCTCATTAACACAGGTCGTCTGGCCCCTCCCTCATTGCCACAACCTGCTCCTGAGTCTGGTCCCTCATTACAACACACAACAGCATCAGTTACATTACATCACTTACATTACATTGGTTACAAAATTTCTGGTACAGCACACTGGATCCCTAGAGGGTTTGCTGTTATACCTTTGAGTAGGCATGAATAAGCTAGAAAAGCTCCAGTAAAATATCCAGCTGTATAATTCAGATGAGCACTTTGGATAAAAAAAAAATCATCCAAGAACCAAAATAACCTTTCACAAGGGTTAAACTGACATGCACATCAGAGGAAAGAGCTGCATTCTCCATCAATAGGTATCACTAGGTATCCAGATGGACCCCAGAGGCAATGGCAGGCACTGATTTTATTCTAATAACAGCAGGCAATGATGGCCTCTATGTTTACCATTTTCATTCAAAAGCGATGGCTGCTCTGCTCAGATTGCATCTTAGATGAATGAACAACCGATAAGCAACAATCCCTCAATGCCTGAAAGGTAAAGAGTCAGTGAGGGGAAAAGGCAGATTTTATTTCTGCTTTGTAGCTCATGATTGTGCCTGCAGGCCTGATATAGATGTCTTTTCGTATTTATGGTTGACTCATTGTATACTTAAAATGTACTTGTAAATAAGACTTGTATCAGTATTTTTCCCTTCTGCAGGCATCTCAGTATTCCTTAAATACTGTCATTACATGTGTTCCCAATGTTTCCTGTTAGTCGTCAGTTGGTTTAGTACCTCCCATTAAAGATCCAATCTGTTTTATGTTTTTCTTTTCTTTTCTACTGGGTAAGACTGCCCCCTGCAGGGCAGTGTCACACTCACACCTCCCCAGAATATGAGGTGGAAACAGTGGCATCAAACTGCTGCACTCACAGAAATGTTTGCTGTCTGTCAGTTATAGACATGTTCTTCACATTTACTCAAAGTATCACTGTATTTACTCAAAGAAGCTCCAAGAGCAGAGAGAGCCAGGCTGTGTTGCCACACCGAGTCAGAACCCGAGTCAGTGCCTGGAGTTTAGGTCACTTCTCCATGAACCCCAGCTCTAAGTGACAAAATTGTGCAAACAGAGCCATAAATAATTAAAACTACGGTCCAATAAACACAGAGTTGCCTTGTGGGAGTGAAAGACAGCTGGGCTAAACTGAACCACCTATGAACATAAAATGTCTTTTAAAAAGCGGACAAAAAGGTCAACAGGACAGGAGTGGATAAGCTGAGGCAAAATCTCCACATGCGTTATGGCCATGAGTGAGAATACAGAAACCTCTGCAAGGGGTCGAAGACTCGTACTATGGTCCAGCAGCAGTTACCGTAGACGATCCCTAGAGGGGAGTGTCTCTCTTCCTTCCTGTTGCCCAGGGGAACAGTGGCTTCGACATCGCCCCCTTCTGTGCTGGATGTGCTGCACTCATGTCCCCACCAGCACCTCCCCTAGGATGATGTCCATGCGACGCTTCACATGCCTAAAAACATGTGTTTACTTTTCTTATATTTCGTATTTCATGGGCTCCTGCAAGCTTTCTGTGCGGCCCCAAACTGGAAACGTATGCTAATTAGAATGCAAAGTCAACTGTGCAGGGCGCACGAAAAGGAATACTAACTAGCACATTAAGGAGGACGCTAACTCCCACCTGAAAAATTGTTATGATGCAATATGGCAAACTCCTGTAACCATAATTGTATAAATATTTCATAAAAATAAAATTATAAACCAGTAAAAGAGATTGGATGGATAGACGGATGAAAGTAGCAACCAAACACGATGATAATAGGACAGTGTGGATGGATCTGAACTGCCTCTGGGAGGAGATGAAGACAGTGGTAATTAGTACAAAGAGGTTCTCTTCCAGAGAGACTCCGACATTAATTACCATGCTGCGTTGAACATCCGCCTCAATGCCAGGGCCAGCCCATGCCACGGAGCAAATCCATGCTTGGACTTCAAGGTCACCGGCTGCGGCAGCTGGATTGTGGCGCCCCCTACCAGCGATGCTTATGAGTGCAGCGGAGCTGGTCCCACCCACCATGAACGTTGTAGACCAGGCACTGCTGAAGCCACAGAGCCCCCTGGTGGTGGTGCTGTACTGGTGCTGTACCTGGTCGACATGGGCGTGGCAAAGTATGAGAATGAGGTGGGGAGTAATTGTGGGAGCGGACAGTCACCACGCAGAGTGATTTGGGCAGGTACACAGACCTGCCCCAGCATCAGAAATTTGGTCTTTCTGTACTCATAAGCTTTTGTTAAAACACAAAATAGGAACTGAGTGAAAATGATTTTCATACTTTCATATACCATACCTGGAGTTTATTACAGAAAACACACAATCCAGTGCATGAACAAATTATCTTAAACTCTATGGCAAGAAAAATGAAAAACAGGAGTTAAGTAATGATGGTCAAATAAAGCTTCGTGAACAATTTTCTGTATTTTTGACCACACTAGATGGACCTCTTGGTTTGCTTTGGGGTATGAATTGAGCCCTTATTTTATTAGAGAGCACCATCTAGTGGTATCAAAAAATATAGCAATTGGTTCATGAAGTTTCATTTGATCATTATTAGCTAACCAGTAGAAGATTAAACACAAACAAAAACAGACAAGAATTCATCCATCCATCCATCCATTTTCCAACCCGCTGAATCCTATTGGGTCGCGGGGGGTCCGGAGCCTATCCTGGAAGCAACGGGCACGAGGCAGGGAACAACCCTGGACAGGGGGCTAGCCCATCACAGGGCACACTCACACACCCAGACAAGAATTCCTAAAATTTTATTTTTTTTAAAATCAGCTGCACATCCTGCGGAATAAACAAGATGGTCAGGAGGTGCTCCATGCCCCAGCAGAGCTGTTGCCACCCATCTGACCAATTGGAATGCTGTCCAAAGGGTGACATACTTTAATTGGCAATTGTGTCAACACTGGACAGTTCCACAATTAGAGAGACACAGGAAATGTATACCAAGGTAAGACATGGTACACAGCATTATAGTATTATATATACCCAATAAGATGTCTAATGGCCATGGGTCATGGGTCGAGCTCTGCGTCTCCACCGGACCATTTCTGTAGCTTGCACCGGCAGCGATTCCCCAGCATCATCCATCGGGTGACATCAGCACAACTCACAGACAGTTTGAGGCCATGGCCTCACTTATCATGAAACATTAGCTGGTCATTACGGCGTCGCACATGTAGAACACACCCAAGAGCCAAGCTCCGGGACACGTGAGAAGCTTAAGGAGGCGGGGGGGGGGGGTAACTCAAGAACTCCCCAAGGGCGTAACCTGAGAATGTTCTGGAGCGGTTGTGGCAACTTGTTTTCTGAGTTCTGTGGATGCCCAGCAAAGTGCAAGCCCCACGCAGATGGTGGAATCAGCTCAGAAGATGCAGCAGCATCTTCTCTGGTCAGGGAGCCCTATGGTAGCTCTCTTATTTTCTCCTGTTAGCCCCCACCTGCATTACTCCGCCCCATGCTCTGTGAGAATGCACTCCAGCACTGGACTTGTCAGACATGTCTTAGAAATATGCATGCTAACTCTGGGGGGGGGGCTTTGAAGTGGAGAAAGGAGCCATACAGAACAGCTGCCATCTCTCAGATCTCTGGCTTTTACAGACATCAGCTACACCCCCCCCAAACTACTAAAGCAGCCTCTCTGCTTCCAGATCCCACCTCTGCCAGTTCAGCCTCCCACATCCATCCATCTGCTCCCCCCCCCCCGCAGCAGCACGGGCTCCGCTCTCGCTCCCAGCTTGCATGAGTCTCCCCCTCTCCTGTCACGGTCACTTGCATCCAAGGGAATCCCCACCCCAGATACAGGAAAGAAAAATGACTTCCTGCAATACCACCGCTGCTTGGTAAGACTGTAGAACTCGTCAGCACGTCTTTGTCGTTTGTGAAAAAAACGAAAGCTCGTAATACACCAGAACGAAGATTTACATCAGATTAAATCACGCTTGGGCCGCATTGAGCTGAATTACGCAAAGAGCACCAGAGTCAAGAGAAAGATGCTGCTCAAAGACATCGACGGAAGAGAGAAAAAATATATTTTGGAAGAAACCCGAACAACTGTATTTTGAGGGTTCATTGAAATTTGGTACCTTCTATTGGAGTTAATTAGCGTGATATAAACCTATACTGGCCCCAGGCGAGTTAGCGTCTCGCAGATCAACACAGGGCAAAACGCAACAACTGGATGTCAGGTTTTCAGGTTAGTGTCAAAACATGTGTTCTCTGTTTAATGAAAATCTGATTAAAAACAGTACTGTTTTTTGTTTCCTTGTCAGTTTGTGATTTTGCGTTATATATTGAAGGGACAGGACATTAAATTTTGTGCACATAAACTCCCTGTGTATATGTATATATATTATTAAATTTCACATCCTACTGTATTCAACCAATATTTAAAATGTCTCAGTTGTTCTCTCCAAAATGGCATTCATTGTGAACGTAAGTTTTATTTTTATTTTTTAACTAATATACCTTAATTATATAGTATTACTTGATTTACAAACTACCTTCACTTTAACTTCCAGCATGAACTCGCTGTGATTGCTTGTAAGGAAACTCATGTTCTTGAATATACTATTGCCTTTTGAAAATTAGGCTAACATGATAGATACTTTATCAGGTCCACACTTCGTTATTTTTCAGAATGTCTGCAGCTGTAAAACTATGAAGGCAATCGAGTGTTTACAGTTTTGAAAGCTTTGGACTACGCAGAAGAGTGAATACCGTATAAAAAAATAATACCCAGGGTCTCTCCTATAAGCCAGATCACAGATTTTTTTGTAAAATAATAAGACTCTCAATTGACTGAAACGTTTAAAAATCACAAAACACTGACACTATAAACAAACCAACTGAGAAATCAACGCCTGATGTAACCCTACCTTTACAGATTGCTCTGACTGGACAGCAAATCAAACTTGATGCTGTTCCATTGAAGTAAGGAGGCGTGTCATTTTTCCCAGACTTTCCCATCAGGCATTATGGAAATGGGCCCCTCAAACAGTCCCTCTGACAATTTGAATGAGATCATGCAGCAACACTCATTTAGAGTTTTATATATATTCATACTTCTAATTAATCCTCAAGGGACGATCCAATTAAATGTGAAATTCCAAATACAACACGAGTGGTTCTGAAACGTAAACATTGGAGAATTTCTTAAAACACCACCTTCTTTCAATCAACAGTAAATTATTAAAAACCAAATTATCCAAATATATTACTGCTGATATGACAACCGATCCAGCCTTCTAAAACATCTAAAAACTAATTTCCTTAATATACATTATACATCTGAAAAATTGGACCTTTAAAAACAATCTTTCACAGTCTATGGAGCAGAACTGCAGCATGAGACTCTGGACAAAGCCATGTTATCCTTCACGCTCCTGTAGTCAGAATGACCCCAGAACCAGTGCTTGAAGTGTGCAGGTACTCACTGGTATGCAATACTCTTTGTTTTTCTCTTCAGAGTACCAGCACCTCTCAGTATCTGCTGGAACTGAACAACAAAGGGAGTCCCAGCACCTGGTAGTGAATAATAAGGGAAATACCAGCATTTGGTACTGAATAACAAGGGGAGTACTGACAACCGGGTACTGATTAACAAGGTGAGTACCGACAACCGGGTACTGATTAACAAGGTGAGTACCAGCACTGATACAGAAAAGTAAGGGGAGTATTGCCACCCGGTACTGAATAGCAAGGGACGTACTGGAACCAGTAACAAGGGGAACACTGGCACCTAGTACTGAATAACAAGGGGAGTATCAGCACCTGATTTTCCTCACTTCAAGCACTGCAGCCAGGATCCTTATTAAAAATAAGACACTCGTACCTTATCTTGTCAGTATTTTCTTGTAGTTAACATTCCGAAAAAGTCACTCTCCATAAAGCACAGTCATTTTTCTGACAAAGGGACATGGAAATGTCAGACCCATTGGAACGCTCCAGCAAAACCATCTGACAAGGATTGGGAATGGAACCTTTCACTGGGAATACAGGGTGGGCCAAACTGACAAAACACACGAAAATACAAAAAAAACCTGGGGAGGGGCCTTTACAAATTTTTATCCATCACAAGAAATGGGAAGGAGATGTAACTAACCCCCTAACCCTACTCCCCCTAACCCTACTCCCCCTGAGCCTACTCCCCCTAACCCTACTCCCCCTGAACCTGCTCCCCCTAACCCTACTGCCCCTGAGCCTGCTCCCCCTAACTCGATTACTCCCCCTGACCCTACTCCCCCTGAGCCTGCTCCAACCCCAACCAGCTCTCATGGCAGCTACTCTCACCCTGAAAAACCTCCAACCTCCAATCTGTAAAACTGCGGATGGAGATTTTTCCCCAAGCATTTGACACTTTGTAATACAATTAAAACTTTCACTGTCAAGTATTACCTGCCTGACTGAACCACCAAAATCCTTTTTTAGTTCCTGGTGACACTAAAGTTCTTGAAACCAGCACTGACTGATTTAGTATAAAAAAAAAAAGTCAAAGGCAAACTTAATTTGAACAGTTAAATATTTATTTTATATACAGTACATACTCTTGCGTATCATTGTTGGTGAAACTTCCTATAAGTTCGGAATACATGAAACAAAATACTGCAAGTTTGTTATTATGTGACATTTCGGGGGGGGGGGGAGTATAAACAAATTTAGATGCCCTGTCTTATTTTGCTGTGTCGGAGAGTGGCTTCGACTGAGAGTAGTGTATGTCCACAATTCATCTGTGCATCCAATCAGGAAGCCTCAAACTAAACTGCTTTTGTTTATTTGTTTTCAGATATTGCTGGATTTAGAATCCCAAAGCACTGATGGGACAAACCCAAAGTCACCTAATCAGCCAGTGTGAAGCACATCATCAAAACCAGGATACTATTAAAAACAAAGAGTTCATCTTTTTTTTAGGTATGAGTCCAAAACTAAAGAAATTTCAACAGTTACTTTATTATTTGATTTCACTATAGTTTTCTAGCTGCCAATAAATATTCATATTACAGCCTTGTCTTTTATTTTCCCATTTTTTATAGCTATATTGTGCAAACTGCCAAGAAAAAGCCATGTCTATCTCACCCCGTGGTACTGGTGTGGCTTAACGCATTGTGCTGATCCACCATCTGTAGTCATGCCTGACCAAATCTGCTGGATGTGTTCTGGCCATTTGAGAAAATAGGTGCTCAGTACTCCTGTAAGGAGAGGACTGGCTGTCCAACTGCTTCTTTGTAACATTTTGTTCCACCAGAACACATCTACCTATTTTAAGCTAACAATACAGGCTGTGAATTTAACCTCTCCAAGTGAATTTATTTGTGGAACCATGAACACCAAACTCCTGCTCCAAAGACTGGGTAACCCCTCATCTGAAGAAATCTCTTACTTTAGACTAGAAATGGACAACTTATAATGAAAAAATGTTGAATAGTGGACCTGTTAGTTATGCTATGCTATGCTATGCTAACTACTCATTCCTTAATTCGTTTTTCTGGTTTGCATAGGGAACTCAGCTGGGTGTGCTGGGTGTGGACACTGAACCAGTTGAAAGCTTCATATAGACAGGTGGTCCTGCCAAAGATTATTTATTCAGGTCCATTCCGGGCATTACACCAACATCTACAAGAAAGTGTAGGTCCTCACTTCTGGCCAGTCTCATCCTTAATACCGGACAGAACCCTGTTAAAGCTACAACTTGCCACCCTAATCACACCATAAGCTGAAACCTGGAAACAAGTGATTTAATTATGAGCGATGCATAAGGTAACCTGCAGAATAACCAGGAAGAACAAGTTCAGGTTCTCTTTTGAGGAAAGGAACTGTCTTTTGCAGCTTCACCCGACAAATAACTAATTTAAAGGGGCACTCTACCTAAAAAACACGCTTCTTATTCAAAATCTACGGTGCATCCTTCGCGTCACGTGTCTTATCTCCAGAGTGGAGTGGCTACGAATGACTTTCATGATCAACAAGAGCGATTAAAGCTCTGGGTGGCTGCCCTGACCCCAAGCAGGCTCAGCTGTGCTGAAGGATCTACTCGCGGTTGAGCAGGCAACGCGCTGTTGGTGAGAGACGGCAAAGGTGGCACTGTCTCCTCCTGAGATCAGCCCCCTCTTCAGCTGCCCGTGAGACAAAGTGGTATTAAAAACTGTGCAGTTGGTATAATAAAGCCACCACAGGTTTCAATTGCTTTTGTTAAGAGAAGAACAAACCTCACATTGATGTGACATCGGAGAGAGGACAACAACTATTTTCAACGTAAGAAGCATGTCAAATGTTATTTTTGGTAGAAAGCTCCTTTAAAGTTGATCTTCCAGGTAACTTGGATTCTGTCATCAGAATTTGGATAGTATTTATTAAAACCATAAGGCTTTACAATAAATGAATGTTGGCCATATGATGGCAAAAGTCTTCACTGCGTGTTGTTTTTTTACTTTTAAACTGAAGTCTAGCTGCTCTCTGAGGAGGTCGGTGGTGCTGTGGAGGTTGACCTCCTCCGAGACACGGACAGGCAGCGCTCGGGACTGTGGGGGCTCTGTTTGTCGTAGGGCTGCATCTGGACCTCCAGAAAATCCCTGTGCTGCTGGCTTATGGTCTGGCTTATGAGGCCGGGCAGGGCCTGAAGGCTTCCCAGGAGTGTCTCAAGCTTGGTCTCCAGAATGGCGATCCTCTTCTCCATGTCCTCGCCCCTTTCGTTCAAGTCCGAAATCAGGTCGTACATGATATTCTGTGTCTGCACACAGAAGGAAAAGCAGATGCTATGTGAGCCTCTGTGCCATATTTTCCACCAAATTCAAAAGATTCATTTTTCAGATGATGTGACATTCATTATAACAATTTTAAACACTAGGAAATACTAGGAAATAAATAAACAAATTTGATTACGAATGGCCAAATATCTGCAAAGAAAGAGGTTTAGAGATATTATCATGTATAAAAAACTAGCCACAAAATACATTTGCGGGAGCCTAAATGTTTTAAATCACTATAACACCAAACAGAGAGATAAACACATTGAAAATACTGCCATGTACTAAAAGTTTTAATTGAAGGTTAACGTCACTGTCATGTGACTTTCTGCATCACTGAAACACCGTACTGGAGTTTTAGATCATGCCAAATGTCTACAGTGCCTATATGCTGGTTTAAGCCTTAACAGTGACATAGACATTTGCAATGCAATGCAATTTTATTTATATAGCGCGTTATCACAACATTACATTGTCTCAATGCGCTTCACATTTCTG
>JAODKF010000126.1:7991335-8006619 GCA_026779585.1 Mormyrus proboscirostris
CGGCTGATGCGTTTAAGCTTAGT
This sequence comes from Mormyrus proboscirostris, assembly GCA_026779585.1. NCBI lineage: Eukaryota > Metazoa > Chordata > Actinopteri > Osteoglossiformes > Mormyridae > Mormyrus > Mormyrus proboscirostris. The sequence continues at coordinate 7,991,359 of JAODKF010000126.1, forward strand.
CACCTACAGCTATTCAGGAGTACGGCTGATGCGTTTAAGCTTAGTCACCTACAGCTATTCAGGAGTACGGCTGATGCGTTTAAGGTAAGTCGCCCACGCAATTCTGCATGATTCATTCTCCCTTCAAATGGCAGCAGGTTATCACTGCCCCCCAGCAGGCTTTGACATGTGTTATACTTGCTAACATGTTAACAGTTCTGTCCAGCAGAGATGTAAGTGTAAATGCCAGATAATGTAAATGGGCTGTGAAAATAGAAAGTGAAACCAGAAAACACAACATCATTTCTATTCTATGCCAGAATATAACAAAACTAGTACCATCTTTCATGAAAGATGTCTAATAATGTCTGTGAATTTACTGACATAAAGAAGAACATAAATGATGCAGTATTAACATCTTTGGCATTATTCAGGAGTCAAGAGGACTATTTAAAAATGCATGTAGATGCAGCTCATTTTAACCCCGATGAGAGTCAACAGGAACATTCTGTCAGTTTCGGAGGGGAGGAGGACATCTGCACCAGCTAAAAGATCCGCTTATTCAGTTTGCTCTTGAAGAATGGGCACATTTACAAGATGAGAATTCAGATCGCCTTGCAGCTCACACTTTGCTGTCATACTGCTCTCTCCCTCCACCGCAACCCCAGAAGCTTTTAGAGTCTGTTTATCCCGTAAAGTCCCTGCCCACTCCCCATCAGAGCTTCAGTGATGGGCAGTCTTTAGTCTTTAGTGTGTTTATCCCAGCTGTGGGCCCTTAATTACGAACTAGGTAGCGTTCCAGCATTCCAGGGCGGCGGTACAAATATTTAGGACAAACACATTATTAGGTTAGTTGTTCATCAGGTTCTGACTGCGGCGCAGGTTTGGTGTGCGAGCCAGCCGCACTCAAAGCAGGATTCACAGGCCCACATTGATTAAAATACGCTGGGGGTCGCGTCGGGGCGAGAGGGAACAGTGAACCTACTCAATCAGTGACACAATCTTCTACAGTCACAGGGACCAATATGAAAAGTGGAAAATTCTAAGTGGTTTTTGATATTTTATTATTAATAATAGTATTTTTTTCACCAAAAGGGCTCAGACGTGAGGTGCTTATCAATAAGTTCTGTAAAGGGTCCATAATAATATATCCTTACCTAATAAACTAGCAGCCACAGAGCTTGAATTTTTACCTTCTGTACATCATCTATATATCAGCAGCTGTTCACAGCTACCGCTTTGGGTCGTGCCCAGATGGAACCTGCTGTGGTTTTAGCAGTTTACAAGCTATCAGTATACTATTGTTATAGTTACTTGCAAAAGATAAGAACCCAACAAATTAATTTTTTACCCGTCGTAACAATTCACAGGGAAACTTGGGGGTTGGTTAAAGGATTGACACTCCAGCCACTGGAAAAAACTCACACTGGTCCATTTGGACTGGTGTGGTGCTGAGGTATCACTCACTGCACGGCTGCACTCAGGTTCTCATCCCCGAGGTGGTTTGTTGTGTGGTAGGTGCAGCAAGGTGCTCTAATCAGCGCGTGTCCCTTCACCTACCTAACAATCTGAATCCGTGGTTTGTGCTTCAGCAGGTGTTAATGGTTTTTAACAAACACAGTGTGAAAAGGATAATGTTTACATTTCACGTAACAAATTAAAATGGTAAAAAATAATTTATGCGGTGGTAAAACCACAGATTTAACAACAAAATAAAAACCTCTGGTAAGTTACACGGTGACCAAACTCATATCGGGAAGAAAGGTCCTTCTGGTATACATCTATAGCCACAGAACAACTAATTATCTGAATAACATTTCTAAACAAATTTTGGTTTTGTTACACTACAAAACTAGATGGGTTTGGTGACAAGAACATCTGAGGCTGAGGAGAATGATTTAAAGCAGGCAACATAATTAACCAGAAATGAAAGGACTCAAGCATAAACTCCTAACGTATTTAGTTATTGTAGGGGGGAACAGAAAAACCAAATTACCTGCATTTCTGTTTGCACTTCATTTCTTATCAAACACCTTCTGAAGTGGAACCGTAAGAGCTCTCAGGCTGACAAAGGTTTTCCAGCTCTTAAATGTTATAGCTGACTGAGAAAAACCAACCTTTAATGTGACTTGATTCACAACAACTAAACGGGAGACACTAGATGTCTTTGTAAACAAATATCTGGGTGTCAGACATATTTTTTTGCGGAAGCTGGGATTTGTCATTCATTGCAAACACTTAGATTTAAATGACACTGATGCCATGGCTGAGATTCCTAAGTGCCATTTGCCTGGTTCCTCAAAGAGCTTCTGAATCCAGACAAACATCAGTCTTCTGCTGCTGAGCTTAAACAGCCTTGTCTGTTGAATTTTCTTTCTTTCAGCATTTTTTTTCCCTCCAGTGTGATTTAGGAATATTCTGGTTTCCCATTTTCTGCAGAAATGACCGCGTTCTCATTGAGCAGATCCCGATCGTAAACTCCAAGGACAGGCTTTGCCGGATATGGAAATGTCAGGCCGCGTCCCACATCAGGTCCGCGGGGCCGCGGAGGGGAGAGCCATCATAAAAGCTGGAGCGGGGGGGGCGATTATGTTAATCTGCTTATAGGCAAAGCAGAGGATTTATGTTACTGCATCCCCCCCCCCATCTGCAGGATTCAGCTGCACACGTTAAGCTTATGCCAGCAAAACAGAAACCAAACAAAACATTTATTTTTACGTGGCCCAGTACAGGCACAATCAGGGTGCCCGCAAACCAGATCGGGAACAAGAGGCCCGGAAGGAACTGCTGTTTGTCCTGTGAATGTTTCACGTTTAATTAAAAATTAAATGATTCCTGTATTTTTAGTCTGCAGTGCTGTACTTTGTGTCATTATCCTTTAAAAACCAAGTCCAATTATTTCCTCATGTTGTTTCCCACTTACTAGCAATATTTTGCCATCCACCCCCTCCCTGTTCTCAGCAGCGGAATAAATGAAAACTCTCACAATACAGTAATATTCCCATCTCTCACGCTGCAGGGTATATTGCTTTTTGCCTTGACGTTTACTTTGTCACAGAAAGCGTCTGCAGCTGTAAATCTCCGGGAGCCTTCCCCTCCATCAAAACAGCGGCCCGGTCGATAACGCCACGGACGGACCTTCCACGGCGTTTTAGGGCCGCTTACTTACCATAATGCCTGTCAGGAGACACACTCCTTTTCCACAGTAGGTATTAGGCACCATGTCGCCGTACCCAATGGTGAGGAAGGTTATTGAAATCAACCACATGGCCCCAAGAAAGTTGCTGGTAACGTCCATGTTATCATGGTACCTGGAAGGTCCAGAACAGCAGCAGACATCAGGTCAACATCAAGAGCACAGCAGAGAACCTGAAAGCAGGCAGGTCATAGTTTGCTTAATCAGTGAGTCGTCTGATTTCTCTACTTCAGCTTACATCAAAGCGATAGGAGCCTTAGTCTGCACATCCCAAAAAGCACACAGGTCTCCCCACACATTCAGCCAGAATCGCCGTCCACTCCAGAGAAGGCTAATCAGCACCTGGTAGAACGACTGGACGGGGTACACGGACCTCTCACACGCGCGAACCGTCCACGCGGCGATGATCCACAGCGAGATGGTGAAGACCAACAGGACCGTCCCGGGACAGATGGTCATCAGCGTCTTCATGACGAAGCGGGTGTTGAAGTTGATCTTGTTAAGAGCCCCTATGCTCCTGGAGGAAGCGTCGGTGAACAGCTTGCTGTGCAGAAGCATCACCCGGGCGATGAGGTACAGCCGCAAGAACATGGGGATGGACAGGATGATGTCGACGTCAGCGTCCGTTTTGGATGGGGTGTACGAGAAGGCCAGACGTGCCGTCCACGTGAAGGTGTAGTTCCCGGGGATGGGGTGGATGGCACACACCAGGATCTCCAAGCAGATGAAGAACATCCGCTCGTAGGTCATGGCTATCCTCCAGTCATCCGCGGCATTGTCCACCATAAACAGCTTGGAAACACAGGAAAACAAGGACAACCAACATTTTGAGCGAGTTTCAAGGAGGTAGGGCATGCAGCAGAAAAAACATAGGGCTAAACAGCTAATTAACCTGGTCACACCAAGAACAATTTAGGAGGAAGTCAGAAAATTCAAACTCGTGCACACAGAATTAAGCCAGATTCAACCCCCCAAGCCCTGATGGTAACAGTGATAGAAACAAGGCCACTGATATGTATTTTTCTACAATAGACTGAACTTGCCCAAAACTTATTAAATATCAACATATTAAATTCATGTCAGGCACTGCACTCGCTGCCTGTTTGTGGGACACATGGCTGGGGACCCATCAACCGAGCCGAACACAGATGCCATGAAAGCTAAGCGGGAGAAGCCGATGCTGTTTGATGTCTATCTCAGTCACTCCCACGGCAGTGGGACACTTTTAATAAAAAGGTGACCAGTAAACACGATTCGTACAAGGTCATGGGCTCCTGCCGGCGTTTTAAATAGCTGTCCTGCATCCAAGTGAATTTTCAGAGTTGTAAGGATATTTATTTAACTTTTGAGAAACCTGAGGCCTGACCAGCACCTACGGAGAACCAGGAGTAAAGAGTGGAATCCCGACCTTGCTGTGTATAATATCAATAATCAGCAGCATCCAGTTCAGGGTGTCCCCTGCGCTGGCAGAGACAGGCTCCAGGTCACCCATGACCCTGATTAGGATAAAGGCTTAGAAGATGGAGGATGGATGAACAGCTGTAATAAACAAATGAACAAGTAAGAGAGCTCCTCCATTATATGCCTTCGTAAGCAAACTGTCTTAGGGGGCCAAGAGTTACCGCTACAAGCGTTTATGTCCGAACTTCCTTGCAGAGACCAGCGAGCCCCTTTGAAGTTCACAGAAACAGTATGACCTCCTTTCCTGTTACATCTTTATTCTACTGCACTGCTGAAGGGGCAGACTCATCAAGCCTCGATTCAATTAAAAGACATCACAGGGACAAAAATGCAAGGTGGCTTTTTCTCCTCACCTGCAAGTTATGTGGAAAAAAACGCATATTCATTATGTTGAGAGTCTGTTTTGATATTTGCAGTGTAAGCAAATTTTATGAAAAGCCTGAGCAGGTCAGGGAACTGAACCGTGTGACACAAGGGGATCGTAACAGAGTGGCTCTTAATGCTGGGACTCACCTTTGAAGAAGGAGAAGTTGGGGCAGAAAGGTTTAAACAAACAGAAATTGGCTGTTTTGTTGGAAGGAGCAATATGAAGTAGTATGGGAGGTAGGTAGGATTTACCATGATACGCGTATTACGCCAATCCATGTTTTTGTTCCCTCTAGGCTCCGTGCCGGATTGTGGAAAAATGTGGACTGTCTGTGGGTCCCCCGGGATTGGGAAGCACTGGTCTAGACAATAAACGGGTAGCTAAGATCAAACGGTCTAGCCGAGATACTCAAGAAACGTCCAGTGTTGATGGTATTTCCATTAATTAACTGCACTGCAGTTATCCTTCAGTGCAGATGATGACACCTGTGTGACATCCCAGAAAATCACCAGAGCCCAACAGCAAGTCACACGCTGGCAGCTCTATGTCCCTGTTACCCCATCAAGGTTATGGACACTCTTTGCTAGTGGAACTGCCGTTGAGGATGATTTGCGACTTGTTGTCTTGGGCTCAGAGATGGATCTTTGCACAAGGTGCTCATGACAAGGACATCGTCATCCTTCTTGGAGAAGCAGGACCTAGCAACAGTGCATCGAGATATGAAACTGTGAGGAATTGGATACTCTGTCCCACATTTGCAGTAGTATCTGTTCGACTTCCTCTTTTCCGGCCCAACTCCAGATTCATCGACCATGAAGATGCTGCCACGTTGCATCGTGACCCTGTAGACATTCGCTCATATCCAGCATCGACCCACTGACTTCTCACTCACTCCTCCAGATGGTTTCCCAGCCTAAATTTGTATATTCCATGTGCAGCTAGAATTCACATCACATGCGACCCAAACAATATACTTTACAGGCCTGTTTGGCAAGGACAGCACTGTCAGATTAAAAGGAAGCATCAGCCCGCTGTAACAGAAGAGGCAGGGCTGTAAATCTGCCACTGCAGCCTGCTTCCTCCCGCTCACAGCGCAGGTCCAGTATCACTGTTAACAAAATGCATGACCCTAGAAATTAGGTGAAAGTCTTCCAAAGATAAGCCGGCTGGTTAAATTTGCCCTTCGACTCTGATTTCGCATGACTTTTGATTTTATCAACAAACCTATGTGTGCACTTAGGCAAGAAGATCAAATGACTGTTTTGTAGTACAAATACCCCCCACCCAAGCAGAGTTTAATCTTTCCTTTTGCTTGAGGTATAGAAACTTCAAATTATCGAGGCCGACCCAGACCTATTTGACGGATCGGGAATTAGCCATGCGTGATCGATCCACATCCTATAGTTACTTATTTAGTTTTTGGCAATCTCTAAAAATATAGCTCCTATTTCATGTTAAATCTATTTGCCCAATCAATCGCACAACAGCACTTTCCCATTTTACATGTGTTTTTTGCGGCATTCAAATCAAACGCTAATGTTGCCCCTCAGTCTTTTTTGCTCAGTGGGTGTGAGTACAGTGACTTCCGCCTGCTGTGACATCATGCGCATACCCTTCACAATACGAGGATCGTTATCTTTTAGATGTGACAATCTGGGAGTATTTTACGTTTTTAACAGAAACCAGTAGCACAGCGATTTGCAATCTTTGTAAAATAAAGTTTTGAGAGGTGGGAATAGCGTTTAATGGACAATCACACATAACAAAGCGCAGACAACTGCAAGACAAAGCAAAGCAATGGATGAATTGGGAGTCTCTAACTTGCACTGTTATGTGAACTCGCTGCAGCTTACAAGAGTGTAACTGAGCCAATGGGAGAAAAATTGTGTTCAAATTTTAAGCATTCACCACTTGTGTATACTTGCTTTGAAGATATTGATATTGAACTGCAAATGCCTCAAAAACGCTTAAAACAAACAAGGTGGAACAGTACGTTATGTATGTTTGTAGCCTAATTTTGAAGATCATTTTTAAAGTATCCATCACCATACACTAATGCAACCACAAGAAGGCTAAAAGGTTCACGATGGATAGTTTTAACATTCAGATAATTATGATACAATTAAGAACTACTGCAAATACAAAGATGTGGATGTTTATTTGAAACTGGCTCTTTTAGCAAGACATATTATCAATATTATCAATGCTATCAATCACGTGCAAAGAGTATTTTTAAGTCCCAGGATACCAGATGTCAGGGCATCTGGAAAAGGCACCATAAAAGGGAAAACTTTGCTCTTTAATTTTGTGGCCTGATGAAAATAAGCAAAGCCAACAACCTTCGAAGGCTAAAAGATGGAGGGTTCGAGAAGACTGACACCCGAGAAGGGGCCATTGAATAATGTATTCTGACTGGAGATCTCTCTTAAGGGCTGGGGGGGTTGGTGGGGGAGGGGGGGCAGTGCAAGGGAAATGGGAAACCGAGGGTCTTTGTCCCCTAAGAAGGGAGAAAGACACCCAATGAACGAAATCGGCTGCGCTGCGTTCCGGCTCCGTTGTTAACGATCAGGCCGCAATTACTGCAAAAGCTACGGGCACCAAATGCGCTAAAGAAACCGCGATAGAAACCCTCCGCCTTGCCTCTGGGCCGCACCAGCGGTACCTTTATCTACTGCATGATGCCATCCAATGATGCAGATGTGACATCACCACGGCATGTATTACAGGACAAACAAAAAAAATCACACACTCACACACACATTTTTTGATTCATTTCATGGCCTAAGAAGAACATCACCAGGCCACCTGCGTCACTTTACGTTAATCTGAATCACTAGTGCTACAAAACTAGTTATGCTCACTTAGGGTTTCTGGCACACTCATCCCTGATCTCATCCCCCATGTCAAAGTAATTTGTAATTCTGCCAGAAGATAACAGCCATCCAGGTATCAAATCAAGGATTGTTTGGTTATTTTATCCATCCTGCTGTAGTCAGTGCGACCCGCATGAAAACATCATAAAACAAAGCGAAATGTCTCACTTTCCCCAGAAAATTATAAAATGTACAGTCTTTCCTGTTTTTAATCACCTGATAATGCCGCCAGTGAACTCCTCTTGCGTCCTGAGCTGGCCGGGTGGGGTATCGTATCGTATTTTTTTACTGGCAGTCTAAAGTCAGCCTGAAACTTTATCTATTAAAAATCCACCTCCCTCTGACCATAGCATCAGGTGCTACACCACAAAGCGTGACCAGCGAGGCGAGTTAGTAACAAACACATCAGAGGCCACATCAGCAGCACACGGGCTAAGAGTCTGAAAAGGGAAACTTCATGGCTCTTAAAAGCTCTTCTGACTCGTGTGGCAGGAACTCGATTCCTGCAGGCTTGGCTTCCCTGAGCGAAGCGAAGCTCAAAGCTCCACCGGCAAAAGCGGGGAGCCCTCTGAGATGAGCCAGTGAGCCGTCCTCAGGAACCATCGCCCATCTCTGTTTTAAAACTACAAACTGCGAGTTGGAACAAGTGGCAAACAAAAGGCAAACTGTCAGCTGAGGGTGACAGAACCTCAACCCCGAATCTGGGGCTTAGCTATCAGAAAGGATCAGATTCACAATGAGCTAGTATTTTTAAAAAAAGGGTTGCCATTTTGCCATTTCCACATAATGAAACATTTAGAAGACAGACATGGGGGGAAAACCCAATGGGCAGCAAAATGCAATTACAGTAATGGACAGAAGGCAACACTACACCAGGGCTCTGGCTTTACTGCGAGCGAGGCAAACGCTGCACGACACGGGCTGCATGTGCATCGGATCAGAACCGCACGCTATAGTGAATTCAATTTGAAAGGCCAGATGTGGACGAACCATCCGGTGCCGCCGGTTCTGGTCGCTGCTCGGAAACGGGCCGAGACTCTGGGGAATACTTCTTCCTTTCTTTCGCCACCAGTAAGTCCAGTGCTGAGCCCTGCAAACCCCCAGGAAGCATTTTGTGTTGTTTTCCTGCCGTGATAAATTTCCAAACATTATTTACTTCGCTTTAGCCCGCATTGCTCTTCCAGCTGGTTTTGGTTGCTGAAACCAGCAACCTCAATATATTTAATGGACCTCAACTCAATATTTAATCTGTGTAATGTGGCATTGAGAACATATATCTTGTCACTGTGCAAGAAATCGTTCAATCTCATTAGCAAATGAGGTTGAGAAGCTAGGCTCACTTAGAAATTAATGCAATGGTTTATTTATGATATCCAAGCTGTCGACTAAGAGACTGCCATGTTGAGTAAATCCCATGTTATCTGTTACATGCTTTCAGCCTCAAAATTTGAAAAAAAAAACATCACTGGACAATTCACTGCATTGCATGTATTATATTCAGTTAGTTACAATGTGTATACCGCCACTGCATGCATCCGGTCTGGGAAACTGATGGAGGTAAAGCATCTGGGATCACTGCAACTATTCCGTCTAGATATTAAATATCTACAGTCTTTAAAAACTCCAGGTGGCCAGGGTGGAAGCAGCCGGGTGACCAGCCAGGAGACGCCACCTGACACCCACCTACCCTGCTTCGTACAGGATACAGTGGAAGAGGAAATCCCCCCCCACTGCCACCTACATGCAGCTGCTCTGTGGGGGAGGGAAACCCAGGACAATTTTACCTGCATGTGGTCCTAAAATACCAACCTCAAACACAACAGCAATGAGAAATGGAGTGCAGCTTTGGATGAATGACTGGGCCTTCAAAGCGTACTTCACGATAATAAAGCAGCCATTCTCAACCCATGGGTTGTGACCCAAACTTAAGTTGCAGTGAGTTCTGAAAGGGTCACAAGGCAGAGTTGGAAATGTCAGCATTTTAAAACCAGCAAGCTCCTATGCTGATCTACAATCAGATTTCCCAGCCCCAATCCTAGAATTACCCTATTTAAACAGGTCTCAGTTCTGCAAATGCTTAGCGCAAAAATAGTGAACACTCAACCAATCTGATGCAAACCAGATACTTAATTTAAAATTCACTGGCCCATCCAATCAGATTAATGCGATTGGCATTGATTGGTGTAAATTGCAGAGTGCATTGCATGTTTCATCATAGTGTTAATTTAAACCTATATTTGATATAGGGTCGTGAATGAGCTAGCATGGTGAAAAAGGGACACGGTGCAAAAAAGGCTGAGAAGCAGGAAGACGACCGTCATCGCAGGAAACCTCCACCTGCAGATATGAAATTAATCATTTTAATTTCTAGTGGACCCCTTTGCATGCCCTTGGTGTGCTTCACAGATAGTGGAATATCTGATCAGCAGTTCAGTAATGCTCCCTTATGCTGTCCATGCGGCCTGCCTGTTAGACACTCAGTAGCCGTCTCAGTTATCAGATCGACTGTCATGGTATAGCAGTGCTTGTGTTTAATAAATTAAAAAAATAAATAAATAATTTAATTTGTTAATCTATTACTGTGCTTGAGCTACAAAACCACAGCAAGTGCAACCTGAACGCAGAAGTATATTTAAGGAAAAATCCATAATAACCAATTCTGACATTACAGATTGATGCAGTTGAACTGACGCCTTAATAATTATCACGATGTTTATTTTATTATCGCATCTACAATAAAAATCAGTGATCACTTTTTCCCCCAAATTAAACATTAATAAGAAAGAGAGGTTATGTTGAGCCAAACAGCTTTTCACCCACCTATGTAAAGAGCTCAGAGGAAGCACCTCTGGATTTATGACCAGGTCGGCACATTTGGACATTGAAATTTTCCACAGACTCTTCTCTAAGACATTTCACCAGATCTGTCCAAAGATGAAGGGTATCATTAATGAGCAGCACTTTCACATTTCCAGTTGGGTTTTACCATTTTTTTAATCCTTTGTTTGTTTATATACTCTGCCCCCCAACAGGACTCCTGTAATAGATTCTGCAGTGTTACTTTTTAAACACATATATGTTACTTTTAATACTTAAACATTTAGTCTATTCCTTACTCCCATGCTTCCAGACGACAGGCGTCCCTAAAAGGCTAATCTGCGGTCACCATGCCGCACTGCAGGCAAACTGCTGAAAGCATGAAGCGTTCTGTGAGCCTTGCCCAAAATGTAACGATTACGTTGGAAAGTTCAATTTTGGTTTCCATTAGACTATAAAATCTTCAGCTTGCCCTCAGACTCTCCCTGGTACCTTCTAGCAAATTCTAGCCATGAGCCAATGTGAGTTCCTCAGCATCCACCAGATGTATGAAGCTCTTCAGCTATTGCTACCACATGAACAGTCTTTTCTCAGCCACAAAAATAATTTGTACACACAATAATGTCTTGGAGCAGTTTGGGTTAATCAGAAAGAAAGAAAGAAAGAAAGAAAGAAAGAAAGAAAGAAAAAGAAAGAAGAAAATGTAAAAATAAATCTCCATGTCACAGAACAAAATCACACTTTACATTTGGGTTTCATTTTTACCCTCTAAGAACAGCTGCTACAGCACAACCCTGCTGAAGGGGACAGGGCTGGCAGGCCCCTGAAAACACATCAATGACAAAACTCTGCATTTGAGCCCGCAAAGCCACATCCATTTAGTCTGCGAGCTTTTCTGACTGCTCAGAAACAGGCCTGTCCTCACTCTCACACCTTCTGCAGCAAAACCGATGTTAAAGTTTGTGGTGAATTCATCCCTAATTTCTCATATCTGCTTTTGCCCCGCAGATGATTTCACAAGCACGCCAAGAGGAGAGGTTTCATACGTGCCAGAACAAAATGTTCGTTTCACATCCTGTCAGTCAGGTGAACAAGACATCATTCATTTACCTGAAAAAGCCACCAAAGAGGAGTTACTAGAGATGGAGCGAGGATATTTCAGGATTATCGGTATTAATTGATCAGTAATCTTATAATAATAATATAATTTGTATAATTGAATAGCCGAAATTAGCAAACATTTAATATTACATTTAGCAATATGTTGTGAACGGTGTGACATCCATTGGTGGCCATTGGTGACTCATTTGTCAGATAACATCACTGAGTCCTACTAGGGTTGGGTTGAAGGATGATGCCATCGTCCATCACCGATGGCTGACAGACATCATGATGTTGAGCCAGCATCTTGACACCCCCCACACACCAATAAATATAGTCTCTGCCAGGCGCACACATAACATTATTTTTAGATCTACCTGGTTTGGAACTTCATCACTAAATAAGCAGGCAAGTCTTTACTTGCACTGAAAAACTGTGGATTAAAGCTTATCTAGACAGCAAACTCCACCAGCCTTAAATGATTCCTAATCATTACGTTGTTAATGTAAATGTTTTCGCCATTTCTCAGTGTCCACGTCACGCGGGATGAAGGGCTCCGAGGCCGGCGTCAGGTCGAGTTTATCAGCTGATAATGCCGTCAGTGAGCGCCTCTTTGTTAATGAGACAAACGGCTACTTAAAACGAGAGGCAACAAGCAACAGGCGTGGCTCATCCGTGCCACCTTACAGAGGAGACAGGAGGGTGAAGCGGGCATGATGGGCAGGGTGTAACACTCGCCTGCACTGATAATATTTCATATTTAGCAAAAATATAATCAATTAATTATTAATATTGTAATGACTAGAGGAAACTTTTGCTGATTTACGGTCACATCCTGCCTAACCCTAACCCTAATCCCTAACCCTAATTTTCCGCATTACATTTGAGCAGCACTAGTTTAGGCTAATTGCCTGGCTGGACTTCTGTACCTTCAAATAATTAATTACTTTTTTTCTGATTAGTTAATAATAGCCATAAAAGACAAATAAAATATTACTATAAATCTAAGTAAATCAATACTGTTGTACACCTTGATTTAGGAAAACAGAACGTCAGCATGCTTTATAGGCTACGATAACCTTTTTTAGCAACTAGTCTGTTGATGCCATTACTAGTAAGCATAGCCAAGAATCTCAAATTGTGTAGTACTTGCGTAGTTTAGTAATTACTACTATTTTGAGTACATAAATACATACACTAACACACTGAAAATAAGTTTAAGTACTGAAATACACGGATTGAGACTCACAGTAGGTTAAATGGAAAGATGGGATGAGCAGGGGAGTCTGGGCTATGAATTAGCGTAAATGTGCAAAGAATAGAAATACTAACAAATTAATGCTACTTAAGTACTTCATGAATTTGAGTAGCCATTAAAAACTGTTGAAGAAACTATATGAAAATTTATATTACCTTTACTAAATGACCAAACCTCCCCCCATGTCATTGTCCATCATGATGTTTCACTGTAGCCTGTCATTTGCCAGTTAGGTAGACATCATCCAACCCTTGTTCCTTTCATTCGTACACAACAGGCAGAATTCATAGTATACGTTAGGACCGGGCGATAAAACGGCAATGATAATGATCACGATATGATTTTCCTTAATATCGATATGACAAATACTCAATGAAAGTTTGATATCATTTAAGACCCAAATGCATCACACTGAAATGACACCACTGGGCCACTGGCACCAGAATCACCAGAATCACTGGAGCCGCTGCATTTTTAGTGGCAGTATCAGCACTTCCTGTTACAAACAACTTATATGCTGCTCTGGCAGTGCTAACTGGATTTTGCAGTGTCACTGCACTTCTATTAATTGCTATGTACTCCTGTTTACTATTTCATATTTATCTCCACAGATTAAATAATGATTTCTAGTCAGCTGGCAAACCGCATGAATGAACACGCTGGCCTGGCAGAGGCCAAACACAGCCTCTCCTGACCGCATCTGCCATTTCCAACTGCCCCTCACTCCCACACAGAGGAAAACAATGCTATAACAATGCTAGTTTCAGAGAGCATTCAAGCACACACACACACACACACACACACACGCTTAAATGCAATTTTCTTGAAAACTGCTCTGAAAAAAATTGGAAAAATTTGTTTTCTAACAGCAACAATATTGTTACACTTGCATTTCAAATTTGGTACCTGATTACACAGCAAAACAAAACATACTTTACCAATATGAAAAACAAAGAGAGCAATATTAGCATAAGTAGTACAGAGGTGATGTATCACTATGGCCTGAGGCCGAGCTGTAACACCACACAAATGGCCCTAAAACCTTGGCAGGGAGCACAAAGCCGAAAGACAAACAGCTGGCAGAGGCCCCGCCGGCCAGAGCACTGGAACATAAAGGCCTCGCTGACAAGCCCCAGGCGGGTGAGGAACCTCAACGCGTTCTCCTGACTGCTCCTGGCCGGCAGATCTCCGCAAAGCGGCTCCCACTCGCTTGCTCCCTTTCATATATTTTAAAAACTGTTCCTCTAAGGGCAAAGCAGCCTCGGAATTAGTCCGATCCTCCAAATCAGACGGGAGGCTACCTGTGAATCCCTCAGCGATCTGAAACTGCCGTCATTTACGGTCGAGTTTTAGGCAGGATTAGCACCTCTGACTATGTGTATCTGCTCAAATGCAGAATCCCTTTGCGTCCCCATGGGCTCAGGTAAGCAGAACAGTAGACAAACAGGGACAGCTAGACTAATATCTGCATGGGAGCTTTCTTTGGCCTCAATTGACCACTACAAACCGTCTGGTCACCAGCCAGCTGTGACAGGGTAACGGCGCATTTAATGAACTGCGAGTTAATACCGCACATCTGAATGCGATCATTTGTGTTTTGGTGAGACTCTGGCACCCTTTTCTGGATTTCGATTTAAATCCTTGTAATACGTCACTGAAGGGTCTGCAGCTGTAGCTTTTTCCTTTGGTATCGACACCAGAGCAGCATAAAAGTGCTGAAATCGGCCCTTTCCGTAACGCATTAGCCGGCTGCTCGGCAGAGGCGTCTCTCCATCGTGCAACTTCATTTCCTCCTCGTGCTGTTTTTTTTAACTATGTAATTTGTTTAAAACTTGTTTGTTCTGTTCCACTGGGACTTTACCACAAAGACAAATAAAAGAGAAGGCTCGCAGTGAATAGCGTAATGCTCATTGCCAAAAAGATACTGTGAGGACGGTGCTGGCCAGGAAGGGAACTGGATGCAGGATGAGGCAAGGAAGAGGGGGCTTTTCGGAGGTCAAGGGGCATAGCAGATACATGACACAGTGGGAGAACATTCCAGCAACAGTGAGCAGAATGTTACATTTAAACAAGCACCTCATGGAACAACAGAAACGGATTCAGGGGTTAGAGTCACATCAGGATTAGCAGCGCAGCAACTAACAGAAGGCATGGCTGCACAGTGTCAGACCGGAGCACAGGCACACTGCACTCTTTCCTGGGACACCTC
>JAODKF010000126.1:8006719-8020905 GCA_026779585.1 Mormyrus proboscirostris
ACAGAAGGCATGGCTGCACAGTGTCAGACCGGAGCACAGGCACACTGCACTCTTTCCTGGGACACCTCTATCATCCAGCAACTAACAGAAGGCATTTAATACTTACATTTTATTCATTTAGCGGATGCTTTTGTTCAAAGTGATGTACAGTCACTGCTTCATATTTGCAAGCATTAGGGGTCAGAAGATACTCACAAATGTGAAAATCCACCAGTAAAACTTGGGTCCATTATTACAAATGCAAAATTGACGACAGTGAAAAAGTTTAAAAGTTATGGCGAGAAACAGGAGATTCCATGATTACAGAGGCAGCTAACAGGTGAGTGAAGCCGTTTGCTGAAACACAAAATGTGTAGCATACCCATGACCAAATTTCATACCAAAAATAACTTTTAATATTAAAGAAATAGTATGTATGTATACAATCAAGCATAAAATCACTAAAATGTATATAATTTTCCGTGATCCAAATCATTTTCGGTATTACGCAACATCCAAAAAAATTCCCATTTAATAGTTCATGACCATGCAGCACTCGAATAACCGAAATCTCAAATATCAAATTTGAAAATTAGTAGGGGTGGCTGTACTCAGTCAGACAGTCCCTTTAGCAATTCAGCATTAAGAGTCCACCTCAAGCCAGTGATGAAATTTTCAGAAAAACATTTTTTATGAGATCTTCAGATTTCTGACTACAGTTAGGAAAATTGAGATTCGTTACATTTTTAAAAAAAATAATAATCTTGGCCATCCCACTCCCGAATAAATGTTGATAGTTAATCAATAGGGGGAAAAGGGTTAGGCAAAGGAGAAAAGTCCTCGGGGGCTTAAGGCTGGGGGTGCCATTGGCTTAGTTGCCTTGATCCTGAATACTGGCAAACCGCGTCGTGAAACACATGTCAGCTTCCGCTCGACTGAGCGTGACGACCCGGGAAGTCGAGCTGCAGCATCACGTAATCTGCTCACGCACCAACCGCTGCCGCCTGGACTGCTTCGGGGGGGGGGGCTTCCACGTGTGACAGGGGCACAACTCCCCCCAGCACGGCAGAGCTGCACTTGCCTTATGTTGGCCGAACGCTCAACCTGCCGTTCTGTGAGGGACGTCCCGAGATTAACAGGGAACCAAGTAACTGCAGAACCTTACACCATTAGCAGTGAATATCATTCACTCCCTTTAACCCCTAACAAGGTGGCCTGGGATCAGATGAAGGACCAGCTAAGAAGAAAAAGGAGGAACAACCAGAACAGAGCTCCTCTGCAAGGTCAGGCCTGTGGACGAGTGCGGCTCCAGCTCCCCCAACACTGCCAGGCAAGCTCCTCATGCGCTAAGGCCTCTTTTAAATAGCAGCCCTGTCGTGGTTACTATACCAGCTGCCCCCCCATCCAGAATCGGAAAGCACTGAATGTAGGTGCCAAAATTACCCTGTAAAGTCAGGAGGAAGAACAGCTTCCCCTTAGAATCCTATCCTGAACTGGATTAAAAAGTATGCATATTTATTTATTTAAAACACACATAAACTTCACTCTTGGGATTAACGGCTTTGTGTTTACTGACTGCTTCAAGTTGCCTTTGAATTTAAGACATTTCTACCTCAAGGACTTTTTCACAGACATAAACAAGGTAAACCAGAAGCACACAAAAACATACCCCTCAAATTCATCATTCATGTGAAAATTCATTTAAGCATGCAAGATACAGTTTCTATGTTCCAGTAATAATGAGCTGTTATTCACCCCATCGTAGAAGGGTTTTCACTTGGTAATTGGATTTTAAAAAGTAAATACGTTTGACTTCAGTATGATCCTACTTATCCTATTGCTGCGTGAACGCGCCGTTTAGAATCGTGGGCGCGCAATTTTGCACTTCTCCCGCTAGTAAATCACTTTCTGTGGGGCATTTTGTGGAAATCCCCCTATGCCGTAAAAACACAAATGAGCCCGGCGAGACTAACTGCTGAGGAAAACTGGCTGTTACGAAGGCATGGATAACAGCAGTAACTGTGACAGAAATGTTTCATTTGGTGGCTTGGCGAAACCATTACCTGGATCTCCCTTGCGTGGTATATGATGATCAAGCCGAGGAGAATGATTGTAGAAAGACTTATCAAGCATTTCAGAGCTAAAGAATATAGTGACTCCTGAAAAAAATCAAAGTATTGTGAAGATTCGTTTAGGAAAATGCAAACAAATTATTAGCACAGTCAATTTTGAATGACCGAATCACGAGTGCAGACTCGTATAGGACAGCTACGGCATTCTTACGTACGCTTCTGAAATAATAACTTTCTATTCGAAAATATCTGGTTACTCTTTAACTTCTAACCAAGATAGACGTACCGCAGCACACACAACTTAAGTATTAGTAAAATAAAGTAACATACAGGTTTTATTGCTCAATTTCTGTTCAGACGTTAACATATAATACAAATTCACCTCAAAATCTTTTTGCCAAGTTTGGAAATGTCAATGTTACGCAGATATGTTAAAATATTTAACAATTATAGACTACCTGACAAAACTACCTATTACTATAAATTAAGATTTCACGACATGAAAAGACTCTATGCGCACAGATAAAGTTACAAGTTAATAGAATAAAATGATAAGCTGGTTAATAACACACCTTTCCATATGCCCCCCAGGACAGCTCGGTTTCTATAACCATAACAACGATTCCAAACATCCCGAAGATGAGCGCATAGTCGCTGAGTCGCTTCCTCTTCTCGAATAAAGCTCTCCGATGGCCGAGCTTCTGCCCGATATTCTGGTTTTTCTTCTTGCCCGATTTGCCGCCGCCGCCGCTGCATCCCCCGGCTCCATCGCCAGATGCATAAGGCATCAGGGTAGTTGAGTTGTGCTCCGGCTTGGAAACTACGACGTCCGACGCGTCCGCCGTCGAGGTCGGCTGCAGGGGCTGCGACTCCGAATCAAACTCGTGCATGTTTCTGCGGGAGGAGCTCAAGTTGCTGAGCGGCCGCATCACGCCGCCGTTATATCTGCAGCTGCTCATCGCCGTTTCAGTAAATGTGTTACTTTCTGCGCGGCTGCTGATCGGGCTGCCCTGCTGCCGACTGTGGCTCTGCTGATAATGGGGATGGTGATGTCTGGGTGAACTACCATGACTAGAAGGCGTGAACTCCCCGGTACTGAGCTGACAACCTTGTCTTGAAGAAGACACGGATGATGTTCGCGGAGCTCCGGCTACGGTTGGCGGATTCCGGAGAAGGATATGGCTTTTCCCGGCATCACAGTTATTGCAGGTGCAGCACTGGTCGTTCTGGCTGATAAACCGGCCCTCCTGGCCGCAGCAGTGCTGGTACTTATACTGTTGAAATTGCTGCCCGTGAAAGAAATCGTACTGCAGCGGCAATGGGGTTTCCATGCCAGTGTTGTTAAAGCCGCAGGAGAAGCGGGCTACGCGCCCGGCGAAGCGCGTTGTGTAGGTACATGCAAGTACAGATGGGGCAAGAAGAGGCCCATTTCGGCTTCTGTAGAATCTCAGCCCGACATCCGATTGGTTGTTCGAACCAAAACAACTGGCTTTACGTCACCCTTAATAGGATGGTTGCGAACATTCAGCCATTGGAATAAGGGAACCGGTTATATGCGTATTTTACTAGCTGTACCCTGTTATGCATCCAGTAGCCTAAATTGCGTGAAAACAGTCAGACTAGAAATTGTACAAGAGCATGGTATTTAAATATAAAATTATCAAAGGTAAATTAAATGACAGTTTAAATAAGATTAGATTTTATCAAATATTGTGCAATGCAACGGCGCATTCTTTAAACTTGGTAACTTTTCCTGGCAGCCAGGTATTCGGTTCTCAACATGACTTTGTGTGAATCAACTGCACATAACTCTAATGCACTTTACCAATCATGTCTATGGCTACATATCCAATTAAACATATTATGCTGCTGGCTTGTTCAACCTTGTTGGTAGATTTTTTTCAGCTATTATTTTTTGGGTAAATAACAGTCCATATATGTTTCTGAAACTTAATTCAAATCACTGCCTCTCTTCACTAGACATAACCGGGGCCCTCATTATTGTAGACCATAGTACAAAAATCGAAAAATCAGGTTGTGATCTACGACTATCGCAATTTATTTGTGTTTATTAGACAGAAGTATACATTAATTTTTATATACCACGACAAACCAGCATGCATATTAATTGAAATCAGTTTGAAGGAAAATAATGATAGAAGATTGGGATATTTACATAAGTTGACACTAATGATGGAAAAGTTTATTCAGGATGTCTATATGCTTGACAGTAATTATATGGCTTATCTGTATAATCCTCACTCTTCTACCCGGTCCAATCGCGTCAACCTAGCTGCAGGGAAGGACAGCTTGATTATATTGCCTCCGTATTTCGCAAGATTCATGTGACAGCTTATTCCTGATGCCTAGGGGAATTTTCGGAGATGCATAAGCAGAATTCTTATATTATTTATGTGCGTTTTAATTTTGGACGCCTCGAAAATTCAGTCTCTCTCAGTCGGTGTATTTTAAATAACATTATTCATGAAACCAATGCAACTTCGTCGTACACAGGCAATGTCTGCAGTCTGCGTACCGCAGTCGCAACGCGCCACTTAGGAGATGAACATGAAACACGCTCCGTCAGCACTATCAGATAACCCTTTGTTACCGCCGTGACTCATGCCAATTTATCTCTTCACGAGTGACAAGAACAAATCTGGTTGCGATTTGACTTAAGCAGATCGGAACAAAAAACGAATACGACGGTAGATGCGTCGGTCCTTTATTATCAACGTCTCGCAAAATAAAAGAAGTTCGACAATGACAGTAAAGTTCAGTTCAGCTACATTCTCCGCTGAGCTGAATCTGTGTGTACATTTACATTATTCTACATTTTAATTTGATATCACGCTTCTCCTTTTGTTTATCATACACAGTTACACAGGTCAGAAGGAGCAGCGAGTATCTGGCTTAGTTAAAGTTCTCTTAGTGAGGGCCGTGTGTGACTGATTCTCCATCCACGGTAAGATATCTTAGATATGATTCTGGGAGTGGAAGCGACACCCCTGATAATCTATTTTAAATAATTGACCTGTTCTTTTTTCCACAAGCTTGGGTTAACTAAATAGCAGGACGAACGGATCCTGCTCTAACTGCAGTTCTCAGTTTTGCCCTGATGAAAGATTAGATTCCTTGGTCTCTCCATCCGCGCCTTCTCAAGTTCTCTCTCACGGTGGGACCTTCTCGCCTGATGGGGCACTGCCTTTCAGTGGGCGACCGGTGGAGAGTTGGGTGCCTTGGGAGGCTTCCAGGTCTACCTGAAACACGTTTCTAAAGTTTCCCTTTTACTTAGTGCCGCTTTCCTATTAATGGTGACGTCAAGCGTTTCTGGAAGGTGAACAAGGTGAAAAGGCGGAGAAGGGTCTTCTCCATAAATCACCCCTGACCATTTGTGAAGATGCTGCCCTTCGATGTGTGCAAACATCGCATGACGTTTGTCTTGCTTGTCGTGACGCGCTCACATCTCTGAACTGACCTTTGATCGAAAACTTATCTTGGATTAAGAATCTAAAACGCTAACTTCACACAGTACAATTAAGACATTAAAAATAAACCGCAGGAATACGAGCTTATGTGGCAGCTAGATACTTAGTACGGACGGAGAAAAGTGTTTGATGCAGGTATCTCTGACGTGGAGCTATATCCGCCTTCAAGGCGTATATCATGTAGCTCTCTATCGATTCTGGCGTCACAATGTTTTAAGCGCCCCCACCGATTTTTTAAATATACATTTCTTGCGTTGGAGTAGCTAAAAACAAAAAACGACCAATGTGTTTACTGCAGAGCTTTTGTAATTCTGCTCTGCATAAATAAATAAAGAATTATTCATAAGGCTTTGGAAATCTTAGTTATTTTATTAAAATACAAGAATATTAAAGTCAGCTATTTGAACACTAATAAGGACACACTTAAGATACAAATGCACAAAACGTTTTAAGATATGATGTGTAATTATGAATGTTTTATTAGCCTATAATTTTTTTTGTCCTATTGTTAGGAATTAATCCTTATTTGTTTGAAATGTGTCCTGAACAAACTGGCTGTACTGCTAATCACGCAGCTCTCCGTAGAGCATTTTACATTGCAGTTAACCGAATGGTTTTTGCATTTGTTCAGATTAGAACGGCACGATGATAACGGTCCATAATATTAGCCTGAGTTTGACTGGAATCGCGCCATAGTCAGAAGTAACGCAGTCTGGCAGCGTATGTGCTTTAATCCTATTAGGCACAGTGGCCGCATATGTTGCGTGATCGATGCTTTCTACGTTTTGTTCTTCTAGTTCGTCCTTCGAATGAGTTTCCTCGACATTACCGGATCCTCGGTATGGGATGTAAGGAGGACGGCGCGCTCGATCTTCCTCTCAGCTGATGTTTCTGTACCAGTACACTGAAATTCTGATCGGCAGAGTCCAGTTTTTCAAATGTGCTTGTTCGATATAGTGCGTTATTTGTTTGCAGATAGGCTAAGTGATATACTTATAAGAGACTTGCCTGTTTGCGTTTTATGCGTGAACTATTTATAGACAGGGTTGCCAGCTTTGGTCAGCTGGCTGGAGTGGGTTTTCAATTTGAGACGTCTGCACACATATTTACACGCATGTAAGAGTTTTATTACCATGTAAATAATCTGCAGGGTTTGCAAAGTGCACCAACGCTTTTGTATGTATTTTTGTATGTTGAATGTAGCTAATTTTAGGTTCATACTGGAATAATATATATTTGTCGTAACTTGCGTGAGCGTGAGAGTCTACAAGCATGTAACGCTAGATGCGCGAGAGCTGGTAACCATGTATACATAGGCTGTTGTGCACTTACACGTTTTCATCTTATTGTACCACACTGAAAATTTTATGGAATCTTTTTTTTTAGCTTTTAAACTTAGTTTAGTTTATGTGTTTGCTTAGGCTGCGTAAATCAGTGACACGGCAATCAAGCGAATTGGTAGATCTCAATAAACTCATAGTCCTGAAAAAGGATAATCTATTAAAAATGGCATCTGTTTTTCCCCCCTCATCATCTCATAATCTAGGGACGCTAAGATGCATAGTCCTGTCAAGGTTTCTCTGGGGCTTTTTGGTGGTTTGCGAAATGTCTGAAATACAGACATAGTTGTACAGATGTTATGCCGAAAAAGGCATATCCCTGCCGTAGAATGCATGCCTGTCTCTAAATGACCGATTGGTAGCTCATCTGAAACGAAATGAGCAACTTTGTCGAGTTAAGCTACCGTAGTACTAATCGATAGCCCTAACACTAACCCTTACCCTTACCCTAACCCTAATCCCCAAAAAAAACCCTAAAACACCCCTAAAACCCTACCCTCCTCCCCCCCAAAAAAAAAGCTCAACTCGTCAGAACACTGTCATGCATTCTACGGCAGGGAAGCCTTTTTCGGCATAACATCAGCTGTCCTAAAAATCATATGAAGGATAAGCACATCTGTAACTTACGATGGGGACACGTACGTTCTGGCTGACAGTCTGACACCATCTTAAACTTGGGAGTGATATACGCAAATCCTTTTAAACTACAGACGAGCACCTATTATGCAATATGATTACAATGAGAGGCATCCGGTATGGCAGACTTAAATTAACTGCTGCCAAGATTTCAACATCTTTTTAATACATTGATAGACAATGAAGTTGGACATAATCTCTTTGACGTGCTCAATGTCATTTTTAAACTGGCCAGTCTTTGAATCACACTAGGCGTAACTTTTATTTTTATAGTGTGCTTTTTATTCTGAACATAAACACTTTGTATATGAGAAGTATTTACTTTGAATACTGAGTTCTTTTAATCTATATGGTCGCTTGAATCAAGAGCCTCTGAAATTCTCTTCAGAAAAAAAAAATGCTGAGAATGGCGGTTAGGCACCGGCTGCCGGAGATTGACGGCAAGACCTTTGATTGAGTTTTAGCCTCAGACATCTGGAGCCAAGTTTGGTCTCAGCCATAGTAATAAATCCCAGATTCAATCTAAGATTATCGAATCCTACATCAGGCTCGATGTTGATATAATGTGAGTGTGTGAGCCGTGGTCACCCAGTACAGAGTTTTTTGATATACAAGCATCCAGGGAAAAACAGCGGAGGGTTCATGTATAGTACAGAGGACAGAGGCCAGACACCTGCTTTGGTCTCCACGGGGCTGAAGCTCACATTTTTTTGGGGGGGTTTGGTGATTCTGCTGACGCGCATGCATTTCCATGGGTCGAAAATGATTCAGAGATCTGCAGCCAGCGCAACCTCCACTCTACGGTCGTCTAAGGTGTTTCGACACCGGTGATGCTGTTATTTTTACAGGCTCATATGGCTGCCATCTGCTGAGGAAGTAGATCTCTCAGGTTTCTGGTTGTCAGGACACAGGCCTTAACTCAAGTGCTACATAAATATCAATAAATCCTAGAAATAGGAATGCATGTTATAACCTGGATCCCAAGAATATTTTCAGCTACATTGTCCTGTAAGTGCAAAATGCTTTCATTTCAGAATGACTTGCAAGCACTAACATCGTCTATTTTTATATGGGAAGTATTTCCTCAGCAAAGCACATAGATGCCAGTGTGCAATGGTTCATTGTAGTCTGAGATGGACTTGTGGAATATATTTTTGGCTTACAGGAGGGTGTGTAGCTCCTTAAGTCAGGGTTTTGTGTCTCTGTTCAGAATGTAGTGGGTTCCAATCCCATGTCTGGCAAAGTAATGGCAGTAATGACAGTACCTGTGGCCACTTAACCCTAATTGTCGCTGATCCTGCTTCCTAACCTCAGCTTTTCTCACTTGTATGTCACTCTGGACAAAATAGATGCCACAATGATTGGACAATTTCAAGGGAAGCAACCTAAACCTAATGTGTAAAAAATGTAAATGTTTCTGAAACAATGACAAGTAGCAGTTGAACCATCCTCATCTTCAGTCATTTCCCCTTGATCTTGGGGACACCCCACCGACAATCGGTGACAGGAACAAATGGAAACCATTACATGGCGTCCAGGCTTTGTCCTGGAAGTGAGCCACGTCATTCTGGATGCAGCTCAATCATTATAGGGGAGAGATCAAATACAATACAATATCACGCAGATTTAACTAAACCTCTATCCTGGCAGTGCAATTGGTTTTATTTATATAGCGCCTTTGTCAAATGCGGGGACATTTTAGAATAGAAGACGTTCCTGCAGCATGCCGCACATACAGTGAAACACGTCTGCGAACATCCATGCGTCCCCTTCAGACGTCTCTCAAACTTTTATTATGGTCTTTATGGGACACAGGTACAACCAGACATTACTTCATAGGACTTAGGTTGATGTATGACTGGATTTTTTCACCATGAGTATTTAGGGATGTTCCATGCTTCTGTTTCAGGTCAGATACAGAAGAATGCCTTGATTGTGACTGAATGGGTTAAGATGTTGTCCTGTGATCGGAAGGTTGCTAGTTCAAATCCCAGGGTTAGCACAATGATTTCACCACTGCAGCTTTGAGCAAACTTAATCCTCAACTGCTCCTGGGCCTGTCTGACCCGGGTTTTCCACAATGTACGTCACTACAGATAAAAGTGTCTACTTAATAAATAAAATGAAAGAGGAACGGTGCATCATTTATTCATGTCCTTTCATATTCAGTTAAGCTAAATTGTGAAATTAGGAAATTTGTATTAGTGTTCTTTCCGTTCTGACATATTTCATGTATTCAGTGTGGTTTAGTGTCCCAGTCATTGAGATTTTATTAAAAGTTTGAGAAAAATGCAAAAGCACTAAACCTAATTGTTTTTATTTATTTAACCATATCTTTAGACACTTGCACATGTTCACCCTGTTTCATCTTTCTGTCAATCATCAGTGCTATGAAAAAATTGCTTTTTACACTAGTTTGTCAACAGTTTTCAACAGCTTTACATTTTAGCAGGAAAACAAAACAAAAAATCCCAACACAACACATAAGGCACCGAGAACAGCGTCCAACGTCAATATCACAGTAACAAGCATAACATAAAAAAGGTCGTGTGGTCCAGCGCCCCCTGGTGGGCTGGCAGGGCTGTTCAGCATCCAGCACCCAGGACAGTGGCACATACACAGGTCCCAAAACGCTTAGGGATCCAGACAGGAGCTTTTAGTGTTCATTGTCTGGCTCCAAAGCCATTAGTAGAGGAAACAGGACAGTGACACGAATTTTCCCCAATTTATAGTCTGTGAGGGAGCTCACAGTCCCAAAGAAGCCTTCAAGAGGGAAGCCATGTCCTCTGGCATGGAGTCCTCATCTCCTATAAAAGGGGGGGGGGGCAGTTAGAGAACTTCATTCAAAATTTTGGCCAAAGTTCAAGATCAGCAGAATCCAGCCATGCAAGATGACTCAGAATGACCTCTGTGATACTCCAAACTAACCACAATAACCTTCCTCCTGCAGATTTTATTTTTATTTAGAATTAATGGATTATGCATCCCATCAGCTAGTGCTGAAGCTGCAGAGCCACACACACACACACACACACAGCCGATCCACATCACGACGACGGAGGCTCCAGCAGAACGGAGCTCACCTCCCTCTGTGGCAGTCATATCCTGCTCCAGCTTCAGCTTCTTCTGGCCGACGCGCAGCATGCAATCTTCGATGGAGTCCTTGGAGACCAGCTTTATCACCTTCACCGTCCTGGGGGGGCAGAAATACTCCTTCAGAGAACGTCTGGCTGCACTTGCAGACACAGACACCTCTCATTCTGAAGACCTCACACATGGTGGAAACACCACGCGCCACTAGCTGGTGGGAGTTTTACTTACAAAAAAATGTTCTGAGGGCAGAATGAAAAATGATTGGTTCTGAGAGATAACCAATCAGATTGTAGAGGAAGCAAGTCCAAGCAACTACAGGAAGGGGGACCAAGACAAGTGCTGTCATATCTCACCATGCGTGAGGTTTTCACCAGCGGGGGAGGTTTTTACAAACATCCGCCCCCCCCCAGACCACTCCCCTTCCTGCCCACCTCACCACACAGCAGGTGTGTCTCACCGGGTCTGACCCACACGGTGGCAGCGGTCCTCCGCCTGCTTGTCGTTGTAGGGGTTACAGTCGATGTCGTGCAAAATGACCACATTGGCAGAAGTGAGGTTGATTCCCAGCCCCCCCGCCCTCGTGGACAGCAGGAAAACGAAGATGTCAGGGTCAGTATTAAACTCATCGATGAGGCCAATCCTGTAAGGGGCAACAAAAAGGCTCTAACCAAACCAAGAAGGGTTCTAACATTCTGGCTTCATCGGGTTAGAGGTTCCTACATTGAAAACATCACTCCTTTGTACTGTTACCCAGGGTGACTTTGGCTTAAAGTACAGGTAAAATATGTAGATTTAAGGAATAATTTACAACACTGTTCATGTTCTCAGAAACTAAATCCTAACAAGAAACATCCCCTTCAAGATAGAAAATATTTCTCATTAGTACTGATTGAAATCAAAGACTGGAAAAAGACCTGATCTAATAAAAAGTAACTGAATATAATCTGTTCAAAAAGGTTTTTGCACATGTGAAATTATAAATTTATTAGGAATAGTATAATTAAAGATGACAGGATAATGGTATTCATTGTTTAGATTGTAGTGCATTTTAGGATTAACTTTTTGGCCTACAGAATATCAGTATAGTACTGAATGGCTAAATGAGACACGTATAATTAGACCCTTCTTCCAGATTCACACCAAGAACGAAGGGACATAAGGCATGCTGAGAAAACCAGGTATTTCCCATTCCCATCGTCAGTGAAGGGGTTAAAAAATATCAGCACAGCCTTGCTCATCCTTTTTCTCATTATCTGAGCATGACGTAAGAAACCCTCTGGTGACAGGCCCGGCCCGGCCCAGCCCGGTCCGGTACCGCCCAGCCGATGGGGGAGGTGAGCAGAGACCTGTCAGCCATGGGCGTGGAGCCATCCAGCCGAAGGTAGCGGAGGCTCAGGTGTTTCAGAAGGACCTCCACAATGTCCAGCATCATGGTGAACTGGCTGAAGAGCACCACACGGTCACCCTGCCAAGAGGGGGACATGGGGGGAGAGGAGTCTGTAGAGCGTGCAGTGAGAGTTACATGGATATCCAGCCACTGGGTCACACTATACAAACTCCTGCTGTAGGAGACCCACATATCTGCCCCCCCACCTAAGTTGAAAGGCTTTGAAATATCCGGAGGTGGCATTATCACAGTGTGTCAATAACCGATTGGTTCAATCGGGTTTGTTTCCCCATTGGATTAAACCACTTATCAGTCAGAGGCCACACCCCCTGTAGCCCTCATTGGCCGCCGGCTGACCCCTCCCTACCTTGTCCTTGAGGGAGGTCAGCAGCTCGGTGAGCACGGAGAACTTGCCCGAGTCGAGCAGCTGGTCGCTCTGCAGCTGGAAGCCGTGCAGGGTGGAATACTGCAAGCAGAGGCCGTGCAGCTCGAAGTCTGACATCACCTCCATGTCCTCCTGAATCAGTGCCGGGTCTGCGTCACGGTGCGTCGGCTCCTACGCGGTGGGGGGGGAGGCAGCCAGTCAAGAGACAATGTGAAGGCCGGCAGGGCCTGCAAGCTTCTGAGTCCATCTTCTATACCCACTATTCAAGGTCACAGGGCCTATTCTAGAAGCTATGGGCACAAGGTGGGGAATGAAGAACGGGATGGCAAACCCATCAGAAGGCGCACACACCATTCACACATAAAATCACACCTGCAGACAATCTGGCATCTCATATTCACCAGAGAAGTAAAATGATTACATGGGGAGAACATGCAAACACAGACTCAAACCCCAGTCACACAGGCATGCCAACATCCCCCCCCTCACCAAGTGTAACGAACTTCCCCAAATTTCCCATCAAAAGGACAAAAACAAAACATTCTCACAGTTGGACAAGATGTGCATCGATTGGGCCTCATTCCACCCAAAACATGCCATTTCTGTAGCAAAAATCCCCAATTCATTACAGTGCACAGTACTATCCTTGAGCCACAACATATTACAGTACAGCAAGGTCAGCAAGACAAACACGTTAAAACTATGACAGAGGTTACAGCTACTGCCTATTAAAGGGGCTTTTTGAACATAAGCATAAACAGCTTCGGACCGACTGTACAGAACGTCACTGCTGAGCGTGAATGGCACGTTCAGTAGACAGAAGCCGCTGTGAGATCTGCGTGAGGCGGGCGTGGCCCGGCTGCGGGTGCCACAGGGGGGCTCGGTGACGGATGTCGGCGGGCACGCGGCCCTGGAGAGGGGCCCCGACCTTCAGCATGAGCTGGCTCATGGCGGCCAGTCTCTCGCGGGTGTAATACTGCCGGTGAAGCAGTGGGTGGTTGGCCATCTTCCTCAGCTGCATCATCACGTTGCAGAGGTCCCGCTCTAGAGGGTTACAGAGTGACGGGAGAGGACATTAGTCTCAGTCGTCTTGCGAAATAAGTAGATAAATCATAGGGCAGGTAGAGAAGAGAGGAGGAGGATGACGGTGCCACAGTGGGTCTGGGCAGCGCGAGAGCGGCTCGTATCGGAGATCGGGGTCACAGCTTCCAGCGGTTACCGCGATTCCCTCCTGAGGACCCTGTTCATTACTCACCCTCGCCAGCAGCAGTGAATTAGCCAGTGCAACAGCCAAAAAGAAGCAGGTGATTTATTGCAGTTTAACTGCTGCATGAATTGTGCTTAAGAAGTCATCTTATTGATATAATCACACAATATTTCAATGTTACTTTTTGGGGAATTATGCAACTTTAAATGGTTGCGCTTCCTACTGCTCTTTTCATTTACACATGTGCCTGCAAACTGTTAATGACAATGAAAATTGATTTGAATTGAACTTAACTGAACTAAACTGAATTGAAGTAAACAGATCTGAACTGAACTGCTCAGCCGTATATGTAGGGTTCTGGTGACCTTTGACGACCCCACCCCAAACTCACTTTCTCCGGAGGCAGAGCCCTTCAGTTTTCGAAAGAGAGCATCGTACAGACGAGCCTGCCTGTCGCTCATGGGGCAAAACTCAACTCGCTCCTCCTTTTCAGGCAGCTGCTTCAAGACCTGGTACGGGAATGACAGACAGACGGGCTGGATGAGCGATGGGTCCCGTCACATCGCGGGAAAGCGACATCGCTGATGTTCCCCTACGCT
>JAODKF010000126.1:8034704-8048939 GCA_026779585.1 Mormyrus proboscirostris
TGTAGCCCTCTCCCATGGGGGCTAAACGCACTCACAGATGACATTCAGCGTGTAGCCCTCTCCCATGGGGGCTAAACACACTCACAGATGACATTCAGCGTGTAGCTCTCTCCCATGGGGGCTAAACGCACTCACAGATGACATTCAGCATGTAGCCCTCTCCCATGGGGGCTAAACGCACTCACAGATGACATTCAACATGTAGCCCTCTTCTGGGGGCTAAACGCACTCACAGATGACATTCAGCGTGTAGCCCTCTCCCATGGCGGCTTGAATGGGTGAGCATTGGTAGAAGCCAGAGTCAGACGGAAGCAGGGGGTGGAAGGACAGGGTCGAGTTATTGTGTGATAGGCTGGTTCTTCTGTCATCCACCAGAGATGCACCGTCCTTGAACCAGAATATGGCAGAAAAATTGAATTGGATGGAACAGGTCAGATTGAAGGACTGCTGGTCAAGTGGGAGCTTTCCAGAGACATGCTCCACTGACGTCTCGTTCTCTGCAAGAAAAGGCAAAATATGTTAGAACACATTACTATACCTTGAAACAAAGCTGATGCTGGGTATGGGAATAGTGGTTTGCTACAACGTGTGCCGTGCCTTTAAGAGGAACTCTCCCTTCAAAGGAGTATGGAGGATGAGTAGGACATGCTAAAAATATGTTCATTACTTTCTACATTCCAGATTTTTTAGAAACTTTTAGAAACTTCTGCCTTTGTCTCTTGAATTGATTCGGATTTACACTGGTTTCCTGTTTATAACCGTTAAATTACATTAATTAATGAACAGGATTTATTTCTTCAGTAGATCCTTTAATTTGCAGAAGTACATTCTATTTTCTCCAGTCCCACAGAAGTCTTTAGCTGGTCTAAAATCGCCCAGCAATTAATAGTACCTGTTAAGATACTGGACGCTTTTCTGGACAGTCCTGTCATAGCATTGCTGGCCTGGCAGTAAATGATGCTGCTGTCTGTGAGGTTCTCCAGCTGCACCTGCACATGGCTGCCATGCCAAAAAACCCTGTTTGCCAGGAACCAGGTGTAGTTGCATTGCGGATGGCAGTCGGCATAGCAACGCAGCGTTTGTGTCACCCCCACTGCCAACATGGTCTGGCCCAGGATGACTGGCAGTCTAGGTCCATCTGTGGAAGGGAAACAGATGCTGGTTATACGGCATGGATTCAAGGGCTGGGTTATACTGTTTCTGCTATGAAAATTCTGGATTCTGGGATGTTTTTTCAAGAAAAGGGTAATGTTTTTATATAAGAAGGGACTGACATGTAAGAGATTTCACAGCAAGAGCAGCAATGCTTTATATACATCTTCCTTTTCAGGGATAAAGGATCACAGGCTGAGAGTGGGGGTGTCAGCTTAACTCACCCATAAAGCACAAAATCCAGGAGCGAGGTAAAAAACAACAAAAACAGGAAGGATCATTTGAGGAATGAATTACAAATGTGGGGATTATCGGTCATGGGTCTCGTTAGCCTTCATAGGCAACTAAACACAGAAAACAGCAATATTTACATATTTCAGTAAACATGGGGTAGGTGGAACTAATTCCAGACCCCCTACTCACCACATGAGTGGTTCAGCTTTGCTAAGGTTGTTTAAATGCTATTATCAAAATGCCTTCAAAGTATATAACATTCTTTTTTTGAGCACAGCCAAAATAATGGGTGAAACCCTTGCTATTACATGAATGCTGGATGGAATATAAAGTAAGAAATAATGACTGCTAACTCCCAGGACTGGAGAATTATAGTGATTCATTCTGCACCATAACTCAACTCTTAGCCAGCCAGTTACTCATTGATTGATATGGAAGTGATGTCTGTAAATTATATTTTTTTGCCCAAGGCACCAGTAGCTGTTACTGATTAAGGGTGACTGATGATGTTTAGAATACTGAGAAATATCAGTCAAACTCTTCCACTCAGATACACACCTTTGTCAAAGTTTGCAAATTGCTCGAACCAGAATGTATGGGAGGGGTTGAAAAGATATATACTTTTCTTTGATTCTAAATTACTACAGAATAACTAAGTGGGATTGAAAAATACTTATTTCATGGTTATAGCAAGATGCCCAGTTCTACATGATTTGTTAATGAACACAGGAGTTACGTGTGAATGTGCTGACTTTGCCACAGGGTTTCCTCACATCTTTACCCTCAATCTTATTGGCCCTTAGTTTTTCTACTTCATGTCAAAATACGACTTTTTAAACCCTCCACCCTCCACCCCCTCCCCCACCTCCCCCCTGGGACGTCCAGCTTACAGTTCACCCTCAGGGTGTAGCGATCGCTTAGCAGCAGATATCCTTCCACATAGATGGCACACTGGAAGACTGCATTGTCGAACAATTCCAGGGGCTCAAAGGATAAGATGGAGCCAAAATTCAGGAACTGAACCCTTGCAGAGGACGAATTCTCCATAAGATAATTGTTCTTCACCCACATAATGAAGGAGATCTCGCCTGAGAACAGGCACTGGAGGGCAAAGGGTTTGTTCTCCACTGGTGGATCTCTTCCGAATGACAGCACCGAGATGGGGTGGTTGGGATCTGCGAGGGGAGTGAAACAGCAAAGAAAATGCATCCTTTTCAGGACTTTTCATTATTTTTAAGCTTTAGTTTTGTCGCTAAAGGGAGCGATTCACCTTTATTCACACTTTATTAGTGATTTGGGGATATGCCTCCGCCTTAATCTCACCACAGATATGTAGAAAGCTTGGTTTCCATTCAGCGACCCACCTGTCACTCTGAGGACCTTGTACACAGTTTTCTGGCTCTGCGTGACCTCATTCAATGCTTGACAGCTCAAAACCCCGTTGTCACTGTAGTTGGCTGGTTGCAGAAAGATTTCATTTGTGCTGTTGGCCACAATTTTGCCATTGAAGATCCAGGTGAAACTGCAAGGTGGGTTGCATTCTGTCTGGCAGACAAACTTGTAGTCTTGTCCAACCACCACAGTGCTTGGACCCAAAAGAATGACATTTACTGGTCCAGCTGTAGCACAGACAGACACAGAGATGGATTTTCTATTAAAACACAACGGTCAGTCTGTTATCACACATGACCACAGAGTGATTCTTGAAGATATTTGCATTAGTTCCAGAATCTTCAAACACCCAAACATTTTTCTTCATCACAAATTTTATACCAGAATTACAATGACTGTCCTAGTGTTGGCTCTGCCGTTCCGGATCTATATCAAGTTCAGTACTGATAAGCTGAACAAAGACCAGTCACCTGCCTTACCATTCAGCATTCAGTGTTTACACACGTCCATTATTTGGTGTATATAAGCAAAATTATCACACCTTCAAACAACAGAACAACTGTTCTCTACATTGAAAGGTCAGTGATTCCACGCAGTGAGATCCCAGTGCCAAGGACGTAGGAGAGAGAGGGGTGAAGTCACATTAAATATAGGGGGCTACACCCCCCCCCCACCCAGTTCTTACAGCCTTGTTCAGTACTATTGGAAATCAAGACAGCAGTAATACTCACAGGGATCTAATGGCAGTTCCAAGATTTGGAGGGATTGGTCGTCAGGCTTGCCCCACAGTTCACAAACAGCTGCCTCACCGGAAAGACACACGTTAGGTTGAACGTATCTGCCATCCTGAACCTCCTTAATTTGTATGGTATTCTCAATAAGAGTAAAAGTCTATGCTCAAGTAAATAATACATTATTCAAGCCTATTTTACAATATGACATCAGACACTGAATGGACCTTGTGGACCATGCTTAGTCTGAATAAAGGTGGTTGATAATGCTGCTGATATAGCACATGGATGGAGAAGGACTTCTGTCATCCTGAACTTCAAACTGGTGGTGCCAGTGCCTAGGGCACCACACACCCACACTTTAGAAACCTTCTCAACTCCTCAGATATGTCTTAGTGAAATTAGAAAGACACAAGTGCTTCTGGGAGCTGGGTGCTGAGTATCACCTTCTGAGTTCACGATTAGTGAAAATGACTGGCACACGCCACCTATTCCTACAAGCATCAGCCTGCAAATTGGAACCCTGAGAACCCAAAGTAGGCTGAGATGTCAGCACTTGGCACCAAAACATGACTGAAAAAGTTATATCATGGTGTCCATCCCCTCGTCATCAGAGATCTTGCCGCATCAGCCCCAAAATGGAATGGTCTGGGTCTGGAGACGAAGCACCCGTGCATGCCTTACCGACGGAGAATGCGACTGAGAGCAGCAGAACAGGGAATGCGGTGAGCTTCTCCATCGTGACCCAACTGGGCTGCCTTCTGGAGCTGCTGCTGTTCCTTACTGCGCTGCAGGGCGTGTGCACCATTTAGTTTTCTCTTGGCGCCGTCACAGAGCAAATAGAGCTTATCGGGGACTGTTTAATGCCAAGGTGCGTGATTCATGAGTAAAGGACAAGTGACAATACATTCTTTTTAGTCACACAAACATATTACTGTAGACTCATTCCATTTTATTTTAACAAATGGCCTTTCCATCACCAGTTTGATTTATATGAAATTTGGCAAATGAGTTATACAGATCTTCTAGAACTTCTAGAGATTTTTTAATTTTCCTTTTGAGTGCTTCTTTCATAAAAATAGCCTGAAATGTACCGCGCGTGTACCTAAAGCGTAGCCTAAAGTGTGTGAAGCATTTTGGGTGACGTTTCAGAGGATTTCTACTTTGTCCAGGAAGTCCACTGGTCGAGTTTGCAAGTCATATTACACATATTCATCATCTGCTGGAAAACAGAAGGGGAGATCCAGCCCTAAAGGTTCTGTTTCATTAGTGATTCCCTTGATCATGTGTGGGTGGAGTGGTGGCTCTGAGGCCAGGGATCTGTGCCAGCAGCTGGAAGGTTGCTGGTTCTAATCCCATGAATGCCCAGAGTAATTCCATTGGGCCCTTGAGCAAGGCCCTTAACCTGCAATTGCTTTATTCAGGGTATGATGTTAATCTACATCCAACCCTATAAGGAGGTCCTCCAACTTACAGGGAAAAGCTGGGGGTTGGTGGCAGGATTGACAATCGAGCTACTGGAAAAAACTCACACTGGTCCATTCGCACTGGTGTGGTGCTGAGGTATCACCTACCACATGGCTGCACTCAGGTTCTCATCCCTGAGGTGCTTTGTCATGTGATGAGTGCAGCACATGCTCATTACCTCTCCTCTTGATCACACCTCCACATTCTATACCTCTCCTACATTCTATACCTCTCCCTCTGCATGCCTTTTCTGAGGGTCAAAAACGTTCAGTGGAAACCATCCAAATCATCTGCTAGCAGCTCCTCACCTAGGAGCTGAGGGTGAGAATATGGCTAGTCCCAAACCTGTTCTTTGTGATGTAATGATTCACAGTAAAGGGAAATTACAATGCAGCATCTAATGCTGCCTCGATCCCACCTGTATCCGCTTTGGTCTCCTTCCTCGTCTGTGTGTGTTTATTCTCACTCGCTGTTTTACCGCTGTCCTTTTAAGGATCGCATAATAAAAGAGTCTGCTAAAATTGAACTTTGCTGTCCGCCTTATGATTTCATTGCCAGTGGAGCGTCACAATATTTTATTTATTTAACCTGGGACATATGGAGATATATAGAGATCATAATCACTACAAAAACGACGGAGACGGTATGTATGGACGACCTGTCTTTGGATCTTGACAGCAAGGACTATAGGAGCATATTCATCCTGATGGATCACTTTACAAAGTTTGCAGTTTCTTTACCAACAAAGGATCAGAAGGCAAAGACCATTGGCAGAGCACTGTGGGAGAACTTTGTTGTACACAACAGCGTCCTCACCTAATGAACTGATATTTGGCGTTACCTTAAGTTGCCCATCTATCTAGTCCAGGGCTTTTCAGATCTGGACCTTGATTCCAAATCCAGACCTTGTTTTCAGCTCTCCCATGGACTTAGTTTAATGATTTCTGATTCTGATTGGCCAGAGGCTTCACACCTGACTCACAGGTAAAGGAAGCTGGAAGATCAGCAGTGCTTGGCCATTGAAGACTGTGATTTGAATAGCCCTGATCTAGCCTTTGGTAATAGTCCTAATAATGAGTGCCATGCATCCCATAATGAATATGTGAAGTACTGCCATGGGCACCTCCAGGAACACAAAGGTTTGGCCTCCAGGAATGAGAAGAAGATGGGAGCCAAATAAGATGAGATTCAATTAAAAGATAAGCGTAGCTGAACTTGCCAAAAGAAGCAGAATTCTTGTACAGAATGCGAACCCTAAGAGGGAAGCACAAGCTGGCTGACAGGTGTAAATGTGCCAAAAGTAGTGTCGTAAGGAGCATATCGGACGGCCCAGTGTTTATGGTAAAGCTTGAGAGGGGCGAGGAACCCCACCATGTGCTTCATCTTGAGATTGCCTGCTGTCTTGTAGGTTCCTCCCAGTAGGAAATATTAAACCACAGCTACACACAGACAGGCTCGAAGGAAAAAGGTGAGAAGAAAGAACAGTACAAGACAAGGTTAGAGGAAGGTGACGCAGAACTGGAGGCGTCAAGGGATGACCTAGTATCTGAGTCAGATTCCAGACATTCCTTCAGGGAGTCATTTTAAAGGAAGTAATCGGACAATGATCGCTCCTGGAGAATCCCAGAATGTAAGTCGAGGCTCAGGAATCGCACGCAGATGTATTCATTTCAAAGCACTTGAATAGTGCAAGAGAGTCAGCACAGAGTAGTCAGGACCAAAGTCCTGAGCTGAGCATTCCAAGACCACCAAACTGATGATGACCACCATCCTCAGGCGGCCATACATGGATCCCCGGGTCATGTAATAGTTGAAATAGTACCTGATACACAGCCTGAAGACATGAGATGGCCAGAGTTTTCATAGACAAGTGAAATGTACGGCACATCATTTCTGTAAGGTAGCGATAGAACAAGAGCATAAATATTTTGTTATATATTTTCAATACATATGACATATGACATATGAGTTTGAACTTGAACTTGAACCTATGGAATATCAGACATCAGGGCAAAGAAACACAGCCGCCTCATACACTGACAAGACGCACTTGGAGAGCCCTGTAATTCTTTGAAAATAAAGGAGTCACCTCTGGCAGCCTAGACAATGAAATTGCTGTAGTAAGGATAAGCAGAGGGATGCATGCATTTTAGAAAGAGAGAGTATATCCCAGTACATCCTCAAAACTTCTGCACAAGCATGGTTGTGATCTGGGTGCTTGCAGGGGCTGTTCAGTTATATAGTGTTTTGAGCAGATATTAAATTGGGCTTCTGTCCCTTTAGCACAATATTAATGTTTGTTTGTTTTTGTAATCAAAATCTAACAGTTCACAAGAGAGAGAACATGCTTAATAAAGTTAAGAATTTGAATGATTTGGCCCTTTAAATATATTTTGAGGATGTCCTGATATATTAAGCGTGATGAGTCCTGAATTGAGATAAATATTTCAGTTTGACACGTTACCTTTTATTTTGGATATTCTGACTGTTTTTTTTTCCGGTTGGTTTCTGTGCTTCTAGTACATGAGAGAATGAATAGTAGCTCCACTTCAAGGTCACATTACTGCAAGGACATCAAACAGGACAAAAAGAGCGGTGGGGGCCTGAGTGCTTTCACGGTTTTTTTTCTTGGGGTGGGGGTGGTAAATATTATAATTTATTTAGGGTTATTTTATATTCTGGTCCTGAAATTTAATTATTCATATTTAAGTATTTTTCCTCTTAGATTGTATGGGAATTTACACAATTTTTTCCTAAATAATATCATTATAACAGAATATGAGAAAATAGTTGGAACATTTTGCAGATTTAAATGTTACAAAGTTTTACTCTAGGCCGGTCAATCCTATAGGCGATATAGGCGGCTGCCTGTGGCACCAACTTACTGGCCAGTTTCACTTTCCCTCAGACGAGGGGGTAATGCCCACGTGGAGGGGGAGGTCTATCGCCTAGGACCGGTACTAGTTTTACTAAAATTATAGTTACTTTGTCCTGGAAGTTGTGTGAGTCACTGGGGATGATGAAACTTGTATAATATTAGATTATACTGTAAAAGAACATAAAAAGAACCTAAAAAGAAAACTTGTGTGACCGGTTAGGAGTTTGAACCATCCAACTGCTGAACTATAGGGAGTGCCAAGAGGGTAGATTAGACACAGCTATCATAACACCTCTAAAAGCATTGTTATACTGAGCTTTTGAAAGCTATTAAAGCCAGAGATTGTAACCAGAGACATTCATGTTCATTGGGCATCTTGGAATTATACATTATGAAACAAAACCATTAGGATATGAGCAGGTTGTGATATGCAAGGGTTGGGGACTGGACATATGGGCATTCTGGCTAATTACAGTTATTTTGTCTAAGAAAGCGAAGTGATTGAGCCAACAGAGTTTAAACTCATCTGAGACAACCAAGTTTAGCTGAGAGGCTACAAACAGAACACAGGGAAGCCAGCCAAGAATACTACAAAGACCACACTGAAAACATGGGATTAATTACAGCATGACTGTTACGAGTCTTGTTTGAAAAAATTATTTTGCATATGCACATTCTTTCTAAAACTGCTATGCATCCTTGTACGAATAACATTTTTAGAAAGAATGTGATTGAAAATGTTTAACGTGTGGAGTGAAATGTGTAAAATCTGTTAAATTAATAAATGATGGTGGCGGTAGGACTCTGCCTCCCCAAGACGTTTGATGAGACCTGATGAGAAGCTCGCGCAGGAACGCACCCAAATATTGCGCAGCATGATGTTGAAAACATGCAGAAAGTGACGTAAAACGACGCGTAACGAGGGAAGTTTCAAATAGAAGCGCGTAAGGCGTGAGATACTGAATTTTGGCTTTTCGCATTCGTGTTGTGTAAGTTGCAGTGCGATGTATATTAGCTAGAAGACTAAACTTGATAAATCACGAAATGTTATTATGTATAGGATATGTATAATTATTAAGTTCGTTACTGCCGATTAATGCTTTATTTGCTACTGTACGTGACGCGCTAATGACAAACTGCTTCTCAGCTTTCAGTTGGTTATATTGTGATAATTACTACAGTTTAGCTATTATAATTTAGCCATATTTTCGTTATAAAAAGTGCAAAATGAATACACATAAGAATTTATGTACAAAGTAACATCACGGCAAAACCTTATTAACATGTTTGCGTTTATGAAACTATGGTGTCTGCGTTCGAGTGATTATCACTGTTAATGTTAAATGTTTGTTTAGTGATATAACGCCAGAATTGCCAGTGATTAAACCATTATTTTTCTGTCTGCTCCGTAAGAAATACGATGTCGGGGGAATTGGAGCACCTCACTCAGCACATAAACGACAAGATATCGTCCATAAGAAGGGTCTTGGAGCTGCGCAGTCTCGGTAGGGGCGAAGCTCAGTCTCTGTATGAACTAAACTTTATTTCTGCGTATGGATATTTCTTTTCCGGAAAAGAATCCATTTAGAATCCATGAGTTGTAGTTGATATACCTAGGCAAGACGTTGCATGCGTGTTTACCTTCAATTGCTACGGATCGCTGTGCTCTAATTAAGGCTGTTCACGTGTAAATCGTACTTTAAAAATGGCACATTTGTCCTAATCTACTTTTGTTGTTCCTTCAGCGCAAGATGCGGAGAAGCGGAAGATTCTCCTCAAGTTAGGGCAGGATGTTTTTGAAATCAATGGCCTGTTGGACCAGATAGAGAAACACATCGGGCAGCAGAGATACATGCTGGCATGCTTAAAGGTAAGGGCTGGGGTTTTGCCTCGTTCACTGAACCCATGTGATTAATGCACAGGGTAAGGAGTATGTGCTCTGATGGCCCTGAATTCTGGCTGCCACTGTTTTAGCGAAGGCATGAGAATGTCGGACCCAAGGAGACAGAATTGGCCTAAGGGTGTAAAATCAGCCACACCCACAAGTAACTGAACAAGCTATATTAGATGTGTTT
Source organism: Mormyrus proboscirostris (assembly GCA_026779585.1). NCBI lineage: Eukaryota > Metazoa > Chordata > Actinopteri > Osteoglossiformes > Mormyridae > Mormyrus > Mormyrus proboscirostris. The sequence goes on from JAODKF010000126.1 coordinate 8,044,634, forward strand.
GAAGATGTCAACCTCTGTGCTGGCTGCAGGAACTTGAAGAGTTCTTCCTGGAGGATGTACAAGATGGAAGACACCTGAAGGACAATATTCCAGCCTACATGCCCAGGAAAAGCCAGCCAGTAACCAAGTGAGGAGTTTGATACAAGAGGGTTTGTGCATGTCAGTAACCAAAACACTATTCATTATTAATAATTAGTTTTGTGTATTTTCCCTGCTGTGGTCTTCACCACCTTGCACCAGTGGTCTGGCTCCAGCTCAGAGCAAGACTTCAGAGGTTCAGGCAGTCCCAGAAAAAGACCAGCCTCGGAAAAATACCCATAATCCCACACGGGAAATGGAGTACATCACTGTGCAGGAGTTTGACAACATTCCTCCGTGAGTCCTGTGTGGGCAATATGGCCTCAGTACCGCCAGTCAGACTTGGCAGTGAGCCCTTGTTTTCTGTAGTGTGGGTTCATGTCTGACTTCCCAGAATGCTGTGCTCCTTAAAGTACTTGCTCAAATGTGAGGGTCTCTCGCTTTTCCACATCGCCATGTTGCCATCTTTGCCGGCAGATATATGAGAGGCCGTGTGACGCACAGCCAGCTGAATGCAGTGGTACAGGGTATAAACGCAGCTGTGACGGGGAAGTACAGCATCCTGCAGCAGTCGACCAAGGCGCTGAGCAGCGCGTCACGCAAACTGCACCAGCGCTTCAAGGAAGAGGAGACCAAGGATACCAAAGGTATCTGCAGGATTCTATCCACTGCCTGTCTGAATGTTGAACCTTTAATTATCAGCTTCACGTGACCTTTATGGATGATTGTTTAGCGAATACTGGGGCTCTATGTGGCACCTACCCACAGACTATTTCTGCAGGGCACTTCTTCGTGGTGGAGGCTGATATCAAGGAGTTCACTCAGCTGAAGATGGACAAGCGCTTCCAGGGTATGCTGAACATGCTGAGGCACTGCCAGAGGCTGCGCGAGCTGCGGGGGGGCGGCCTGACGCGCTATGTCCTGCTGTAACCCGACCCCTCCCCAGTGGCGTGGGCTACGGCCCTCAAGACTGAGGGTTACATCTGGACTCCAGTGGCTGGCAGAAAATGCGAGCAACATTCCCATCTGGATATCAGGCCGGCTCATAATTCAGTGCCTGAAGAGCTCAGTAACATTCTGATGGCTCTCCCCATTTCCTTTCCTTCTGGCCTGGATTGGCTGGACCCTGTGCAAATGAAATACGCAAACGAGGCAGCCTTGACCCGTGTGCAACTCAAACACTCTAACCAAACATTGCCATGTGCTTTCCCTGTTTTTTTTTTGGTACAAAAATCTTTGTTCGAGTGAAAGGAAGAGCCAGAGGTAAATAAATTCATTTCTTTATTAAATGTCGCCATAATCAAACTGTGAGGAATGAGTGTTTTTTAAGAGTAACAACAGCAGTCGCTTAACATAAGCATTCATATTTCACTGGCAAATGTCCTTTGATTTCACTATCAGCTTGTTTGACGAATAAGCACTGGGTACCGCCTCAGTGCCTGACATGACGAAAAAAAATAGCAAATTTCAAAAAGTAACTGATGAAATCCATGATCAGTTAACTTGGTAACAGACAGATGTGCAGCACGCCCGCTGCCTCAAAGTTCGCCGTGGCCCACATCATGCTTGAGGTCGTCATCCAGGCTCGCCTGAGAGTTGGGCTCTCTCATGGTGGCGTAGGCGACCTCCAGCGTCAGCCGCTCAAGTGGCGGGGGTCCGAGGGCCAGGTTACGCAGGGCGATGGCCGTCATCAGGAAACTAATGGTGAGATGGAGAGGTGCGGTAGTGCATAAGCTATTCTAAGTCACGAGCAAACGAGGCTTAGCTTATATTTAAACTGCATTATTTACTATTTACACTAATTTGGCAAACGCTTTCTTCTAAAACATTATACTTGTACTGAAAACATTATAAACAAACCAAAAAAAAAAAAGTGTCCAGTTCTTCCAGTTATCTGTAATAAGTGGGGGTGGGGGGGGACTCACCCCCGGCGTAGCATGTAGTACTTCTTAACAGCGAAGCGGTGCAGTCTCTGCAGGAAGGATGCCTCCCTGCGCTTCTTAACTTCTCTCATGCGCCGCTGCCTTCGCAAGAACACTTGCAGCACCAGGTTGGTCACGTTGACCTCTGACCCCTCATCCTCATATTCCCCAATAAGGGGCGCGAGTTCGGGGGGCAGCGGCTCTGTCTCTGCAGGTTGCCGGCAGGCATGATGGGATATGTAGTTTTACAGTAAAGGCTGGCCATTCTAGTAGGTTATTTTGAGCCACATACAGAATAACAGAAGCTCCTTCTACTGCAGACGGTCTGACCTGTGCCATTGCGGACTCGCTCCTGCAGCTCCAGCAGATGGGTGAAGTTCCTCTGCAGCGCCGCTTCTGTAGTGTTGACATAGATGTACATGTAGCAGGACGGCTCCCCCCCCACCGTGTATACCTTGTGGTACGCCCCGGCGGGCAGCTGTTTAGGTCCGAGTGGGAAAACATGAGCGTTTCACTGAAGCCAGAATAAGGACTCAGACTGACCCAAGAATCAGCCGCTAAGTCACTGGCTGCCAACCAGTAAACAGCAGATGGCACAGCAGTTAGAGAAATAAAGCAAAAATCCACGGAAGAACCTTGGCATTTATGTCTTTCACTGTATTAATAAACACAACCTGGTTCATTAAACTATCCACCGGCAATAAAATGTCTGTTAAGTGGCTACATGCAAACGTCAGACACAGGGAAGTAGACAGCTGTGCACCTTCATCTTCTCCCCAGGATGCAGGGTGTAGTTCCTCTTCTCCTCCACGATCTCCACAGCCACCTGACCCTGCAGCAGCTGAACACTGGTGTTCCCCAGGTCTTCACTCACAAAGTTCTCCAGGTGGAGGCCTTGGAGGGGAGGGTAGGGGGGGGGGGGGGGGGGGGGTAAGGAGGGAGTAGAGATTCTGGGAATTATGGATAAAATCTAGCAGTCAGAGGGGCAGCCAGAATACAGAACCACAGGTTTGATCTGCCCTTACTAAGGCTGGCCTCCAGCCCACACCAGTTTTCAAATTGGCAAGTTGGCAAATCTAAATATATGACATTACTTTAGCATTGGCCTTGCCATGACAACAGGAGGACTCCACCAACTGGATGGAACGAACCAGGAAAATCAGCGATGAACACAACTTCGGTCTGGTTGTCAAGGGAGCCCTCGATCTCCAGGAACTTGGTCCTCCAGGGGGAGAGGTCCACCAGGAGGGGCATGAGCCAGGGGTTGGGTTGAAAGGGGGACCACTCAGCTTTCACGATGTCCACGCGAGGATCGAAGATCCTAGTGGCCAAAACAGAGATCCAGATGTTGGTCATTCCTGCAAGGGGTCTTGAGGTCATGGAAATATGCATGTGTGAGCATGACTCCACCTCTGCTGGAAGCGCTCATTGATGGAAACCCAGATGTCAAAGTAAATCTCTGGCTCTGAGATGTTGTACTTGGGCAGGTAGCGGCTCAGGCAGCTCGCATACTGTTTCAGCATGTCTCCATGGTCCTTCCAGCGCCTGCTCTGCGTGAACACCTGGGGGCACCAGAGTTCACTCATAAAACTGACCAATCAGCTGTTAGATAGTCATCCATTGTAAAAAAACCCCCATGCTCAGTTCTCTATCACCGTGGTGATATTTGTATTTTAAAACTAATTTCTTATCTTGTATAAATGCGTCGTGATCCTCAAGGTCTTGACCTGGCGAGTGACTCACGCCTGGGTTGAGGTACCCGATTTCACCCATCTTGCCATCCCGATACGTGATCTTCACGTGCTGGTGGGAGCGCGAATGGACCATCATGTCCCAGGAGTATCCATACAAGCCATTGGTCCAGTTGTTGTAGCCCTGGATCACATAGTGAATGGGAGTAGAGCAGATACCATAAGAAAGAAGCAAGCAGAGGCTGTTTTGATCAAGGTCCTCCATGAACCTAGGCGTGATTATAGACAACCAGCTATCCTCTGCAGAGCACATAGATGCTGTAATTCAGTCTTGCAGATTCATCCTGTGCCACATCAGACCTTTTCTGTCTCAGGTTCTAGGCCAGACACTTCTTACTCTCTCTCTACTAGCAGGTCCACCTGCTTGTGCTATCAGACCAATGCAGATGATTATAGTACTGTAGTACCTCTGCATTTAACCCATATGTGACTTTCGTGACATAGCAGGGGGCAGCTAATTCAGCTGGGGGTTAAGGGCCTTGCTCAAGGACCCGCAGACATGCTGAGGCTGGGTTTGAACTGGTGACCTTGGGATTACAAGCACACAGGCTTAGC
>JAODKF010000126.1:8050330-8065938 GCA_026779585.1 Mormyrus proboscirostris
GTCTTAAGCGGCCTGCAATAACAGCACTCTGTGTAACTCTGCTGTACAAATCACAAACATTTGTATTAATAACAGAAAAATCATTCAAAAAGGCTACGTCACAATATATCATTTAATGTTTCAGTGACGTCTACATACTTGCAGGAAACAAAATGGACAGTCACTTTAGTGAACAGAAGATCTCTGTTTCGATGTGGAAAAATAAAGCACACAGGCGGGGTGCCCCCCCACCCCACCCCACCCCAAAACGAAAGACGCATTTCAACAAGCGTCACTGTAACTGCTAACGTGTTCCAGCCCATGTGTTTATTAAATTGTTTGTTTGGTCAAAAGGGGCAACTCAGCCAAGGACGGCAAAGCGGCAGTAGCCTCTCCCACTGCAGCCTCTCCCACTGCAGCCTCTCCCACTGCAGCCTGTCCCACTGCAGCTACCCACCCTTGGCATGAGCCTGCTTGTGAAAATCTAGCTTCAACCATTTGTTCAAAGACAGCAAATAGGCTGCAGACAGCCCCCCCGGAGGACAGCCAGAAAGCCGTAGCCCTTCCTCACCGATGCTGAACAGCTGGGAGTTCATGCAGTGGAAGTACGTGACGCAGATCATGGCGAAGGGTCGCGTGGCGTCAAAGAAAAGCAGGTAGCCGGCAGAGAGGTCCAGCACCAGCCCACACCCGTGCACCACCAGCAGGCTCACTGTTTCCACAGGCAAGATCAGCCTACCAGTAATAACACCATTAAACGGGGGCCGGAGCACACCATTGATCACACACAGGCTAATGTAAGCCACGCAAAACCATTTACTTGAAAGGGTCAAACAGCCAATGGTGAGCAAGGTACTGCATGGAGTAGCCCTCCACCCAATCAGCATCCAGCTTCTTGACACCAGCGATGAAGTACACGATGAATATCTGCAACAAGACACACCCTCAGACTTCCTAGCCTCTGTTTTGTCTGCTTCTGCAAGAAAGTTACAGTAAAGTTTTCCCAAACATGATTCTAGGCAACAGTCAACTGAATCTTCAAATCATGGTGAACAAATGTAAGCATATTTGTAATAATTTATTCTGAATATCTTATTACTTTTGATTTAGAAATTTCAAGTTTATGCGAGTGATAATCTCAAAACTTTTTAATGCATCGATCCCATTTCACACACCCTCATTTGTAAACCGGGGGGGTCTGCAGCACAGTATCTGGGTGTCTGTGAGAAGGTGAAATGCCCAGTAAGACACTAAAGGATACTCCAGGGACCACGGCCGCACATCTGAGCGACAGCGTACCTGCGTCCTGACAACAGTGTAGTTCCACAGCGGAACATGGGCGTTCCGTTTTCTAGGCTTCCATAGTCCATCTATAGACCTGAAAAGAACAAGGAAACAAGTCTGTCTACAACCAAGCCAACAGTAACCCTGCAGGGCAACCAAAACATACCCCTGGTGGCCAAAATACTGTATAATTCCCTGGAAATGTACTATTACTGCAGAAAGACACTTAAGATGACTACAATTGAACATACACAATACAACATTTTTATGTAACATTAATAGCTTAACCGATCTTGCATTAAGCACATGAACTTTTTTTTGCTCACCAGTATCTGTTGGCATCCATGAGGGTGAGCTGGAAGCCGATAAGGCCATAAAGGTATGAGTGGTTGTTCCAGGTTGTCTTGTCGAGGAAGAAGACGTACCAATAGGTGGAGATGAACATCAGGCAGGAGAAGCGGTAGAAACAACCTAGCATGATGCCCACAGCTCCTGGAGGTCCACGCAGCGTAGAAGAAACAGGTTAGAGAGAACAACAACCTCTCACTCACACATGGAGAGGAGCTTGACTGAAGTCCTCACCTAAGAACATGACCACGTATACAAAATACATCCAGTCCATCGGAAGGGGCTCCAGGAAGTCAAAGAGTGGGAAGCGGCATATCGGTGCCCCATCCAGGTACTTGTAGTCCAGGTGACTGAGGCCTCGCTCCTGGGTAACATCCAATGCCATCAGAAGGCCTGATCCGACATTGGAACGCAATTCACACGAGGAAAACAAAACGCAAGGGTCACATTACCAAGAGGTCCCGGCTTCTGACCGGCCATGCAAAATGAGTTTCGCGTTGCCACGCCAGAAGCACCTTCACGCCACATTGACAGTTATTAAATTAAATAAGCAGGATATCAAAGGAACAGTGCAGTTCAGACACTTCAAGGGATTAATAAGAAAAACCCAATATGCATGACATGGATCAGCGGTCGAAAGGTAAATACGGAATATAAAATACAAAAACATTAATAAATTTTGACTCAAAACAAGAAAGGCACTCAGCTTGTAAAACTTCATTCACATTTAAAATCTGACTCCATGAGGCATGATCACCAAGCGGCCTCTCAAATCTACAAACCTAAGTTACCGATTTACAGGTGCCAGAGTGTGTGACAGAGGTTTGATCCTTCTGGACTTCAAAGAGGTTTATCTTGTCCAGAATTCCCCACCATTGTTGTCCCACTAAACACAAATTTACACTTAAAAAGCATTTAACACAGGAGCTGGACTTGCACAAAGTCCAAGTTCCACAAAGTCACAGATGTTTTTGAAAACCAAAATTAACAGTGACACAGACGTTCAGGGTGACCATGCAGGCCATACTTTTCTAACATTCCTGGAAGCTGGTGGATGTTAAACCCAGTGTTTATGAGACCACTGGACCCAAATCAGTTTTATTTTTACACTGTGCTTGTTTTAAAAAAGTTATAAAATAGATCATGAAGGAACAGCTTCATAAATATGGTATTTTAGCAGTTTGAAGACAGCGCCACATGACATTAGAAGACACAGGACCTTTGAACACACAGCTGCATCCACCCCAGGTGAGACAGTGGACAGTGTCAAAGGGCAAATGTTTGGGCAAGTCTGACTCTGACTCTGACTAACCGTAACTATTACGAAACAAGCAAACACTGGAATGATAGGAGAAAGTATTTGGACAAAGTGAAATAAAGACAAAAATATTATACAATAGTGATACCTTATTGATCCTCTTTCTGCCTGCTGCAAACACGCAGATAGGTGACAGCAAGTTTGGGGGCCACAGTGCAGGTTCACTGCAGGTTTGGTGGTTAAGGGCCTTTGCTCAAGGGACCACGGACATGTGACTGTTCTGGTGGTTGACCAGTGGTCTTCTGATCACAGGCACAGAGGCTTAGCCCCCCCCCCCCTCCCTCCCTCCCTCCCAAGTGATTTTCTGGAATGTTCTCCCCCTCAACTGTTTCAATATTTCTCATGTATAAATAACTGGCACCTCTGCCCTCTGCACCTGCAGCGACAACTTACCAAACAGAAAGCGGAAGACCCCAAGAGAGGCCGGGTCAGTGGGCCGGTTCAGGAGGCACACGATACGCTCCCAGGAAGACAAGTCCCCCTTCTCGAACCCAAATACACGCTTCATCCAGCTCTCAGGGGTGCATTTTTTCGGCAGAGCTGATGTTGGCTCCGTTTCTGTGCCCCTGCCACCTGCCCCTTCTGTCATCTGACCACCTGCAACACACACAGGACAGGGAACATGCCCTGGTCATCTGCTTACTCCTCAACCAAGACCAAGTGCCTAAAAATAAACTACATTTTACATTAGATCCAAAGCAACAGACATCCCTCAAAAAACAGACATTCCCTGCAGCAACTAGGGGTTTGGGGCCTCGCTTAGGGGTCCAATGATGAAATCATGAACCGGCAGGTCACAGGTACAGTATCCTTACCCACTGAGCCGCAAACCGCACCTCAAACTTTACATTGCAGTAAAAAACAAACAACGCAATGTTATTATCATACAGAAAGAGGAACACAGCGATACTCCTCCTCCTTATTTTCACGATTATGGATTATCAAGATGACAAACTGACAGACAATTCATACCAATATCATGGCATATAAAGACTACATAATAAAATTAAGAACGTACTCACTCACAGACTTTAGCTCATTAAAATACTAGTTTACGTAAAAAAATAATCAGCTACACACCTATAAGGCGATGTGAATGTACCATGCATGAACTATCCGATTTCCCCTACTGTATACAGTAACACTGCTCCGCAGCAACCTATGTTTGACACACGAGGAAAGTTCCCAAAAAAACTTTACAGCGAATGCACGACGATTTAAACTTAGAAAAGAGTGTCACGGCTGTCATCGTTTGCACACGGTCCCCAGGGCGCTGTTGTCGATCTACCTGCGATTGCGTCGCGTTGTCTAGCCTCCATTCCTGCGCCGCTCAGATGCCACGGAGCACCTGGGGGCGTGGCTAAAGTAGCAAGCAGCAGGCAGAGCTACCGCAAATCCAGGCGGAATGTCGTAAAACACAATCTCTTTCCGCGGGGGCGTGTCCTACTGGGGCATGGTGCACATGCCTTACATCACCGCGCCGCGCCGCTAGTCCCTGAAGCGGTCAGCAGAATCGGCTCTCGTAAAGGGTGTACTGCGATCGTATGTCACTTAAACGAGTATAATACTGTAATATTACAGTCATGTTTATCTGCAGCGCATTCATCACATTAAGTCTGAACGTTAACAATAAAATGTGAATTATTTACAAAAGTTTACTGAACTGTCAGGTTTTTGTTTTGAGGACGTTATTAATTGAAATCAATGTTAGTACGATTGGGGTGAGCAAATATCCCATTTTATCCCTCTTTTTCGTCCTAAAGCGACTTAAGTGTCCGGGAGTTTGCTACAGTCAGAGTACTTTCTGTGTGCATATTTGCGTTGCTTTGACGTCTATCTTTGCGTACCCTGCGTCATTTTTATTTTTTATTTTTTGCCACGCAAAATATTGTCGCCCTATGTACACTGTATAAAGTTAACAGTAATATAAATAAAAGTCTTGTTATAAACTGTTTATAAAAATATTTCAAGACAAGACCACACCAAGAGCTTATGACTGAACAATTTCCTCATCTTTCTACTGACTGAGGGTCAGCTTTCCTCCCCTTTCATTTATTTAATGACTAAGCAGTCATAGCATATACTGCATATACCTGTGTGAACCGCTCAGGTGCATTCTGACAGAATTCATCACCCAATATCTTTGCACATTTTAACATTGAGGTGTTAATTTACTACATTTGGTCTGTAGAAGACCAAAGACATAGAATGTACTTCTCCCAAGCATAGAATCATGGGTGGGATTCAAAACTACAAAGTTCCGGTCAACCTTCAGCTCAAACAGAGATTGTGACTTGTTACTGAAACCTTGATAATGCTGAACCGTCAACCACATAACCCATCCCACCCTGGTACTCAGCCTGGAACGGAAGCCAGCCTTTGGCCCATATTACAGTGCTGAGATACCACGTGGTGCCAAGTTGGGCTTGAATGTCTCGAAGACTCATAGCATCTTCCTGTTTTTCATTTAATGATTTTCAGGAGCACAAAGTAGCTCCCACCTAAGAGGGAAACTGATTCTTATTGAGCAATGGAAAGTTAAAGGGGGGGTGGCTGGGCCGCTTTCATGTTCCCTGTGGCAGCCTCTTTAAGGTCCTATTAATTGAGGGTAACACTTTGAAATCACTCATTTATTTTAAAAGCTGCCAGTGAAGTGACGCTAAACATTTTAATGCGCCTTTTTTTTTAGTTTCGCTCAGGAATTTTGCTGTTGTGTTTTATGGTGGTTGGAAGGCATTTCGGAACATGGCCTCACCTGTTCCACATTAGGGTGCACAGTAGTGCAAGAGGAGGCTTAACGAGACAACGTAGGAAACGGCATCAAAATTAGGCACTACAAGGGTTCTTCTGTGCCTTTTAACTGGATGACGGTTCCTGATGTAACAATATGTTGGCTGTTTTTTTCTCCTCTTGCTTTTTTCCTCCACCTTCCACCTTTGAAGACTTGTGGGGGGGCGGTGGGGGAGGGGGGGGTTAGCTGCCACGTTAAGCAGCCAGGCCAGGCAGCCTTAGGCCAGGCTTGGCATTAGCAAACACCATCGAAATAAACGTCCAGTGTTGGAATCAGAATAATGCCTATTTCTGCAGGCTATGTTGGAGAATATAATAGATGATACAGAATTTTAATAGCTTTAAATTGAAAAGCTATTTTTTGATAAAAGCCACACAAATTGTTACTGGTTCTTCAGATTGAAAAAGCTGCATAGATGTTTTGATTGCAAACTTCAGGGAATTTGAACTATAAATATGAAACCAATGACTAGGATTAGGAGAACTAATGGTCAGCGAGTTTTATCTAGAATAATCAGAATCATAATATATTTATTAAGCAGGAGGGGATTGTTTAAGGTGGCATAGAGAAAAATTATATGTGTATGTTTTGCCTAATGGAATCTTCAGGACTTCCGGGAAATCCGACTCAGAATCCATATGACAGCTCAGACAAGTGCAGTCAATTCAAGGTGTAACCTTGGGCACCCAGGACTGCTGATGTTCTGAGTGGTGAATTGCACCATAGGGGGCAGTATAGTCACAACCATAACCTGATGCAGATTTCTCCTTTAAAAGGGATTATTGTATGCTGGGATTACTTTATGAAGATGTTTCTGATGATTTAGCGAAGCAGCTATTGTTGTTTCATTAGACTGAGTATTTGTGTGAATGTGTTTTATAGTTTCTTTTAAATGAAATTACAATGGATGTGTCTTGCACTAGACTGGCATCCCATCTAGGGTGTCCCCCTGCCTGGTGCCCAGTGATAGACTGGCATCCCACCCAGGGTGTCAGACAGACACATTGAACCCGAGGCAGGTCAAGCTGTGGCAATAGTGTCCTCCCATTGTGTGACTCAGAATGTATACTGGACAAGTAAACTTCCAGTTACTGGAATATATTATTCAAAGCAAAAGCAAACTCTGTGACACGGATGGAATTCTTAGTCCAGAAATGCACAAGCCATGTATGGGGCAGATGTGTACAAATGTGTACAGATGTGTACAGCTGCAGAAGCCCTCAAAATAACAAAGTCAACATTGTGTTATTGTACTACACACTAGGATGTAAATCATTAAAAAGGTTCCTTTTTTTAAATGCATAGCAGAAGCCACTAGGAGGATGAACCCTTTCAGTTCAAATGTATAGAATTACCCTTTCAGCTCTTTATTGTTTTATATGTATAAGTTTTAAAAATAAAGATATAGTGTCTAGTTTATTTTAAAATGGTTTCAAAACAGACCTTCATCTGCATGATGACTGCTAAAAGGTGGGTATGTATGTGTGCTCCCGGCCACATTCGTCTATCTTACATTCTACGTACTTTGCCGTGAGGGCAGCCAACATTCCAATGTACTTGTGCAAACATTCCGTAATTGTACAAACAATCTGTGCGTCTTTTTTTAATTTCACTCTGACCATTACAACCTTCCTCTTGCCATGGAATTGCTAATGTGTTTGTCCTTCAGGTTTGCCACTCAGCCAGACCCCGATCTAGATGGCGCTTTCGTTGTTGCACAAAAAGACAAATGACACTGTGGTTTAGTCACAGAAACGTGTGAAGTGACACGTATACTCTTTCCCATTTCTGAGCTTTGTGATTTTAGATTTGCACTGGATCGTACAGATTTCAGAGGTCGTCACTCCTGGTCTTTGAGAAACACAAAGACTTTTTTCATCTAAGCACCTGAGAACTTGATTGAAGTAATTAATTCATAATAGCATCTACTCTCCTTGCTATTTTCTGTTCACAGCAGCCCAGGGAAAACTGCACGCATTGCAGCCAATCGCAAACTCTGCTGCATCAGATTAATGCATATTAGACATTTAACATGGTTTCTCATTAACCAGTGCCTAGTTATATATTTCATAAACTGTTTTTGTTTATTTACAATACATTTAGCATCTGCAACAGCAAGCATGCCATAGGAAAGTACGAGATGCCACACAAATGAATTAACATGTCTTGCTGGTACTGTCATAATATTAGTGATTTTTTAAAGCGTTTCACAATTACGATTCACAGAGGACTGAAGGGGCCTGAAAATGATTATGGCAGATGGCCCCTCTTCGCTTCTGTAAACACAGAGCTGCTCCAAAAACAGCACGCGTCAGCGATATCATGTGACTGTCGTCAGTCTGCAGGGCAGCCGCGCGGCTGCCTAAAATGGACCACTGCCAGAGCCCAATTTAATAAAAATAAACACTTAATTCACGTGGGCCTCTGAGCCGCGGCAACAGACGGGTTTTCCACTGAAGTGCATGAGCTCCGCTGAGCAGCGACATGCTACACGCAGAATAATAGGAGGCTGCGATCTCAAGGGCGTCACCGTGCGCACGATTGCCCTCCCCCTTTGCTCTGGCTGTCGCAGGCTGCAGACGGGCAGTGCGTGCGGACTGCCACGTACACCGGATGGAATCTTGGCAGGGCCAGCGAGATGCTGCGCATGCTGAGCAGTACCTGTACGTCCAGGCCGGCGTTCTCATCACCTTCTCGCTGGGTGCGTGATGGTCCTGTGGCCTCCTGCTGCTCTCCTTTTCTTGGGTTCGACTTCCTGTTTCTCCCAACAAGACCCCATCACATGGTCTCTGTGGTCATGATGCCAGGAACATGTACGCATATTCAGGGAGTCATCTGTTCAGCTTGTCAGTATTTACGAGTTCTATGTTTTCATGACTCCACAGATTCGATCGGGTTTAGCCGTCGTGTTTGTTTGGAAGAAAGATCCCGCCGGGTCACTGCAGGAACTGTCACTAAACCGCACAAATCAGCAGCACTGCCGGGTCACTGCAGGAACTGTCACTAAACCGCACAAATCAGCAGCACTGCTAGCCTCCCCTCCGGGGCTCAGTGTGAAAAGTTGCTGACGAAACCCAGCTGGCGTGAATCGCCTCACCGTCGGATCAGTTTGGCCACAAAAACATGGACATTTGCAGGGTCAATACACATATACATATAGTCACTATACAGCCATCCAGAAGGCTTTTTGTTGATGCAAATCTTAAATCCTTTAAAGTTTGCTTCTCGATTGTAATACTTTTTGTAGGACTTTTCGTTTTTAGCAGTAGTTTTCAATAAATCATGTCAGGCTCCAAAAGAGTGTTCCCCACATGTCCTGAAGTCCTTGGAATCCCAGTGGCGAGAGGGCAACCAGTGGCCCACCTCTGTTTATTCTGGCTGCACACTTTGGCAGTTCTAAAAGATGTGGGAAATCTATAAAACTCTATTTTTTCATCTCTTTGCTGCTGGGACAAGACATTTACGATCAGGCAAACGGGATGGCAATCCCAGAATCTCCTCACAAAACACCAGTACACCGTATTTACGGACAACATATGTCACTCGATCCAAAATAAGTTAAAAAGAATAGATGTTGAGGAATAAAAATCGCAGACCCTGAGGAATACGGGTCCCAACACGACGTTCAGAAACCAAAGGCTGGCTGTGCAGAGCTCTTTCATAAATGGGCACGTCATTGTCTTTCTACAGAGTTATAATTAGTCAACTTGAGTGAGTTTACATCATCCATCAATCCTTCCATCTGCCTCCCATAACTGCTTATCCAGTACAGTCATGGTCAGCCTGCAGCCCATCCCAGGAAGCCGGGGCAGGGACTCCCCACATAGGCCGGCACAATCTTAGCTCTTTTACTCCAAAAACAACAAAGACAATCTCCAGTAACCTAAGGATCGCTGTGCGGCTTGACTGAGTAGCACACCGTCACCGGGCATTGCCTTTGCTCCTACTCCTCTTGGAACGATGGGGTCATGGGCATAAATGTGACCCCCCCCAGCAATCACCATAAATGGGTGGAGACCTCAATGCCTCCAATGTTCAGGCCAAAGATATGCTCTTGGATGGGGTATCTCTAAAGTTAATTTGAATTTGGTTAATCTGGGGGCCCTCGAACTCCCCCTCTCCCTCGGCACGGTAAAATTTATCACCATCATTCTAATGTGTAAATGAATAGTATCAACAAAAAGAATTTAATAAACACAATACTTTTATTTTCACTTTTTATGAAAAACAATACATAAATAAAGTAGATTTGTCATTTGCAATGTACTACGCAACTGGCCACCATCGGAGGGCGCCGTCTCAGCTTGGGACACTGGGCCATTGTCCGCCCTTCCTGTCCTGTTGCAGTGCCTCTGGGTATCTCCAGTCATCTCGATTTAGTGCTGCTGGAGTGACTGTGAAGGACATGGAGACATGAGTAAAAGGCAGCCTATTGTTTCACTTCATTTCGCTTATTTGTGATCGGAGCCAGCTGGTTATCATTAATTAAGAATGCATTGGATTAATCGTGACACAGCCCCACACCATGGGTTACGCCTTTAAACTTTCAATGCTATGTTCTGTTGCATCTAAATTTAATACATTACTGTGGAAACGTGGGAAAAGTGAAATATAAATGTTTTTTTTTTTGTTGTAGTTTCCAGAGACTGTCCACTGAACAATTAAACCAAGAAAATGTCATTCTTTTATTCCTTTTTAAATGGTTGTTCCCTGTTTAGTTCCTGAAAAACAGCTTCAGTGCCATATTGTGCTGGTTTTGTGGCCTGAAATAGCAGGGTTCACATCAGCTTGCTTGGCTGACGTATGTAACAATTAACTTTCAATTATCTTTGCAAGCGAAGGTCAGTAATACAGACAGTAGAATGACAGGAAATCATGCATTATGTCTTAAAATACACCTGACCCTTCGCTCTCTGTTAAAAAAAAATGGAGAATCTGGTTTTTGCCTTTACAGTTCATCCTTGGGCCCCACCATTTGCCAATCGACTAATCAAACTGGTGCCATTTGAAACATCAGGGCTTCACAACCACAAGGGGGGGATTAACACTCGTTTTTCATAATTAAAAACAAAAATATGAAGTCTGTGTGAATTGGTGTAAATAGCGTCTATTATGTGGTGTGCATGAACATGTGTGTCCTGTATTGTATTCCACATTCCTGTAACAAGTGTCAGAGAACTCCAACACAAACATCAGGGTGGATTAGGAATCATTGCCGTGATTACCCCTGACAGATACAGATAGGCAGTCTGCAGTGTGAAACACGTTCAAAGCCAGAAGCCCCCAGAGGACCCCTGAGGCATTGCAGGAATTCTTTTCATTACCATATGTCCTGGTATAAACAGTCAGTAGTGTACATCTGTATCTCATGGGTTTTCAGCCATCAACTGCACAGCTGACCTAAATTTAAATGTACATACTTTCACGTCTCTGGACATTAATTTCTTTTTCTTTTTGTGAAAATAATGATCCAGTACACTGTTTCCCAAACCAGTTCTTGGGGACCCACAGATAGTCCATGCATTCGCTCTCTCCCAGCTCCTGGTAGGGAGCAAAAATGTGGACTGTCTGGCAGGGTGGGAGCAAAAATGTGGACCGGCCACGGGCCCCCGGGGACCGCTTTGGGAAACACTGATCCTGTGTAACACACAATGCAGCTTCTCTATGTCTCTGACCACAAGAGCTAAAGCTCATAGGTGTGTGTCAGAGAGCTGGACAAAATATCCAAAATCCAGAAAGATCCAGAGAGGCAGATGGAGCCCCCCAGAGCACTTGGCACATGTGTTTTCTCTGCTTATCTTTGACATCTACTTGTTCGCATGTGATGAGAGCCAAGGGAATAGCTGCTTGGAGAGGAGCAGAGAGGAAACGTGAAATGAGCTGGAATACAGAAGCACTGGGTGAAATGGAATGATTGTAAACGAAAGTCTGAAGCGGTGACGATGCGCACATCTCACGCACTCTCGGCTGCTGTTGACTTTCCCTTTTGAACAATGTTTATTCTCTGTGGTGTTATTCTGCCCGGGGGAGCCACTCAGATTGGTAGGACAGGGATACTTTCCAGTGCCTCAGCCGGTCTGGGGAGCAGCGGGTTGAGGGTTTCCGCGACGTGGACAGAGGAACTGGGTTAATTGTTTGCAGATGTGGCACTGTTGACTGCAGGAACGCAGCCCCATAGATTTCCTGTGAATGAGTAGGACTCACGGACATATTTCAATAGAAAATATGAAGGAAAACAACGACAGTCTGGGACAAATGGTTCCCAATGTTCTGACCATAAATTTTACTAATGGGGGGGATTGAACTTCTGAGAAACAGATCAGATTAAAAGCTTCTTCCAAATTCTAGTGTCCAGGTAAATAACTCCATTGATTGTCTGAAATTTACCAAAGCCAACGTCACTGTCTACGTTCAGATATCACCATTTAATAAATATAAAGATTATTGGTAAAATGAAATACAAATAGTATAGTGGAGATGAGAGCAGCTCAAACAAGACAGAGGTTAAATAAAATTGTAAGTGCTTAAGCTAGGAGGCAAAATTTTGATACGTTTTGAGTCTGTAAGTCTGTTTTGGGAAACTGACAGAAAACACAGTGCTTCTGACTGACATATCATTGCTATTAATTGGGTTTTGAAAAGCCTGGCTTGGAGCCTGCATCTGATAAAAAGATTAGATCCATAAAGGAGGTCACTGCTTCAAGACCCATGTTTGTTGCTTATTTTAGCTATGCTTCATGCAACAAAAAAAACAGTGCGTCTGGAAAGCCGAATATATTTGTAGGAGACGCAAAGCACAGAGGATTTATTTCGGAGACTGATAGTGTTCCAGCGACTTGGGAGGGAGAGAGCATTCTTCAGTCACTGAACAATGTTTCTGGTGCTTTGCCCAATGCAGAAATCTTGCACAACCGCAGAAGAATGCAACACTGGCCTACAGTCGGCTTCGTGGTGCATTTGGACATCAAATGAGTTTGGGGGAGGGGGGGGCGGTTGGGTCCTTTTATATGGGGAACACGTGCTGCACGTTGATACTCCTGAGCTCAGTCGCTAGCAGACGTCTGAGGTCTGAGTTGCCATTTACCTCTCCACAGGTATTCGTCGAAAATCCCTCAGGGTTAGCTTCATTTGTGAACATGTCAATAGAAATCATTCACGCTCTATTTACAACTGCAGTATTGCTTCACGAAAAAAGAAGGTTTAAATGACCATTAACAAGGATGTGGACGCAAACTCTGACTGAAATGAGGCTCTTGACTTTCTCCTAAAGCCAGGGTCACAGAGATAAATGCATTATGACATGTCTGGGAATAATTTTTGTGTAAAATTACGAAATAAGACTGTTTAGCATAAGACCCCCCCCATTTCAAGGAGATAAGATTTCTCGGAAAATGAAGTCATTTTACTTAGCTGGTACTTTTTGAAGATCCCTTTACACCAAGGTGTGAACGGCAAAAGTGCAGTTCAAAGCATTGGACTATTGCCAATATAATCAGAGTCTATCTATCCATCCATCATCTATCCATCCATCATCTATCCATCCATCATCTGTCCATCCATCCTCAGGTCACTTATCCTACTTAGGGTCACAGGGTATGGTCCAAATCTACAAATTATATTGAGTATTTTCCAGTGTTTACCAACCTCAACTCCTAAGTACTGACTTTTGTGCAGTCTGTTCAGTAAATACATATGGACACATCTAATAAAGTGCTATTACTGTCAGAAAAGGCACAAAGACTTTCTCCAAGCCTGTAACATTACATTAGGCATGAAAGCTGTATGATGGTATCAAGAGGTCCTTACTTTTGTGGTCTTTGGCCTTGATCAAGAGGTAATTGTCCTTTATATGGTGTAACTGCACCACAGTGTTAGACCAGGCTGAATTTTGGATAACAAAGTACAGACACAATCTATGTCTTTCACCTACTTTCTGTTGGCTCTCAACCAGAGGACCGTAACACCAAACCCGCTGACCTTCAGTCCTGTAATTGTAGTCCATTGAATGTCTTCTCTTTGCAATGTCTTGGCTTAAAATTGGAACACTAACCACTGACAACCTGCCCCCCCCCACATATTCCATATAAGGAATATGGGCCACACCAGAAATTCTCTCATTAATAAGCCAAGACCCAACACAAGGGCTCCATTAGGTCCTACATAACAATCTTGGAAATTGTGCCCGCATCCTTGTAATACATTGTACAATAGCTTATGAACCCCAAACATTAACGTGTAGAGTTTCTATCTTCTCCACGAATATGGAAGCCACAGGCAATTAATGTTGAACTGCTATTTGGTTCAACGTGCAGCCAAATATGCTGAGGACACATCTCCTGAAATGATCCCTGCCATGGCATTCCCAGCGTGTTTATCAAACGCTCTGCCCACCACGACACGGCCTCCGGGGAATGTTTCGCCCAGCAGACGAGCCTGTTGTGTGGGTCAGGCTGGCACTGACGTTGCTGAAAGCAGACTCATCCATACAGGTTGTGTTGAATTTCTAGCAGTCCTGCCTTGGTTTGCAGCCAACTCTCCGCTGAGCTTGGTCTTTCCTCGACACGTGAGCTGTCTTCTCCTCATCTGCACTGGACTTGTTTTGCCTTTAGAAATGATTCATTGAACAAGTGGGACAGAAATGAGTCCAAACAGAGATGTGATGAGGCAGGGGAGGAAACGCCAGGCACCACCACGTATACCATGCTGGAGCTGATGGCTGCGTCCTGGAGAAAGATAGCTGGATATGAAGGGGAAGGGCTAGCGTGCAGACGAAAGCCAGAGGATGCAGCCAGATCTCTGTTGATCTCACGGGAGATTTATTTTGGCCATCCGGCAGAAATGACTATTTGCCGCAAACTGATAACCAACGTTAGAATTTTTGCTACAAGTGTCCAGAGCGACATACAAGCAAGGAATTTTTGGGGTCAAGGAGGAGGGTAGACCACCATCCTATACCACAAGAAGGTCCTGCTCAAGAGCCAAAGGGCGATGTCATTGTCATCCCCGGGATTCAAACCTACAGCCTTCTGGACACAGAGACAGCGCCCTAACCCACTGAGACACACCCCACATGCAGGCCATCCCATAGCCATTCTAAGAGAAAATTTGTCTTGGAAGGCTGAAGACATGTTTATTTGTACCTCATCTATGGTACAAAATGCCCATCGACTGCAGAATCTGTGTTAAAATCCTACCAAAGAAAGCAACTCAGATGTCTGCCAGCGGATCTACAACCTCCTCAGTTATGTCTAATTAATGCTTGGAAGTCACTTCCCTAGTAATGATGTGTTATTCTGGTCTCCTCTGGAAGCTTCTCTTCTCTGTCAGAAGGAGAAGCTGTCATGGTTCAGCCTGAGGACAAAACTTTCCCTAAGAAGAATTCCTGTGTCACTCGCAGATATTTGTGCGCTTTTCCTGTGTCTCCACCAGCATGTGGAAATATAACTCAGTGAAAGTTTGTGCTGGTGTGAATCAGCAGAAATGTGGTTGTTTATCTCCTTTGTGTGTGTGTGGATTAGGCTTATATTACATTGTGACAACAAAATGTCCCCCATAATGTAATAAAATCCTGCTTTTTTGATGTTGCGGGGACCATTTTTCAGGTCCCCACAAAGATCTGTGAATGCAATCAAAAAACTACAAATCTCAAAAGATTTGTATTTTGTTTGATTACTTACAGTTAAGGTTGGGGCTGGGTAGATATAATTACACAATGATATATGCATGTGTGTGTGTGTGTGTGTGTGTGTGTGTGTTAGGGTGACTCCCGCTGGTGTGACTGTGTGTGTGTGTGTGTGTGTGTGTGTGTGTGTGTGTGACTGTGTGTGTGTGTGTGTGTGTGTGTGTGTGTGTGTGAGTGTGTGAGACTGTGTGTGTGTGTGTGTGTGT
>JAODKF010000126.1:8067416-8077897 GCA_026779585.1 Mormyrus proboscirostris
CCCCCCGCCATCCAACTGTCCTTCATGCCAAGGCAAGATTGCATTTTTTTGGGCTGCACGATTCACCAAAGACTGAAGTGGAAAATTAAGTTCCTCTCAAGTCGTGCAAAAATTCTTTGATGTGGAGCAGGGACCTCCAGTCTGTCAAACCTTGGGCCACCCAGTGAACTCTGAGGGGGGGCGTGCCAAGTCTCACATAACCAAAGGAATGTGACTCTCCAAGTTCACAAACTCCAGAAAGGAACTCCTCTATCCAGGTCTGGCACTTCCCCTCTCTGCAATCTGGAGGAATAGAGTGTCAATGCATGAACGAAATAAAGAGAAATCAGAGAGTTCGCAGCACTTGTGCTGCCCTGAATCTTCCCTTCCTGAGAAACTCCTCCTTCAAAGTCCACATGGAACCATAAAGACATTGCTAGCTTCTCTTCAGTCTAACCTTCACACTGCCAAACAACATCACATTGGGATATTATAGCGAAATGGAGATTGGGAGCAGTGAAGCAGCAGCCAGTGAGCTGTCTCTGTGGGGTGAGCACTGCTTGGCAGTGCGGATTTCATCCACAGTCGGAATGTGCCGCAGGCAATACTTATTCCCAGGCCTGACCAAGAGAAGACAGCGGAGCTTGCAGTGACATACGGACGGTTGTTGCTTCTAATCTTAAGAAATAAGGGGATCCATTATCCCACAACATAAAATGTGCCAAGTAGGGATGGAGGAGTGGGAGAGGTACCTTGTGATAAAGATTTGCTGACTTGAGGGAAGAATTATGTAATATGAAAACATGGGACAAATCATGTCTTGTATTGGTTCCAAATGGGACACTGCATTCCATTTGAGATGATCCCATATTATGCATGATGGTGGCAATTCAAAGATAGGACATACTTCCCATAATGGCATGTGACGCTTGCAGTCAAATTAACCTTTTGTTCCAGAAGAGAGTGCTATTGAGTAAATACTGTCCTGTGCGCATAGGCTCAACAATTAGTTTAACTGTGAATTGCAGTAAATCAGATCAAATTTCACCCTTAAAGATGAAAAGTATTTATACATATATACAGTTATGTATAGATATCTCACTTTTTCAAAATTTCAAGATTTTTTGTCCTGCAGATATCTTTTGATGTTTCCACACATATTCACACATATTTATTCAGCAGTTACTTTTTGCATTAAGCTGATCAGCCACTGAACAATGTTGTGTTTTCAGCTATTGGTTTTAATCACGGGGAACTTGATGTTATTCCAGGAAGTTTGATGCTGAAAACGATGACTTTGAAAGGAGAGGAACTGAGGTCTCCAATGGTTTTTGAAACTCTTAAATTATTTGCTCCATTGAAAGTTAAAAAAGGCATAGAAGGTGGCCACAGAAATTTCCTGAAAAAGTATAAATTCCCAGCATTCATTGCAAGCTCTAAGCATTCTAATTGGAAGGTAGCTGGATGTTTGGGAAAATGTGTGACTTAAGTGTGTATTTTGTGTTCCTTCCTTTCTGGATTTTAAAAGTAGAAATGTTTTGCACAAATACTGAAGTCAGGAACCGGCTTAATTGCTGTTTTGACAAAACACACTTATCCAGGGTAATCCAAAGACCATTAGTGGGTACGGTGATATGTGGCACAGAATGCAAATGGAACAGAGAGCTAAGAGGTGAATCTACCACAGTAAACTCAAATGTGTGAGGGTGTAGGGCTCTTCCCATCTGCCCCCCCCCCCGCCCCCTGTGCTCATCCTGTGATAGACTGTAGGTGGTTTTTTTTTAGATCACATGGTTGGTTCATAAGTATGGGATCTAGTGTACCTTGAGGTACATCTGCTTTACTGAATTGTTTTAGCCTTTTAGTGTATCTGGATTTTAACTCACCCCAAGGGCTTCAGCTAAAAATATGTTCCCTGGATGGAAAAAATTCAGCCCAAAGTAGTATTTGTCTGTCCGTGGCTTAATTACTCCCTACTTTAGTGTTTCAGCTATAGTTTTATCCAAAATGATTCACGGATGTTACAACTTTACTGCACAGAATTGCACAATCATCAGCCTAGGAGAGTTTGGTACTTCCTGAAGTTATTCTGAGGCTCTGGGGTTGGATCTGGCAGCTTAAAGCTGGGCCAGGTACAGGTATAGGCAAACTATTTGGCTGCATGGGGCCTGATCAGGAGGGGCCCAGACAAAATGATGAAGAAAATATTTGTATACATAAATATATATAAATAAGAATATCTGCACAAACATGCATCAAATTTAAATGTGTCAGTATCAGTGTGCTGGCTCTAGCAGAACAGGCTGTTGCTTTGGGGCCCCTGAAATGGTGATCGGTTTTCCTGGTAGGGGGCCTCCATGCTAAAGCTTTGCCTGGGCCCCCCGACAAGGTCACGGTGCGCTTGGTGCACAGGCAGGACGAGTGCAGTGACAGAGGGTGCAGGGGCCCCAAAGGACCCCACACTGCCTGCTGGCACTGCGTCACCGTGTCAGAGCCTGACCTTCTCATCTGCACACCTGATTGTGTTTCATTGCCTTTCTTATGTGCTTAGCTGACCACAGTGTAATTTATAGCAACAACAGCACATTTTCCGATTATGGAATGTAAGTATAAGATCATCAAAGACTTTTTTTATAGAAATAATTTTTGAAAGATGTGTGTATGGATAGAGACCAAAAGTTATTTCAATGCCTCATTTCCTTAGGAACAAGGTTGCATTTGGCATGCCAGTGAAGGACAAAGAGACATAGTTTATTGCTAATAACCTGTTACTTCAGTAGATATTTTTAATTCAGAAATGCATGAAAACCAAATCTATTTGCTATTCTAATACATTTCCTTCAGGTTTCTGAGTGGTGCACGATTCTAGGACAAGAAAAAATTTTGTTCATGAATATTAGTAACTTAAATAAACCATAGCACATTTTTGGCTTTACTTGTTTCCTCCTGTTGGTTCTCTGTCTATATACATTTCCCCTGATACTAAAAATGTGCGTGATTCTGAAATGGTGGATGTCCATCTTTGCACTGTCCAGAGTTAAATTTAAACATTATGTTAAAGTAGTAAGTTCGCCGTCATTCCTCGTCCCGATGACGTGACGCAGCAGGTGTCATACCTACGCATGTGCGGCGCTGCTGCAGCGTAATCGTGGGTCAGCCAAAAACATGCAGACCAAGACACTAATATTTAATGGAAATGCTTTCATACAGCCAATATGCACTCTAAATTAGTTATGTTTCATTAAATGAGGAGCTGTGATCGTGACAGTTTGGTGTTAATATTGTTATTAATTTGTTATGCATAACATAATTTATTTTCTTCCTAGCAGTGACAATTCGAATGTTTTTTTTCTAAGTAGCTGCAAAAGATTGTTGCTTTATCACATTGTAAAAACATGAATCACCCTACTTCGTGTTAAAGGAAAAAAACTTCCTGCGGCTAGACAGAACTATATAAAATTATTTGAAAGAGGGACGGGAATCCAAACAGGGCTGTCTCGGAAATCTATTTCCACTCCAAGTGACTTCCAGTGATGGACCGCTGGAAAACCTGATACAGTGTCTGGACGTCCTTAGATGTGCCCAGCCTTTTCTACATGAAGGCGATCAGACCTTCGAGTCAGACCTTTCATAACCAGACTATTATGCGAGCCACACCACCAGTCTGCCAAAGAAGCTAGATTCCTGAAACTTTAAAAATTCAACCCCTCCTCTTGCTCGCACTCCGCACAACAGCCAGACTACAGTGAGGAGCGATGTGGCTCGCCTGTTCAGCACAATCTTCCTTAATGTAAGATCTCGGATTTTTTGGTCAATGCAGTTACTTGATACTTGTATAGTCTGCAAGACCTATTTGATCACACGTTCTCCAAAATTTGCATGATGAAATATATCGTTCGCTTTTGACTTAATACCAGTTTAAAATAATTAGGCTGGAATATTAGGCTTTATTCGTTCTGAGGTTAATTCTATACAGCTGAGAGCAAAGATGAGGGCATGTAACTTTTATGTTATAATTTATGTATGCACGCACCTATGTTTCTGGAGTTGCACTTTGCAACCCGTTGACACTCAGCAGCAGCCGGAGACAAATTCGGGAAATACTCCACAAGCAGCCAATACCCAGCAAGCAGGCAACTTCAGACAGAAGATCCAATGGGAGTACAACGGGAAAGTTTTTAGTTTATTAAGCCATGGATCCGAATACCAGCCACCAAGGCAAAGAACCGGTGGCAGAAACCAGACGCAAACGAGACCAATTGTCATGATTAGCAATGGGACATCTGGAGAACCAAACGTCAACCCTTCTTCGGCGCAAAATCCACAGCAACCTCAAATAGCTTCCCGGAGACACCCGTCCATAGGGACTCTCGCAACGGCCTTCCATCGCTTTCAGGGGGGACTCAGGCGGCAGGCGAGTAGATCCCAGCAACGAGAAAGTCAAGGTTCCGAACTAAATGAGCGAGTGACACCGATCGCATCCGAACAGGAGCGCAACGGCACAGCCGATTCGGCTCCGCCGCACCTAAGCAATCTAAGACCCGACGACGTGATGGTAGGGGACGATCCATACAACCCGTACAAGTCCACAGATGAGAACAACCCGTATTATAACTATTACGACAGCTACGAAAGGCCACGAAGCAGACAGAGACATGGGTATGGCACAAGGTATTTCCAGCACGGTAAGTCTTCAAAATGATATTGATAGGTTGGTTATTCTATTAACTGGTGTTTGGGATACACACTCATTACCTAGTCATAAAAGCATAAAATATTTGGTAGATGGAGTTGACTTTCTTTTTAATTGCCTTTACCTATTTTCCAGTAACTCGCGTGGTTCTGCTCCGCAGGTCTGCCTGATCTCGTGCCAGACCCGTATTATATACAAGCTTCCACCTACGTCCAGAGGGTGCCAATGTACAATCTCAGATGTGCCGCTGAGGAAAATTGTCTGGCAAGGTACCTACAGCTGGAATCACTGTCGCAGGATACAGCCGTTTTGCTGTTGATGAATCCTCAAGGTGTACTTTCCATGGAATTAACAATGAGATTCCAGAAAGTCTAATAACGGTGAATTTGAGCTTTTTATAGTCATGTAAAAGGGACTCTTGCAGCTGACGAGATTTCGAGGAATCTACAGATAGTTTAATTAATACGTACTTGGCCAGTGGTGCTGTTCCTTTGGAAGGTTTTTTTAAAATACAAATTGCCCAACACTTAATGACAAAAGTCAATTCAGCCTTAAGGCATTTCTTTCTAAGGAACCTTGAAGTAAAAGCTTTTCCTGCAGTTTTGCTTTTCTTATGAAATATCCATTGCAACCCAGGAGAAATTTAATACCGGTTAGCGGACGAGGGGTTGAACTGATTTCAGGAATGTTTCTTGTTTTCATTAAGAACGACCGCTCCAAAAGCGGAGTGTACAGTGACTGCGGTTCTGATCGTTGCGCGTGCCGACAGCTCTGCCTACAGGTCTGACGTCAGGGATTACGACACCCGCATGCTGTTGAGGTTCCCCCAGCGTGTGAAGAACCAGGGCACGTCGGATTTTCTGCCAAACCGGCCACGATACTCCTGGGAATGGCACAGCTGTCACCAGTCAGTCTGCGTCTCTCCTGTCTGCTTTCCCGTGTTGTGTTGCCTTCATTGTGATCCATTCATCATGATTTATGGTGAATGTGTTGTAGATATGCTAGTAGGCTTAATTAGAGAAACTTAGGGTTAGGATCACTGTCTCTGGTGTTGGAGACTTGACTTTGAGTACCACTACGGGCTGTTTTAATGAAGTATGCAACTAAAATTACTTAAGTTACATACTATAGAGATTATTTCTATGCATTGACTGCTTCAGATGAGCTTAAAGACACATGTTAGTCTTGCCCTCAGTTCTTTTTGTTAGATGGTTCCAAAGTCTGGAGTTACTTAGTCAGGTATCTTTTGCATCTAGCGGGAGTTCAGTTTAAACCAAATAAAAGAATTACTCTCAGAAGGTTTTTTTCCATAACGGTTTTCTGCACATTTACGGTTGTATATCAGGAAGAGTACAGCTAATTTCACCTCAGATCTATGCTATGAGGATATATGTCGGGCTTCAGTTTCAACAGTTCTCAGGTGACTTTAAAACTCACAGACACGATCACTGGAAAGATGCAAGGAATTAATTTTGTAATATTGTGAAGCTCATACCTCCGTTTACACAAATCTGTGTCTTCTTATGCGTGAATCGACGTTTGGTTCCTTGATATTTCCAAAGGCACTACCACAGCATGGATGAGTTCAGTCACTATGACCTGCTGGAAGCCAGCTCACAGAGACGCGTCGCAGAAGGTCACAAAGCCAGCTTCTGTCTGGAAGACTCTTCCTGCGATTATGGCTATTACCGTCGCTTTGCCTGCACATCACACACTCAGGTAGGCTGCTGTCATGTAAAACAGTCATTATCTGATTCCACGTACCCATTAAGACCCTAACTTTCCCTAAGTCAACGCTGTCCCAGGGCAGGCACTGCGGTAAGGGATAGATAGACAAGTACTGTAACTATGTGGTAATGACTCTCTTCATAAACGATGCCTTTGCTTATGCAGTGATTACAACCTTATGTTTTATGATAAGGAATGCTGTATCCACCATGAGGAATGTGTAACCATCAAAAAGAATGTGTAACCATCATAAGGAATGTGTAACATTTGAGCAAAGTTTGCTTTTTATTATTTATTTGGGAGATGCAAAAATCAATTTGTACATCCCAAAGTTAAATTTAAAACATTAATATCTGTGATTTAAGATAACAAAGATTTATCGACTCGTGCTGATGAATGGGCATCAATGGACTGAGAAGGAGATGTTGGTACAGATCTGTATATAAGTGATGTTTCGCAGATGTGGATTCTCTACCCTGTATATAAGTGATGTTTCGCAGATGTGGATTCTCCACCCTGTATATAAGTGATGTTTCGCAGATGTGGATTCTCCACCCAGTATATAGGTGATGTTTCGCAGATGTGGATTCTCCAGCCTGTATATAAGTGATGTTTCGCAGATGTGGATTCTCCAGCCTGTATATAAGTGATGTTTCGCAGATGTGGATTCTCCACCCTGTATATAAGTGATGTTTCGCAGATGTGGATTCTCCACCCAGTATATAGGTGATGTTTCGCAGATGTGGATTCTCCACCCTGCTGCAGGTTATCTTTGTACCAGATTTGCAGGCTTGCCTAACAGCAGTTCTTCCATAGCAGCCAGATTCATTCGTAGGGGACAGTGTTTGCTGTAACACCAGGAACCTTGCAAAGCTTGCAGTTGGCACAGTTAGTGTAGCGGACAGACAGGTGCTCTGGCTGAGTGATGCGACGCTGGATACCCTCTACTGACTGGTGCTGACTTCCAGGGGCTGAGTCCCGGCTGCTACGACACTTACAACGCAGACATAGACTGCCAGTGGATCGACATCACTGACGTCAAACCAGGAAACTACATCCTCAAGGTCTGTCCCTTAAAAAAATCTTCTAATGCCTGGGGGTTTTTGGTTTTCAGTCGTCCAGTCAGTAATTCTGGCAGTGTTTTCTTGCTTGACACGATCTCTTACCATCTTCACATTGAATGACATATAAACAACACATCATTTACTGTATAGCTCACACCTCCTGGAACAAGGGTTTGCATCCCAACCTTGGCTTTGTGTGCGTGGAGTTTAGTCCAAAAACATGTGATTAAGTGAATTGGAATCTATAAATTGCCTGTACTGTGTATGCCTTGTGATGGACTGACATCCTGTCGTGGTGTGTTCCTGATTTTGCCCCTGATTTTTGTCTTTACAATTTAAAAAACTTGCAACGTAGACTTAATTAATCATTCTGATAGAACAATCACCACCTGATGTCAGGTGCCAGATCTTGTAACCTCCAGATAATTTGTTGTTTACGTCTGAGCCAGACTCACAAGTTTCCGGTTTGATCTGCAGGTCAGTGTGAACCCCAGCTATCAAGTCCCGGAGTCCGACTACAGCAACAACGTCGTACGGTGTGACATTCGCTACACCGGCAACTACGCATACACATCAGGATGTCGTCTATCCATGTGAGCACTGTGCTGTTGCCATTTCTCGACCACCTCATTTTTTATTTACGGTTAGATGGGAATTCACATTTGCTAGCTTGCATGTAATTTATTTAGCATGAAATGCCAGTGTCAAGTTAAGTTTTCAGTATGTAAAATGTGATGAAGCATCCCAAAGGTTCTTTATCCTAAAATGGAACAAAACTGTCCACGTTCCAGAGTTCCTTTGTTCGGCAGCCTTAAGCGCCTCTGGTTGCTGGACCTCGAAACGTGAAACCACTTGGATGGCATCGGACCATCAATGTGCCTGACAGTTATGCTTCCGCTGATCAGCTTAGGTGCTAAAAGCCTTTGTATCTGCGGGGCTTTGAGCTAAATGACCTGAGTCTGTCATTTCAGGTACTAAAAAGGGCAAGTGGAGACTCCCAGCCAAGGATCTGCAGAACAAATGATTGAAAACGCAGCTGTGGACACCAAAACACCACTTTATACTGGCCCGGAGACTCCTGTAATCGTGCCAGTTAGTGTTACATACCTGCATACTGGATTAACACTAATGAATAGGAATCGTTGTAGCTGAGTGTTTACAAAGCAGGAGTTGTGAACTTAATTGAACACGATTATTACATTTTATAACCTAATATTACACGTCTTCTATTACTCAAAATATTATAGGAATCGTAGTTGTATATACAAGGATTTTTTGCTGCGATATCAAGAACACCATCTTGTATTGGAATGAAATTAATCTTCATGCCACAGAGTTCCTGCTCTTCGGTAATAACTGACTTTGAGACAAAGTGATTTTTTTCAAAAATGACCACCTGAGATTTTCTGCCTATGATAAAATGTTTTTCGGCTGTTCTCCAGCCGCATGCCTAGTGTGTTTGGCTGGATGTGAGTATCTCCCCCGGTTTCTGAATGGATAATTGTGACAAGCAGGAATATTCCTGTTTTATTATCTTGTCTCTAGACAGCTTGTACATGGCGAAGCGCTTTTGTGTGAATCCCGTGACATTCAAGAAGCCATGAGAAACAAGGGACTGTAAATTGAAACGTAAACGGCCGTTTTGTCTTAATGCTTATGTGCAGAATTGTGGTACTCCCTTAAGACTTGAAGGTTATTTAAATGCCATTGATGTTAAGGCTATGAACTATAAACACATTTCTTTCACATTCTCCTTAATTGTGTAATGATACAAATGTGAGCAGCATATTGTATCTGTACATGTTTGTAAGTTAATTGTAACTAGGTAGCATTTCCTACAGCTTGGCTTTCATTGCTACAGCACAGTCTTATCTAATATACAAAGTATTACTTGAATAAACTATTAAAACATTGAATTGACAGCCAGGTTTTGTTTATTTAATTATGCTGCGACTTTGTCGCCTGACCGACTTACATCAGAGAAAAATAGTTTTACACACCCCCCTCCAGCTTATACTTTTTGGAAATTGTACAAACACAGTCCAGATGTACAATTTTAAAAATATATTTCAAACATCCTGCGTCAGACCACCTGTCTTCATACAGGGTGTTGTTCTTGAAGGTGAACTTTGCCCCTGCCACATGTGCAATGTATCACTGCTGCTGTCCAGTTATATGGAAAGCAATGAGTCAGATGTTTGGGTTTTATTGTCTCATTCGGTTCCACTGCTTCACAAGCAGCGAAACCAATTCACACCCTAGATGTTGTCAAAGGTCTATTCCTGCAAGAATAATATAGTTGATCCAGTAAAAACAAGTACATCATCCAAAATCCATATCTATCAATAAAGCCAACAAAAAACCTCTTTCATTAACAGCAATTCGTGGGAATGGACTACAAGAAATAAATCTCATGTATCAGGTTTAACTACAGTTTGAAGTTGAAATTTATGGATCTAATGCTCAGATTTAATGAGATGCCGTCAGAACGACAACAATGTATTCCCTGGTCAACCCTGCCACCCCCCTCTCCTCCTCCCACACCCTCCAACCTCTACAGTCTCTAGCTCCCTACATACCCTCTCGCCTCTCTAATAATCAAACAGTTTTAGAGCTAGTGTGTTCATAAGATCAAGTCTTTTGCAACTGTCTTTTCTGTCCTTTGCTGCCAACTAGCACTGCTGTCTCAATTTTAGTTCAATTTGTTTCAAAATGAATTCAGGTGTAGATCTTCATTCATATTGTTTTTTTAATAGAACTAAGCTTTATCAAATACTTTTAGAGTTATAACATTCACAAAGTTAATCTTATCTAGCTCTGATTTAATGGAATCCAAGGTTTCAGCTTGGTTAGTTGAGCTAAATCTGTTCAGCCTCAAGCAAAGGAGACTGAGGGGGGACATGACCCAGGTCTATAAGATTCTAACAGATTTGGATGCTGCAACCAAATAGTTACTTCAGCATTAGTTCAAATACAAGAACTCGTGGCCTTAGGTGGAAATTAGCGGGAGAACATTT
>JAODKF010000126.1:8077997-8092130 GCA_026779585.1 Mormyrus proboscirostris
AGTTCCTAAAATACCTGTCGCTTTGAGTTTAAGTAGGAGCCTCTTGTGGGGGACAACATCAAAAGCCTTTTGGAAATATAAGTAGATGACATCATAGGCCTTCTTATCATCAACTTCCTGGGTAGCTTCCTCAAAAAACTCCAACAGATTAAGTTAAGTGTCTTCTATGGTCACTTGCCCTTTGCTACCACTAAGGAGCATTGCTTCAGTTTTAGTGTGATTTGTCTCAGTTGACCAATTCTAGATCTTGTACTGTACAATTCATTTGCAAGTTTGAAATAGATCCTTCAAATGTTTTTTGAGTTATCGTTCTAATAAGGCTTATCTTCTCTTTGCTATCACTATGTGGCACTGCTCAAATTTTGGTACAATTTATCTCATTATTTGACCAGTTCCAAATCAGCTATAGATCAGCCCTACGATCCATCTGCAAAACTTGAAAAAGATCCATCAAATACTTTTTGAGTTATATCCCTAATGAGAAAGTGTCTGTGATGGTGGTGGACTGGTCTCTAAACTACTGCCTTTCCCGGTGAGGGTCGTAGTGGTAGCAATAGCAAGCAGGGCATCTTAACCCCCTTCTTCCACACTAGCCTCTTTCTCCATGTTAGTCTCTTTTCCCCATGGCTGTGAACTCTAGGTCATTCAGGATGAATCCCAGACATCCGCAAGCAGGAAGACTTTATCCTTCCAGCACCTCCTGGGTCTGCCTCAGGGTCCCTGCTAAGCGATACCCAAACCACCTCAGATTACTCTCAGTCTGAAGGAATGCCAGATCTATTTGAAAGCCTTTGGATCTGCAATCTGATCACCCTGTTGCAGAGAATGAGCCCGGCAGCCCTGCAGAGGATCTGACACCCAAGCTGGTAAGCGCTTGCAGACCTACAGCCACTGAGAAGGATGGACTGGCAACAAAATGCAGGCCGGGAATTTGATATTTTTCTGGCATTTTCTGGCCCCCTTGGTGTATTTCGCTTCTGCCCAGGGGGTCCCCCTTGGTATATTTTGCTGATCACGATCATATATGCTATATTATACAGCTGTTTACCTGGAGGATTCCTGAACTTCTCGTGACTTCAGCCCATGCCTGACCACCGGTCTTGCTGCCAATCTCATGTTTTCTCTCTCTCTGTCATCCGTAGTGCTCATACTTTGTCACTAAGTGCAGACTCTGCCCCCCCACAACCACCTGAAAAGAGCAGTGTACTCCTTTCCAAGAGAGTACCATGGCCTCAGATCTGCTGCTTCAGAGTCAGTGCTCTTGTTATTAAATACCTGCTTAGATGGTAACGTTTACATACATGTATCACTTTGTGTGCACTGATGTTTTCCACTTATGATACAAAGGGCAGTGGAAGAGGAGAATGACTTTGAATTTAATCCTAACTGGCAGAAGGTATCAAGGCTGGCATGTTGTTCCTGCATTGGACTAGATTCGCCCTGCTTTCTCTTCAGGATTAATAGGCCCAAAAACTCTCCCATGGGGACTCGACCCATGCCAATCTTTGGGAATCTTCTGCAATTAAGCCTGAGAAGGTCCCATGACGGAGATGTGGAAGGGAGAATTCAGAGAAAGGCGTTTTTAAACTAACAGACATGCTCATTCTTAGAGTGCTCAAAATATAAAGGTGCAGCAGTTCATGCAGGTATTGATTATTGTATTGAGGAGATTGTATAGTAGGATAATTGGTGTAAATGCAGATGGCAAACAACTTTTGTACAAATGCACCCCCCCCCTTCATTCCCCCACTGAAGACACCTTTAGCCGGACATATTCATTTATTGACTTTTTTCAGTAGTTGATCTATCCATCTACATTCACCATTGGTAGAATTAAGCAGAACACCATGTCCCCTGATGTCACACTGCCTCTCATTACCTCCACCTGCAGCAGAGAACCCTGGTTATCCTTAACTTTTCCACTGTAATGCATGATGAGGGCCAATGGAAGGTTCCCCGTAATTCCAACCCTAGAGATTCCTGAATAAGCTTGGCACCTTCAAGCCCATTTTGCTCATAAGAACCAAAAATGCCCTGAATTACTGGAAAGCATGTAGACGCAAGTCCCCGGATTAAAAATGTCACATTTACTGACAACTCGTTCTAAAGCCTTTTATATTACAAAATTGAGTTAATTACAATGATTTGTAATAACAAACTCAGACAATACTTTACTTTGCGATGCTCTTGAAAACATCCTGTGGAAATTCATAGGCCCGAGGTAAAGCACAGTATTGAATGTAGTTACTTTTATTATTATTGTATCATTATTACGTAGCATATTATTATTGTTTCAATGTACCTACAAATTTGACTTAATGACAATGTCAGGATCGGTGCCTGTTTGACCCTGTGTCATGTGTCTTGTCCCCATTTGGCCAGCAGGTGTCACTGGCCATCCTGTTCCCCCGTCTGTCTTGTAACCCCTCAGTCCCTAGTCGTTTTCACTACTTCCTGGGCTGTCATGTGGCTTAAGGGGCTGAGTGGTCTGCTATCATCCATATACCCCCTTTGGTTATGGTTTAGATCCAGGCCAGTGGCTTCAACAAATTGCTATTTAATGTTTGTTGTTCTCTTGGTTTATGTATTTCTGTCACAGACCCTTGTGTTTCCCCCCATGTTTTATTTTGTTCAGTTGTCCTTGTTTTAATTTCCCTTGGTGTTTTGATTTATTGTACCTGTTAATTGACTTCATTTGCTCCTTGTTATTATTATTATTATATTATATTATGTATATATGTATATTATATTCTGTTATATTATAACAGAATGTGCAGCATTTTAAAAAATAATGTGGCTGGTCCAATAAACATCATCTTGCATTGGTTGGTAATTGGTTTTGCTTTTTGTTCTCCATTTTGGGGAGTGTGAGGTCATGAGGTCATGAGGTCATAAGGTCATGTCCATAGAAACATCAGGCAGCAGCTTCATGGAGTCAAGATGTCTGAAAGATCAATTTATTGACTCAAAACCAAACTGTGTGGCTATGGTTCAAAATAAATCCAATCAATCATCGAGGCATGTTCTCTAACCTTCCTTGTGAGACAGCACAACGGAGTTCCCCAAGACAATTCCACAATTGTCTTCACACTGCATTCATAAAAGACAATGATAGAGACAATCAGTATAAATACAGCTAGTTCCGAGCATAATAAAGTAACAGCATTTCAATGGGCTAACAACACTCAAGTCATAGTAATAATTTTTAAATCACAAGAAGGAGACAGCTGGCAGCACTTAGTCGCCATGGTGCTGTTAGTTCCTCTCAGAGGAAAGTTTTGTTGCCACAGCTTGATACTGCTAGAGACATGACAATAGACAATTAGCGAATGCAGAGAGAGAGTAAATACAAAGCACAAAATACACAAAGGAGAGGGGAAAACGCAGATTATATACTAAATACTGTTTTGTGCAAAATTAAGCAGTGCAATACAGAGAACATGCATCTTTATATATGTAGCATGACACACATCACATGCAATGTGCAATTATAATGAGTGAAAAGAATATCAGCGATCTGTGCTGATGCAAATGTAGACGTTAAATGGTACATATGTTGCATTGA
The DNA here is from genome assembly GCA_026779585.1 of Mormyrus proboscirostris. Classification (NCBI taxonomy): domain Eukaryota; kingdom Metazoa; phylum Chordata; class Actinopteri; order Osteoglossiformes; family Mormyridae; genus Mormyrus; species Mormyrus proboscirostris. Next base: position 8,081,563 of record JAODKF010000126.1, read on the forward strand.
TGTTGATTACAAGCAAAAGAACCTGCTGATGAGTCTGATAGCAGTGGGGAAGAAGCTTTGTCTTGAAGCATGTTGATTTTGTGGTGAGTGATCCGAGTGGCTTGCCTGAGGGAGGCAGCTGAAACAGATCAGGCGCAGGATGTGAGAGCTCCTCCGTAATCCTTTTGGCATGTTTAGAAGCGCGTGGAATGTACAGTTGTATGTAGAATGAACGATAAAAGTTTTGTAGAATAACACTCTTAAATTCAAGAGAAACTGAAAAGTGATACACAATATACAGTGATCTTTGCAGGCCATCATATATTTACTATAGATGCACTACAGAAGAACTGCAACAAACTCCTACAAATTGACAATAATAATTAAGAGAAAATAATTCATTTGTAGCTTGGAAAAAGAAGTTGCAAATCGATTTATTAGACCATTTAAGTAGAACATTAAATTGACAGCAAAAAGTAGCATTAGGTAATAACCGTGCCACTTCACAAGTTTCTCTACACTGGTTTCTCTATACATTCGTAAAAATAAAAGTCTGAAAATCGCTGAAGTTATATAGACGGCACAAAAAAACGAGTCCAAGAAAAGTCAATAGATTACACTGTAATCACCATTAAGAAAACAGATATTTGAACACCAAAAGACAGAAAGGGTGTTCTAAATAAAAGTCACGCCATATGTTTCTGTTTAACATTAAATCTAACTGAACACAGCAGCAGTGTTTTGACTACATTACCAGGTACCCAAGTTGCAAATCTTTGCACAGAGGGTCACATAATGTTACATAACCACTGCATGCATAAATGTATCTGCATCAACTGTGTGTTGCGTTGTCAATAGGAACGCTACTCCTTTTCAGTGCAGTTACAGTGCTGCACAATGATCACACATATGAGGCACGTGGTTTGTGAAAATTGACTTTTGTCAAAAAGTGCAGAATTATTGTCCAATATTGATGCAAAATTCCTTTATGGAATATGGCATCTGATCCAAAAAGACCAATGGTTCGACAATTACTTTATTCTACCCATTATTACAGACAAAGATACTTGTAATTTATGGCAGATTTAGTGCAGTGGTTGGGTAACTGATGAACTTCATTGTAATTGTACTGATGCTACTGATACCTTTGAAATTCATATTATTTGTCTAATCTATACCCTGGTGGTTTGTCTAATCTATACCCTGCTAGTTTGCTAATTTAATGATCAATTTGCTGCTGAATTAACATGTAGGGAATATAGTAATATATTTGTATTTCTTTATATTTTTTTCCTAATTGTAACATGCATATTCCTCCGGATTTGTGTTGACAGTTATATTTGTTGTTTTCTAATATTTAATTTACCTGTCATGGTAGCGTGTTTTTGGCAAAATTTGAACAAATGAAAGAATTTTTCTTAAATTTATTTGTGGTGTAAAGTGTTCTGGTATTCTACAGAAGAAAGGGTTGGTAAGATTACTCAAAATTACAAAAGTGAAACTTATGAAAAAGATGTGATCACTTTCAGACAGGTCAATTATTTCACTTCCCCTTCACCCATTTATTTTTAATGACTAGATAATGTTGAAAAGACAACTATGTATTCCCTGGACAACAATGCCACTAAACAAAGTTACATAGGTTTTGCTGCAATTTGTCTTAAAATTTTACCAGGTCTATTCATTCATCCATACAATGTGTCTGCAAAGCCTGAGATACATCAAATACTTTTTAAGTTATCTTGCTAACAGAATCAAGATTCTGAAGCTGCCACTTTCTTTGATATTACAATGTGGCACAACTTCCATTTTGGTGCAATCTGTCTCAAAATTTGGTTGATTTCATGTAACATGTCTGTAACGTTTGAAAAAGATCCGTCAAATACTTTTTGAGTTATCGCGCTAAGGAAAGCAGCAGATCAAAATCATACATATTCCATGTCCATAGAATACAAATATTTGTCTGTGTTTTTCAACATTATTCTTTACAATATAATCTAGTGAACAACGATATAAATAGATATCCCAGGAAAGGAATTTATCACTGTTTTATCAGTTTATCACCTCATTTATTTATTAAGAAGACTGATCATTAATATTATTAAACCTTCACAAAATCATATATATTGTACATATTGCATAATTACTTTCATCCATCCATGGTCTAAACACCGATTTTATCCAATTATCGTGGTTAGGACCGCAGGGAGTCCTGGAGCTTACCGCAAGCAGCACAGGGTACAAGGGGAGGTAATCCATACATACACACAATGGACAATACAGAAGTACCAGTATGCCTAATGACATGTTTTTGATCTGTAAGAGGAAACCCACGCTACGATAAACATGTAAACGCCACGAACAGAGGGATTCGAAGGCATAACCCAAACAGGGTGGGACACCAATGTTACTCAGGGAACCAACTGACAGGGGCGTATTTATTTAATACAAAACATCAAAAAACAGCGTGACTGCAATTCCGGCTCCTTGCCACATGAGAAACAGATAGGTCAGCAGTTAATACAATTTCCTGAAAATCCAGCCTCTTCCTAATTCGTCAGACCCGAGGAAATCCACACGAAGACGTCATGTTTGGCGTCAGACGCAACTGCGATCACATGGTTTTCAAATCACGTGACCCATGGGGGGTCCGCGGTGGCTCGATTTGAACCTCTGCGTTAAGGAATCCTGGACGGAGGCGTGAGCCGAGTTTTTATTCACAACATATTGGTAACCGCGTTAATTTCAGTATGCATCCTGTAATGGTCTGTATCCCTTCTTTCCGATCGGAAGACAGCACGGTGGAGAAAGGCTACACGGTAAGACCGAATTTGCACGGAACAGTATGGAAAAAACAATCGAACTGCGGAATGTTCAGTATATTTCTGTAATAAAAACCGTGTAATTTGGCTGTAAAACAAATCATACTTCATTAGAAGGTTATGTTGCTGCTGAGCTCACAAATGGCTCTCAAATTCTGACGTGAAGGAACACTTGAGCCTAGATCAGTGATATTTCTTCATGCATGCATTTTAATTGTTATGCAGATACCTTCTGTACCACGTAGCACTACTCTTGGTTTTATTTTATTTGTTTCAAATCTTAAGTATTCCGTTTTTCTTGGTGATGTTTACATCTGTTTGAAAATGTTTGTATTATTTGTCCTTTTTGATGTTTAACTGAAAAGGAAAATATAGGGTTCAGTGTAATCTAAATATAAAGGGACCTAAATATTTATTATGATTCTTCATTCATTTAAAGCAAAGCTTTAAAGGTTGACAGCCCGACTCTTCTCCGCAATCTGCTTACTATAGGCTTTCTGGGAGCTTCCGGAGCGGTATATGCGGGTGGTGGTGGGGAAATGCAACATCCACACAAAAACCGCCACAACACCGTACTGCCTTTCTGTTTTTATTATGCATTTCAGTTGCTTGAATTTGGAGACCCTCAAACATAGCTAAATAGGGATTTAGCAACAGGTGACACGACAAAAAAAAACTTTTTAAAGTGTTAATTAATACCGAAGGCTTGTGTAAAATACTCCAAGCACCTCGTAACCTGGAACAGGGGACACCGTTCCGTCATAAGATCTGCACTCCTTATTTAGTGTGTTAACAGGGTTTACCACCATTGAGACCACGCATTTTTCTGAGCCCCCGGGATTTGGGCTACAAACGATCACTACACTAAATAATATTACAAAATGCATTCCTTATTTAGGACGTGCTGAAGCCGCATGTTTTGCTACTCGCTGTGTTATTGATTTTTAAATCCCTCACCTGGCCGGTGTCTCCGGCGGGGCCCCCGTCCCCTCCAGGTGTTCAAGATCGAGGTGCTGATGAGCGGGCGGCAGCACACCGTGGAGAAGCGCTACAGCGAGTTCCATGCGTTGCACAAAAACGTGAGTCTGCCGCCGGCTTTCTACCTTACAGTCGAGCTCCAGCAACACGAAATTCCATTTGGTATATACAGCTCTGAGTTCTCTCGGTTCATGGGCGTGCACCTGTTTCAAATATACATTTTTTTTCAAACTGCGGCCTGGTTCTTCCCTGTTTCTTATTAATGAAGGGCTTTTTCAGTCCTGCTTCTAGGAGCCTGATCTGATCTGTCCTAGCAGTGCACTTCACACCACTTAATATTTCCCATTCTTTTTGAAGGTCACTTGAGATCATCCTCCGGTTTATGAGGCACTGCCGGATAAGTCTCTGGCATTAGAAAGTTGCTGGTACTGCTGTCTAAAAATGCTGAATTTTCAAAAATATAGAGAGGTCTCTTCATTTTTCCCACAGCTGTATAACGGCTCTGTCTTGCCTCTCCTATCTAATCGTGCTCCCTGCACTAATATTATATGTGCTTTGTGTTAATTCAGTTGAAGAAGGTTATGAAGCCACCTGAAATACCATCCAAACACGTCCGCAACTGGGTTCCCAAGGTTCTGGAGCAAAGACGGCTTGGTTTGGAACAATACTTGCAGGTAAGATTCCTGTATTTCATGCACGTCTGCACATTGCTGCCAATTGTACCCTTGAAATAAATGGTTTGATTTTTATGTTTCTGCTTGCAAGTTTATTCATGAAACCCAAATACAATAATACAAATCTTTTGTATTAAAATGGTCTTTTTTAGCATGTTAGGTCAAAATTCTTTCTCTAGTTTGGTTATTTGGCTGTAAAATGTTTTATGTTATCATTAATGACTTAAAATATTGTTAATGAATATCATTGTTGTAAGTAGGGATGGGCCGATCTGCATTTTTTCAGTTCCAGTCCAATTCCAATACACTCTGATACCAATACAGATTCTGATACAAGAGCTTTTTTACTTTAATGTTTCAGTATTATAAATATATTTATATATTCATGCTTTTTAAAGTACTAAATGCAGATGAAAAATGTTTGAGGCATTTTGCAATTTGCAGTTCAGTTTGAAAATCTTGTGAGGATTTGCAAGTGGCGAATGCTTAAAATGCCCCACAATTTTTCTGTCATTGGCAACAGTGTTACTTACACTTTGTTGCGATCGCAGCCCCTCGTGTATCACAAGCTGTAGCAAGTGCGCAAACGGCCCAAGATAGCGACTTCCAAATCATCCATTGATTTTTCATATTACTCGCTCTGTCTCGCACAACTGTGTATGCTTTTAGGGGGACTTTCCACTAAACTCTACTCTTACCTCTCAAAACTTTTTTTTTTTACAACAAAATCGCTGTGCTCCTAGTTGCTGTTAAAATCGTAAAATACTTTCACTGTCAGACCTTTATCTGTTGTTTTTACGCTCCTCCTGCTGCAAAGAGGATGCACTGCACTCTGTCACTGAGTAGCAAAAAAAGCTGAGTGTCAGTGTTAACGTTCAGCTTGAATGCCACAAAAACATGGGAAAGAGCTGTCATGCGATTGATTGTACAAATCTGTTTAGCACAAAACAGCGGATACTTATTTCGTTTTTGGCTAAAAAGGTAAGTATAGGACGTGGATCGGTCACGCATGGCTGATACCCAGTCTGTCAAGTTGGTCTGGAATGGCACCAATTCAAATATCGAATCGGTGTATCTTTGGTCATAAACATGACAGAAGGCATAAGATACAGTGTGAAAGGCTTTGAGGTTTGAAAACAAGCCATGTTGATGTTATCAGTTCCAGCTTTTTCATAAATGAGGAAGTATCATGCATGAAATCTCATATTTTGTTGCACTTAATCTCTTCTGTTTTTGAACTACTTCCTCTGACGCAGAGTCCATTTTGCTTGCATCCTTAGACAATAATCATGGAGAATGACGTCCTTCCAAAGATATTTCTAGACTTTCTCAATATTCGCCACTTTCCTTCCTTGCCAAAGACGGAGAGTTGTGGGTAAGATCTAACATGGATTTTTTTTATATATTTCTTCTAATATATTTTTTTTGTAGTTGGCATGTTGTATTAGTTTGGAATCAAAACTGACCCTGATGCGGTTAATTAATGTTTTCTCTTAAAGATCCCTTGAAGCAGAATCGGAAGAATCCAGGTATGCAATATATGCAAATGATTACCAGATACAGTATGGAGGGTGTGAATTTCAGCCACAGATAGTGTAGCGATGGATATTATTTTTACCATCTCAAGTAGGAAATTCTGGATTCAAAATGTGTATACAGACATGAGAAAGGTACAGGCAAGTGTGTGATGACTGAACCCTGCCCCCCCAGTAAACTATCCCATCAGCCTGTCCTGCTGTTCCTGAGGGACCCATACGTTCTGCCAGCTGCCAATGGTAAGCCATCCCCCCCACCACCAGTGATTATTTGACTAACAGCCCTTATTTGGAAGCAGTATCATTTTAAAAATTATCCTCTCTTGTTAAATATTTTTCTTCATTTTAATGTTTTAATACTTTTCTAATTGCTGTCATATTTGAAATTGGGTATGCTTGTTTTTTCCAGATACATTTTCAAATGTGGTCATAGAGGGTGTGATCCATGGCATATTTTTCCCAGACCTGCAGCCGAGGTAGATCAGAAAGTGAGCTTCAGGACCGCTTTGGATTTTTCAGCAAAAGGGATTAAAACAACATTGCAGCACGTTAGGGCTTACATGTAAAAGTACATACATGTATTTTACCATATTCTCCTTATCCACAAAGGAGTTTTCATAACAGATGTGTATATTTCCAGCAGATGCTATAAATAATGTGAATAATGAGATGAAACTGACCCATCGATTTGATGATGGCTTTGCTTCAAATGAAACAAAACCAGCGATTCACAGTTAATTTTTCTATGAACTGACGTGCACTGTGCTAAATGTCATGCTAATCAACAGGCATGTTTTTTTTTTTTTATTATTTTTAACTCCCAAGGAAAATAATAATCTGACAATATTGTTTTTAACACAAATGAAAAATAATGGCATTTACAAGGGAACTTTCTGTGTATGATTTGATGGTTATTGTTGTTAAGAACACATGGGTTGATGCTCCTGTGTGACGGGAGCTCTGGTCTCCAGTTGAAGATGTCAAGTTGCAGCAGCTTGCCTGATGTGTTTTGGGATCCATTACACTTACTCACTTGTTTTGTAAATGTGTGAGAATCTGTAGTCAAACACCAGTCAAAGTTCCACACTGAAGTTCACCAAGTGACGCGATAATTTGTTGGAACTGTAATACTCATACGTGGTGCTGCTTTTGACACGCACTAGTTAATTAGTCCTAAAGGAATATGTTTGTCACCCGTGCACATCCGGGAGATGGACGAGCACTGTTTCTTGTTTTAGGGACTGCATTGTGGAGCCCTGAGTTGATGTAATGTCACAGTTTGTATCTGAGAAGTTCGTAACAGATGTTGTAGATGTGTGGTTTCATGGACACATGCGACATTGCTGATCCATTGGCATGTTGTGTGTCTTTTAAAAGGTCATAAAAAGTGATATTTCAAAACACTACTCTACTGACATATCTTACACTCCAACATTCTTGTCCCCACCTGGTAATGTTCCCTTTCAAAGGGACAGGTACGATCCGTTATCCTTGGGACACTGACGTGATGTGATGCTTATGTACCCAAGATTAACATTTAACTTTTAGCACTTTACCCATGTGCAGGACCATGTAAAAGTGAATAAATGGAAGAGAGCAATAAAATATGTATTGCCTGTATTTTTTGGGAAAAGCTGTTTTAAACAAAATGTCTCAATTCTGCATGTATGATACATTTATGTGAGAGATAGCATTTTTTCCAGTCAATAAAGGCAGAAAACTAATGATATTCTGTCTGCTTTTTGCTATTCTGCTTTGGATAAAAGTGTCCATGAAATAAGTAAACAACTGCTTGTTTTTAACAGATGTTTTTACACAAAGCAGAGTCCCCTTTTGAGAAAGCAGGGTATAGCCAAGTTCCTGGGGTAGTTGGGGTTTCGAGCTTTGCTCAAGTGCCCAGTGCTGAAATCACTCTACCAACCTGCAACCAGCAGCCTTCTAATCTCAGGCTCACCCTGATCCACTGAGCCACAAACTACCCCAAAACCTCGGCATGGATACAAGCTTGAATCTGGGTCCGGCTGCACTACAACAGCGATCACAATTAACTGAGCCAGCCAACTCTTTGGCTGAGTATCTACTAATGATTAAGATATTTCCAACTATTACTGAACTGTAAAACAATTTATTGTCCAATGATTTCGGTGACTCTAAATACAGAAAATAATACTGTATTAATACCATACCGTCCATACAATACGTATCGTCAATAAATTTTCGTAAGAAGCAAAACACTGATCCTTAGGAGTTAAACCGCTTCTAATCGTGTATGCGACCTAGCGCCATCTATCGGTTGGCAAGTATTTGGTCGCTACAGTGCGCGTGCGTAGGGCTGCTCATTTCTTCTACTTCTATAGTGCCATGGACGCACAATGCGGGGACGTTTCGGATTTAAATGTCCCCGAAAAGTACTTCAGTAACAGCGCAGTGGAGTCCAGACGTCCTTCCGGCTCGTTTGAGAAGGGACAAGAGGAAACATCCGATGTATTTGGGGATTTACTGGAACTGCCGGTTGAAATAACTGAGAGACGTCCCACATGTGTAAGATGTGGGTAAGTTTGACGAGCATTTCCGTATCCTATAGTAAACACCCCTCCTATTTTATAAATGTACCATTCCTGGCATCTTTCAAGCAGCCATCAGTAATGTGATTTTTTTAAAATTAGACGGTAAATCGTTATATTTCCTTCATATTACTACATGAAGTTATCCGCGGTATCCGCTTTATGCTTCTAGGATCGCAGTGAAATAATACTGTTTTGCAGATTAGGTTTAACAATGACCTCATCAGTCAGCGACGATCGAAACTGCGACGGGCACCTGGCGTCCGTCGGTCATAATAAATTATCTGTTTTTTCCTAGTTTAGAAGAAAAAGACATAACATCTTAAATTAAATCTATGTTGAATACTGCAGTTTAAAATGAGATTACCTTCATTAATCCCATGAAGGGCGTTACTGCAGCAGTTATAAACTGGATCGGACAATACATGCAACGGAGCTCAGTATGAAGGGACATTATGTATACACACGATGTACTGTATATTAAATAGCACCCAGAGTCTCAGACCTGAGACCCATTTGAATATGTAAACATAGACCATGGTTCAGTGTGAGGAGACAAGCCACATAGCAGTAATAATAATGACGATGATAGCAGCAGTAACAGTAAGTAGTAATAATAATGATAATATGACTAATAGTATGTAAAATCTCCATTTGTTTGCTGGTTATAGTGTTTGCTCTGCCATTACATAAATATTTCCCTTTAAAACTATAATTTTTACTCCTCCCTTCACTCAAGGCGACCTCAAAAAGTGTGCCTGTGTCCCTTTCTGCCGGCGCGGCCCCTAGAGGTGTCCACATGCCTGTACATTGTGCAGCATCCAGCAGAGGTGAGCAGACCACCGTCATGTAAGGGGTCGTAATGCACATTTCACTAGCAGGACCTTTTTATTGTGTTTGCCATGATCCATCCAGTGATTGAGAAGCAAACATCCGCGTCTCTGCATTTTCTCCCCAGGAGAGTCGGGCACTTCGAACAGTTCCACTTTTAGCCGCTTCACTCCCCCCCGGGAAGTGCAAAGTTCTAGTTGGGAGGAGGTTTAGTGCAGAAAGGTAGGTGGACACATTTTACTCACTATAAGACACAGATCTACTGTTCTTCCATCTACTTGCTCACGGGGACATTGTGCTAAATTGCTGCTTTTGCAAGTGTTTGAGAATCTTGGTTTGATTTAGAGTTTGTATCCAGTTGTGTGACAGGATCCATGGACAGCTACCACACACCTCCAGGGCTTTGAGCTTGAATTCTGTCTCTGCTCTGTGTGGAGTTTGGGTGTCCTTCCCGTGTCACAGGCGTTTTCTCCAAAGACATGCAGTTAGGCTGATCTGCACCTCCAAATTGCTAATATTATATGTATGAGCATGTTACCTGCAATGGACTAGCATCCCCTGCAGGGTAACACCCCAGCTTCATGCCCTATGCCTTCTGTAACCCTCACTGGGAAACACTGCTTGCTACAAAAGACTTGTGTTAGTGTCTCTTTGGGAGCCATTGTTGCATTTGATTTTGTGGAAGCAATGGAAGATAAGACATAAAATAAAATTAAAAAGTCATGAATCAGTTGATATGCCTTGTGCTGGTAGCCTCCGGGATCAGCCTCAGACCCCCCCGACCCTGAAAAGGACAAGCGGTTACAAAAGATGGATGGATGGATAATCAGTGTATATCGTGACTGAAATACCAAAAACCTTGTACTTTTTGGGAGAGGGTAACTTAATTTGGATGAGATTGAATTCTGTTTCAGCCAAAAGCAGGCTTTCCATCAGGCACTTTGCATTGTTTCATCCCCGGGCCGCGTGACAGGAACCCTGAGCTGGCCGCGGTGTGTCGCGACCCCCGCACGCTCGTCCTGTACCCAGGCCTGGATGCGGAGAACCTGGAGGACATGGAGAAGGAGCCCTCGACCTCGGCGCACAACATCATCATCATCGACGGGACGTGGAGCCAAGCCAGAGACATGTTCCTCCGAAATGCCCTCTTCCGCCGATTCGGCAGTGTTCGGCTTTTTCCGAAGT
>JAODKF010000126.1:8092230-8116140 GCA_026779585.1 Mormyrus proboscirostris
TTACTGAAATGCCCCCCCCCCGTCACAACAGATACTCCAGGTCTTGCCCCATAGAAGCATAAAGTGTAGGCACGCAGTGTAAGTGCAGGTACCCCTAACACTCTAGGGTTGCACTGTGTTTCTATGATTTCTTGGGGCTTCACCGTTAGAAACTCCTGTTATGTGAAGAGTTCAGCCCTAACTTCGTGCTTTTCAGGCTTAGTACTTTAATGACCGTTACGAGCCGGCGGCTTTTCATTGGTTGAGCTTCCGAGAAACGTGATGTGAGCGCGGTGTCCGCCTTTGCCTGCAGGTGCAGCTGCGAAGCGCTCTGTCCAGTCAGTACGTGATCCGTACACAGCCGACCAACATCTGTCTGTCCACCTTGGAGTGTGCGGCGGCAGTGCTGTCCATCGTGGAGAGGAAACCAGCCATACAGGAGGTGTGCAGCACACAGGCCCGGATTCTAAAAGGCCTTTCACATGTGTCGCGTCTGTCTGCTAAAGGCTTCAGCTTTTGTTTGTCGTGGTCATACTGTGAGGTATTATGCAGCCCAAAAAAAGACATACAAAAAAATTGACCAATAAGCCTTCCACAAATTCACAGACAAAATATTGGAAGTGGGGCAGTGCAGTGGTTAGCACCGTTGCCTTCACCAGGGTTCGAGTCTCCGACATGGTTCCGTCAGGGTGGAGTTGGCATGTTCTCCCCGTGTCATCGTAGGCTTTTCCTTCTGGTACTTCAGTCTCCCTCAGTAGTCCACTCCATGCTGAGGCAAATGTGTGAGTGACTGGTGTGTGCGTGAGTGACTGGTGTGTGCGTGAGTGACTGGTGTGTGCGTGAGTGACTGGTGTGTGCGTGAGTGACTGGTGTGTGAGTGAGTGACTGGTGTGTGCGTGAGTGAGTGACTGGTGTGTGCGTGAGTGACTGGTGTGTGCGTGAGTGACTGGTGTGTGCGTGTGTGACTGGTGTGTGTGTGTGTGACTGGTGTGTGCGTGTGTGACTGGTGTGTGTGTGTGTGTGTGCCCTGCAATGGATCGGTGCCCCATCCTGGGTTGTTCCCTGCCTTGCTCACGTAGCCCCCAGGATAGGCTCCGCCCCCCAACCCAGAATAGGATGAGAGGTTCCAGAAAATGGATGAATGGATGAATATCGGTAATGTAAAGAATTCAGATATGAAACCCTTAAAAGTAGAGTATATATTGAAAGAGGCACAATACACATGATAAATATCCCAGTAGTGATGTCAGTTTGGGGGGGGCAGATGTATTCTGAGCGTTTCCTTGGCAGTGATTTGCTTGAGACACATGGTGTGGAAAGTGACCTTTAACCCTGCACCCTTCCCTTCCCCACAGCAACTGTTGCGGCCGCTGCAGGCTCTGTGCACCTTCCAGCTGCAGCACGGCGCCCAGGTGCATCACAGCAAAGAGCAGCTGCTGAGGACGGGCAGGTACGAGAAGCCCATGCCCAAGAACCGGCGCAAGATCAAGCGGATGGAGCAGCTTATCTCCAATCTCAACATCTAGAGGATGGGTTTGGGCTGGAGACCTGCCTGACTCCAACCTCCACATTCCTGGACACCACAGACCATACAGCCAATGGACCAAACTCAACACCCTGCTAAATAACAAGGGTCTGTGTCCAGGAACGTGAGCTGTTTGGACCTCACCCCCAGCCCCAACAAATGGGCAGCGAAGCAGAAATGATTTGCCTAGCAGGGGAATCCACGGCCTTGTTGACGTTTCTCTGGGATGGAGATAAAATGAAGTATTCTATGTTTTGCTGTTTTGCCACTGTGAGATACAGAAACACAGAGTCCGTTTGCCGTAAGAGAATTTTTATGTAGAGTCCGATTAAACAAAAAGAGGAAGTTTGTGGGCTCTGACCTTTGGACAGAGAAGTATCTACTTTCTGTACACAGCTTCGCTCTTGCGAGAGACGGTTGAGCCCAGCTGAGCAACACTGTTTGCGTTTGAGCAAAGCTGAAACAAAGGCAGTTCTTTTGATTGTTCTTAAAGCATTGGCGACCTGCACTGTAGGGTCCAGGTTACAGATGAAGCTACTGTTATCTTGTGGTGGGCAAAGTGTCAGACGTCCCCGGGGCCTCTGTCCCTCTTTTACTCACTCTGGAATACTGTAACGGTCATGGCCCCCATTTCAGAACACGCTGTTCCTTTGCTGCTTGTTAACGGTTCCAGAGTGCTGATGTGTGTTAAGTATATGTTAAGTACATGGTTATATATTCCTTTTATGGGGGAGGCTAAAAAAAACAACAGCTTTCACTTCATAATTTAATGTCACAAGGAGTGAAAAAAAAAACAGTGAAACGCTGACCTTGAAAAGAAAGGCAGGAACATCAGTACCAGATGTGAGGACGTTACGGGCCGTTGGCGTACGTGAGGGATCGTACAGCCCCCGCACCACTTGGAAGATATTTAATAAACTAGACTGACTCACTGGGGTGGCGTAAGTCTGTGATTCACCTGGAAATGACATGAAGTATTTTCTGTGTGACCATCCACACACCGTGTAACATCCCCAGGGATGAAAAAAGACCATCTGCATATTAATATCTGGGGCTGCAGACTCTGGGCTATTGATCTGCACCCTTGACACTCTGGTTAGGTGCTTTTAGCACCTTACCCATAATGCATCAGTGTGAGCCTTGTGACACACTAGATAAGTGGTTAATGAAAATGGGCGCATAAGCTAATTACTTCCGCTGCTTGCTTAAAATTTACCCTGTCCTTTTATGGTAAGACAACCAACGAATGCAAACTATTCTGTATATCATGCTACCTCAAAACAGCAGAATATCAATGTCCATCTCAAAGCTTTTCCATCCTCCCAAGCAGCAGCACAGGTACAGAATCACTGATGAAACAAGAACAAGTATGTCAAGCGCCATGTGAACAGACCTGTTTTATTGACACACACACAGAGACCAGTGTGCAATGGTGAGTGCGGTGAACTGGGTCATAGTATGACAGCATGGGCTTCATTAATGCTACGTGACTGCTGCAGCCCCCACCTAAGCACGCGGGAGATCAAAGCAGCAGGGAGGATCCAGGCCGAGAGGGAGGGAGGGCCGCCGCGATATAAGGCCACTTTGGGCAGTCGCTCAGAACGCTAATGCTATCAGTGAGGATGCAGATCGGACGGTTACTCCCTCAACCTGGCACATGTCACCAAAGGTTTAACACTGTTAAACAAGGTTTCTGCTTCATATATCAAGAATTTCCACCCCGTGATCAATAAAGTTAATCTTATCTAATAACAAGTACTAAAATCAGTATTACACCTCACTAGGGTTTCGTAAATTATTTATGGAATTAAACATTGGAGAAAATGGCAAAGAAATCAGAGACACTCTGTACTGATGGAACTGGGAGAGCCTTCAGAGGCCTGGGGTTACTGCCCCTCTCATTCCCATCCATTTTACCTCGTGTATGAAAGAGGAAACTTTTGTGAAATCTGTAGGAGATTTTTAATGTAAACAACCAGACTAGTGCAGACCAAACAGCTCTCCTCTTTCAGAAATGACACACTCGCAAAACCGACGCTGAAATCATTGTGCTAAAAAGACATGGTTGAACCAGAATGTTTCAGTCTTGAACCCTTACTGTGTAAAGACACTATTCCATTACCCTTAAAAATACCTATTGCTGAATGGGTACAATTAAATTACCCTTCAAATAATGAAACAGAACATGGCTCGAAGAGGCAGCCCTCCTCATGGATGAAGGTGGGTCGTCCCTGAATAATTGCAAGGCACTGTTCGTGTCTAATATTATCCTCCCCCAACCTGCATATCCTTAGCACCCCCTGAACTGCCCCTCTGCACCTACAGCTCGCTCCTCAGTCTGCTGTGCAGGTTCTCCTGATCCACCTTGGCCTGCAGACCATGCCACTGATGGTGTGCCAGCAAGGCCAGATTCCTTGCCGCGATGGCACTCATCTCCATGGCACTGGCCGCCCACTCTATTGCATTCAGGTAGTACAGGTGATCGTGCAGGATAAATGGTGGCTTGCGGTGCGGAGGGCTGTAGGCGGGATACGCAAGCCACGGCTCTTCTGATACCATGTCCCAGGAGAGGAACATCTGCCTGAGCTGGTCCTTCGAAAGTGGTTGGGGAGAAAACACCTTCCACACTTTCTTGACACTAGCTGGGGGACGGACGTAGCCGTCCGGGATGTGGACTGGGTCGAGGGAGCTCAGACTGTTGATAGCCAGACCACCATGCTCTTTGGTGAGGATATCGGACATCACGAAGTGCGAGGGGCTCTCGGTACTCCCCAGGAATGACACGTTGAGGATGCCGTGGACCAGAGTGCTGACTGTCTGCTGGTAGCGTCCTGGAAAGTAAGAAGGGATTGGCGGAGAAAAGCCCGAGAAGGCAATCTGGGAGAGACCTTGGTGGAGGGGCGTGGCCACAATGACGATGTCATACAAAGAGTAGGCGGAGCCAGACTCCCCAGTGTAGCTGACCTCGAATTGAGGCACTGTCCCACCTGCAAGGGAGGGGGGAAAGGGCTAAGAGAGAATTAAGGTGGGGTCTCCTAATGCAGTGTGGGGAACAGGACAACCAATTCTAATAGTCATTTGAGGCATTTATATGTTTAAAAGTCATTGATCTTCCATGCAGGGACATGCATCATGCAACAAAATATGCTTTTCCTTTAACTTTTGTACTTTTTTTGTGCTGAACACAGTAATTATTTAAATGACTAATTACTTATAACAATACAAAAAACCAACATGGAATCTCTTTCCAGAGACCTCTTGGGACATCATGTGAGCTTGTGATATCCTGATCGCCCATCACCCCCAAGGGAATTTAGCCTCGGAGGGGGGGCTCGGGGCAAGGCCTCCCGCTGCGGCACTCACCCGCCCTGGAAGTCCGCATCTTTCGGGCGATACCCGTCACCCGTGCCGGGATCAGCTCAGCTTTGCTGTGGTACAGGAGCCCAGAGCAGACCATCTTGTTCCCCTCATCCACGGCCCACAGCCCCGAATCTGCCCCTGCCAGGGAAACTGCACCTGGGAGCAAGAAGCAGGTCAGGACCTCTCAGCAGCGTGCTTCTGATGGACACGCAGAAGGGGTAAATGTAAAACAGATTAAATACCATAAAAGGCTCTTCTGAAATCAAACACGTAACAGTATATCTGAATCAAAACATTTGAATAAGACAAGGCATTTATCAGGCTTGCTAGTGAGCGGAATGATGGCTCTGAGGCTAAGGTTATGTGTCAGGAATTGGAAGGTCGCTGGTTTGAATCCCATGAAGGAGGTCCTCCAACGTACAGGGATGATGTGGGGGCTGGTGGCAGGATTGGCACCCCAACCACCATAAACCAGTGTCACACTGGTGCATTCGGATTAATGTGATGCTGAGGTGATGTCCATCACACGGCTGCACTCAGGCTCTCACCCCTGAGGTGGTTTGTCGGGTAGCGGCTGTGGCAGCACCTATAAACAGCACATGCTCCTTACGTCTCTCTCGTTATACTCTATATCCTCCCTAATCGAATCTGGCCCTCGATTCCAAATCCAGGCCTTGTTTTCAAGTCTCCCAGGTAGTTATCTTAATAATTTCTGGCTCTAATTGGCCAGAGGCTTCACAATTGGCTCTCAGGTAAAGGAAAGCTGGAAAAACAGCAGTGCTCGGCCCTTGAGGACCGTGATTTGAACAGCCCTGCTCTATATGGACAAAAGTATTGGGACACAATCACTGAATTCAGGTATTCCATTCAGACCCAGAATAGGTAATTCTAAAGAGCTCAGTTAATTTAAGCCCGATATTGTCACAGGATGTCACCTTTTGTGAAATTTCTTCCCTGCTAAATATTCCACGGTCAGCTGTAAGTGAAATTACTGCAAAGTGGAAACAGAGATTTAGCCATGAATCGGCAGACCACGTAAGGTAATAAATTACCGTCGCTGAGTGCTGAGGTGCATAAAAGTCGCCAGCGCTCTAGTGACTCAATAACTGCAGTTCCAAACTACTTCTGGTATTGACCCAGCATGAAAACTGGAGTAGGGTGAAGCCCCTTAGTTCCAGTGAAGGGAAGTCTTAATGCTTCAGCTTACCAAGACATTTTGGACCATTCTATGCTTCCATCTTTGCGGGAGCAGATTGGGGAAGGTCCTTTTCTGTAACTGCATGACAGTGGCCCAGTGCACAAAGCAAGGTCTACAAAAACATAGCTGGGTGAGTTTGGTGTGGAAGAACTTGACTGGCCCACATAGAGCCCTGACCTCAACCCAATCAAACACCTTTGGGATGAAACAGAGCAGAGTCGCATCCAGCATTATTGCCTGACTTCACAATTGCACTTCTATAGAAATTGGCAAAAATTTCCACAGACACAGTCCAAAATCTTGCGGAAAGCCATTTCAGGAGAGTGGCAGCTGTTATAGCTGCAATGGCGGGACCAGCTCCATATTGATGCCTATGGATTTAGAATGCGGTGTCATAAAAGTTCTAGTGGGTGTAACGGCCAGGTGTCCCAAAACTTTTTGTCTATATTGTGTATATAATAAAAAGGTAAAACAATTATATCTAACCGAAAGTGATCGTGCTGCACCTCCTTCATGCAAAATTTCTGCCTAAATGCAGTGAACTAGCTGACACCAGGTCAGAGGGCCTTCAGACTCCAAAAACTCTGATGTGGAGGAGTGTGAGGAAATGACAGAGCCCTGAATAAGCAGAGCAGACCAAGAAAGGAGAAGCTGCCGGCAAGATGAGTCATTATACACAGAAACTAGTGTGTCACCACTGGCCATCTGAAGGGAAGATGCTGCAGTTCCAAGAAAGGGCGTTTTCCAAAGACCATTAACCCCAGCATGGGCGTCTGCTCCTCTATTGCAAAATTCCAAATTAAGCTGTGAAACAGTTTTAGAAAATAAATTTTGTTTGAATTATAGTGAACTGAAGAATATGTAAAGGAGGTTACAGTTTTTTGCAACCAGACATCCACTAACGTTTTCCCTGGTCTAGTAGACTAGACAGAATGCCATTCAATCGGACGGTTCTCCGTGGCTGATCCCATCCTGACCTCCTACCTACAAAGGCGTTGATGCGGACACTCTGCCCGTAGTTGACACGTGTGACCGGAACCACAATGTCATTCACAAAGCTCTGTGAAAACCCCGCCTTCAGCATGGCTTCCTCGAGGGTCTTATTAACCATCTGGAGGAATTCATCTCCACCCATCGCGTGCAGAAGTTTTTCCAGCGAGGTGAAGGAGTAGCCATATTGCTGGTACTGGTAGATCCTAGGTAAACAGGACAGAGCAGAAAAAATGGGGAAACTAAGGTTGTCACATCGATTAATAATTACATAATATACCCATTAATTGAACGATCAATCGATTATTATGTGTAATATATGCACATACACAAGATATAATATTTATACATTATATATGTACCAATTGGCATGAGGCAGAAACTACCCCTGTAGATGCACATGCAAATGTCACATGGGAAGAACCATGAAGGAAGAACCAGCTGGTTTAAGAAAAAAAGTCACGCTTTTACATTTTCTCTTTGTCATAGGAAACAAAACTTATGAAGCCTTGCAATTTTAATGACGCTCCTTCAATTACATAAGCTAAGGAAAAATAAAAAAAATCAGTCTAAAGTTTGCTGCCCCTGCTTTTGCATGAGCTCTGCAGGTTCTTTCTGAGCCAGTCAGTCATTCTTGTCCTTGCTGTTGGACTCACTGTTGGTGACCCATAGACAGTGTGGGATTCCACAGAGGCGAAGTTAAGCAAAAGCAAGTGATTCACCAGCATCGTTTTGTGTCTGTCGGCACGACTCAGAGCAACACCAGCAACGTATTTGACTCCATTAACAGGCAGGTTCTACTCAAATATCACCATGTGTACTTTATCTAACAACATTCCACCCTATTTTTATAAGCATAATACATTCACAAAATAAATGGTTATTAATTATGTACCGTATTAAGTAGATGAAGGAGCTAAGCGAAGGGGCTGACCTTAGTTGTAGATCTTACGATATAGGAATCATAGAAGGTAAATGAAGCTACATAATTTAAGTGACGACAAAGACAGGATAGGCTACTCAGAGAGGCTAAAGGAGACTTGTACTTATTTATTGATAATTTTATTTTATTCAGTGGATGTCATCTTTTAAGATGTCACACTGCAGTCATGCCGTTGTGATATTTAAGTTGCATTTTCATTCACTTTAAATGTGAAGTGCTCACACCCAACAGGCTTTGCACTGTTTTTACTTGGACTCTCCTCCACTACGCTCCCGCTTCCTTACAGTACATGGAGTAATTGCAAAGGCAAATTATTTAATGCTTTAAAAGAATGAGTGATTGTTGTGTCTGCTCTAGATATAACCTGGAGCTTGGATTTGAGAATTCTTGAAATGATGTTTTTTGATGATGTCTTTGTATAAATTAGCACCTAAAGAGCATTTAAGTAATAATTAGCCAGTAATGTCATTAATCAGACAGGATAAAGAGAGCAGCAATAAATACTCTATGCCAGGGCTGTTCAAATCACGGTCCTTACAGGCTGAGTCCTGCTGATTTTCCAGCCTTCCTTTGCCTGTGAGCCAGGTATGAAGCCTCTGTGGCCAAGCAGAATCAGTAATGATTAAACTAACTACCTGAGAGAACCGAAAACATGGCCTGGATTTGAAATCGAGGGTCAGATTTGGGGAGCCCTGCTCTATGCCAAATGAAAAATTTTGAAGCAATTCCATCCCATACTTTGGACCAGAGAGACTTACATATCTCACAGCTCCCCCTTGTGGTCTGGAGTGAAGGAAAATTTAAAGCCTACAAAGTAAAGTTTAAAAGGCTTGTAAAAGTTCTAAAAGCCTTTCAGGCCCCATAAACTGTGTGCTCCCCAGCTGGTACCTCATGAACTTGTCCAGCATGCCCTCCACCCACATCTGCATGCGCAAGAAATTGAAGCCATATCTCCACAGCATGCGGAAGAAGTTCACGATGACCCAGTCACTCTCCTCGAAGATCAGCTGCTCTCCATCAAAGATGGCCATCTTGGAGGGGACATCCTTGCGTGGAGAGAGCCCTGGGGGAACGAGCTTACGGCTCATGCATATGCACGCTTTTACAGGATGGTACACAGCGGCACGCGTGAGGCGGAGGTACGTGTCACACTCACCCAGTGTATCCACAAAGTGTTTCATGTGCAGGTTCAGAGGATGGATGACAGAGCCGCCAGTCTCATAGCCCACATCTCCGACCTTTGCGGTTGCCAGACGCCCCCCCACTGTCCCAGCCTCAAACACGTCAATTTTAATCCCTGCGCCAAACTCCTGACGCAAGAAATAGGCTGTGGCTGTACCACCGATGCCGGCTCCAATCACAGCTGCAAGAAAACAGTGATATTGCACAAGTGTCTAGTCACAGTCCACACGAAAAGATAATTCAATGTAATTAATCAAGTTAAACATTTACCCCGAGTGATAAACTTATTGTGTTGGTTAACCATATACGGTTGCAATATTCAGGAAGTTGCTATATAAGGAACTCCAGAAAACAAACCCAGCATTTTGAAAAGGTAACTATACGTTATTATAAGGACTGCAATTATTAGTTGCAACCAATTGCTGGGGGAAAACGTGCTGGCTCTGGCGGCTAGGGTGGCAGGCTGGATCGTACCGATGTTTTTGGGCTGTTCCCTGAGTTCAGGAGCGGAAGCCAGACCGCGACGACCGGTCAGACACAGCCCCAGAAAGAGTAGCGTCCGGGTCTTAAAAAGTGTCGATAGCATCCTGAGTTGGCACCCACTTTAATTATAAGACTAACGTCTGAGGAAACAGAAATCATAACAAATGACTATTAATAAGCACAAGAGGGGGAAATATATTAAAGCAATACATTCCGAGTGTTTGATAAACAGGTGGCATGGAAGTAAATGGATAAATAAGTCTACTCAGTTATAACAAAAGTTTATTGCTGCACCTAAACCCGGTTGACGGTACCGGGAGCACGCGCCGGCTCTCACTCGTCCTCCCCTTTTACAAACCTTAACTTCGTGCCTCAAATCGCCATCTACAAGACAGCAGAACCGCCAACTATCAGGCACCTAGCGTGACACTCATGCCTTCCGACTCTTACGCAAGGAATCTTACTGCAAGACTACATTATTCCATTATAAACCTAAAATTAGTTACATCAAAAGCATTGAGGCAATTTGAAAACGTTACAGATTATTTACAAAGGAATACAACTCTTACATAGATGTAAACGCGTGTACATGCGTGTGCAGACTTCTTTCGAATTAAAAAAATCTCACTCCAGCCAGCTGCCCAAAGTTGGCAACCCTGGTGTAGCAATTCAGCCGCGGCTGCAAAGTTAAAACACTTCATGCTATAGCTAAGCGCCTCGCTGAAAGTGTTGGACGGACCATTTCCAACATAAAAATTACGTCGGTATGAAGTCTATAATCCTTCGGTCTCTAAACAACTCAAGTCGTGCAGATTAACATCGACAGCCTGCAAGTTTACAGTTTAAGTAGAGGACTAACTTCCAATTAATAACAAGTGGTAGCGTCGACAAAAGACTGATGCTGACCATTTCCAGGGAGAAAACCGTCTTTTGCACGGGAGCAGCTAGCTGCAAGACGAGCTATTAGAACAAACAGTGAAGAATAACTTCTGTATTGGAACAAAGAAAACTTCCGTGTTCACTGTTAATTAGGGTAAAGGCGAAGTTGTGCCGTTTGTGCACACCGTGTCACGCAGACATCAGCTGCTTGAACCACTGATAGACGTCGCCGCGTTTACCGACTGGGCACAGTAACATGTAAACAATCTGAAATAGACTGAAAACGACTTTTTGCATCCAGATTATAAATGTGTTAAATAGACTTGTTCTGACATGTGACATATTAGCAATATGTAATGAAAACATAACAGTATAGCTATAGTGTGACAAACACAACCATTCAGTGGGTTCTTTTCCGTCTGTGACCCGGAAGCGGAAGTGCGGTTATCCCCTTCATTTTACAGTGGTGGCTGCTGCTGCTGAAGTTCATGCTTCCGAGATGAGGTGACCTTACCGGCAGAAGGAGCTGCTTGGTGAATGAATACAAGCCGGATTTCATAAAAATCACAAATGCTCATCTGGAAAATACAACACTAGGCACAAGATCTTTAGGAAACGCTGGAAGTTATTGTTAGTAACTTGAACTGGAGTTCCAGGCTGTGTTGTCAGCTAATTTTGTAAGCTTGTCAATTAATTGGTTTGTGGTATCGCCTTGGCTCCGAGATGGCAGAAGCGCAGCAAGCTCGGGTACAAACGGCGGTAGAGAATATGGTCGAAGGTCTGGAACGTGAACACATACGTAAAATGCAAGTGAGTGCATTCGTACAGGGGCAAACTGTATATTTATTCACTGATCTATATTCTTTTTTTGTATAAAACATGTGAACGTTAAATATATACTGCTGCTTATAACTTCGCAGCGATGTATAGATATCACCGGTGAGTTGTTTATTGCTAGGATGATACCGTAGTGTATTTTATGCCTCAAGGTGAGATACCTTTCAGGGACGTGAATGGAAACCGAAATCTCCTGGTTATACATGGGCATACCTTTTGTTATAAATAAAAATAACGGCTCTTTGTGTGCAGATTTAAGATCCGTTAATGGTTCCATTATTGTGAGATATATATATATATATATATATATATAAAATCTGAGCTTGCTGAACACGCTGTCCATGTGCTGGGCCTCAGTGTTACATTAAAGTCAAAGAGGTCTTTAGGGGGAACTGAACGTGATGTATATATCTATATGGAGTTGATTTGTTGCCAGGCTTGTGTTCATACGACATCTCTCTCTATGACCAGGGTCGCATGTTCCGGTGCAGCGCTGAGTGCTGTGAACAGCCGTCACAGTCTATGCAGCAGGTTCACCATTGCATAGAGCGCTGCCATGCCCCCCTGGCACAGGCCCAGAGCCTAGTTACCACCGAACTAGAGAAATTTCAGGTAAACCCAGCAACCACCTCTCACATGCTTCTGTTGTTGGGATTGGTGCATCAAACTGAACCACCACCAAAGATGCTGCAGTGACACATTTCAGTTACAGCCAGTTAGTCCCAGGTGGGATTGGATAAGGTGCACAAAGAGCAGTGAATGGTTAAACGGAAGAAGCCCATGTTCTGCCCTCACTGCTAGCTGGGCCATTGATCTCTGGTGCTATGGGCCCACTGGAGAATCTTATTGCTTTGTGAGGCGTGGAAAGCACCTGGAAATGACGCTGAAACATTAACCAATGGAAACCAGAAATCTAGAAAACGGTACAAAATGTTTTTGTACAAAAGATTTGGTTATTCGAAATGCATAATTTTTAATAATTGTTTTGCAAACTGCCAAAAATATGGACTTCCTGCTAATCCCTCAAATGATGTAATGTGAGTTTCCCATCATGCCTGAGCCCAACCCCAACTCTGCTTCCCGCCCAGGACCGCCTGTCCCGCTGCACCATGCACTGTAATGACAAGGCCAAGGACCTGTTCGACTCGGGGACCAAGGAGCCAGCAGTCCGGGCGGCCATGGAGCGCTGTGTGGGCGGCTGTGTAGACGACCATGTAAACCTGCTTCCCAGCATGACACGGCGTCTGAAGGACAGCCTGGGGGCTATACCACAGTGACAGGGTCCCACGGGTGGGGAGGGCTGACCGGTAATTGGACATCCGAGGCACTAGGGGGCACTAGATAGGAGGGATTGAGGAACATCTCTGTGACCCGGAAGAGTCTGTGAGGAATCAAATGCTTGCACTCTAATGGGATGAGAAGTGGTGTACCCTCCCCATTATGGTACACTATCCATGTGCCCGGGCCTCAATGTCACATTAATGACAGAGATGCTAGAGGAGCTCAACCAGAAACTCACCACGAGGGTATAGATGAGTTAACATTCTGTGGATTCTGTCTTGGCTTTAAGACTGCTATACATGGCCTGACCCTGGGCCTTGGAGAAGACAATGCTTTAAGAACAATCCTGACCATAGCTGTAGGTACTCAGCACATTCTCCAAGCTGTGACATTTGTGGTTCTTTTGTAAAATGGAAATAAAATTAAGGAAACAGTCCAGTCCTGTATTTGTATTTTATGCCAAGATATACACTGCATCATTTCAGTCAGTGACTATTCCTACTCCCTGAGCAAATGAAGGATCACTAGATCTGCAGTGCTGGCTTGATGGTTAGGGAAGCGCAAAAAAAATAAAAAAATTGCAGGATCAAATCCCCCACCAGCAAGTTACCACTAAGGTACTCTGAGCAAGGTACCGTCCCCAAGCACTGCTCCCTGGGCGCTGAATTAGCTGCCCCCTGCTATGTCATGAAAGTCACATATGGGTTAAATGCAGAAGACACATTTGGTTGTTGCGCACTCTGTGGTGCGTTAACAATGACCACTGATCTCTAAATTCTACAGATTTATTGCAAAATCATTAAAACCAAAGGGTTTTATAAACGACCAGAAAGTGCGAATGTGTTACTGACATGTGGCTTATATTACCCCAGATTTGGCGTTGCACTACAAATATTAAAAATGTCCTTAAACATTCTGTGACGGAATAGAATAATGTGTCAAACTCTCAGTCACACTTAATAGTTCAGCTGGACCAAAACTCGCCATTCTCTGCGGGCTGGGAGTAAGATTTTTAAAAACGCTACTCTACAGGCAAGAGTGTCTATTGCAAAACCTTACTCTGAAATTACTCTACACCTCAAACCAGGGGTGATTCTAGGATTTGACCCTTAGGGGATTCAGCCCACATACTATACATGGCTCACAGTTCTCTGGTAAGTTGTACAGATCCCTGTTGAGTCCAACTGCTTTTAATTTAAGCAGATAATTGTTTATCAGTTTCCCCGACTAAAATTAGCCATGTTGCAGCGTGTTTCAGCGCCGAGTCCGTCTTTGGGGGCCTGTTCTGGCGGGAAAGTGGCGTCACTGCTTACACTCTATACGGGACCTCACCCCCCCATGATTATCTTTGCAGAGAGGAGGGGGAGATCCCCATTATGAAGCCCCCTGAATATGATTCAGATCTGCTTATGCTTCAAACCAAATTCTTATTAGACGGTTCTAAGCACTCCTTCCCTAAGTGGTCACTTTTTCTAAAACAATCATTCAATCCTCTCAAAAAAGCATCTGCTGACATATAAAATGATTTTGTTTCCAAGTCACAAACCCTGATTGCAGCTGACCGCGATTCCTGCAGCTCTACAGCCCCCCCGGCGCAGTGTGAGGATGTAGCACAGAAAGGCCTCATGTCGGTGACAAAGCCGAATTTACTTGTTCTGTGCAAAGTACAGTGTCTGAGAAATACAGACTACGGTCACAATATTGGAAAGAAAAGACAATGATGCCCCCCCCATTACATGAGAGCACCTGTTGAATCACCCCCCCTCCCCTCCCAAGATGCTTTGGCTTAACCTGAGCTGTAAGGTCATACTTAGTAATTCTGTCCTCCAATAACAGCACCAAGAAGACAAATTGTGACTGTGGATACATTACTGCAATATTGGTTAAAAAATAATAAAATAAACCCGCGTAAATATACAAACCCGAAATGTATGCACGCCGACCGCAATTTACAGCTGCTGTATTCATACTGAACATAAAAGTTATTAGTTATTACAAATTAATAGAGTTATAGTGTAAGTTATTTAAAGCCTTAGAGTCAAAGTGTGGCATGAACCCACAAAGAGCTGCCAGGTTTGAAGCCTTGATTTCACAGAGGCTCGTTGGATTGAACCTCTCCTGTAATCACGTCGGTGACAGCAGACAGGAATTGCTTGTGAGGGTGAATGAATGTCCTTTCCAAGGGCACCTGCTGTAGGACAGCCAATGAATGCCCAGGGGGCGGTGCAGACAGAAGTGGTGGGAGGGGTCAAGACACGCCACGGGCGCTGCTGTCAGGCTCCGGGCTGCTTGATTGGCTGGCTGAAGGGGGGGAGGTGTAGAGGAAATTGCAGCAGATGTAGAGGGGGAAGGTTAACAGGCGACTGTCTAGGTTCATCACCACATACTCCTGAGAAAGGAAGAAAATATGTAATGCATTTATTCGGACATTTTTATGGGGAAATTCTTGGCCACCTGCCAATGGCCGTTACCTGGTCTTTCTCCAGCGTGAGTAGCTGGTAGCCAGTGGAGCGGCTGCAGACCAGTTTGCCGCTGGTGTCGAACGAGGCCAGGCGCAGCCTGTGGAGGGGGGGCAGTGAGTGAGGTCACACGGGTTAAGGGCCGCACGCTCACAGACAGGAGGTGCCCGTCAGCCGCACTCACCGGTAGGCTATGTGCCGCCGGGGCTGCAGGCTCACAGCGCCCCCACATGGCTGGCTCAGAGTATTCCTCTTGAAGACAATGAAGCGGTTGGTGTAGGTCACCAGCAAGTCGAAGCCAAAGCTGAAGCCCGTCCACCGCCAGCAGTACTGCAGCCAGAAATTCAGCCATGAGTCACACATCAGCTATGTGCAGTGGTACCTCAGAACAATTCGGCTTCGAATCCTAAAAGGTTTGAGTTCTGATCGAATTTTCCCATAAGAAATAATGGAAAACTAATTAATTGGTTCCCGGCCCCAAAAAAGTATACCTGAATATGTTTCTTAGCATTTAAACACAAAATGAACAAGATAAAATAGAGTGAGCATT
This sequence comes from Mormyrus proboscirostris, assembly GCA_026779585.1. Classification (NCBI taxonomy): domain Eukaryota; kingdom Metazoa; phylum Chordata; class Actinopteri; order Osteoglossiformes; family Mormyridae; genus Mormyrus; species Mormyrus proboscirostris. Next base: position 8,107,897 of record JAODKF010000126.1, read on the forward strand.
TTTTTTCTTAATGGCTTCCAAAATGGTAAAGAACCTCGTGTGGAATCCCTGAGTGACCAGCTGTTCCTGCTTGTTGTCATTAGTCCTCTGTATTTAGTCCGCGTTTCAGTTCGTTTCCCCAGTCCGGTCATCGTAACGTCATTGTGTTGTTCTGCCTGTTCTCAGTTAAACCCTGTTTCCCCCAATCACTTGAGTCCTGTCCCTGCTTTCCCGGTCCCGGCTTGGCAGATCGTGACGATTAATAATGATATGAATAATAATAATAATAATTGAACCTTGTATTGTCCCTGTGGGGAAATTCTTTTTACGCCTCCCTCAATTTGCTCTTTGTACAGCAAGCTGTCCGCAAAAGGCCTTTCTCAAGGACCCGCAGACATGCACGCACACACACATACGTTGTGCAGTCCCTTTAAGGAGTAACATAAAGAACAGCTTTGTATAAGTCCGTCTCTCGTCATTTTCATTCACAGCTGCCGCTATTCCTTGGTCTGCTCAGTGCTTCAATAGAGCATTATTAATATTGTGTACAAAATATAGCTTATTGTACTTTTGACTAGTCGTAACGTAACATGTTATGACTTTATAATTAACAGGATGTGTTAATGCAATAAATTTCCAGGCTACAGCAGAAATATTATTGTGTTGTTTCGATTTTCGATATGGTTTCTATAAATATTTATTCAGACATCATGCCTGCACAGTCACACACAGACACACAAGCAATGCAGAAGTGGTGATGTGGGATCAGATGGCTGTTTCAACTCACATCTCCATCTTTGGCCAGTTTTCTGCCACACCTCATGCTGTTCAGCTCAAACTCTTCTTTGTTGGCCTCCTGCGGCCTGGGGGAAGCACGCGCGCACGCACACACACACACACACACACACACACTCTGGATTTACAAGTTATCACAAACTTGACTGAAGTTTTTGACTGAACATTTTATTAATTTAATTAATCCAATAATTTAATCCCTTACACCAGGGGTGTAAAACTCCAGTCCTGGGGGGCCAGAGCCCTGCACATTTTTGGATTTCCCCTCATTTAACACACCTTAATTAACTCCTTGTGCTGATTATCACACAGCACTTGAGCGGAATCATTTGTGATGGAACAGGGAAAGAACTAAAGCTACAAAGGGCTGCGGCCCCCCAGGACTGGAGTGAGACCCCTGCTCTATAGTCTTTCCGGCCCCCCAGGACTGGACACCCCTGCCTTACATCCTCCATCATTACTATCTCATGTTTGTGCAATTCTGTGATCCCATCTCAGTCTAATGCTTTGCATTTTCCCATAGAAATGTGTGGTAATTGTGTCTCTGACATTGTATGTCGATTATATGTCCAAGGACGCATCTGATGGGGAAAGATTTGGCCGCTCACAGGTGTTTGACAGATGTGTTAAGTGACGTGTTAAGGTGACGTGTGTGACGTGTTAAGGTGTGATGTGTTAAGGTGTGACGTGTGTGCCCAAATGCCCTCACCCCAGGTCGCTATCATGTTCTGTCCGCAGCATGGCAAACCACTGCTGTTTGTACGTAGCAGAGAGCCATTCTGGAGAGACAGCAACACAAAGATCAACAAAACAGAGACACGAGTCAATAGGATTTCGAGCAAACTGTCCATTTATAGATTTCAGTAGAACAGAATGTTTCACATCCAAATGCAGGGCTGTACAGCAGATCATTTACTAATTCAAACAACTCAATAATACTTCTGTAGTCTGAAACAGGGACTTCCCATACTGCGCTGTATTTTTTCCTGCTCTGCTGTTTGTTCTGTATTACACTGGTTTTTCCACATGTACCTGTCTTCCCCCAGCAATTGTGGTGCAAGAATTGCATCGTGTTCCTTAGAACAGGTGGCAATAAAAACTTGAAATCTGAAACTTGATCTTTGTTTTAAACGTATGGATCTGGCGGCCGGACCTGCATATGAGGTCTACTGGCTGTCGCACGCTCTCGTTTTTAGATTAACAGGGCAAGGCGGCGGGGGGGCATCTTACCTGGGGGCAGGATATTGTCCCGCTCCAGTATGCGGGCTGAGGTCAGGTCGTTGATGATGTACTGCAACCGTACGCGTCTGAACACGGGGACAAAGGGGGCCCCACCCTCGGTGCTCAGGAAAGCTTCTTCCTCCCCCAGGTCTGTAACACAGACGGAAAGATGGCAGAAAAAAATCAGCAGAAAGAAAAATACAGCTAAATAGGTAAAGCTGACACAAAGGCACTAACTGGGGAATAGAGAAATCATGTAAGTGGCATCATGCAGAGTATGATCAGACGGGGACCAGGACCCACCCGCCCGGCGTTTGCAGAGCCAGGTGTCAGCGTCTGTCAACAGCTGCTTGATGGGCCCGTTCCAGGATGGGCTGAGCTGGAGGAACACCCACTGCAGGGGGGGGGATGGCAGGGGGTCAGCTGGGGTTCCCACAAAAATCATACAGCTCTCTGCCACTGCCTGAGGCCAGAAAAAGGGCCATCTGCCACCATATAAAACCAGCAGCAGGGCCGTGTCCGAACACGAGCAGGGATGGGCGGCCACGTACCTTCTTAAGAGCTGTGTAGATGTCCATCTCTACTTGCATGACAAAGAGATCGGACGACTGGACCAGCTGCTCCATCAGGGTTACACTGGCAGAGTGGATGGAATCAGTCAGCCGGCGCGCAACCATGCAACACAGACAGACAGAGACAGACAGACACAGAGACAGACAGACAGACAGAGACAGACAGACAGACACAGACAGAAAAACAGACACAGACAGACAGAAAAACAGACAGACACACAGACACACAGAGACAGATACAGACAGAGAGAGAGACAGAGACACACACAGAGACAGAGACAGACAGATACAGACAGAGAGAGAGACAGAGGCACACAGAGACAGAGACAGACAGATACAGACAGACAGAGACAGAGGCACACACAGAGACAGACAGAGAGAGACAGAGGCACACACAGAGACAGAGACAGACAGATACAGACAGAGAGAGAGACAGAGGCACACACAGAGACAGAGACAGACACAGAGACAGAGAGATACAGACAGACAGAGAGAGACAGAGGCACACACAGATGCACACAGAAAGGTTTATATTTATATGTTTTGTGGGGACTGTGCATTCATCTCTATGGGCATTAACCTTCACCCCACCCAGCCTAAACCTCAACCATAAGTAAACAAACAAAACACAAGTCTTTTGGCATTTTTAGTTTCCCCTTGTGGGGACCAAAAAAATGTCCCAACAAGGTAAAAAACGTACAGGTTTTTATTACACTGTGGGTAAAATTTGGTGCGTGCGCACGCACACACGCACACACACACACACACACACACACACACACACACACACACAGCGAATACATCTCTCAATGTAACCTTACATTCCCGGTCTGCCATATAATTTACAGTGTGCTCCAACACTCTACCACCGAGCAGCAGTGCTGAAGCCAGCAGAGGCCACTCTTCAGCCACCTTCTCAGGACAGTCACCTCAGCTCCTTCATGAGCTCCACGTTCTGCTGGGTCATCAGGTTGTTGAGGAGCCATTCCTGACACCTGGAACAAGGCAAAACGGCATCAGAAGACCCCCCCAAATCACCTCATCTCCATCCCTGCGGCTTCTGCTCTACTTATCACCCACTGTTCACATAACCAAAGCTGAACATCCCCAGGTGTTTAAATGAAAATACTGAGTGTCACGAAGCCGCTGTGTGCAGGAGGAGGCCGTTAAGAGCTGGGACTCACTTCTTTGTGACAGAGTCCAGCCCGTACAAGCGGGCTGACGAGTGGTAATGACACACAGTCTTTGCGCTGATGGTCTCCTTCATCGTCTCTCCACACTGCTGGATCAGACTGTCCTGTTCAAGGAGGAAATCAGCACCCAAAGCATGAGGTGACCCGCCCACCATGTGAGGGGATTGGTTGGGGTGGGGGGGCAGAACGTGACGCAACTGACCAGCTGAAGCATGCAGGCCGCAGCCAGGATACTGACGGCCCGGCTGGGCTTGATGAGAACATCGTCCCGGTACAGAGACCCGAAAGCCACCTGCAGAGCTGCACAGAGGACAAACATTCATTTAAAAAAACAAAATTGCAGAAAGGAAACCAGCCTATATGTACGCCAGGAGCCGAAATTCCAACACTGGATCTGACCTTCTGTGTCGATGTTCTGGTCTGGAATCTCCAGCTCGATGACCGTCATTGTGGACTCCTTCCAGGACCCACTGAACATGCTGGAAAAATACCCCGACTGGAGCAGGAAAGAAAGTGAGACTGATGCCATTTATCAGTGGAGACAGAGGAGTCAGCAGTAAGCTGAAGTGCTATTTGCAGTTCAGGAAAGCAGTCAGACAATAGGACAGCAGCCTTTCCACGCCACCAGACAACCAAACCTCCAACCTTTGGACATTCCAGGTCAGGTTCCTGCCCTATTATATTACCTATTGTAGATTTCTATGTCAGTGTATCTAAATCCGGTCCTCAAGGACCCACAGTTGGTCTGAATTTTTGCTGCCAGAAGGAAGCAAAAATGTGCACCGTCTGGCAGGGAGCTGAGTGGGTGCAAAAACATTGACCGCCTGGGATTCTCCAAAGACTGGGATGAAAATCACAGTTCTATGTAGTCTTATATGCTATTTTCTATTTCCATATTTATTACCGTGGCTGAACGATTTATCAATTTCAAATCAAAATTGCAATTTTAAACAATGTGATTAGCAGATCACACAGGCTGTGGTATGCATTATACAGCAAGTCTGACTCAGGGTTTAAAACTGTCGTGAGAATAACTTCACAAATTCATGCCGGCCTCCTTGCGTGACAGTCATTCTCACCAATCAGAAGCGCTGTGCTCCTCGCATGCCAGTCATGCTCACCTATCAGAAGTGGCCCAAGACGACTATGGATACGCCCAGAAACAGCAAACACATAAAACCCAAGGAAAACGTGACATTCCTCGTGCGAAAAACATGATTCCGCTGCTGAGCTGTAAGTGAATCACCCACTTATTTCCTGATCAGAGATTGTTTACAGAAAGGCCCAGTTATTAGGTTAGCTGTAGGATCCTTGTTTTTTTCTCACTGGAATTGTTTTATTTTTATTAATTTATTTTAATTAAGCTTTTGTGATGAGTTAATTATGTTTTATGTTCAGGAGTGCACATAACTGGTACGCACCGTGCATTTTAACCTTTGCATGCTAGTTCGTACTTCATTTGTAGTATAAAGGTTAAAATGCATGCTGATTTCTTACCATAGCAGAGCAAATGCACACAAAACTCTAAAAAAATTAGTGCTGTGACACCAATCGATGGCTGCAGGCATTGCTTTTTAAGGAGAATGTGCACCGGTTCTGGGCATCCCTGTTTATGTTTGATTGTTCCCTACTAATTTAAATAAATAAATAAATAAATAAATAAATACATATTAGAATCAATTCATTTCTATAAGTTCTCATCCTTGCATTAGACCAGTTAATATTTTGATGGTATCTCAAATAGTAATGCTGCATCACATGTTTTAAATCTATGACACACTGAACTGAAGCTTGAGTTTTAAAAAATATCGCAAATCAAATCGGAATCGCAATATTTGCTAAGAAAAATCACGATCAGATATTGTCCCCAAATCGTTCAGCCCTATCTATTACATATTTCAGTCTTTCAATCAGAACACTGCATGTTTGTTTGAGCCATAAATACGGACCCCCCCTCCTCACCTGACACAGATAAACCTTGTGCAGGTTCCAGTCCTGGCCCAGGGCACATATCCGGATATCGCTGTTCTCACCATTGAGGAACAGGGTCTGGTAGATGTACTTAGAGGTGCTTTTCAACTTTTTCCTGTTGAAATGATTAGTTTCAATGAAAGCAACACATGGCCGACACGACGCACCTGGCAGTCTTTAATACGCTGTTCTACCCACTTCAATGGTCCAACAGCAATTGCACCGAATAAGAAGCTGAGTGGTTCTGTGCTGAGGACTAAAGTGCCAGAAGAGCGTGCTGGAGGCACCAGCAGCCCTCACCTTCTCGGTGTGTTCAGCGAGCTGTCCTCCTCCTCCGGCTCGCTGTCACACTGACAACCCGAGCTGCGCTTCCTTTTGCGGCAATCGCACCCATGTCTGGAGGCTCCGCATGATCCCTCCACTGCCCCCTGTGGGCCCCGGGGGGAAGCCTGGAGCCGACTGCCCAGGGAGCCCATCCCTCCAGCTGCTCATCAAGAAGCCATGGCAAGGGGTTAAATGAATATGCATGAAAGACGAACAAACTGACAGGAACATTTAATATTAGCCACTGTAATAACAGAGGAAAACAAAGGCAGAGAAGTCTGCCTCCACGTTTTTCTCTTTAAAAATCATAAACAAGGCACATATGGAAGAGGCATCACAAAGAATGCGATACAAACCGATCCAGAGCAAAACGATAATGTTTTAACTAAAAATGACTTTGAATTTAATCCCCCAGACCACCGATCCGTTTTATGTAGCTGTTTTCTTTGTCTAAAAGAAGTGCAGAGTTATTTTATTTTTTCTAAAGCAAATGTCAAAGCAGCCATTCGCAAAACAATAAACCCCTAAAGCAACGATCCAGCCGGAAATAAAAAACAAGATACGTACTGTATGCTATAAGTACTGTATATAGATTGACAGCATGTGTGTTCGGAACGTGGCGTTTGCCTCACATACACGTCGTCTGCAAAATGTGTAAAAAATGCTAATGTTAAAAATGTGCCTTGATGAACAGAATAAGAGAGTAAGTTCGGAAGCGGGATTAATTCCGTGTTTTGCGAATTTATTGTGATAATTTTAGCATGGTTTCTACGATGTTATGTCTCTTACCCCCTCAAGCAGACAGTACACTTTGCTCGGTAGCTAACTCTCTCGGCCAACGCATCGGCTCGCGGAAGCGCAGCACATCCGCAGCCAGCACACACTTTCTGTTCAGCGGCACTTGACGTACGTCAGCCTGATTGGATAAAATCCCTACGATTATTCGTTTTTTGGTCTAAATGTTTTTTATAGCGATTGTGGACAATCACACACGTAAACAATCCAGTTTGGCGAGAGAAAGGGGGCGTCACTTTCAGACAATTTCGTCACGTTAAGGCAGCAGATCAACCGCTCAGCTCCTTCGCGCGCCGACCCTGCGCCGTACCCGGACAGCCGGACCGCTAGGCGGCGCTGTAGGTCTGCGGCATTGCCGGCAAAGCGGAAGCGTCGTTTTCGCACTGTCTTGTTCGCATTCTCTTAGACGGAAAACCGGCTGCAATTTCAGTTAATAATCAACAAATGCTCATTTGGTGTGTCGCCATCGCCCATTTATTGCACATCAGTCTACACACAATACGCCTACTGATATTCCTGAGAGACAATTACCCTTCCTGTCCTAGTTTCAAGGGTGGAAGCTAACAGGCTAATTTGCTACGAAGCAGGCTGAAGTACAACATGCTCATGAGGAACATGATGTATATACAGCAGTCGGTGTTATTTCCCCGCTCGCCATCACAACAGGAAACTTGCGGTTCAGTTCTGGCGTCTGTGGAAATTTCCAAACTGTGCCGACAGCATATACGAAAAACATCAGATCAAGACACCAGTGTTTGCTGGTAGCGACTACTTTAATTTCAAGGGCACACACTTAGTTGCCCTGATGGCTACCTGTAACGCCAAGTACAGGTTTACCAATGCGGGAAAGTCGCGGTTGCATTTTCAGGGTGAGTAAGCTTGAACCGAACCTGCCTCTGCCAGCCAGTCCACCAGCAACAGGAGTTGTACTCTCGTAACTGATTATATTATTATACTATTACATGTGTTTTAATTAAATCACAAACTAAATCTTAATTAATTGTTAACCTACTACTGCAGGACCTACTGAAGGAACAAGTAATGAATAACGCAAGTGAAATACTGATCTCATGTTTATCAATAATAAATTGTGACGCATCTTTTATTTGAAATAGCTACTATAATTGTTCTTCAGTAGGTGCCAAGCATTTGTGTCCCCTCAAAGTGTTACTATCTCATTTTTCTTTTTTCTTTCTTTTGATGTTCTGAATGTCTTGTGATGGTGTGCATCTTGACTAGTCGTTCTAGGAATGTATAGAAATTATAACTAAAAACGCCATGTTACTTGCAAATGGTTGAAATATAATCTGCAAATATCTTGTTCAGTCCCTAGTCATCTCCCGTCTAGACTATTGCAACTCACTGCTAGCAGGTCTACCACTGAGCACCATTCG
>JAODKF010000126.1:8124126-8134143 GCA_026779585.1 Mormyrus proboscirostris
CCCCCCCCCACCGCAGCCTTAAAAACAAAGCCTGACCTTATGATGACTGCCCGCAAATCATCATTCTGACATGCTCAGAGGAGCTGAATTGAGCTAACACCATCCCACCTAAGATGAAGGAGAAGACGGGGAATAATTCAAGGTGGGGATGAAAGGGAGTTTTTAAGGGAGAGCGCGGGCCGCCCCGGGTTTGGCTGAGTGCGGGACTGATGGTGCCCTTCCCATTGTTTAATGTGACCCCTTCCAGACGATTCAGGTACGTCCCATGAGTCGCTAGAGGACGAATACACCACAGGTAAGAGTAGGTCTTGCTTCACTGATATTATTATCATTATTATTATTATTATTATTAGAGACTGAGAAAATGAGTCTAAAATAGGACCAAAACGAACCTGTTTGAGTCTCGGTGAACCTGACATGTCTACACTTGACTCTTCTGGTTTTTTTTTTTACCTGTGTTTCCAGCAGGAAATTATTCTGAGGTGCAAAAACAAGGTATGTTCAGATTAAAACCCCCATGTTTAACAACTGCAACTGCTAAACTGTATGCATAACCAGTCCTAACCTCTCTTATCTCGTCCACTTAGTGCTGCCTTAACTGCCCTGTCCCCCCCACCCCACCCTCATGCCTCCTCCTATCCACTTTTATCTTTGGCCACTGTGTGCAAAAGCCTCTCATTGTTTCTCTGGCCCTAACAAAATTCCCCCCCCGTTCGATGGTAAGTGGCTGCCTTTGTGGAAGTGTGTGTGTGTGTGTGCACTTGTGTGTGTGCACTTGTGTGTGTGTGTGTGTGAGTGTGTGTGTTTGTGTGTGTGTGTGTGCATGCGTGTGTGTGTGTGTGTATGGATAGATAAGATAAGATATGATGAGTTATCAAGTGCCTGGTCGGTCCAGTTCAGTGTGGGAGCGGACTGACAGTGTTCACTGCTGACTGACGTCATCTCTCCCTGCAGATGATGAGACCCAGGAGACACACTACGGTAATGCCCACCTTCTTGTGCCCTGCCACCTCCTTCCAGGCCAGACTCTAATGCTTTTATTAAGCAGTCTTAGCCCAGTGCAGGTTTGGTGCACCTCCCTCCCAGAAAATGGGCTGGAGCCATTTGATGTGAACTTTTTGAGATACATCACCTCTAAATATTGTTGAAGGAAAAATTCTTGAGATCAGCCAATGAGCATCTTCTATATTTTTGATATGCAAATTTAATCACTGAGTACTAAGGAGACATATGTAACTGTATAAGATATTTAAGTATCTCAGAATATTTTTTTCTGCGCGGTCTACTCTGAGGAAAAAACGGTAAAAATAAATGTGTTTATGTGTATTATGTTTATATGACATTTTGTGGACCAAATGTACCCAACAATGTGATAAAAACCTGTTTTTTTGACGTTGTGGGGACCATTTTTCAGATCCCCACAAAGATCTGCGAATGCAATCAAAAAACTAAAAATGCCAAAAGTCTTGTGTTTTGTTTGGTTACTTATGGTTAAGGTTAGGGCTGGGTAGGGGTTAAGGTTGTCACATTGGTATTGAAGTTTTTGTCATAGAAATGAATGGAGAGTCCACACAAAGGGATAGTTCTTTGTGCCTGTGTGATATAGATGCACACAGTACATTGCAAAGGTCTTAGGCAGGCAATGAAAATGATGTTTAAATGATGAAATGTTCTTCTTGTTAGTGTAATACTATGATATTATGTCTGTCAGTGTACAGTATGAGCTTTGCCATTTCCAAACCTCTCCTAACATCACCCCAGCATTTGCAGTGACCGTCTAATACACCCAGGATACCTTGTTTGGGTAATCAGTGCCTTGGTGATTTAATTAACTCAATCAATCAATTAATTGATTGATGAATTAATTGGCTATTAAGTTAACTAATGAATAAACTAATTGAGCTGGAGGTAAAATTTAATAACTACATGGAATGGCTGAGGTGCCCCTGAGGGGAGGTTTGGGAACTGAAGCCGTGTTCATCTAACCATCTACAAAGATATCAGTAACTGTGCAGAACAGAGGAAACTCTTGCTAGTGCTAATTTGCATATGATCTAGTTTTAAATCCTGTTTCTTTTTTTATATGAGCATACATATATACACTTACCACCCAGATAGAATGCTGTAAACATTTTCTTTGCTTATGACTTTTGCACGGCGCTGTATGCGTTTGCACACACACCCACAGATACGCACACACACACACTCATATACGTATATATATTTCTTTGTGTTTTTGATCCGCCTCCACAAAGGACGTCTTCCTGAGCCCATCTGCTCCGAACCGGGTGTTTTTCTCTCGCTGCTCACACAGAGGGATTGTGGTCGGCAGGCCTTTCTGCCGCAGACTATTACTTCAGCCCGTCGCCGGGATGTTCCGGGCAGCACGTGGTCCCGCGACGGCACACTGCCCGCTTTCAGGCCGCCCGCGGGCCGAGAGCCTTTTTGTGTGCCTCTCTGTTTAGCAGCTCCACGCCCGCTAATAATGCCGTCAGTCATCGCTGGTATTGTGACAGACGGGTGACATATCAGACAGGTCACGAGCTGAGAGGACACACACACCCCCACCACTGCTCACACCTCGCTGGTGAAGTGGCGCCGTGATGCTCACCTGTGTCTGTTCACAGTTACTGGGATGTTAGGAAAACAAAATCCATGTATGTATGAAAGCCTGGTGTGAGGTAACACTCAGTTATCGGAGGCGCATTTTAACAAAGAGGGGCTGCCCCGGGTTTGGCTGAGTGCGGGACTGATGGTGGACGCCCCATTGTTTAATCTAACTGCTTCATTTTCAGAAACGTCAGACGTGGAGACAGGGGTGGAAGAACATACTACAGTTAGGGGTAGGTCTCACAACATAAGAAAAAGTGTAGGAAGATGGAGATTCAAACCATTGTGTGTTTTTAGAGTTTTAAGCAAACTAGTTTGGATATATGTAACGTTTTCCCTCTTGCCAACTTCTAATTGTGACTGTCTGAAGCTGTCCATCATTTTTTCTGACATGATTGTAAAATGCTGGTCTAATGTCTCATTCCTTGCAGGAGAGAGGGCCGAGCAGGTTACCGCGACCATGAGTAAGTAGACTTTGCGAAGCAGGATGAAGGCTTACTCCCTCCGGACACCTGGAGTAACTCTCTGCTGCTGTATTTGCAGATGTCACCACCACCACTTCTAAGGAATCTGATGAATCAGATGGTAAGAGTTTTAAAAGACGCAGCTCCACTCAGACCCTAGCCCTAGAAACCAGGACATGTAGCTAGATCGTCTGCAAGAACGTCTGTCCTTGATGTTGTTTTTCCTTTGCACTAATGAGACTCCTGTTGACCAGTGTCGCCACCTTGTGACAGGGCACTCAAACAGCAGCAAATATATCAAATTGTAGAATCTGATCATTCTCTGTCATTATCTCTTTATGTAGTTGACCCCAATATTCAAGGTGACATAGAGCTTCTGTGTAACAGTAAGGACTTTAAGACACAATAACCAGTATTATTTGGATATGAAATGACTACTAATATGGAAATATTGATCAGCAGCTGGAACGGGGCAGTGAAGCCTCACTGGATCATTGTAGGATGAGAGTCACTGGTTATTGGCTGTATTGGTTCAAAAAAGGTTAATCCACAACCTCCAGAAGTTTCAAAGCCCCATTTCTCTAAAAACAACTAATAAAATCAGCTAAGCAAAAGGTCAGGATGTTTGAATAGTTTAATGCTTGATAATCCTTCTGGCCTCTTATTAATGAAATGAATCAAATGTTCTAAAATCCTTGACTATATCCTGTCTCCCTTCTAGAATCCACCGAGAATAAAGATCGTGACAGTAAGTTTGTCTCTCTGAGCTTCTGCTGACTAATTTGCCTGGCATGCTTTTTTATATATATTACAACACCATTGGCTGTTAGGTTAGCACTGACATATGTTACCAAACACAAAGGTGGCATGGACCTGAAAGGGGAAGTTCACCCCAAAACAGAAAACAGATGTTTTTTTGGGGGGGGGGCTTTAGTGCTATTTATCCATCTAGGTTGGTCTGCTGGGAGTTACCTAATTTTGGAAAAATTGGTCGTAGAAATGTTGGTCTTCTCTGAAATATAATGTGAGCGAACGTTGTTCTTTCTGTGGTGATTAAAGCACCAAAAAAAATTCTTCAATTGAAGAATTCAGCAGCAATGTCTCTTAACAGAAATCATGACCCGGTTATTGAAGATAATCCACAGACTTTGTAGTGAGCACTTTAATGTAGGACCTGTTTATTTCTACCAAATTCCACTAAGCAATCGTATGACTGCATAGGCGATAAGGCCGGGGTGCTTCTGCTCGTATAAGCTGATGGTTAAAATGCACTGCTGTTAAACTGATTTTGACCCAGTTACATTAGTGACCTCAGTGCATAACCCATTGTGTAAACGGCTGAACAGCAAATTGTACAATATGCTGTGATAATATTGGGTAACTATTTGTGCTATTTCTGACATTGCTTGCCTAGTTGCAGAAGACAGTTCTCCACTTGTTTTTTCCTCCACCCTTAATTTGCTCAAGTTTTCAAAGGTGTGCAGCTTTACTTGGCTGCAGACCAAGTGACGTCAGCAGGAGTTAAACGGTGTGAGATGATCTGTGTTAAAACCATTGGCAGGTGCTGTGGCCAGGCCTCGGGTGCGATGAGGTCACACAGTGTACAATGAGGTCACTCCTGACATCTTACTAGGCCTCCTAAGTGATGGGTTCTTTAAGGGAATAGACCTTGCTTCTGGTCCCAGTTAGTTTGACATACACGCCACTGCCAGCCGCTAGCTGCATGAGCCCTCGTGACAATGGTATCCTTTTCAGTTTGACATTAAGTTCTCAGTTCATGTTTTTTATCTCCCCCCCCCCCTTAATCCCAACCCCACCCCGCACAGCTGCGAGACAAAAGAGACGTAAGTGTTACTTAATTTCTGCAACCTCACAAGGGCTGGGGGCTGGTCCACGGTGAATCCCATGTTTAATTACTCTGAAGTTGAAGTACAGAGAATGTCAGTGCAGTTAGGAAAGTTCCAGAACTGCCCAAGGAGGGGAAAGGGACTAGATGCTCAGCATCAGGGCTGAAGTGAAAGGGAAGAGCAGATAACATGTTAACGGTAATGAGCGCTTCCTGTCGGCCAGTGAGCCAATAGCCAGTGGGCATTATTTACCAAGGGGAAGAGCTTAATGAGTGATAAGCCACTTTTCGCTTTGTTTATACCTTTTTAAAAGATTGAGGGAGGGGTCTGGTATGTTAATATGTCTTCCAATAATCACCCAAAATATTGGATGAGTGATATTTTAGAAATAAGATTTTGTTGGTTTATTGGTACATTAATGATGCGATATGAAGGTTAGTGGTGTCCAAACATTACTGCTTATCTGCAGCCACTTGAGTAACTTGTAAACACCCCCCCCCCCCACCAGAGGTGCTCAAATGTTAAAGGAATCAGGTAATTTTCCATAGGGCTCCTAAGAGAAAATGACATTTTGACTACCTGCTATTGTACAATATATCCAGCGTCCTCCTTTCCATCCCCAGAGCATCCTGTGGATCCCGAGTACCAGTACTCTGACTACGAACCTTTAGGTCAGTCTCCTTAACCTTCCATGACATCTATACCGAACAGGCATTTCTCACTGCTGTTAACATGAAGAAATACTACCAAAAATACACAGATGCTCAAACACAAAGTACAAAATAACACTGAACGCGATGAGGCTTCTCACACCAGCAATGTGAAAGAGAACGATGTATCGAAATAGCCTGTTTCAAGCTGAGCGTACAGCCAGCTGACAGATGGGCACTTCCTAGATTCTCTGGCTGCCTGTCATTTTGCAGCTTGATTTAGCCGACTCTAATCATTCATCACATCTGCTGCTCTCATTCACCGTAATCGCAGACCTCCCCCTGCAGACCACAACACCTACTGCTTACTCAGGGGCCCGAAAGTGTCACAGAGGGTCTAAACTTCCATCTGACATTCTGCTTTTGACATGTCACACTGGACACTCAAAGGCTAAGGCTTTTCAGATCACCTTCCATTTTTGCGATTCTCACTGACCTTCCTGGAATCGCTATCGTCTGCGAGGTTTGTCGCATACCAGACCTTCATCACGTTTCACTATTCTATTCGCCATCCGACCCGTCATATTCGTCACCATTTGACTCTTATTGGTTACTCGTGGGAATAGTCCCGCCCCCCCGTCATGCAAATTGCCAATAACGTGCTCTCTATCTGTACCAGATAACACAGAGTGATGCAGCAGGTGGAGCATGGTAACACAGAAGTCCCTGTGTTGGTGAAGAGGAACGCCACCTATAAATGAGCCAAAGTGTTACTTGCTAAGGATAGAGGTGCCGGTACAAATCCAAAGGAAAAAAAAACACTAACGTGAGATAAAAGCTGCACACGGTCGTGATTAATGTTAATCAGTTTCAAATACTTCACTTCTAAGCTAAACAACTCCTGTGCAGCCTGGAACTAATGACTAACACCACAAGGGAGCGGAATTGTGAAAAGTTTATTCATCTTTTCATTCCATCTTCAGAACCCCCCCCCCCCAATTAATTACAAAAGAATATGTTTGTACACAGTAGAATGGGGGGTGGGTAATAGAAAAAATCTCACAAAAGCTATTTAGCAGCACCGTAAATGGGATTCAATTGCGCCCCCCCCCCAGCGAAAACCTTCCAACTACTGCCTCTGGTGTCACGGCCTCGTTCTGGGCACCAGCAAATGGGGGGGGGGGGGTCACACACAAAAGTTAGACCTAACTGTGCACCAGCCGCCAGCCCCCCACAGGAGTCTGGACAGACACCAAAAATAATTGAATCCCATTTTTGTTTGAGGGCAAATCCTTAAACAAAGAAGTAGTTTATGATATGCCGCTGTAATCAATCTGAGCTTTTAGGCTGATAAAAACCACATTTGCTAGAGCGATTGTTACGCTTTGGGATAATTTCTATCTTTCCTTGTTTATCCTCCTGGATCTTGTTACCTTCGAAACGACTCTTTCTAAGGTCTGTCTGCTTTTTAACGAAGACCGCCGTTTCATTAAACTGATAACTAAACACTGGCGTACTTTGATCTGTCCCCATGGAGAGTGTTACTGTTCCAGAAAGACCTCCGCCGGTCTAGCACTGCGGATTAAAGGCACGTCGATCTGCTCATGTCCACACCCGCTCACGTTACTGGGCAGCAATACGGACACGTTCATTGGCTTCATCCAAATCCAGCATTCCACTAACAATGTACCTGAAGCATGCTGTGACATTAGCTCTTAATTGTAAACTAGGCACTATTGTAAAATCCTTCACAATTCTGGCCATCTATTGAATTTCACAGTAAACCAATTACAAACCCAGAATTGACAAAATGGGTAAAATAACTTAAGGATAAATCCTACTTATTTCAAAGAGCACCATAGTTCATCTGCATGAGGTAACAAGTAATTCTTTACACGTCTCCCAAAACACTATAATTTGAACCAAGTCAAAATTTCTCAGCTAGCTTTGACCAAAAACTTAAATTTACACTTTTTCTCAAAATTGAAATTCATCAGTGCTAAACCTGGAGCGACCAGATCTCTGGTTTGTGGTGTAATAAGACTGGGAAGTCAGATTCAGATTTTCACATTTTAATAAATCAAGTCATAAATGGTGGCTCTAAAATGAACCAAAACCATGATCTTACAGCTTGATCTACCAGACTATATGGTGGGTAAAAGTAAAATGAACGTCATAATTTCTCGCTAGGAACAGGACGCCATAATGGGTTATGGCGGAAAACCCACGGTTTAATGCTAGCTGGACACAAAACAAACGTACATCTGAACGCCATTTACAGGAGGTACAAAGCTCACCAGCACCTGGAAATACCACACGCCATAGCCGTTAGCAGGTTAAGAGGAAGATATTTAATACTGCATTGAAACATGTAAAAATTATATAAATGTTAAAAAAAAAACAAAAAAAAAAAAAAAAAACATTGGTTTTACTATTTACATGAGACACCAATGACCCAGCAGGACTGAGCCAGAAATCGCTGGAGCCACACAGATGCTGCACTGCAGCCAGGGATGCAGGACGTCAAAGACGGCTGGGCCGGGCTGTGCTTCCACCCCGCCTGCTCACAGGATGACGTAGTAGAAGAGGGCCATGATGGCAGCGCTGATGAGGCCCGAGATGGGCACGGTGACAAACCAAGCCATGAAGATGTTGCGGAAGAGGCGCCAGTCCACGGCCCTGCGGGATCGCAGCCAGCCGACGGCCACCACAGAACCCACCTGGGAGGGGGGGGGAGCGGTCAGCCACACGACGCTAACAAAGGCCGCGAGCCGGACGAGGCGGCCGGAGCCCGTTACCTTGCAGTGCGTGGTGCTGATGGGCAGGCCGACGTTGGAAGCGACCACTACGGTGAGGGCGGAGGCCAGCTCGATGCTGAAGCCGCTGCGGAAGAGGACAAAACCGGCGGGTTACCATGGCAATACTGGGGGAGGATGGGTGAATGACTCCGCCCACATTCCTCCAAGGCGCATTTGGGGATTTGCTTACCTGGAGGGGGTGATAGGGGTGAGGTCTTTGCCCATGGTCTGGATGACCCTGCGGCCCCACACCCAGAGGCCTATGCAGATGCCAACCCCCCCGTACAGCAGCAGCCAGATGGGCGTTGGGGTGGTGGATTCCACCGAGTCGTCCTCGTACACTAGCCACAGCGCCACCAGTGGGCCGATGGCATTACTGCAAGAGAGCGTCACACGGGTTTGTACCCGAAAACGCTGGGCGCGGTCTCCGCCCCCCGCCCCGCCGAGCCCTACCTGACATCATTGCCACCATGGGCGAAGGAGCCAAAGCAGGCGGTGAGGATCTGCAGGAACTGGAAGAGCAGCGACACCGCCGGCTTGTCGGCGTCCGTGCCGCTGTGCTCCAGGGAACTCTGGCTGCTGCCGCTGGCCCCGTCGTCGGTGCTGCCGTCGCCCACCTGCACGGCCGCCTCGCTCACGCCGGCGCTCACGCTGCCGATCTCGGGGGAGCCGCTCTCGGCCACCGCGTTGCAGTAGCTGGTGTAGCTATCCATCCGCACGCGCTTCCTGTCCTGGCTGGCCGCGCCGTCGGCCTCTCCTGGCCGGAAGTCGGCGTGCAGCCCGCAGATGGCCATGGTGTAGGCCGTGTAGCTGTTATTGCGTCGCATGGGACGCTCCCCCGGCTCCCCCATGCAGTCGCGCACCTTGGCCAGGTGCAGCTTGTGCAGCAGGTCCTTGTAGAGGCCAGAGTCCTTGTGCACCGTATGGTACTGGCTGTAGCCGACGCTGGGAATGTGAGCCGGGCCGTCGCTGAACTGAATGTGGGCCCGGTTCTGGCCTGGTGAGGGGAATGACATCATTAATATCCAGCCAATCAGAATGCGATGGTACTGAAGTGCTGTCGGTCACTTTAGAAGCCGACTCTCAAGACTCAAACTGCCGTGTCGCTAATAAAATCTAAACTGATTACCTAACAAACTACAGAAGAGCTATCAAGTTCCCATAAGGTCCATCTGATGCACCAAAATGCCACTTTCATTCAGACACACAAAATGACATGAACAAAACTGCAGCCAAAATGAGCCCAAAGAGACAAGCAGCCCCTTTTTACCAGCCAACAGGCTGCTGGAGCGCAAAGTGCACCTACGGTCGTGGTTGCTGGATGTAAACTGTGTGTGACAGACATCACAGGCCCAAGGGATGAGATATCATCAAGCTCACCGTCAGTGGGGACAGCGGTGCCCTCTTCTCGCTCCTCGCCGTCCTCTTCGCCGACATCAAAGGTCACCCTGAACTCCTTACACGGGGCAGCTGGGGGGGCAGGCACGAGGGCCTGGATCTGCTCAGGAGCGGTCTTCAGGAGGGGACCCTGACAGTCCTTCTCCACCATCAGCGAGCTCTCGCATGAGCTGGACTGGACTTCACCTGTGTGTGTGTGAAGGAGTCACAGGATGAGTAACTCCGGCTGTTTATCCAGGGAAAAATGAAG
>JAODKF010000126.1:8134153-8147871 GCA_026779585.1 Mormyrus proboscirostris
GCGGGGGCCGCCCGGGCCCGAATGGCGCCTCACGTTCAATCTTCTTCTTGAGACGTGGACAGACGACAAACCAGACGACGAGGGCCGTGAGGACAGCGCAGGCCAGCGAGACCAGCAACGCAGCCCACCAGACCAGCTTACTGGAGGCTGCGTCTTCTGCGGGGGTAAAAAAAAAAAATAAAAAAAAAAATCATAAAATATTCACATGATGGCGTCAGGCTCACCTATACACACATTGCGCATCTCACACCCACCATTCAGAATTAAAACCCGCTCTGTGACTAAACGCAGACACATGACGCACCCAAACCCAAACCGGGTTCCCCCCAGGCAGGTGATACGTACTTGCGGAGAACAAGATGGAGAACAGGTTGATTCCAATGGTCACAGCATAGAAGACGGGCAAAGCCCTCAGTCCACTGGGAACAGGGTTTTTCTGTGGCCACACACAGAAAAGGCACATTGAAATCAATATGGCTCCTTAACCGTCACATTCCCAGCAGGGGCTCAGTCCCCTCCCTGCCCCTTCACTGAGCTGAAACCCTTCAAGGAAAACTGAGCGTTTGAACACACACACACACACACACACACACACACACACACAAAGTCCATCCTGCAACGTCGTCACCGTTCTTACCTTGCGCAGAATGAGCATGCGGACGAGGACAAAGACCAGAGCAGACATGATGCCAGACAAAACTGGAGAGAGGAACCAGGAACCCACTGCAGGGGGAGAGGAGACCTCAGTTTGGGCTGAACACACCTCAAGGGCAGAACCACTCTGACCCATTCCAATTACCTTATTTCAAATGCAAAAATGCTAGATGCATGCATATCTATGAAGAACCACATTTCTTATATCGCTTATCGTTACATAAACATCACTGAATCTGAAAACCAAGAAAATTCCCAATGAGTGAAAGCACTTGGATTTCATGACTTAAGCCCTTAATGCTTTAATGTTAGGACACTTGAGTCAAACCTTGTTTGGTTTTTTTCTAAAATTAATCAGTCTCAGTCCAGTGAAGCAGCACAAATTCATTGTAATCTGCTCAGATTAACTGCAATGGATGAGAGTCTCACAGACAATGTGCTTTGCCTTGCGGCCCCAGGATAAGCCGTGACGAACAGATCCACAGGACACGTGTCACGGGTCATAAACGCCACTATGGCCAGCAGAGGTGGATATTTCAGGTCCAGAAAGTAAAAATCCAAACCAGGATTTTGTTTCAACCAACTAGTTACAGTCTCTGTGACTGTGACTCTTTATGTTCAATTGGTTGGTTGAAACAAAATCCTGGTTTGGATTTTTACTTTCTGGACCTGAAATGTCCACCTCTGATGGCCAGCTTGAGGCTTCCTTCGGCCGCTCACTCACCGATCTTGATCAGCTGGTTCCAGCGGACTCCGTCTCTGCCCTTCGCCACCAGGGAAAATCCAATGGTGGCTCCCACAATGCAGTGCGTTCCCGAAATGGGGAGCTTCAAAAATGAAGCCAGCAGCTGCCACACAGCAGAACCTGAGGCAGAAGCAGAGACGCTCCGATTGGCCGTCACTTTGCACGCCTGAGCCTCCTAGCATGGCACCAACTCATCCAAACACGCATAACGGCCATCATCACGAAGCAACGTCCATCTCTCAGAACAGGGCTCACCGAACATGGCGCTGACGGAGCCCGCCATCATCAAGTGCTTCGTTTCGTTGTAGACGTTGACGTCGATGATGCCCTTCCGTATGGTCTCGCTTACGCTGGCGCCCAGAAGCACGGAGCCCAGCGTCTCGAAGATGGTGGCCAGGATGCAGGCCTGCCTGAGGGTGACCACACCAGAGCCCACAGCCGTGCCGAAGGAGTTGGCCACGTCATTAGCGCCGACAGAGAAGGCCAAGATGAAGGCGATGACGAAGCCCAGGATGAGAAGCCAGAGGTAGTTCGAGATTGGGGGGGGCCCTGACGTCGCCGCAATGGCAGCCGTAGTAGCCAACACTGAAGTTAGGGACACCATCGCTCACAGCTTAGTGCTTAACTAGAATATTACAATCCTACGGTGGGATGGTTCAAGCAATAAATATCTGTACAAAAATAGTATTTACGAAACAATGTAAAAAAATGAGGTATTACAGTGTGGATTTTAATACAGTGTGAACTTCGCTAAAAATGTTTAAACCTCCTCTTTTGCTATAAGAGGAGGTTAAATGTAAACAGATACGCTTGGCACCGTTTTTAACGTGCTATGGGAATGGGAGGGGGGGGGGTGGAGAGTCCAGTGGGGGCTATTGCTATCCTCTGGGAATGCCCAAGATATCACAGTTTGTTTGACTCTGGAGGGTTAAGCAGTTGGGACAGACTTCCATTGTGCAAGGGAGCCAGTCAGCAGTTGGAATAGCATCCTGAAAAGGAGAGGAATAAAAAATTTTGTTTTAAAAAAAATATAATACCTACATTAAATTCCATCTCAAAAGACAACATGGGATTTCAATTAAAATATAGTACAAGTGAGTGAATTAAAAACCTCTTTGTGATATAATGTGTACACCAGATCATGACAAGTTTGCAATTCTAAATAGGTCATAAAAATAAAGTGTTTTTTTTATAATCTTTAATTATCTCCCATAGCAGAAACAGGTAAACATTTAATTGATCACTATGGCTTAAATACCTGAAATACCATGGCACCTTTGCAGGGATAAACTATTTAATCTGCATATGTATACACAGTTTAGCAGTCTTAATGGCCTTTCGAAAGATACAAAACAGATCAGAACAGACCATTGACAATAAAAACACAGAGTTCACCTTTAACAACCATAACTGTTGCCATTCAAATAAGAATTAAAAATCCGGGATGATGTATATGATTCAACAATCACCAAGCAGTAGGGAGTTTACCCCCCATGACCCACCAAATCCGAGCTTCTCCTAGACTGCTGACGGTATGTCTAGACCCCGTTTCATTAGTAACACAAAAACATTTACTATTAGACACACTGGGTCTTGTTCATACCATATCGGTATTAATGAGACTTATTTGCGCAGCCGGTCAGGGTGCGAGTCTGAATCCGGATTTGCTCATTCTACTCTTACATTGCTCCCCAAACAAACCGAACCCGCTCCACGACGTTTATACAGCTAAAGTTACCGAGCGTTTGTTTGACATGTCGGATAAGGGCGGTGGAGATGGGGGATGGTGGCAAACTCGCAGAGGAACCGCTTACGGGAACTCCCGGCGAAAACTGAATGGGCTCACGGAAGGAAGGAGGCCATGTTTGTTCACAAAGACAGCCTGAAATAATAATTAATAACATCGCCGACGCACAAATCTCCTCGCTGACCTGTACCTGCCCACCCTTCCAGCTAACCGCTAATTTATATACTTGGTTCGGGGAGTGTGCATATCAATACAAATTTCTGGATCTCATTAATACATGCTAATATCCGTCTCCGGGATCTTTCGGTTTTAGAAACGGCGCAGTCAAGCGTAACTGGCGGCTTTGAACCGGTTTAACCATCCCCCGATCACCGACCAAAAAGGCTTCCTCCCCCCGGCCGGCGCCTCCGGAACAAGGACCCACATGGCCGCCTGCTAACACGTGCTGGGTGTCACCGCTTCCCATTCAATCTGTGCATCGGAGCGGCCACGCAGGGCATGCAGCCGAGTAGATTCGTGTCAAATACTCCAAATAAACGAACCAAATTCAGATAAGTCTACAGAACTAACAAACCGAAGCGGCTCATCAAAACATCTCTCGTCGCTGCCGGCCACATAGCGGATAGATAACTGTCGGATAAATGATAGGTAACAACCGCTTAGCAGCTGACGAGAATGCCGATTTAAGAGAAATACCCCTTGGTAAAAGCAATGACACTCACCAGAAGAGGTGAATGATAGCGATGTGGATGAAACCCACTGCCGATCCGTCCACACTTCAGCGGGACAGTCTCGATCGGTAACTTCTCTTTATTTCTGTAAGACAAAAAAAGCCACGTGTAATCTCAACATTGCTACTATGGCTTAACACTTCCTTTCACCAATAAAGACGCTCCCACACGACGAAGAGACGGGCTTTATACCGGGGAGGGGGCCCAGACGCGGCCAGACTCCTTAAATGACCCTAGGCCGGGTAGAAGGAAGCCCTCCGGGTCGGCAGGAGAGAAGGGCGGACGGCTGGCGGAAGACAGCTGCTTCCAGCGAGGTATTTAAATGGGGGCGGGGGAGTGTTTGTGAAAGAGAGAGAGAAAGACACTGCATCCCTCGCTGCCGTCCTTATTGCAATCTAAGGGTTGTAGCAGTACGAAAATGGAAAAAAGGGGGAATCAACCCCCACCCCCCGTCTCCTCTGAGTATTGTCCCGGTTATTTTAAATCATAAGACCCATGAAAAGCCCTAAAATAACACGTATTCTGTCTGTCAAAACAAATCATGAAAGTATAGTCTATGCCCCCCCCCATACCTCTCACTAATGGCGACGCGTGTGGCCCTGAGATGTTGCTGAGTGCATCCCAGTGCAGATCAGTGCTCTCCGGTGGCATCCCAGAAATAAATATCACGGTACGAAACTGACCGCCGCTTAATCACCGGTCATATGTACGCAAAGGCAAAATGGGATAACGATAAGGTAATATCACCGTTACATTCCGCATTTAAAGTGCGACGTACTTCAATGTACGCACGAGACCCTGATATCACATGGCGTCTGCATGTCATCCACAAATGGAGAGTGATTCCCTACTTTGTCGTTTGGCAAGACCTTCGGGACATGAATTAAATATTTGCAACACTCAAATAACCTTTTGGCTACAAATAAATTTAGACCGAATGCTACGACTAAATACGATCGTGTGTTTTAAAACCGTATTTAAAAAAATGTATTTAATTGTGACTTTCCGAACTGCAAATGCAAAATGTAATTATTATTCCGGCATAAGAGAACTCCCGGGAACAAAGGGGGGTGAAGCGTGCTCCCTCTGGAATAGCGCCACGTTGCTTCCCTCTGCTGTTAGACAGAGTATTGCAGTGGTGTTAAGTGTATGTGGCCACGACAACAGGCGGACAAACAGTAAAATACTGCACCATTGATAACACAACCTCTGAAACACAAGCTATCTGCTGCTACACCAATGTGGTGTTCATATTTATGATTTACACGACAGACCCAATGAGAACTGTGCGGATATGAAGGCAAAGCGATTCTACATGTAAAGGAAATACCTGCATTTACTATATAACAGAGTTTTGTCCGAAAAATAAACGCGTTTACAGACTGAATTTATCTATACAGAATGCTTTAATTTTAAAGTAATACAGTGACCAGCTGGCTTCAGGAAATACAGTAGCCGTTACTCCGATTGCTGGTTTAATATACAAAAACAATTATGTGAATATTAAATATTTCGGTGAGTGCAGATTTAGGGTTTTATTGTAAGCGCTTCCAGTCATAAGTATAATCACTTCTATGGGTACAGTATCTGCAACACGACATTTTTGACTATTCTTTATACCGGGAAAACTGGCCGCAGATAATATATAGGAATTTAATTAAGTTTTAAATTTCTACAGTCATATGCCCAAATGTAACATGCACGGCTACTTCTACTCTACTGGGACACTAAATGTCAAAATTATCTGTAAATTGGCACACTATTGCCATCCCTTACAGTTAACGATGCTGGGCAAATTGCGTTTCAAAAACTGCGCCAATATTTCCCTCCCTTGCAAGGAGGGAAATACAATTAACATACAGTAATTTGTACCAACTGTATATCACGAAATCGATACAAAACGACTAATAACAAAGACACATTCAAACATACCTCGAATTAATTTTTGCATTAGTTGATTCGAAAAAAGACTCGGAGCTCAGGAGGGAGCCGCCGCGCCGATCCTGCAGGTGAACACTCCAGAGCGAAAGACCCGCCGAAATGACGCGGACCCGGCTGAATGACAAGCGGCTGCTTAAAAAACCAGCGCCCTATGCTACACATTTCCGCTCACACCCGCAGGCAGCGATCTTGTGCGAAATAACAACATGAAATACAAAGAAGTCTGGTTTATTGCAAACGGTGAACGATTATAATTTAACGTGGGTTCCCAAAGTTTGAAAAGAGAAACAAAATTCAGACACTTATGTTGTCCCATAAGACATCTTAAAGCATCCGCAATGAAAAGTTTGCACAAATATTGCAGAACCATTACCCTGTAGATCATGGTCCTGCAATAATTAACCTGTATTAAGGTAGGTAAGGAGGGCATGCAGATCACAGCATGTTGCTTCACCCATCACACAACAAATCACCTCTGGGATGAGAACCTGAGTGCATCCATGCAATGGGTGATACCTCAGCACCACACTATTCTGAATGGACCAGCATTGGTTTTTTTCCAGTGGCTGCAGTGCCAATCCTGCCACCAACCCCCAAATTTCCCTGTAAGTTGGAGGACCTGCTTATAGGACTGGATGTAGATTAACATCATACCCAGGACAAACTGCAGATTAAAGGTCCTGCTCAAGGGCCTAACAGAATAGGATCACTCCTGGCATTCAGGATTTGAACCAGCAACCTTCCGATTCCTGGCACAGATCCCTAGCCTCAGAGCTAGCATGCCACCACTTAAAAAAAAAAAAAAGATTCAGAATTTGTATTGCCAAACCACATGTCATTCTATCATCTACTTAATTCCAACCTATTGGGAGTAACTATAGCTAAATATAGGGTAATAAGGCCTTTTAAGACTAATCCTGGGGGTGGGTCCATTCAGAGCTACTAAGTATCAGGTAGATTGCAGTTTTTATACTATTGATATGCTATTTGTCAAAGTTGTCAATTTTTGTGCTTACATGCAGTGAGAAGTCTTGTTAAGACATTTATACTAAAGTTTATAATTATATTTAATCTTGTCCCACATGAAATACTCTCCAAAATCCCCCCACACATTTTCTAACAAGAAACAAAACACTTTATGAAGCTATACATTTTAATAGTTATACCAAAATGCACCAGGTCAACCATGTAATTTAAAATTATTAAACAACAGATATCCGCTTATTCTAAATAATGAGCCAAAACGAAAGTTAAACAAAATCAACTAATGACAATAAACAAAAGTAAGGGGCCCCAGGGGCTAAACACAAGGGACAATAAATTCTGGGCAGTGGTTAACTCACTTTTTTCTGATTTTTATTATGCCAAGTTAAATCAATCTGAAAAGCATTAATATTTGGGGACTGTTTTGTAACTTTACATTTATGTATGAAAACGTTACCATAATAATAATGTCACTAACCAAAAACTCAATGTCTTTGTGATCGAACGCATGACATTGAAAGGAGATTCCCTATTCAAAGAATTCTCTCCCATACAATCACAGATATGCAATTATAAATCAAATGGTCAGTGATCTGTATATGTTAATTGCACAGCTGGTAGTTGTTTACCTCCAAATTAAATCATAATCATAGAAACTCCTTTGATGGGTATTATGTCATTCAAGATTTTAAAATTGCAGTTCTTTAACTTTTGGAGCAACCAGGTATTTTCAATACTTTGTTCTTATGAATTTAATTTCCAATTGTCCATAATCTCTTAAATCTTTATTTCTTTTTGCTGGGCCAGGATATAAGGAGTTAATTAAAAAAAAAAATTCTTAAAAAATATAATTAAGTTTTTTTGTCCAAAAATCCCCATTGCCAATATTTAACTTATGCAATTTTAGTGTATGATAGTTATTCCAAAAGTAAGTGCAAAAATGCTGTAGGTATACTGTACAGTAGGCTTCTGATTAGAATCCTACATCCATTAGATGAATCCCTGACCATATACCTCTTTCCTGCCAGCTCTTAACAAACATGGACCTCTTTCAATTGTGGGCTACAACTGTGCTTATACAGCAATCTCCAATATAATAATACCTACTGGTGAAAAACAGAGTTTGACAAGTAGCCTAGACAGTTCAAAACTGCAATTCAGTAAGCCAGTAATACCCCACAAGTCAATAAGAACACTCTTCGCAACTATAGCTATCTCAACATGCGTCACTCTCCCGCCTAGTCAGGGTCCAACGCTTGAATTATACGTAGGCACAGCTTTTTTTTCTGACCAGCACATAGCCTTGGTAAATATATTTTATTTACCTTCTTTTCTAAAAGCCACATGAAACTTTGCTTGTAGCACCATCTACTCGTGAAGAATCTCTGTTTATACATGTAGAACGATGGCATGTGGAAAGACAATAACTGCTTCTTTCACAGGCACGCTACTAGGTGTCGCGTCACCTTTTCAAGGGGCCGAGCCAGTGCCGTCGCTTTTTTATGACGTTATTGTTCCTGACATTTTCAAGATCTCGAACGTGCTGGGGATCAGGAGCGCTATGTGATTGGTTAGCTCTGAGAACGACAGTAACGGCAACAAATGAGAATTGTACTTCTGTTGATGAAACCCAATGGGAGTAGCGCTTTTGTCAACTTTGTTCTAGAGACTGGTAGCGTAACTGATTAATGAGCCTGTGTGCAAAGCATGGTGTAGTACAGGGTTACAAGTCAAGCCACAATTTAGGATAGGATAGGTAGCTTGCCAGCTGACAAAGGGTACTGAAGGGTATTACCCGTTAGCGACTGGTGAGGGTGGTACAAATCTTCAATATTGTGTATCTATTTTAAACACCTTGTTAGCATCGTTTGAATAATGTAATCGTATTTACAGTGAACTTGTTGATGCTCTTTGTATTTTGGATAATCATGTCGAAAAAGATTTGTTTGGAAACTTAACCAAACGAAAAAGTAGACGTTACGCAGTTTATCTTACTTGAAGAAACAAGCGTTGCACAGAAACGAAGAAGTGCTAGTGGTTCAGTTTGATTGTCAGGTCAGACAACTGTCATTTGACTGCTGTCACCTCTCTGAAGCATGTTCATATAAAGCGACGTGGATAGGGTTTATGCCTGGAGATCAGTCGCGGCGATTTTGGCATTTCTGCTCGGCCGACATGTTATTACTCGGGGTGTTCGGATAGTTGGCTAACTGTACAACTGTGAGTCTGCGTTGCAGATTGCAGTCACTGACTTTTGCACGACTTTTTGATACCGTTGTCAGGAGCGTTTGTTTCGTAAACAAAAATGTTTCCGTTTTTTCGACGCCGACCGATTTTCGGGATTTCTGCGCGGATCCAGACCTTCAGTGGATTCTGCATTGAGAAGCTAGGGAAAAGCAGAAATAGGGCCGGGGAGTGGCTCGGAAGTAGACTTTGGTGTCTTTATAAGGCCGGTGCTAAGGGGAGCGGGCACGACGACGGGCGGAAAACCATGTTTTCCTTACTCGCCAACCAGTGTAGTTTTGTCACTGGCCAGAGGCTCCGGCGAGCTTATCAGATCGGCGAGCTGTACTCGAATCTATATGCCGAACACACTCGCTGGAGCCTCGTGGGCTCTTTCTGGTACCGCTTCCAGAACAAACACTGCAAAGTGGGCAAGCTGGTGGCGGCGCTTGCCGGAATCTTCATGTGGGAAGATGAGAAGATTCGAGACGAAGAACTTCGAAGGTATGCAGCGTAATTGCAAATAAATCGCTATTAGGGTAGGCTATTAATGATGGCATTGTGTGGTTAGTAAAGCTACTATCTCTGGTCAATATTGGCCTAATAGTATCTGTGCTTTATCAGCGTGCCCAATGAGATTGTGCTGCTCCGTGTAGGTGCCCAGTAAGGACCGAGTCAGCAGCCACATCACCTTTTTATATAATATACATTGCACTTAATTCATCTGCAGAGCACTATGCAATACTTGATTTGACTTAACGTTAAATTAATTTAAAGCCCGCCGAAGTAGCACGTGGTCATTAAACTGGACATTGTGCGTTAAATGCAAATAACATGCATTATGCAAATAGTATCGCGATATTGAATAACGCCCGACCAGCGATTTATACACTTCTAGCAGTATTGGGGAATTATATCACAATACTACATTTTTCCAAATATCGACATACACACACCTTAATATGTAAGAGTTTTATTTGCCGTAATATTTTTTTTTGTATGAGCCTGTAACCTTGTAATACATATAATTGCAAATTAGAAACAAGTAAAATTTGTCTACACTGTGTGTTTGTAGGTCAGCCGAAGAGCTCCAAATGATGGAGCAAATAAAGAACCAGAGCCCTGGTCCAGCAAAGACTCCAGGACAGGAAGACTCTGGCTGGGAAATTGTCATGGAGAAGAAGAACTTTTGGGTGTGGCGCAAGCCCATCCTGAACAGCCATCTTTATGAATACAAAGGTCTGTTAGTAGTGGCTTTTCAGTTCAATGCATATGCTTAATGTTTGTTCTCTTATAAACTGCGAAACCACTTAGTGTCCAGGGATGGCTCTTCTCTTCTCACATCAGTGTTTTGTGATCATTCTGTTACATAAATAGCTGTCATTTTGCATGAGTTGCCGGGGCCTCTCTGTGGTCAGCTGACCCCCTTGTCCTGATTGGATGGACTGTCTTCCTGTTATTTTCCTCACCCTGTTCTGTCTCTGTCTTCTCTGTAGTGTTGGGGACCTACAATGACATCACCCCCAGGCAGTTCTTCAATGTCCAGGTAGTGTCTCCATGTGTGCAGTGTTAGCATGAATCGCCTTCCCACTGATACTGTAAATTGTGGAAAAACTGACGTTAAGGGATGTTGCCATGGACAGAATGTATTTTTCAAGAAATTATTCATCTTAATAAGGGGAAGGACTTTCTTAATCAGTTTTGATTCTTTGCGTTTGACTGTTTTTCTGTTTTGGGATTTTTGCCCTTCTATCTCAGCTGGACACAGAGTACAGGAAAAAGTGGGATTCCCTAGTGATTAAACTGGAGGTGGTGGACAGGGACGCCAATACCGGCACAGAAGTTGTGCACTGGGCCACACACTTCCCAGTAAGGTCCATTTACTGTGATGAATAATTATAGTGCTAATTGGTGATTATGTCTTATTTGTTGTCATATCATGCTATTTTTGACTCTCATTGATTGCCTACTATGGATTTATGTTGGGATATTCTAAGACCTTACCATGAAAAATTAAAAATAAAATAAAATATTAGCCTGACTTTACTTGTTTCCAGTTTAGAATTTGGCAGTGTTTTGTTGAATCGGTAGCCTGTAAAGTTGTAGACCCTGTTATACATAGTTATTTATTTTTTTTTTTTTTATCATCCACAGTATCCCATGTACTCCAGAGACTATGTTTACGTACGTCGCTACGACGTGGATGTGGAGAAGAACCTCATGGTGCTGGTTTCCAGGTGCATTTAGTCATTTGGCCTCCTTACCAGTAGGTGGCACTGTCACAACAGACTCCCTCAACTCAATCCTGTCTTCCTCTCTCTGCAGGGCTGTGGAACACCCCTTAGTTCCAGAAACCAAGGACTTTGTCCGGGTGCACTCCTATCAGTCTCGGATGGTTATTCGTCCGCACCGGTCTTTTGATGAGGTCAGTAGTCGGCTCGGTTGGGCTGGTTTGAGCTGCTCATCTGGCCTTTACACCAGTTATTTGATTGGCTCTCGTTCTGCTCCTGAGCACAGAATGGCTTCGACTACCTGCTGACCTACAGCGATGACCCCCAGACTGCCATCCCACGCTATTGTGTCAGCTGGATGGTGTCCAGCGGTGAGGAGCCCCCTGTGCCGCCACGTGACTGACACTGACCGTGGGCGAGTTGCCATGATTTGCCCGTGTAGCCAGGGCCTTGGTGATTGTAGCCTAAAAGTGTGTCGCGGTGTATTTGGCTAGCAGAGTGTCAGTTCCAACTTGATTGATGCAGTCTTCCGTTGTTGCCCTCTTTCTCCTGGTATCATGCCTCCCTGACCTCTGCTCTCCCTGCCCTGCAGGGATGCCCGACTTCCTGGAGAAGCTGCATACTGCTGCTCTGCGGGCCCGCAACCAGGAGGTGGGCATGCAGGACTACATGGGCATGGTGAAACCCGTGCAGGAATTCCATAGTGCGGATGCTGGGCATGCAGGAGGTCCCGGACGCATGGAGTACGCTTGAGGGTGGGTCTGCCCAGCGTGAGGGGGCGGAGCCCTCCCTTGGACACGCCCCCATATACTGCACTACCAAATAGCAGGACTATGTTTCTGTGATGTGGTGGAGGGACCTGGCAGAGCTCTGCGTTCAGAGCACCTCGGGGCCCACGCCGACACAGCTTCACTCCTGAGAGCGTTTAATGGCACATTGTGAACCAGTGAACTGAGAGGGCTGCTCCTGTTATGCTGCCCATTTAGCTGCCTGCTCAGAAAAATAACGTTCGCTCGAACGGATGAGGATATGCTGACTCACTGGACATTCGTGGTACCCTGAAGGCGTTGTCTAGACACTGTACTGTTACCTCCGTAACTAAATGCCAAATATCTGGAAGAGAGAGTAGTGGTGCTATCTGAACGGGGCACCAGGAACGTTCTGATGAGACCTTGCGGTCATGTGGTACTGGGCCCCAGTCAGCCCAGCGGACCTGGGGATCCTGCTTGTGAAAACAGTGATGTTTTGCTAGTTGCAAAACGGAGGATGTTCCACCTGCTTTGCTGTTCTTTTAGGTCTTTAGGGATGAGGGATGACCTGGTCACCTTTAACAGCCTTTCAGTGAATAACCTCTAGTGTCTTATTTCAGCCGTGACATCCTCAGCGCCAAGCAATTGTGGAAAAGGTCATTTATCGTGTGCTGGTGCCAGCATCGTTTGTGTTTCAGGGCTCCTGTGAACCTCTGCATCTATAGTGTTCCTTTTATCGTCTGTCGCTTTTGGAAATCAATCCCAAGCTGCAAGAAACTCGACAGACCTCTTTCCGCATTCTGTCTCATTCGGCTCCCACTGTAAGTGGGAGATATCCGATGGACAGAGAGATGGTTTCAAGCCCCTTAGAGTTTATGTAACTCTGTACAGAGTGTAAGAAACATTCTGGTAATGTGAGAATATGGTCCCTTGTGTTAGATACTTTTTTCCCCCCAAATTGTTCCGTTTGTACATTTCCCATATGCTGTAATGCAATTTATTGTCACGACAAAGTATCCTCGGTGACCGTTTAAACTTGTCTCGGCAATCCCTCATTGGGCGCTCTGTGTCATGTGACACAGCTGTCAGTGCTTAAGGTGTTTCTCACTTCCTGAACCAGCTGCAGTGTCATGTCAGGTGGGTTTGGGCATGAGTGCATGTGGGGGACACTGGTGGCAGAATTGTAACTCGTATGAATATTTTCCCTAATTGTTGTGGTT
Organism: Mormyrus proboscirostris; assembly: GCA_026779585.1. Classification (NCBI taxonomy): domain Eukaryota; kingdom Metazoa; phylum Chordata; class Actinopteri; order Osteoglossiformes; family Mormyridae; genus Mormyrus; species Mormyrus proboscirostris. The sequence goes on from JAODKF010000126.1 coordinate 8,147,379, forward strand.
GTGCACCGGGGCCTTCTTGTGCCTTTTGAGTTGATGTCACAGTATTGGGGTCACCTACCAAGGTCAGGTTTCCCGCCCCTAGCAACCATGGTGGGTGGGGAGGGGAGCTGGATCGAGAGACAGGAAGTGCTGTAAGAAACATGAAGGCGCTTGAGAAAATATTTGTGGCAGTATTCTGTTTTTTTTTTTTTTTGTTTTTTTTCTTTCTTTTTTTTTTTTTACTTTTTCTCTCTGATTCCAAATTTTAAATGTATGCTGGACTGTTCTGGCATGTCATATAGGTCCTTATGATATTTCATATCCAATAAATTGTGTGAACAGTTTTATTGAAGGCTAACCAGGCTGCAGTGAGTTCAGTGAATGCCCCAGCATTGTCCTGTATATTTAGCTCTGCACGCCCTGCAGTGGAGGGCGAGGGTATGATGATGGAGCTCATCCTGCGGAAAGATGGCTGCATATATGACACTGGGGATGGGCTATCCCCAGGCAGGTT
>JAODKF010000126.1:8154860-8178288 GCA_026779585.1 Mormyrus proboscirostris
GTTATGGTCGTCTTTTTTTGGCACATAGACGTGCCTGGAGTGGTCATAAAGTCATCTGTTGCTCAGTGACACCCAGAGCAGGCGGCTTACATGCGCACGAGGTGCAAGTAGTCCCAGATCTTCTCCAGCAGGTCGTCAAAATTCCAGCGGTGGTGCGCCGAGATGGGCACGCAGTGGGGGACCTTGTAGATGATGTCCAGCTCCTCTATGGAGATCTGGTCGATCTTGTTCAGCACATAAATGCAGGGGATGTAAACCCTGGGAGGAACATAGGAGGGAGGGAATCGCAGAAAGGAAGACGGGGGGAGGAGGGTGCAAGGAAAAAAGGGGGGGAGGAGAAAAAAAAAAGATGCGAAGGAAGGAAAGAAGGAAGGAAGGGCATCAGTGGGAATGTGACACTAGGTTGGAAAGGTCACATACATTACCTGAGGGAGGGGCTTATTTGGGAGGGTGGGAATCTGAAGGTCGGCTGTTTACCGGTTTCCCTCCACCACGTCGATGAGGTCATCCGCCGTGCAGTCACTGCGGAGGGTGACGTCTGCGTTGTGGATTTTGTACTCAGCCAGGATGCTTTTCACTGTCTCCAAGTCCAGTTCAGTCTGGGAGCACTGAGTCACAGAGAAAGGTGGCGCCTTCAAACTCCAGCAGCACTATCCCACCAGCAGCCAGCAGGGGGTGAGGTTCCCCGCTCTGCTCACCGTGGCAGTGAAGTTGATTCCACCCTTGTCCTTCTTCTTGAAGCCGATGTTGGGCGGCTTCTTATTGAGCCGGATCCCAAAGCCTTCCAGCTCATGCTCAATCAGCTTCTTGTGTCCCAGGGGCTTCAGCACGTCCAGCACGATCAGGATCAGGTTGCAGGTTCGAGCCACTGCACAGAAGAGGGTGGATCAGCCATAAAATCCAATCTGGGCAACAGACTAATACAATTCCTCCATAAATAGTGGCCGTGGTGTGCAGCTCCTACCCGCTATGACCTGCCTCCCCCTGCCCTTTCCATCCTTGGCCCCCTCGATGATCCCTGGAAGATCCAGGAGCTGATGGACAGAAAAACTGAACATAAACAAACTCACCAGATTGGCTCAGGAACACTTAAAAAACAGCAAAAATCCACACCAAAATTTTGTTTCAACCAACCAGTTGAGTATAATGAGTCACAGTCACAGAGTATTCAAGTGGTTCGTTGAAACAAAATCTTGGTCTGGATTTGTACTCCCTGGACGTGAAATCTCCACCTCTGTCACCTGAATGTTAACCTCATTATCAAAAATTTGCCTCACTTCTTAAAAACCACAAAAATTTTAGATAATTCCATCTGTGTCACTAGGAAACGTTCAGCTTATCAGTATTTAACAGACCCACTAACGGTTAAAGTGTGCGTGGAACAGCTCCCCAAGCAAATCAACCAGGTCCCACACAGTCACAGGGTATCAGCATGATGGAGGAGGCAATTCAGTCAGATGGAGAAACAGGCCAGGAAGACCCTGAGTGTACCTGAATCTTAGCACCCTTGTAGCGGATGACCCCTGGCACGGTGGTGAGGGTGGTGAACTCGTAGGCCGCCACCTCGGAGTACACCCCCGCCAGGTTGCTGAGCAGAGTGGACTTTCCCACAGACGGGAACCCGACGAACCCGATACGGGCGTCACCGGTCTTCGCCACGTCGAAACCTGAGGGAACGGCACGGCAATGTGGACATGAGCGGCTCAACACCGCAAAACAGACAGCCAGATCTCCTTGCTGTGTCTCCATGGCAATGCCCACCTTCCCCGGCACCACCACCACTGCCACCCTTGGGTGTGATGAGCTCCCGCCGCAACTTGGCCAAGCGAGCCTTCAGCAGCCCCAAGTGGTGAGCTGTGGCCTTGTTCTTCTGGGTCCGAGCCATCTGCAATACAGTCGAACAGGGGCGTAAGTGAGGCAGGGCTCGGGGCCGGGGCTCAAAATGCACACCGTCACTTGACAAAAGATCAATCGCCGACAGTAAAAATAGGAGCTAAACAAAGTTCGGGTATTCGCCTAAGTACCTCGTAATATACGCTAATGCTGGAAGTACGTGATATGCGATGCTATTTCAGTTTTCATTATATATGTCGCGCTGTTTCATTGTACATGTGCACACTTGTGTTAGCAGACACAAAGTTACAAGGCTTCATGATCATGATCTAATGCCTGAAACAAGTAGCTAATACTACTTGAAAACTCCATTACATACGTCAACATTTTTCGAATAAGTGACCTCTCACGATTCAGTCCAAAATCCTTTAAAATTAACTGAACGTGACAGAACTAATGAGGTGCACTTTCTACACCATGACGGACGGACTGTCTGAAACGCAGTTAAATGATCCTGGTTCTGCCTATAGGTTGATTCATTGATTTTCAGTACCTCAGACTCGATTTCCGCAATTTTGGCAAGTAAACTCATTTCGATCGCGTACGGTTCGCAATAAAAAAAAAATCCAGGTATTGAAAACTGCGCTTCCAATTCCAGACGTGCGAATTTTAAGTTACTGTTAGCTTTTTACAGACTATTCAAATCACACTCCCAGCCGCAGCTCATGCTTTTCAGTCAGCCATCGGGTACGGCGAAATCACGCGAGAAGTCGGCAAATGGACGGCAGTGCTTTAATAAGCGCGCCCCCTTCGTTTCGGCGGTAGCATTGCAGACGCGCGTTCTCAGGTTGAGGTGTGACAGACACACCGCGTCCTCGGTACCAGAGGGGCATTTAGGCTTTTCTCCCACAGGGTACAGGGTGAGAGAGCCCAACCAGCAGAGGTGGAAAGTTCAGGTCCAAAAAGTACGAATTCACACCAAGGTTTGTTTCAACAAGCCAGATAAGTGTAAAGAGTCAATCACAGAGTACGCAGTTCGCTAGTTGTAACAAAACCTTGGTCTGGCTTTGACCTTTCTGGACCTGAATTTTCCTCCTCTGCCAAACAGGAATCCATAGCCCCATGTACAGAGAGAACCGGAGGTCTGGATGTAAATTTAGAGTGACCTGGGGCGGGGCTGTATCAGTCGTTTGGGCAAATTATATAATTTCTATGTAATGAAATTTTATTAAACTCAGTATGTTCAAATAGAATTTTTATCTGTCGAGTAGGGATACGGGTCCACCCCTGGTAAAATCACCTATGCTCATCACTGATTTATATTGTATGATTATTTGAAATATAAATATTTGACTAGTTATTAAGAATGCCGGTGCTTCAATTCATACGTATTGTGATGACGTACAGTAGGAGGTTGAGTGAGAGAAAAGAGAGAGGAAATAGAATATGGCAAAGAAGCCACGTGTGTACGGTGCTCTGTGGTAAACCGATCCCGCTGATGGTTCCCCGAATTGTGTCCGTCCTTTCATTTATTTAATACGGACAACTCCGTGCCGGTGAAATAGTCCTCACCGAGCAGGATAAGTTTGTTACAGTGTGCTTTACTGATTATTCATCAAATAAACCAGAAAGTTGTGGAAGTTGGTGAAGCAGAGAAGAAGGAGAGGTTAAGGACGTTAGTGAACATTTGTCTGCATCAGAAATTGATGTTCGGAAGTGATGCTGAGCATGACTGGGGTGTTTCAAAGGACTGTACAGTCATCATTCCTGCTTAGTCACAGACTTCAGATGATTCATCAATTGTGCAGTTTGTTCGTAAAGGAAGAGCAGAGATGTCTGATGGAGAATTGTACTAGGTGGAGTGAGAAGAAGCATCTGAGACTTAATGTCACAAAGACAAAAGCCACGGTGATGGATGGACTTCAGCAGGGATCTGTTACAGTGTGTTAAGTACCTTGTCATCTACACCAATGACAGACTGGAGTGGTATAACCACTTGGAGCCAGTCAACAAGTGCTGAGGCAACTGTTTTTCTGGACGAGATTAACGGCAAAAAAAACTGCCACAAATCTTCCCTGTTATGTGCGAAGAGGCCGAACAAACTAGTTCCATCACAAGAATGAGCCCAGATTTAGGTGCTGGAGGGACGGTGTCCTAACGTCACACTCCGTGATGAATAATGAGGCCCCTCCTCTCAACAGGGAGGTGGTGCAGTTGAGGAACAAGTCAACAGGTCAACCAAAGATGGCGTCTTCATTGCCCTGCACAGTATTCTCACTCGTCTGGAACATCAGAAGTCATATGTCAGAATGCTCTGTGGGCACATCAGCTTCACTTTTAACATAATAATCACAGGCAAACTATTTTATAAACCCTTGGACAAAGTCCATAGCATATGTGCAAATGGATAATGGACCTCTAACCAATAACCTGAAGCAGTTAGGAGGTTAGGAGCATGTCTTCTGCACTCACAGTCAGTGAATGGCACTCAGGGCTGTGTGCAGAGCATTTGAATAAAGGTACGCGGATAATACTACTGTAATAGGTCTGACCTCTGGTTGTGAGACAGCTGACAGAGGAAGTACAGAATCTTGTGAGCTGGTGCTCAGACAACAGGTTTACTCATAATAATGGTTAAGCAAAAAGAACTATTGATTTCAGATGATAATATGCTTTAAAGAACACACACCGATTTTGAGAGCAGGAGAGAGTCCACCCTACTTGTACCACAGGGATTAGTAAAATTGGTTTGTGCCCAAGTGGAATATGCAATGTTCAACTGTTACCACTAGAGGTAGCTAGTATTCAACTCCTTTTAAAAATGTGTCACTTGTTAGGGTTTGTGACCTTGACCAAGAAATGGGTAGATGACTGAATGGATGGATGTGAGGGGACTCGACTGGTAATACCCAAGTGCGCAGCAGGCAGATTAAAAACCAAAATGAAAGTAAGTATTCACCCATGGAATCGTATCCAGTAAGAATAATGACCAAAAAATGCATACATTGCACCAACATTGTGTTTTTATCATGATGATGTGTGAGAGCAAATGTTACCCACTGAATCGCAAAGCTCAAGGGGTAGAATATGGTGGTCCTGAAAATGGACTTCTGACAAAATGACCTCTCTCTGCTCTTTGGTTATTCTAGGTACTTCGACTTTCCCGTATAGTTAAAGTTTAGCACCTTGGCTGTCGTACAGTAACCACTTTGTGTCTCTGCCAAACAAAAAGCGAACAAACAAGTAGGAAGTAGATTCAAAGGGTGATACAACGCAGAAGTCACAGCTGGATACAATGACTCAAGCAATATCTCTCCTGGTAAGTGACATGGCAGTTACCACACTTAAGATTCTCTTCAGTGCTTTCGGTAGCTAGGTTTCAAATCTGTGAGACCTACTGAGTCAGATGTCCCTGTCTGTGAGACCTACTGAGTCAGATGTCCCTGTCTGTGAGACCTACTGAGTCAGATGTCCCTGTCTGCTCGACTGTAATTCTACAAGCATTGCTGTGAATTTTGTGGTTCTGTGCAGGTCAGAAGCCCAAGGTTTGTCATCGCCGCCCTGATTCTTGGCACTGGTGGCACATTCCAGTATGGATTTCACATATCTGTGCTCAACTCGCCATCGCCAGTGAGTCGCACCGTTCTGGTTACTTTCTATCAGATCGAGGTCCAGTTGATGGAAGTGGCTCTGGAGGTGATGGGCTGTGTTGCTCATTATGTTTTATATTGTTAGGTTAGGGTGAGTGAGCATGCAGGTGGTTTGGGGTGTGAGTTTCTGGTCAGTGGGACAGACAGGAGCTTGTTTATCTCACACGGCTAGAGTCAAGTTGCCTTGTGAAAAGAGAGCTGGCATCGGCAGGACAGCATGTCCGCTGATCCCTAAAGGATATTCAGGTGCAAAAAGCATGATAGAAGAATGTGAATGTGTTGAATTGCCCAGAAGTACAACTGCAGTTTCATGGTGATGATGTAACGTGTGCATGGCTATTACATCATTAAGCCCCCCCTCATGTGACACTCTTTCGGGTCACTTGATCTTGTTTTTTATATGTGCGAAAAGTTAAATTTTGCTAAAGTGAGTTAAGCTATTTTCTGAAAAAGAAGGAGGGGGCAGTAATGAGTCACTGACTCCTTGGTGACGCAAGAGTTCTGCGATTTCTCTAATATCTCAATAAATACAACACACAATAGCATTTGGGTCTTGGCTGTGCTTATCTTACCTGACTAAATCTTAATATCTCATAAGGCACTTTTAGATAAAACTGAAGAAATTCCTCTGTGTCTTGCCAGTAGCTGTTCAAGTGGTACCGAATGATACTTGTCTTATTAAGTTTGCCTCAGTAGTCAAGAAAGCTTATGCCTCCCAAGTGAGAAACAGGCCAGGATCAGCGTGACAGTTACAGGAATTGATGATGCTAACTCTCTCCTGGGTTTACGGTGTAGTTCATTAAGGAGCTGGTCAACAAAACCTGCACCGAGCGCTACAACCTCTCCCTGGAGCCCTGGCTTTTGAGCTTCATCTGGTCTTTCATTGTCTCCATCTACTGCATCGGGGGAATGCTAGGATCTTTGTTCGCTGGACGGTTGGCTCATGTTTATGGAAGGTGAGTGCTGGTAAGATCAATTTTGGGATATGGTCCAATCAGCGCACTATCTGTTCCGGTTGTTAAGAACATGAACTTAGATCAAACAGTTACCAGTGAAAGTCTCAGTAGGTGAAATGAGTATCTTTGAGGCAGATACAAAAACCTAATCCAGTAACCATCTAATTATATCTATCAGGAAGACATTGTCAGACACACACTAATATTTCTGTTAAGGTAGGTTCTTTTACAAGCCTCCTTTGAATTAGCCTCAATGCTAAAGCGATGTTGGATAAATTGATCTACTAAGAAAACAGAAGTAAAATCCTCTACATGAGGGTGTCAATGCTAGCATTTTGCTATTGTTGCAAGTTTCTATAAGTGTTTTGGTCCATTGTATTAGAACGATTCTAGGTACAATTTTAAAACTGGTAGGTTCCACTAAAACCTTTGTATTAAAACTGCACTGAGATGGATTTCATGGAAGGGCCTGCTCTTCTCACTGCTTTTCTAGAAAGCGGTCCCTGCTGTTCAACAACACATTAGCCATAGCCGGGGCCACCATGATGCTGCTGAGCAGGGTCGCAGATTCCTTCGAGATGATCATGATCGGGCGGCTCCTCTATGGTGTCAATTCAGGTTGGTGTCCACAGAGACAAAAGCCACACAAGCGGTCAGTAACAGCCTGTGAGGAGAACCTGCAACCTTACTGGGTAAACATTATGGAAAATGGATGGATGGTAGTCTAGTTAAGGTTGAAATGATCTGGAATCAATCCTAGTCAGCATTTGGTACAAAGTGGGATTTGGTGCATACCAAAAATCCTGACGGCAAACCAAAGCCACCCCTTCACTTGAACGGCTTGTCTTTAGAAACGTGAGCATCCATAGGAAGCCCAAATGGATGTGTGTATATTTAAATGTATGTCTCGAAGACATTGGCAGCTGTCTGCAAGATCTTGGTACAAGAGGAAAAGCTGGTAAAATGATTAACTACCAAACAATGTACAGTAACTGAGTATGGTACAGGGTTTAGTGTTTAACCCTTCCAGCACAATGTATTACAGAAATTGGAACAACAGCAATGAAGCAAAAGAACAGTTTTAGTCTTTATCATATTACACCAGACTTGATCTGAAATTTCCCACTGAAGAGAGGCTTTGATGTAGGATTCCACCAAAGTTGAGGTCTTCTTCTTTACAAATGCTCTACCCAAAGGATTTGCCCTGGTAGTTCATACATTGTATGTGGTGGAGTGCGCCCCCAGGACGATGCGCGGCATAGCGGGTGTGTCTGTCGCCACTTTCGTCGCCTTGGGGAAGTTCTTTGGACAACTGTTGGGACTCAGGTGAGATGCCAAGGCGTTTGCCAGAGTTAGCTTAGCATTAGCAATAGCTTAGCATCAAGGTGGGAGCATTTAACTATTATCTTAGCATGTGTCAACTCTACGGTGCGCTGACTTATGTAAACACCAGTTGCATGCATTAGCTGCGGAAGTCTTTGTGAAGAGGACATGTTTACATGAAACAGGAGCATGTGACAGGGCTTTCCTCGCAGGGAGCTGCTAGGCTCAGAGGACCGGTGGCCCTGGCTGCTGGCCTTTTCTGGCTTCATGGGTATCTTGCAGCTGCTCACCCTGCCGTTCCTCCCAGAGTCTCCACATTTCCTGCTGTTGGACCGGGGGGACCGGCCCGGCTGTCAGAGGGGTAAGGTCTCATGTGCAGCTGTCATTTTTGATGAAGCTCATTTCCAAATCAAAGGTTAGCACGGACCAGTTACATGAGCTTTACCACACTACAGCAATCAAAACTACTGGTTCTGGAAGATCACTCCAGTTGCCTCTCATTTGTTCTCTCATCAACCTTGTATAATATGTAAAGTGTTTCCCAGTCCTGTGTTCCCCAGTCCTGTCATTGATGTCATTCACTCCATCCTCCCATTCGGGTCCTCCAACATCACGTGCATTTCCAGTTGTTCTTTTGAATTTAATAAAACCCCTTTTTGTTTGCCATCACCCCTGTTCCCATGTCCTTCAGTCCTCCCAATCCCACATTATTATTATTGCTGTAACTTTGCTTAATGTATCCAAACTATTTTCAGCTCTTTACACACTTATAAAATTTGTTAATGTATACAAGTTAGATAAATCTGAAGGTGATCTGGATCACCTCTGATGTTTATTTGTCCCCTGTCACCACAGCCATGCAGCAGCTGTGGGGTAAGGGAGACCACACCTCAGAGATCGAGGATATGCTGCTACAGAGGGTGGCTCTCCAGGGGGTGCGGTACCGGTCTGTGTGGGAGCTGATCCGTGACCGGACTGTACGCTGGCAGCTGCTGACTGTCATGGTCACTTGCAGTGTCCTCCAGTTCTGCGGGATCAATGCAGTGAGTATCAATCAATCAATTAACTAGCCAATCAACCAATCAATCAACCAACCAATATATCAATAAATCAACCGATCAATCAATCAATTACATTAATACTAATTAAGATGTGACTTACACACGTTTTGTCACATGTACAATCAAATTTCAGTTCTTCACCAGAGAGATTGATTGATTGATTAATTCCCTTTATTGCTATTGCAATTCACCAAGTCACTAGTCACAAGTACCAGCGAAAAACAGGCCATCAACCCGACCATACAGGTCAGGAAGACAGGGAGATATCGCAAACAAACAGATTTGGATTCATTTCAGTTACGTAACAAAACAGATGATGAATGCTGGCTGCCTCAGAGCTCTGCTGGGACTAAACCGCGTGCACCATCAAACCCTGTTTCCTTGACACTTTCATTCAATGGTATCTTTTCTCGGTGTAATTCAGCCACACTCTGTGCTGCCCTCCAGGCCAAAGCGGTTGTGTCCCCCACCCCAGGTCTACATGTATGCCTTGGAAGTCTTCCGCACAGCAGGGATTCCATCTCACCAGCTGCAGTACGCCACCCTGGGAACAGGCCTCTGTGAGATTGCCATCTCTCTGACTTGTGTGAGCCTCTGTCTTTGCTTCTTTTCTTAGCTGTGACTTATTGGGACTGATTGGTCAGGATCTCTAAAAGCAAAAAAAAAAAACTGTTTGACGTATTGAAAGATTGAAACATAAGATTAAAATAAATATTCCTCAATCCTATGTTTAATACACCCTTGAGCAAATTAAATGAAAACAGGTCTGAAAACAGTGTGTAGGCACAGTGCCTCCTCTGTCCATCCACCCAGCTCTGACCCCACCCGAGCAGGCCTGCCAGTCCATGGGCACGGTGCCTCCTCTGTCCATCCACCCAGCTCTAACCCCACCCGAGCAGGCCTGCCAGTCCGTGGGCACGGTGCCTCCTCTGTCCATCCACCCAGCTCTGACCCCACCCGAGCAGGCCTGCCAGTCCGTGGGCAGGGTGCCTCCTCTGTCCATCCACCCAGCTCTGACCCCACCCGAGCAGGCCTGCCAGTCTGTGGTCACAGTGCTGCCTCTGCTCATCACACTCTCTGTCCTGCTGGCTGTGCAGACCAGCAGATCCACTGCACGCATGTCTTTGTGACAACTTGTTTCAATTATTTTGCGTAACTCTATGGAGATTCAATGCCAACTGGACACAATCCATTAAACATTTATTTTCTCACAGGCAATGATAATTGAGAGCACAGGCAAGAGGGTTCTGCTGATCCGAGGTAACCTGATGATGGCTGCCGTTCTGGGACTGCTCACTATCACCCTCAACCTGCAGGTGAGCTGCAGTTGTCAGGGTCAGCATCCGCCTGTCTTTTATGTTGTCCTCCCCTTTTGGCCAGCAGATGTCGCTGGCCATCCTGTCCTCCCCATTGTCAAAGTCTTCAGTGTTGCTCCATAGACAGCCACATGCTTCAATGAGCTGAGTGTGTGGCTACCTGTAAATTGCTCAGTCGTATGTTCAAACTCCCCTGTTTTTCTATTTTGTTTCCTAATGTTTCATTGTATCCATTTTTGTGACATGTATTCTTCTTTGGTTGTGCCTTGGTTTTGTTTTACCTGCCTTCAATATTTTCCTAGTGTTAGATTCTGTTTGCTTGTTTCTCTGTCAGTTTCTTAGTTTCCCTGTTGATCTCGCGGTACCTTGATTTAATTATTAGTTTCACCTGTTGTTTGTTTTCTTGTGCCAGTTCTTGTGTGTTCAACCCTGATTTCTTGCTGTCCTGCTCCATCTCTGATTGGTTAATTGTTTCATGTCTCAGTCCTCCTGCGTCGTTATCCAGTTCGTTTTGTGTATTTATGTTCCTGCTTTAGTTCAGTTCCTATGTGGGTCTGTGTATTTCAGAATGTTGTTTTAGTTTTGTGCTTTGTTCCCTGCCTGGTCTTTGTTACCTTGTTCCCTTGACATTTTGTAGTTAGTCTTTGTTTTTCATTTTTGCTTTTTGACCCCTCATGGTCCATTTGCTTTGTAGTGTTCCCAGTGTTTTCAGTTTCTGTTAAACCTCTGTGTTCCTGTGAGCCACAAGTGGATCGTCCACTCCGTTCTCTGCTTGCACGATTCCGCATCCCTGTGATAGCTTTTCCATCAACTTTTTCTAACTCCTGGATGTTTTGAGCTTTATTTTAAACAAATCTGTGTTTGTGTTTCTGTGTGTTCAGGATTGTATGGTTCAGCTGATGTTCTGTTTTACAGAAGCAGGTGTTCTGGATGCCTTACTGCAGCATGATCCTCATCTTCGTCTACATCTTCTTCTTTGGCAGTGGACCAGGTATGTATATCCCAAACTGGAAAACTACTCAAGATGTTAAAACCTTAGAGCCAAGCTTTGTCCTAAATCCAGGCTTCATGGTTACATTGACCAAGGTGTCTGGGAAATGCTGTTGTGCTTATGCCATAAGCTCATGCCTTTTTGGTTTAATAAGCTGCTTTGACGGAACAATGAAGAGGGGCATTGGATGTGGGGATGGGAGCTGTCAGAATGGAGACCGGCTGAATAAAATGCTGTGTGTGCATGCCTCACAGCTGGCGTGACGGTTGCACTTGCTGCGGACATCTTCAACCAGGCCTACAAGCCTGCAGCTTACACTGTTGGCAGCTTTCTCAACTGGATCTCCCTCTTCCTCATCGGAATATTGTTCCCTGTAATTGTAGTAAGTACTTATTCGGGGTGGGCTCCTTGGGGGTCCGGAGCCCCTCCCATTATGCTAATGGTACTGTAATTCAGTCAGATCAAACATTCAATTCAACTCAATTTCATTTGCACAGTGCATTTTCACAACATTACATTGTCTCCAAGTGCTTTACATCATCCCTGCCCAAAGTCCCCAGTGAGCAAGCCAGAGGTGGCAGTGGTAAGGAAAAACTCCCTAGAAGGAAAAAACCTTGGGAAGGAACCAAACTCAAAGAGGGAGCCCAACCTCTAAGGGCCAGCAGGAAGTCAAAATAACAGGATGGCAAACTCCTAGTTTACACAGTCAAAACTTTTAGATTAAGTCTCAGTGTGGCAGGAAGGTGGCTGCAGGCTGGTGCTGCTTCTGACAGGACGAGCAGCGGAACAGCAGCAGGGCATGAATCTGATGAAGGATTTGAAGAGTTCTTGGCCACCAAGTCCGGATGTCTAAAGCTTTTTTGACATTTCTAACTGATCAAACATCTTCGTGTTGTGATCAGCCATATCTGAATAGAACAGATTGCAAAAAATAGGCACATTTGTTCAAGTCGTATTGAAACCACACTAGTTTTCAAAGGATCCAGACATCCAAATGTTTACACTCTATAGTTTGGACCATAAGACATCCATTGAAGTTTTGCATCCTTTTCTCCATGAGGAGAGTCTATCTTCTAAGTTCATCTCTGCAGCCAATTTTTCTTACATAAAACTATCCTGACCATTTTGTATATACAGGTTCAGCAGATGACTTTAGGAAAGCTCTCCTCTGTCTCCACAGCAACACCTGGGTGAATTCTGCTTCATCGTATTTCTGGCCTGCTGTCTCTTCTGTGCAGCGTTTGTATGGCGACACCTCCCAGAGATTAAGAACCGGACGATCCTGGAAATCACAGAGGACTTCCGAAGAATGCACGCTAGAAAACGAGGTGTGGGCAAATGGTGCATGTCTGAGGTCAAAACCCAAGCAATGAAATCGACAAAACTCTAACAGTGATTTTGGATATTTTCAGTATTGTGCACTGGTGTCATCCATCTAATCATGAGTTTTATGATTTTTTTTTTTTTTTTATTATTATTTACACCAAACCTCCATCTTTTAGAAAACCTCAATAACTGAATCCCTTTTCTGTAGCTCCACACATAACAAACTAGTGGAATTGGATTAAGGCGAAGTGGGGCCAGAGAAGGGGTGGTTGGGGAGTCAGGATCATATAGCCAGGAAGGTCGAAGCTGGGGTGGTCAGTCCGAGGATGAAGACTTCAGACACTGAGCAGGAGCAGAGGGAGTGTGCAGGGCGGCAGATTAGTGGCCTGGACTGCAAAGTGGGGTTACTGGATTATCGGGGTAACTTGTTAGATTTAAGGTAGTCTGGGCAAAATGTAAGTGAACAAATATGAAGTCCATTGAAACTATGGTACCTTAAATCTGACAAGTTACCCCGATAAGACAGTAACCCTGCTTTGTAGGGCTAGCCGAAAGACAAAAGTTAGCTCGCTCAGTAAGTCTCATGAGAACCTTGCGTCACATTTCTCCTGCATTATTAACATGACATTAATATAATCCTATTACAGATGTTACTTTAGTGTTATTTTGATGTTGTGAATATAGGAAACTATGCAAAATCTTAGTCAAAGAAAATGGTCTGTAAATGATCTCCACATTGGTATAAAACTGATATTATGTCTGTTAGTGTGTCAACCTGAGAACCCTAATGTCACCCCAGAATTTTGTCAAATTTAATGAATACCTACAATAGCTGAAAGACCCTGAGGAGAGGTTTGGGAGCCAATGCGGACTTCATTCTTGGAGAACAGAAGAAATTCTTATTTATTTTTATAGCGTTACCGATAATTTGAATATGTTCTTATGTTCAATAGTATTTTTTCCTGAGCAAATATGCAGGTAATCCCCAGATGAACAACCTTAAACATCCGACTTCCTAAGGCTTTTTACACACTATTGTATAAACAGTATTGACTCCATGAAACGTTTTAAAGATAAAAGCAGACTGCATGCATGCATAGGAACAGCACGATAACTGCTGTTGTCTCATGCTGCCCTCTCTTCCTCCCTTATGTAATAAGACAATTTATCTATCAGCATCTCTCCCACCCCACATGTCACGCACGCCCAGCAGTTGTTCTGTAGAAAGTCTGCCCAGTTCAGGACTATGACATCATAGATCATTTCCAACCTGGGGTAAGGCAGAGATGCAAGCCCATAATACTGGACCTTAATGCTGCAGCAGCCAGGCTGTTTTTACATACACCCCCCTCCCCCCCTTTGCTGCCACACTAGGACATGGGTGGGAGGTCCCTCTTACATTCAGCTGAATGAGGAGGGGGTTCCTTAAAATGCCATTCATACTTCTGAAGTGTTACCACCATGCTGTTCTGCATCTGTGGGTTGTATTTTGATCTGGGTCCAAACTATAAACATCAGCAAGACTTTGTGGGGTCTGACGTGCAGGTTCCATGATCTCCATTTATTAGCTGTATTAAACCATTTATTACCTATATCCGGGTTTGCTTCGTTCCTTGACCGTAAGTCCAGACGAAAGCAGCACAGCCTCGACACCAAACACAAGACAGGTTATCGTGGACAAACAGCCTTCTATTTTTATACATGATGGGTTTAATGGGTAGGCTCTGGTGCAATCGGGAAAAGGCTTTGTTCCGCGGTGATCGCGTGACTGGAATCAAAGCCATCGGTAATCAGATCACCAAAGACAGTGGCAGACTGCGCTCCACAGGCTTACGCAGCGATGCACTTTTTAAATATTGTTCCTTATCAACAGAAAACTGCAAAAAGTCCATTATAATTTTACCCATATGTATAGTACGAGAGCAAAGCTATGTAATAAAGCTTTTACTAACTTGTATATTTGCTTGTTGTTTTCATTTATGCATCCCGATATTTACTGAAGCTGTTTATAAGAAGTTTCTTTTACCTAAAGATCACACACGTAGTAACTGGTCCTTAATTTAAAACACTACATCCTTTACCACTACCCCGCCTAGTGTCGAAAGTAGGGAAATATTTTTAACGTTTCAATATCTTATGAGATCCGCTGCTTCCTTCTGTCCTCGGAAAAATGGCTGGTCGTACGTGTCACTTGTGCTAAATGGCAGCGTTGCTGTCACAGCACAGGAACGACTCATGAAATCGATCTGCGCGGGATTAGTCAGATATGCGGTGTCCACGTGAAGTGTGGCCTAGGCGTGTATTATAGGGAGCGGGCTAAAAATATAAAAAGGACGGCTTTAGATCCTGCCTTTATGTCGCTATCAGGGTCTGATGATGCTCTGGGTGTAATTGTATGGCTCCGCGCACGCTGCCAGGCTTTCGTGGGGCAATTTCAAAGCCCAATTTAAGGAATTTGGGAAACTGGATATATAGCCCACGTCACTCATCCCCACCAGCTGTATTGTTAATAAACGTAGAACCGGACACCGTCGCCACAATAGCGACTACAGCTGTATTTATTTGACTATTAATATCGTATTTAAACAGGAGCATAGGACTTAGGTACGTCTTATGACTTTGCTCGCGGCAGCATTTGCTTTCGTGCCGATAAGCAGAAGCCAGGATGCCCCTGAGAACGTGCCTTTGCTTCGCCTGTCCGTGTCCCCCTTCGCTTGTGCGCATTCCTGATAACATAATCTCTGCGTGTAACGCGGATCCACGCATCCACTCCATCCAAATAAGACATCATAGGGTCCACACCCTCGCCGCTTTTCAACACGTCCGGACCACACCGCGCTTGGGGAGGAGTTGTTTACAGACGAAAGCCCAACAAGAGGGGACGTAATTCACTTTTGTATTGGCGCAGCCCTCTTATCTCTTATAAACCCCCGAGAGCCTGCAGTTTGGACCGTGGTTGTGAACAGGAGGAGACGAGAGGTCGTGAGAAAAGGGGAAGGTTTCGACATGGGGAGCATTTCCACCGAAACCGGGGAAAATACCGGCGCGTCGGTTCACATGCCGCTGCCATCGGATCCCAAAACTGGTTCGCTGAAGAGGGATTACCAGCACAGGTGAGGAGTCCGATGCACCGGGAATTAGGGAAGATCGCCGCTACTGGAGCGCCCCATTCAGTGACACGTAATAAGAATACCTGCCATTCATTTTCATCATTCACAAAAGATTCCCACGGTCTAGAGTGCCTGATTTGAGGCAATCTTTTGAACCCCGCATATTTAATATATTACATACACCAATTGATCTGCACTGATATTCAGTCTTATTTAATCAGTTACTGTTTGCTGTCATTATTCTGTTTTCAGAACCGTGCAATGATTTCACTAAATAAACTTAGTTTCCGAGGGAAGTTAGTAGCACCACATGATCAACGCGTTTTATTGCTCAACGAATATGAGCTAAAAGCATCATATAGGCGTTATTTCATACGCTCGAAATAAAATAAGCGCCTTGAATGGTAATCTTTGCGTTATGACATAATTCGTGGTTGGTGATCTTGATTCAAATACAACTTCGAACTCTCTGAACTCACGAACTAAAATCTGACCCCTTGCACTGAGAATAATGACCTATCGTCTAACACGTCTCAGGGCAAATTAATTTACGATTTGAGGAGGTACTTGCTACTCGCAGATAAGGCGAGTCTCGTGTTTAATGGAAGTTTAAATGAGATTAGTTAATAATTGAATAAATCCGATGCAGATCCTGTGACTTTTGAAATATTCACAGCGTACAAGAAGATTGTGTGGTCATTTCTGCCGGTGTGTCTGTGTTCAAAGTTTACAGGCGAAATATTATGAAAAATATTATTTTTGCAGCTTTGGTTAAGCATATCCTGCGAATGTGTCCAGGATAATTGGGTCATCCGAGCGTCGTGGATGATTCAACCTGGGGGGGGGGGGGTACTCCCCTGCAGATAAGGATAAGGGTTAGAAGATGGATAGATGGATCCTTAAACATACATCTTACATTACATGTCAGCCTGAAAGCACATTCTTGGGGTATGATTTCTGACATACATCTTGGACACATTTGGTGCTTTTGTTTGGACTGCGAGTGCAGCATTCTGTTACATCAGGCTGGCCTCTCTGATAAGTATTGATTCGGCTGAGTATATAATTTTTACGAGTTTTTGGTAGTAGAACAAGCAACGTAATTAATTTTCTACAAAAAATTAGCTGGTACTTTGGTATGATGGAAATTGCAATATTGTGGTTCTGACCAAAGCTGGGCCAGACACTCTGTGTGGGGTAACGCTGATGTTAAAAGCCCCATGGAATAGTGTCTGCCGGAGAGGCTCTGCCTCGCACCCCTGGGCACCTGCCCCCTCTGCCTGCCTGCCTGCCAGTAGATGCATGTAGGTGCCCCGCCATGAACTGGCACCCCAGGCCGCGGTAGGCCGGTAGAGGGTGGATGGATGGAAATGACACTATTTTATGCTGGATGGCAGTAAAGAGAAACCCCAGGGGCCCCTGTTGGGGGGCTGGCCCCCGCTGCTGTGTGTACTGTGTAGGTGCGTGTCAGACCAGGTGGCCACCATCTTGTAAATCATTAAATAAGCTGAACAGTATTGACCCGGGGGGGCTTTACCTCCGAGGTATTGATAGGTGCATAGGATAGAGTCCGACCTGAGTTACCTGGGATAAAAACACTTTTAATATTATCATTATTATGAATTATTACATGCATATTATATGCAGAACCTTTAGAATATCTTGCATGAAGAAAGATGAGGTATGTAAAGTTTTAATTTATGTCCCACCTCAGTTTGCAATAAACTGAAACATCTTTGAGCACTGAGCCTGAAAATTGAGGAGCTCATCTAAAAAAAAAGAAATTGTGCATTTTAGGTGTGAGTTCAAGACATGGCAAGTACACAGTCCCCATGTAGAACACAGAAGTCCTGCTATCTTAGTTATTTATCACAAAGTGATACTAATCTAGCCCCCCTATCAAAAAAACAGGAAAAACCCAGTGATAAACTTTACCTTGAGTCTGTCACTGTAATGTTTTTATGCATCACTTATTAAGAATGTCATTGTGGTTCTCCCTGGTTTGCACTGAGCCTCTTACTGTATTCTTCTTTTCTTATCACACACTTTCATGCTGCTAGGATGCAAACTACAATCATATATTTATTTCAAACAAAAACAGGGTGTTCCCTTAGCATCATGAGGGACCCACTGCGCCTCTCTCACAGCCCACTGCTGGGAGGTTCTGTGGCCTCGAAGCCAGGACAGTCAGGCTTAAAAACAGTTTATTTCTCAGTCTGTATGACCGCTGAATAGGCTGCCCCTCCACCCCAGCATAAGTTTGGGTCTGTTAAAAGGCTCGGTATGCAAATCCGTTTATTTATTGCCCATTCTGCTTCAATGCCAAACTACTGCACCACTGTGAACAATCTTCTGTCTCTCTTCATGTCTTAAAATGTCATGCCTGTATTATGCTTGTATGTTTTAGTATTTAAATTCTCTTTGTTACTTATTTTCATTTGCACTATGACCAACTGCACACATGACATAACCTGAAGCTGACAATAAAAGATACTTTGACTATTATGTAGGATATTTTAAATTCTGACACAATTGGAATTTCTGAATATTGGGCCTTAAGCCTAAAGGGATGCCTGTCCCATGGGACTTGATCATGGGAAATTTGGATCCCGACACTTTTGGAAATAGCTTAATAAATTCTCAGAGGTCCCACTGGACTGGACAGATCATATGGAATATGGATTTCCTGCTGGTAGACATTCTGCTTCTCGGAGATTGGTAGGGATGTAGTTTAATTTGCAGTGTGACCAAGCTGACCTCTGCTCTCTGTCTAATGCTAACTGCACGCCATGACGTTTTTATAGATGTTATAGCAGTTTGCGTCTCCAGAGCGTCTCTATTCTCCTGCTTCCTCACCCTACAGTGCACAGACAGTAGATCATCGTCAGTGTGGGCCCCGGTTCATCACCTGCGTGGGGGGGGGGGGGGGGTTGTTTAAGACCCGTGGGCATATTCGGGGGTTAGTGTTATTTTCACGGAAACAGGGCGGACGTGTGGCACTAGCTGGATCAGTCCCCACTCTCGACTCCTCCCCCCATCATTTTTTTCCTGTACCTCAAGAAAGAAAAATCCCTTAGAGTGAGACTGTCTGTGACCTCTCAGATGTTTTCAGTTGGCACGGAAACGGAGGCAGATCACAGCATGGTGGATTATTCTCAGTGGAGCTGCTGATAGCGCATGTTCCAAATCTCAAATTGACTCACCCCCCCCCCCCACCTTCTGTGTTAACATGACAACGCAAATGGCTCTGTGCATATGGGGAGGGTGTGATAAAGCCAGGGCTCGCTGTAAAGATGCGATAGACACCGACTGCAGAGTACGTGGCTGAGGGCACTAACCCCACCCCCGCCTGCCACATGGGAGCCCCGCCCCTGCATGGGCTCCTCCCACTATGACGCTGCTGTCAGATGATGTTGAGGGCACTGGTACATTACATGATCCTCATCTCGGATGCTGGAGCTGGAATTATGCGTGACGCCCTGGTACTGTGTCAGTGGAAATATCTGCTGAAATCTATGTGATTCATTCGGCTGTAAATACCAGTTAATAAGGGGCCGGGCTGTACTGTGTAACTGTAGTGATAACTCCTGCTAATTGTAGTTATGCAACATATCACACTCATGCTATTGATATACATTTATTTAATTACCTGACAACTTTATTGCAAGCAATTTACACATTCTGACTAATATGTATTCCTGGGTATTTTTCTGGGTTCTACTTGGTTCTACTTGGTTCTACCTGGCTACTCTGCATTAATGAGAACTAGATCCCTGGTTTCGACCTTCAGGTTATGCGTCACTATGATGCACCACCTGAGGACAAACAGCTGCATGCTAACTGACGCAGTAATTAGCTATTAGCTAATTAGCTGTTAGCGTCTCACAGTACTTAGTATGGTGGGGGGAGCGGGGCTGGGTCATGCTGTAACTGGAGGTCTCATCTTCTCAGTGGGAGTGCAAGATAATGTCATGGGAAGACCCTGTTTACTCCCCCTGCAGAGAAAAACCTTCCTTAGCTGTTCGATAAATCATACTGTTCGGTTAGTGCATAAAGTAAACCGAATTTGCAATTGCAAATATTTAATTAGCAATTAATTAGTAATAAGTAGTTTGGTTTCAGATTCATTTATGTAATTTCAGTTTCAGTGCTTCATATTCATTTTAATAATTCATTCAATATTATTGATTAGATAAAAAATATGAAAAGTAGGATGTTAGTTTAAACTGAATCTATAAAACAGCTATGAGCAGCTTGGTACATGCTAGCAGTACAATGCTAATATACCTTCACTGTTCATCTGGATGATCAGATCTGTATATAAGGGTTTGAATGCATTAAAGCTGTCAGATTTAAGTGGGCTGTCCTAAGTTTTCCTTCTGGGACCAGCTGAGGGATCCACAAGCAGCTGTCCGTCCATCCATCCATGCATCCATGCATCCATGCATCCACCCATCTTCTGTAACTGCCTGTCCTATTCAGTGCCGACGGGCTCCGGAGCCTATCCCAGAGACTGCAGGCGCATGGCAGGGAACAGCCCAGGAGGGGGCGCCAACCCATTGCCGGACACACTCACACACTATTTACTCACACATGCAAACCTTCAGGCAGTTTGGAAGCTCCAGTCAGCCTCAGCACAAGGAGAGCATGCGAACTCCACACGTGCGGAGTCATGTCGGTGGCTCGAACCCTGCTCCCAGGGGTGTGCTGACCACTGCGCCTCCAAGCCATTCCCTATGGCAGCTAGTTAGTGTGAATAGCGTTCGGTGTAACTTGTTTATAGATTAAATCTTTGCAGCGCTTTTAATTGAATCATTACAAAGGATTATTTACTGAGGCATTTTCTGGCAAACTAGTGAAGGTAGCTGTAATGCTATGATACTAAAAAGCTCTGCTTCATTATAAGCTTAAAGACAGAACGTGATATGGACGCTTGTGCAGCCGGTTTAATTAGCCAAGCTGTCCCAGGAGCTTCTCTGCCATAGAGCTTTGAATGCATCACTCAATTCTGTTCACTCTTTCAGTATTTTTGTCAACCGGAGCCTGGCGCTGGAGAATGTGAAATGTTTCGGCTTTGACATGGACTACACCTTGGCCCGTGAGTGCAGGCGTCGCCACTGTTACCAGAGGCTTAATTATGCAGTTTTATTCTGTAAAATGAATGACTGTCTCTGCTGTTTTCAGTCCCCACAGGATAGCCTCACTTTTATAAAAAATCTGTGGAAATTAAAAATGGCAAGAGTCTTGTATTTTGTTTGGCTAAGTAAGGTTAGGACTGGATAGGGTTAAGGGTGTCATTGGTAGGATTAGGATTCTGCCAGCAGAAATAAATGGAGAGTCCCCACAAAAACATGAATATGTGGACTGTGGGTGTGTGTGTGCCATTCTCAAAGTTTTTGTTAATTTCCTTTGAATTCTGTGGTTTATAGTACAAGTTTATACTGTTGGGGGTGGTTTTAAATCCCAGCCTTAAGGCCATGACCCCCTCTACGGGCTGTAGAGCACTGTAGAGCACTGTAGAGCACTAAGACCCAGTTGCATGTACTAATGTATCTATAGATCCTTCTGGCCTCAATGACAGCCTATGTATCCACTGCAGAGTACAAGTCCCCGGACTACGAGGAGATGGGCTTCGAGCTGCTGAGGGACAGGCTGGTGTCCATAGGCTACCCACACGAGCTGCTGCAGTACACATATGATCCCAGTTACCCCACACGGTGAGTGCCCCCTGCAGGACAGGGCTTTGCCTCTGTTTTACCACCATTGACATGATCCAGGTTTTTTGCTGATGAACCCGTAAAAACAAGCACATAATAAAGAGATGGTTTCCTTTAGCCTGTGACAGCAATCTTATGCAGACTTAATTATATATTTGTCATATTTTTTTCAAATAACAATTCACACCTTTGCTACAGTGTGTTGACTGTTGACAGCTTATAGATAACTGTCTCCCCCCCCCCCCCCAGAGGCCTAGTGTTTGACACCATGTATGGCAACTTGCTGAAGGTGGACTCCCATGGTAACATCCTGGTGTGTGCGCACGGCTTCAGCTTCCTCCGAGGGTGAGGTGATGCTGTAAAATGGCAGCGTACGATTGGTGCCTGACAGGCACATGACTAAGCCTCAGCTTGCAGCTAGAGACTAACAGCACGGAAAACAATGTGTGTCCAGTATGAAATGCTAATTTACGAATATTTCCTAACAAATACTGCAATTAAAATTATAGTACAGCAAAAACCGCCACGTGATTTAATTGCTAAATAATCCAATTATTACAAGTTTTGCAGATTTCATGCTCTAATATTTTTATCCCATGGGCTAATGCGTGTGTTGTGATGTTGTGAGGATGTTAATTATGAGTTAATTTTAGAATGGTTATGCTAACTCCTCATACCATCAGCTATGACTACAAACCCACAGCATTCATGTGCTGACAGCGATTTTGGCAAATCGTACGGCTTAATAATAACAAGCTGTTACATGCCAGAGATGTTGACAAAGGTTAGCCAACACTAGTGAAGCAAGGACCCGATATGACAATTAATTCTGACATATTTGAAATGGCACAGCAATAATGGAGATGCTTCTCTGAGGTCAGAGAGTTTCTATGAGGATGATGTTTCATTACTCCATAACTCATCTGGAACTTTCTTTTATCTAGTCAGGAAATGTTGACAATACAAAATATGGAAATTAAGAATTTGCAGGAACTTAAGGTCAGAGACCATTTTTCGTATCTCTTTGCTTTGCCAGTGGAGAGCAAATGCAGGCATGCCTGAGGCTGACAGTATTTTCAAGCAGGCATTGATGAAGCAATGAGTATTTGAGTTGGTTTTTCTATGTTAAAAAATATACAAGGGACCAGAATAGTAGGTCTGTATTACGGCCACGAAGTTTTCCCTTGAACTACAACAGACGAGACGACCCGCCTGGGAGCAGTAATGTGTATTTATATCCTACACCTGGTGAAAGGGCTTTGGACTGGAGATCCAGCAGCTTGTTTGTGTCACTCTCCCTCTCTTTCTGCATGAGTGAGGAAATTATCTAAGAAGCCAGATTCTCTGTTTTTACCCACCTCCCACCTGATCCGTAAATGTCAGACATGTTTTCAGAACCTTTTCTTCATGCTATATCTGGAATGATGAAAGCTCCCAGCTTTCCAGACCTTAAGGGGCGGTTCCCCAAGTGGAATCGCAGCCTGAACCCAGAGCCTCTGGCTCGGTTCTGCTGGAAAATGGCCCATTACCTCATATCCCAGGCTTCTCCCAGAGAGGACCGGATCTGGGTCACCGCTGGTTTGCTCCCCCAGGTATGAGAAGCCCCAGCATTCCAGCTAGTGACAGGCAGATTTGCTCGTCATGGGCTTTCCACGCTCATGTTACTATGAAAGTCCAGATATCCATCTCGCGGGTCATGTGACGTGTTTGATCAGGTGAGAAGGACACCGTTTATTTAGAGCCACTCCAAGAATGTTCTGTGGGTGCTGAGCGTTCGCGAGCATCACTAGACGTCGCTGGCTTGGCTCTCACCTGCTGCTTCTCCATTCCCAGGTCAGAGATGCAGGAGTATTACCCCAGCAGGTTCATTCGCAAAGACAACACTGACCGCTACTACATCCTCAACACCCTCTTCAACCTCTCAGGTAGCCTTCTTTACTGTTAAACATACATTCTTTTGTAAGCTTTATTTAATCTGTATTCTGCTTCCTAAGTGTGTTACTGAGACACATTGGTTTAACATAACAGCCTTAACAAGTAAAGTAATAGGTATATAGCACTTGGAATATGACAAGAACGATGCAGTGATTAATGGTAAAGTATTCGCAATGGGAGACCTCAAAGAGAGAATTTATCTTGTTAAGT
>JAODKF010000126.1:8184012-8199268 GCA_026779585.1 Mormyrus proboscirostris
AATAAAATATAAATATAAAAAAGATGATGAAATTGGTAAATTGCTCTTTGCAGCATTTTCCGTTGTCTTCACTTGGAACATTTTGTTCACTATTTTGCTGCCCCCTGCTGGACAGTCTTCAAAGCTACAGTCTCAGTGGACACGGTCCCATGAGCGTACTCTGCCTGCAAAGTAAGCTGCAATGCAGCAAAACGCGTGTATTGCTACATCAGTTAGAATTAAAACCAAAGATGCCGCGGAAAACAAGAAAAAAAGTAAAACGCCGCTATCAGAACTCCTTATGAATGCAAAACGTGAAACTGGAATTACGCCAATATTACTGTACGCAGAAGATAGTTATCTGACTCCAAGCAACCCAGGAACGTCCAAAGTGCAACTGTGAGTGTTTATTTGTATAAAGTACAAAGTTTTATGCGTCTGCACCTGTAATGCATTCCCGATGTAAATAGAAAATAGATATATACGTCAGGATATTTTTATACAGAATTTAATAAAAAGCAGGTGTGAACTGGCAACATGAATTTGCCGTTGACCTGGGGATCACGCCGAGGTCGACAGACGGGTAGGCCCCCCCTGGTATACAGGCCATATAACACGGAGTTTGGGGTGGAAAGACCTTCCTCTTGGCCAGTTTGTGCCTGATAAAATGATTTAGATTTATTAATGTGAATAAAAACAGTGGTGTAAATGAACTGCAGTTAGAACACATTTCAATAATAGCTATATATAACCGAATCCTTTTCCTACAGATGTTCTAAACTAACCCTGACATTGCTAACGTTGTGTTGAATTGTGTTCAGGGGCAATAGGTGGCAGTATTATGACACGTGTTGAAATGATAATGAAATTTATAGTATATTTGGTATTCCTGCTTTTAAGAATTAATAAAGCAAAAAAAAAAAGAAAGAAAACTATTTTGGTGTCTGTTTCCTCTCAGTGGACTTACAATACTACAATGAATTTAAGTGTTTATATGATCATCATCAATCGTTACTAATTAAAAATATATGTATCATGCCGCTTAATAGGAATTATGTTTATAACGGAACCTTACGAAAAATTTGCTTTGTTTAAGGAGATTTTATGAAAACGTGTGGGTAGTCGTGTCGGTGAATTGGTAGAAAGGGAGCGTGGGAGCGTCCGTGTTTTCCATCTTTAGGCACAGGGTCTCCCTCCCCCAGGCACAGGGCTCGTCCCTCAGTGTGCCGCTCATTCGCTGTGTTTTTGCAATGTCCAACAGTAACAGGAGAGGGCGCCTGTGCGCCCAGGTGCTGCTCAGGTAACAGTGGGAATTCTATCCATCCGTCACTCAATGACTTCATATAGGTCACAGTGATGGGGGGCAAAAAATCTATTGGGGGATTTGCAACCCTACTGATAGGTACCTTTAGGTACATTTTGCCAAGTGTCTGTGTTTGTGTGTGTGTGTGTGTGTGTGTGTGTGTGTGTGTGGGGGGGGGGGGGGTTAAAACTTGATTGGGATACATTCTGGGTGGGATGCTGGGCTGTAACAGGGTGCCCATCATGTTTTCATGCTAATCGGACTGGTGGTAGAATCCCACACATCACAATGAGACGTGCAAACTTCACACACAGACACACACAGACACACACGGACACACACAGACACACACAGACACACAGTGCAGCTGGAATTTGAATGAGAAATGAGGCAACCTACTGAACCACTTAATCACCATGTCACACAGCCATCGCCTGTCCCTCAATATCATTAATATGCATAATATTTCTTGAATATCAGTATTTAATTCCCAGTCTAATCCCAGTTTTCTCCTTTCGTTACAATGTAATGCTATTTGGCTGACATTGAGGTGGATATGGATAGCATGTGACTATGTTTGTGTTCTTACAGGACAGTGAATTATTATATAAAACTAGAACAAAATGATGCTCTGTCACTTCACTTCCAGCAATGACTCCCTAATTGTCTGTCTGAACTCACTAAGTCCCCAGAGATTTTCTTGAAAACGTATCCTGTGGACACACTGGGTTTTGGAAATTTGCTCTTCAGTCAGAAGCAAGAAGCTGATCATGGACTGGGAACAGCTACCTCCAGATTTGTATCAATTGCGGAAACAAGATTATTTAGCAAGATAATAATTCTGGACATAGAGGCACACCTTTCTTCCGAGTTTGTGGATGTGATTGAAACGGAGATACTGCAGGAATGTGTTGTGAGACATTCCTGCGCTTCTCACCAAAGCTCACATTGTTTGTCAGCTTCCCGCTCTTTGTTTTCTTTGAGGCCGGCGCCTTTCCTACTGACTGACTGGCTTGTTTCAAAACTCTCGCATAACATGACTTTTTCCCTCTAAAGAGATATCGGTCTGATTGTTTCTACCCACCTGATCAGCGGAACATGACATCATCTTCGCAATCTTTTGATCCCTGTTCGAAGACAGGAAATCACAATGTCCTTCCTAGTTTCAGTGAATAATATGCCAGCCCCTCACTGATGAAGCCTGTGACCTAACTGTAAACCAACATCAACCCATTTCCTTCAGTGTTTTTGTGTCTGTTTTGTTTGTGATTTGTTCTTGGAATGTTGTTATTCTGAACTGCTGATTCTCACGGTGAGTTACAAAGACAATTGGATTAAGTGCTGAAAGATTACAGATTTGGGTTAATCAGAGGTAACTTGGCGCACACTACATTTTTTAGAAGACACTTTTATCCAAAGTGACAGTCTTTTTTAGTAAAGCAGGGTCAGGCAGCACCTGGAGCAATTAGGGGTTAAGGGTTTTGCTTAAGTACTTAATAGTGAAATCACTCTGTTGACCCAGGGAGTTGAACCAACAACCTTCTGATCACTTGCATCTACTGAGCTGCACACACAAGTTTAAGTTCAAGGTTAGGTTCAAGAGTTCAAAAATGATGACTCTCAGCCCACTTCTGATGCAGACATGAACCCTGACTGATGTCTTGAGGCAGGAGAAGACTGCAGCTCCTCTTGGGACCTACTTTAAGTCCATCTTTGCTGGGAATAAAGGACGTCATAGCGGATCTCTTATTCTAAGTTCTTTTTAGCAATACGGCAATCACAAACATCGCAACACTGGCCACTGTCTGACAAATTACATATAAATTGTAACTTCTGCATGCCGTCTTTAAAGTGGGTACCTAAGCATTCACAGCCAGTTATATCTTCCATTTATTTAGTCAAATTTAATTACACAATTAACTAAAAAAGTAACAAATGCTCATATCAATAGGGTGGCTGGTAAGAATCACAAGACAGTCATATGTAGGTTAGACAGAAAGAACTGAAGTGGTCCTCTGAGATGATCGGAATCCAGCTCTGCAGGCCCAGAGGCACATCCCTGTACGCAGACGGCAATCTTCCCAAGATAAGGCTCGACAGGAACGTGGCACATTGAAGACAAAACGCTGTTACCTGAGATCTTAAAGCTGTCAGTGGTGTGCCTCTCCTTTCAAACCTGCCATTTGTCACATTCTGTCAGACTGAAAGGGACTTTTTAACTTTATTTTTTATTAATACATAGCCTTTTTTTAGATAGACCAGCATGACTTACTTGTTTAGACTTCCTATAGCTGTTTCACATTAATGGCACATACACAGTAATGTTGATTTAGAGATTTATCATCACAGACTACAATAGGTGTTGTAGTAAGGCTTAAAAACAAATGACACTGGGTCAAACATCATCCTGCCCTGACCAGGAAAGTCCAGGTAAAGCTGGGAGGGTTGAATGACCTTAAAAGGATATTTATGTGATGCAGGGGCTGTGCAGGTTTTGGTAGGAGAGGAAGGAATTCAAGAGACAATGAGATTAAGGCAGAGCAAGGTGAATGGAAGACTGACGGCTTGAGGGAGGTGAGGGGTGTGGTCTAGGGAGGTGTGTGGGCAGGGCTTATAGACAGTCAATACAGTAGCACACATGGTCACACGATCTCCTGGCACATTGGTGCCTCTCAATGACTGAGCTCCATTGACACAAGGTGCGCGGAGTGGGAGAGGAGGACAGAGATGTATTTATACAGGAACTTTGGGCAGTTTTTGGAAACCTATATTGAGAAGAATTCCAGCATTGATGACTCAGAAGATACTGATTCAGGGGGGCAGGACTCCTTGCTGGGAGAGAGGGTCACGGATAGGCCGGGCGTACTCCTGAAGTCGGAGTCGGAGGACTCTGGGGTGGAGGAGCCAGTATTCACTCCTCAGGGCTCGGAGCAGAACTTCTCACTGGACAAAGATCCCGACCTGGCGAAGGGGCCGCTCTCACCCTCACCTCTGCCCTCACCCTCACCTGCCCTCACTCCCACCTTATCATCATCCACAAAGCTGAAGGGACGGGAAGGTTGGCACAGAGTGCGGACCCATGTCGAGCTAGCTCTACAGAGGACCAAGCAGAGGGGCTCCGGAAATCAGTGTAGAGTGCCTCGGCTGCCCGTCAGCCCCACGATCATCCAGGCCCCGTCAGGTCAGAGTTTGGATGAGGGGACCCTGCGGCTGGTGGACGCTGAGCCCTGCCAGCAAAGCCAAGGCAGGTCAGAGGTGAGGCCGCCTCGCTTCACATTTCCTGCAGACCACCTGCTCACTCTTCATCCTCTTTAATATCTCTCTCACCCTCAATTATTTACAGATACAATAAACATCTCAGCGTTGTTTACAGTCTCCTGGTAGCTGGACGGTGTCAATCTCATTGGCAAATGCTTACCGCCTCACGTCAGGGAACCCTTACGTGTCAGAAACCTGTATCAGTGTTATGCTTTAACATCTGCTGGACAACACAAGCCCGATGTCACCTGAACGCCGTCAATGACTTCCCGGCAATGCAATACGGCATTAAAGCGTCGCATTTACAGACAGGCATACTTATGGTTTCAGCTGTACAATCAGCTACATCTCGTTTCCTGTCCTCTGCGAACACGGCGGGATGACTGGCAGACATGAGACTGCAGGTGAAAATGTTTCTGCCAGCTCATGGCACAGGGCTCTGCCGCATTTTATCCGTTACGA
Organism: Mormyrus proboscirostris; assembly: GCA_026779585.1. Taxonomy (NCBI): domain Eukaryota; kingdom Metazoa; phylum Chordata; class Actinopteri; order Osteoglossiformes; family Mormyridae; genus Mormyrus; species Mormyrus proboscirostris. The sequence goes on from JAODKF010000126.1 coordinate 8,189,015, forward strand.
GTGACAGGCAGCGCATCCCATTAGTAATGATAACTTTTAGCTCCAGGGACGAGAATAAGGAGAAAACATGATAACCGAGGTTCTAAAAGATAATGAAGACCTGATATTCGTACGTTCTTCAAAAAAAAGAGTCATGATCGTTCGTCGTGGTCTGAAGCACGCTACGATCTAACAGAGTTAAACACAAGCAGATAAAAAGAATTCTCTATAGTCACTGTTGGGTCATTGAGGTTATCAGTGTTCTTTTGTTTTCAGGTGCATATTTTGACTTTCAAACAGAACCAGTCAATCCAGGTGCTGAAACTCCGAGGCATGAATGGAATTGGGGGCGGAGTCTATGTGTGTGACTCACATGCTGCACAGGTGTGCAGAGCTAATCATCAGTTGATTTCTAGATACTGCAGATGCCTCGTGCACGGAAACACATCGCTTTCCCAAATTTGTCACAGCAGTTCTGGGATATCTGAGGAGAGGGTTGCATAGATATAAGGAGGTCGGTTTTGCTTGGGGTGATGTCACATGCACATGTTCACAGGCAAAGCAGAAAGAGCATGTAGGGAAAATTGTATAAATGCTCACTCTGGCTTTAGGTCGTCATTTGCGTGGGTCCAATAGATTTTTGCGTACTTGTTGTGGATTTAGCTACTTAACCTGTATGCAGGTAGGTGGAGCCGACCATATCAAAATCGTAAGGAAATTGTGTGCAATAACATCTTTATTGTTTCCAAAACATATTACTATACTCTGAAAAATCTTTCTGATGCAAAATACCTGAATATTTCCTCCAGGCAAAAGAATCATGAGGAAGAAAATTGTACTTGGTCCCTTCCTTAGCGGTCACTGTGGCTTTTATAAACTGCTACTGGGAAAAGTCACTGGTCAAAAGGACCCAAAAACATGACGGATAAACAGCTTCTTTCCCAGGGCTGTCACCCTACTGAACGCAGCCTTGTGACTTAAATATCGCTAAAATATGATTATGAAGTGTGACAGGTAAGGAATTTTAATATGTGTAAAGATGTACAGAAGATCACAGCGCCAGGAACGCCGCAAGTAATTCCCTGATCAAGCTGATTCTGATGACAAATCCATGACACCGCAGAAATTCCTTAATTAGCATCTAGCTTAATTAAAATCCCCCATTAATCCATATGTTGTGTTTTTGCATGAAGCTTTTTTGCTGACATAGATCTGTGATAGGAGCATTAGAAAGGCCCCTGAATGCTCATCACTCCCACAGACCCCTGTAAAACTAGCACTCCCAGGTGCCCTAAAACTGGACCGACATCATTTGCTACGTTTCTAAAACCCACATCCTGCAGTATCTCAGTCATGTGGGCCCAGGGACGTCATTTTGGGCCCTTCTGTCTCAACACCACCCGCGCTGACTGGTGGTGACTAACTGGAAGCCGCCTACTAGATTTCCGCAAGGCAGTTAGCGTAGCTACTGCAAACAGCACTTTGCTAATTCTGCGTGCTAGTATCTGGTAGCCTGCCAGCAACTTGAGGCACATCAGCAGCTTGTTGCGTGCTAGTAGCTGGTAGCATGCTAGCGAGGTGTGAAACGACCACAGCTTGGTGTTTGTAGACCCCAAGGACGCTGCTGCATGTATTTGCTCTATTTCTCTCACTCTTCTTGTTCGATGTGAGTGTGAAATTAGCCACTTTAAAATAGCAAAATATTCAGGTCAGACTGGCAAGAATGGACACTGCAGATAATGAGCATTTGAGAAAGTCCTTATCATCCTTACCACGTTCTTTCAGTGTTAACCCTTAGCACCGTTTTGTTTTTGACACATTGCCGGAAAAAGGTGACTTCTGTGACACCTTAAACCAGAACGTCTCTACTTTTATCAGCAGATATAAGTAGGACACATTCCCAAATGTAACACTCATCTCAAAATCAACCTGTACTTGATTTTTTTTTCTTGTCCTGAACACCAGCTTTCAAAGTTCATTTCTTTTTCTGAAAAGCATGTTTGTACATAATTACAGAATTGTGGGTGTTTTACACAGTTCTGCAATTCTTAGTTCCTCTTGATCTCTAAATCGGGACCAAAAGCCACCAGATTAAGATCTCTAAGGGTATTTTACATCTTGCAAAATATGCTTTGCATAACCTAAAAGTACTGGTGTTCAGCTATGGTAGCAATTTATTTGTTGACTAATTGTTAATATACAGTTGTATTGGACAGACTATGGCCTACTGTGATGTAAGCAATGCCATTTATGCCTTCAGTTTTTTCTACCCAAGAGTGGTTTAGCTAATGTGACATTGAAGCTAGATCAGTCCTGTGAAGCATCCAGCTGGATAAAAATGGAAGCTGTATTAAATGTAAAAGCACTAATACAATAAAAACCTAATCCAGAAGGAAGCACGTCATCTAGAGATTCTCTCTCTGTCTCTCCACAGGTGGACAGCCAGGTGTGTGATGAGAAGGCTGACCCCAGGGTCCAGCTCTCCCCTGGGCTGTCGTACCTGGATGAGGTCTGCAAGCTCCTGGAGGAGATCGCCAGGCTGCAGGCAAGGAACCAAGACTTGAAGCGAGAGAGGGATGGACTTCAGTACCTGCTGAGAGACAAGGACAGACAGGTGGGGGGCAGGAAAACCGCCCTGAGCTCTGAGCCTCAGTAACGGCAAAAACAAGATCAAAAATTTGACTAGTCTCTGGTTCGAACAGGAGTTGATGTGCGGACAATGTCTGTGTGGTGCTGCTGAGCCTGAGACAGCCAGTGAGGGAGCAGCGCAGAGGCGATGGGGTCCCATGTCAAGCGGACTCGCCCCCACGGAGCAGCTCCTCTTGCCGGCATTTCGGCGGCGCTCCATGTCCGAATCAGAGGCCCTCAAAAGCGACGTGGGTAAGCGATGACAATTACTTGATGTCTTGGATGTGCTGAAATCACTGTTCCCAGAATGTTGTTTTTTTTTTACACATATATGATCGTTCCTGACTGTCGGTTAGAGCAAAGTCTGCTTGGCCTCCATATCACTCATGGGAATGAAGCTGAGGAACATCTGGGTTTGAGCGACTGGTCGTGCGACTTGGAACTGGTGCTGGAGCCTTTTCTGTCTCCTTGATTTGCTCGGAAGATCACAAGAAAAGTGTTATTCCACATACTTGATCATAGTAATACTTCTACATGTAAATAAAAGTAAAGATCTGATGTTATGTGGCCTTACGTGGCCAGTGGTATCCCCAGACTTCATCTTGCAAGACAAAGGAGAAATTCTCTGAAAAGTATCCAAAACTCTTTACACACTTCAGGCAGACTTCAGGTTCACCTCAGGCTGTTTTTACTGGTGTACTTTCAGTTCAGAGCCTCATAACTCCAAGTACCTTTTGAATAACAAAACAACTTTTCATTTGACAGCAGGTAAAGAATTTTCAAGTGAAAAATGCACCCTGCTCCTACACACCTTATTCTGAAACTTGTACATTTTTGGGGTGTCTGTCTCATAAAGTGAGAGGTAAATATTTTATATACAAGAGATGAATTTGACCCTGAAAACAGTAGCTTAGATTTATGCAAAAGTTAAGTTTGCCCATACTCTGAACTAATACTCCTTTTGGGCTTTCCATGTAGCTGTAATTGTAAGAGTTACAGTTCATAAGAAAAGATCTTTTTTTTGCTACCCAAAATGAAAATGGTTAAAATGTGTCGTATATCAAGCAGAACGTTAAAAGTTATATGTAATTCACAGGCCAAATTCCATCAAAATCAAAAACGGCAATGCAAAGGCCATTTGTTGAATTTAAGCGGATTCCTCTGTTTTCCTCGCATCATGAGGAATGCAGTCAGGTAACTATAAGACCTAAGAAACCAAGATTAAAGTGCATCTGGCCCAGATCAGTGTTTCCCAACCCGGCCACTGGGGACCCCCAAGACAGTCCCAGCTCCTGGTAGCGGAAACATGGACTGGAAGGCATGTTAGTCTATGGAAGCATCTGAGGATTTGGTTGTAGGAGCATCATGATATACAGGAAGGACGAGTTTATGTGTGCATGTTGGCCCTGCAGAGCGGTGGAAGGAGACACAGGTCCATGGGAGTATGAGGCAGCTGACAGAGATGGACAGCAGCAAGCAGACAAAAGGCAGACAGGTATGGACTGGATTTACTGTGATCGCTCTGTGCGATGATTGCTTGTGTGTGACCGCATGATGGGTTTGGCTTGACAGGACAGAGTCAACTGGCAAGCAACATTTCTGAAGGAGACCTCAAGAGAGTTTCAAGATCCCAGAGAGCCTAACAAGGAGCCTGGCAGGTATTTAAGAGTGGCGGCTGTTGGGTTAACCTACGAGCCTGTTAACATCTCATGATGCTTAACCTACTATGGCACTGTGTCTTTCTGTTCATCCATAGCAAACATAAACTGAAGAAGACGCAGCGTTCTCTATTCAAGAGAAAGTCCAAGAACAAGAGTGTCAAATAAAACGGAGCCATCTAGCACCATTCCCTGGTTATGCTGGTCAGGGGAGCCTGAGATTCAACGATCCCAAGCAGACCGATCTGTATCCACAGCCTCCTGCTTTTGATTATTAGGGACTCTGAGCATGTCTTTCTAAATGGAAGAGCTATTCAGGAATATCGATGAGAAGCTACGAAGCATCTTGATGGAGTACTTGCACTTTATTTATAGCTGTTGGCATATGAATAGCTCAGTGCTTAATTCGGGCTGTACCCCGCCGGTTTTGAGGGGTTTCTTTACAGCTATATGACTGATATGTAGAAGGCTGACGATCATATGTTTAATATGTAGAAAGATTTGTGTAACGCGTTCACTTTATTTGTTTATACGATTGCTACGATTTAAATCTCTTACGTTATACCCGTATTTACTCGATACAAGTATATCCATATATAAACACACATATACACGCAAATAAACGCCCGAACATTGATTCACATCACGCGGGCGATCAACAGAAAGCACATTTTATAAATACAGTATAATGGTAACGTAACAAATCACATCATCACTCCAATTAGTCACGTAGTATTAACCAAGTTCACACAAATCCATTTGTCTGAAAATATCTAATCATGACTGATTACTTACGTGTGTTATTTTCCCAAAGGCAGAACATTTTATATTTAATGAAGCACATATATGAAATATTTAAAAGGGTAACAGTTCTGTTTCGTAATGTGAGCTTAATTATTAAATCAATAAATTATTCGAACTTGTACTTTATTCTTTATTTTTTTTATTAAAATATAAGCACAATATAGCACAATGAGCAGATTGGTATATCGTTCTCTTTCATTGTAATTTAATTAAAAAAAACGACACGCATACTCATTTGTCAAGTATAAAACTATCAAATTGAAAAGATAAAATTGCGCCATGCACTTGCCCTTAAGATAGCTGCGATCGTTTGTGCTGTCAGCCTAAGATGACAAACGTCACCAGACAGAAGTCTCCGTTGTGGGGGAGGGTATGGAGGATATATGTCACAAGATATTTGGAAAATTTCAACCGCAATTTAGCCCTCAAAAAAACACAGCACTTACAGGGGGCGATCCTCAGCTAGGTACTATAAAGACGTTTTGTTTTTTCTTTCATTTTTTGATCCGTAGTATCGCTTTATTTAAGAATGGGCTGATGAGGCAGAGATAACCATGGCCGCGGGCGCCCACTCACGGCTGAGTCAGAGAAAGACGGGAACGCGTGTGCGCGCCTGTGTTTAAAGAAAGGAGGGAGGAGCTTCATGTCAATTATCACTGATTTCGCCACGCCCGCTTCCTAGCCCTGTTTACAGGAAAAAGGTCGGGGGCTTGGCGGGGGGGGGATTGTGATTTGTCATCACAGGTAATAGTGATTAACATCTGACATGTGAACAGCTATTCTGTTTAAAGAGGAAGCCATTATCCTCGTGTCTGGTGGAGGAGGGTCTTGTGATTTGCCACATGTAAATATTACAGTAAGACACAGAAGAGATCATCAACAATAGATGAAGGCACTCTGACTTTGGAAACCTACATTAAGACACGTTAAGATGCCAGCAGGCGTGAAGCTGAACAGCCCGTCCCCGTGCCGATCGCCATTCCATCAGTGTGTTTCATCCTGTAACCACGGCACCCTGGGAAAGGCCGGATGCTGAGACACCTGTGCTGACAGAGCAGATTCCAGCAGCAGCGATGAGGCAGAGGGACCCACCGACCAGTGAAATCAACATTTACTGGATATGAACCCTGCGTCCTGTCAGCCCTCACTATGCTGTTTAGTGCTTGGAGAGAATGGTTACCTGGAGGGGCTGTTGGTGACAGTGACAAGAAAGTCTTCGTGACACAGAAAATACTGACTCCTGTGCATAGGTGACCTTGGAGTGTGTCTGTGGTTTATATTGAGTTAGGTTAAAAAAAAGGTTAAAGGTTAAAGCAAGCATACAAAGCAAAGGTCACAGTTTATATTGTTTTATTTAAATCTGTCGCCTCATTATTTTATTCAGCATATCCCGAAACTATGCTTGTGTGTAAAATCATTGTAAAAAGTATTACAATAAGAGCTAGGCAGATTTAAAATGATAAAGCACTCAACTGGCAGATATTATGTTTAGGTCCTGGTTCTGTTCTGGTGTTATCAATACTTGAATGAATCCCGCCCTCCAACATTACAGTACTGTGCTGTTTTGGTTGTAGAAAAGCAAAATAGTGATGCATGGATCAGTGTGACGTAGGCCTGGAATGCTGGGGAGGTGGGGGGGGGGTAGGGGCAGGGCCATAGTGACTCTGGGAGGGGGGGGCTGTGAAGCTCAGAGTCTCCTTGCAGCTAGTTGTATAAGAGGCGGCACGCCCATGTCCTCTGCCCGTGTCACCCACTGTCTGTCCACCTGGCCTGTCCGGATGCCCTGGGGGGTCAGTCCCCTCCCGGAAGTAGCCCTCTGGGTTCCCGTGGGGGGGGGAGAGGGGGGCACAATGTCTATTTATAAGACAGAATGTGGGTCGTCTCGCTGGGAAACGGTGATTAAAGGCCTGCGGTTACACAACGGCGTGCGAGTGCGGCGGGGACAATGGAGAGTCCTGCGGCAGAGTGCGTGTCTGTTTATGCGACTGGCATCCTGTGGGTGGCCCGCTCCTTTGTCTGCTCCCGGCTCTGCTGGGCCTGATGCCTGTCACATTCTCCAGGGCCCAGGTACATGGCTTCCCATTTGAGTTCATGAGATGGTGTGTGAGCCTGTCCAAGCATTGGCATTGTGTGTGCGTGTGTGTGTGTGTGTGTGTGTGTGTGTGTGTGTGTGTACACCCTATAGTTGTGCATCTCCGCATTGGCATGCTAATACCGGCATGTGTTTCTGGCTCACCACATGTGTGTTTCTGCACTCATAGCTACATGCGTGCCCGGTTGCACATTTGCATTCGCAGCCCCGCAGTTGCATGTAGCCCCTTGCTCTTATCACGGCTCCGGGGAGCTCAGAGTTAAAGAGCCTCGTCTCCCTGTTGGATGGAGGGATTTTTTTTTTGTGGTGCTGAGAACACAGGATCCAGTCTGCAGTAGCTCTGCAGCGCAGACTGCGGAGAGAGAGAGAGAGAGAGAGAGAGAAGGAGGGCGAGATACAGAGGGAGGGTGAGAAAAAGAGAGAGAGAGAGAGAGAGAGAGAGAGAGAGCAAGCACACACCTCACAAGTAGAGCAACGGAAGCTGCTAGCGGAAAGGGGGGAGAGACCAAAGGAGAAATTTTAACGTCGACTCGCAGAAGAGAGATCAGGGAGAGCTGAGCAGAAGCGCAGGCTGCTGAAGGGAGGTTGCAGGAGGAGGCCTCAGTGTGATTACAGAAAAAAGGAGGACAGACAGTGGAGCGGTGAGGAGGAGTGAGGAGCAGCCATCAGGAATGATGGAGAGGCAGCTGTGAGACACAACGCAGGATCGACAAAGAGGAAGGAGCCGGAGGCGAGAGCGGGACTGCAGCACCAGGGACGCAGCAATAGTGAGAACGTGGGAATAGTGAGAACGTGGGAATAGCGAGGACGTGGGAATAGCGTGGACGCAGCAATAGTGAAGACGTTGGAATAGTCGTGAAGGAACGCAGCTTGATTTTTTTTGGCTCTTTCCGAGCAGACTGGCAAAGCCACATCGGAGGACCCGTCCTCACACACATCCCCTCGCCGGGCATCCCACCCCCCACTGCCTCTCCACCTCGTCGCTTCCTCGCCTCCGCCGCTGACATGCCAGAGATCAGGATCCAGCAGCCATCCAGAAAACCGGAGAACATTACGTAAGATCGGGAGCATGTAACCCCCTGGCGACAGTGAACCCGGCTGCCAGACCGGACTGCCGAACAAGACCATCAACCCGGACGATCAACCCAGAGCATCAACCCGGAGCATCAGACCAGACTGCTCCTGTCCCCGGTTTTTGACACTGCCGGGACCCAAGACTAGGTTCGAAAGGACCGAATCGGGGAGTAGTACTGCAGGTCAGGACAGCAGATGCGGCTGTATATATGTGTGTGTGTGTGCGCCCGTGCGGATGTGTTTGTGTGTGTATGTATGTGTCTGTGTGGGTCATGTATATATTACACTATGGGGACCAAATATCCCTTCAGTGTAATAGAAACCTGTTATTTTGATGTTGTACGGAGAAATTCAATTTTATAAAAATCTGTGACTGCAGTCAAAAAAGTACAAATGTCAAAAGTCTTGTATTTTGTTTGGTTACTTATGGTTAAGGTTACTGCTAGGTGGGGGTTAAGGGTGTCATTGCCGGGATCAGGGTTTTGCTGATAGAAATGAATGGAGAGTCCCCACAAAGATATAGATACAAACGTGTGTGTGTGTGTGTGTGTGTGTGTGCGTGTAAACACATAACCTCTGGCTCTTGTCCTTTGTTTGTACATTTGGTGATGTTGATGGTGTGAAATTGCACGCTCACTATTACACATGATAAGCATGTATCTTCCCGGGGAGGTGCGAGGGGCCATATTTACATGCCGCCATGAGTACAGAAACGCAGAGCTTATGCAGATGGCGCCTTGCGGTGGATGTAAGAGAGGCCAGGCTGGAGACACTGTGGTCATGGTGGACGTGCATTGCCGCGCCTGCTGGAACCTTCCGGAACCTTCCTCCGGGCGCCGCGGTGACCCCTCACATTTGTTAGCGGTTCTGTGAATGAGCACAGTATGGAAACAGGTGAGGCGGGTAGTATGTGAAAGCAGCACAGCCACAGCGGGGGAGTGGTGGTGGTGGTGTTGGGGGGGGGCGACTGCGTCTTCTCCTGCGTTCACCGCACTTGCAGGTTTTACGGCTGCGCTCTTTCGAAGGGGGAGCAAGTGTGAGAACAAAGACGCTCGAAGACAGTTCGTCACAGGCGAGGCTGCCGGCGGCTCGTTTGGGGACGGAGCGTCAAACGGAAAATCAGCTGCCCCCCCCCCCTCCCCACGCTCAGATGTATACAGGCATGCACACTCCAGACGTGGGGGGCAACTGATCACTCTGAGACCGATTTTCCGGAGCAAGGGGGAGGTGACCTGTGGAGGAGTGAGGCAGGGGCCTGGCAGGGCATCATGGGCCGGCACAGACGTAGCAGGTGTAATGCAGGCAAGCAGACCGCGGAGGAATGTGCTGGAGAGATGGGGGGGGCCAAGTTAGAAGGTAGTGTGGGAGGTGAACGAGCGGGTGTCAGTCCCAGCCGCTTCACTTTTAGTTTCTTTTTCATTTGGCGGCCGTAGGCATTGCATGTAATTAACCGGGATGCCGGATTCGTTGGTGCCCATCTCTGTGTGGGCTGATCTTGCCATTTTCTTACTGCTGTCAACTGCTAATTTGTTAATTGTGTGCCTCCCTACGTGGGAAGCCGCCCGCCATGTGACCGGGGGAAGGCCATGGAGGAAAGGGCGTCAGCAGCTCTTTGAGGTTCTGTGTGTGTGTGTGTGTGTGTGTGTGTGCGTGTGTGTGGGGGTTATGTATATATTACATTGTGATATGTGCAATAAAAACCTGTTATTTTGACATTGTGGGACCATTTTTTCAGTCCCCACAAGGGGAGACTGGATTTGATAAAAATCTGTGAATGCAGTCGATTTTGTTTGGTTGTTTATGGTTAAGGTCAGGGCTGAAGAAGAGGTTAAGGTGTCATTATTGGGATTAAAACATTTGCTCCAGAGAAATGAACAGAGAGTCCCCACAAAGGTATAATTACAAACCTGTGTGTGTGTGTGTGTGTGTGTGTGTGTGAAAGCAGGTCTGCTACGAATTCCTGCTGTGGGCAGGACCAGCTCAGCCTGGCTTCCTCCCCCAGGGCCCAGCAGGCTACCC
>JAODKF010000126.1:8201789-8217923 GCA_026779585.1 Mormyrus proboscirostris
AATAGCGCTGGAAAAGACTAATGTGTAGAGGAACTAAAAAGGATACACACAGCAGATGGGAATTATCTAATAAATGTATTTATGTATGGGATGCATCTCTCCCTGGATGAGTTTGTCGCTCTCTCTGATCACTCTGGAAGGAGCTTGGAGGCAGGGATTTTCCTCCAGGCCCCAGGGTTACTTTGAGAGCAAGAATAAGATCAACGAATTGCTCGATCATCTTAGTCATTCCACCTAAAGTAGGAAGCAAACAGTTAAGCTACACATCCAGAGGTCTGTCTAGCAGGAAATCTTTATCTGATCACTGGTCCGGGCTGCGATGACGGCGGATGTGAGGAAGTAGATGCTTATAGGCTGGTTTGCTCCGCGTAGCTGGGCTCTGCTCTCCAGGGAACTTCCGTTTCATCTGGGCCTTTGTGGGCCCTTTAGCTGCTTCCGGCCAGTAATCAGTCCCAAAGCCAGGCGGCTATAATCACACATCCTGATGGTTCCCCTCGATGGCAGCATTTGGACAGCCCTGTCCGTCAGAATGCAAGCATATTATCAGATCAGATGGCTAAACTTCTTAACCACGTGACGTGTGATCAGATCAGCTACATCCAACTGGATTTGTCTCACATTAAGTTATTTGCGGTTTTAGTCCTGGGAATGTCCTGTGGGTGCATGATCAACGACCATTTGTGGGTGGGATTAGGACAAAGCGTCAGCCACATCACACATGATAATTGATGGTATATGAAAGTCCTGCCCACTATGGATCAGAAACCATCCAATCACAGGCCTTTTAAAGACCATCTGACCATAGTACCAAAAACAACTTATTTTATTTAAGAGAAATGAGGGTGCCATTTACAACAATGGTTAAAAATGAGATTCCATCAAGGCTTCCAAGTTCTTGCTTTGCTGAATGAATGTACCTTTTGGCTACTTACCACCTGTTACATGAACTACATCACGAAAACAATTCAGACCGTGTTATAAACACTAATGTTACAATAACAGTGTCCTGATAACTACAGTCGCAAATGTGAAAATGACTTCACGGAGGGTGTACAATTAGGGGCCGACGGGATAGTTTTTGGGAGATTTCTATGCGTGTGTGTTTGGGATGGATGTCCTATAGAGAGACCTGCAGAACTGCACTTCCCACACGAGAAATTCCTCCTTGGCGGAATGAGAATCTACTCACTTCATACCAGCTGGCATTTCTGATGAAATCAAATCCTGCTTTTGGCTGGGAACGACCAGAAAAGAATTCAGGTTAATGAGGACAGCCAGTTGGGGGGGGGGCAGCTGGTGCAGGTGAAATGCCCCGCTTTCTAAACAGACATGTTGAAGGTGGTTGACCAGGAAGACTCCACCCCAACGCTCATTAGTACTTAACAGGATGGGTGAGGAACGGAGGAAATTAGTGGTGGAGCTTGACTTTACTCCTGTACAAACGGAACGTTTGACAGAACATACCGTCACGATATAAAGGTGGCCTCATTTTCCAGCACTCCGACACCAAGCATTTATTTGCACTGAATATAGTAAGATAAAAGGTGTACTTTTATTAATTAAATTCACAGTAGTCACTGACACGTAGATAAATACAGCCCTGCTTTAATATTCCTTACATGAAATGAGCGGTTCAGCAGCCAGTACTTCAGTAAGAATGTGCTTTCGGTCGCACGCATTTGTTTGGGGACAAGTGAAGATCACAGCACGGGGGAAGTAGAAAGAGAGGGACTATGCGGGTGGGGGGTTAGAGGCTGGGGGCCTTGACGGACGGGGGGCCGCTAGCCGAAGTAGGCGTAGAAGAAGACGGCCACGGTGAGGAGGATGATGGCATTGGCGTTGACCACGTTCCTCCAGACGGGTTCCTCCGAGGTGTCGGTCAGCTTCTTCTGCAGCTCAGCCTGCTCCTCGGGGCTCAGCACGGGGGCTGCGCTCTGCTCAAAGCCACAGAACCAGTTGTAGGCCTTTCTCCAGCAGCTGGGGTCCTCGGTGGGCTCTGGAGACACAGAGAGGGACAGCGGGGTGACACCCATACCTCTCAGCAGTCAGCGTAGCATACACACTTTGCAGCTTCCCCGCTTGTGAGATACCGCAGTTATACCTTAGGGCAGTGTCTCCCAATCTGGTCCTCCATATTTTTGCACCCTCTGAGCTCCCAGCCAGAGAGTCCACATTTTTGCATCCTCCAAGCTCCCTGCCGGATAGTCCGTATTTTGGTAGGGAGCTGGGAGAGGGCAAAAATGTGGACTGTCTGTGAATCCCTGAGGGCCGGATTGGGAAACGCCACCATAGAGTTTTGACAGTTAATTTTTAGTAGAATATACAGCTCTATTAACGAGTCTGATTATAACTGTAGTCTGACAGGATGTTTTTTCCCATTGCAGGCACTTAAGAGCCTCATATATCCAGTAACATCATTATAACCTCGATTTAATCTTTCATAGGGATTAATGCTCCTAGTTAAGTGAATTAAACCAGCAACTTGGTGCAACTGCTTTGGAAATGCGGGAGTCAGCCTGTGCAGTGCCAGACGCAGGAGGGAATCGCAAAGCTGCACAGTGTCAGTGACACAGCTCACACTGAAAGCTGTAGCTGTATGCGAACAACATCCCTTGGGATTCACACCCATGCATCCTATCTCCTTGCTAAATAAACACAGGCAATATGTTTATCCTTACAGAACAGTTGTAAAGTTAAGTGGCTAAGTGTAATTGATGCTAATTACTGGTTTGATGAAAATGTATTTTAAGGTCCTGAACAGAAATGAAGGACACAGCATACGTGGATGTCATTGCGGCACGTTACAGTGCTCCACCTACTGGCCATGAAACGCGACGGCGCCTCACCTTCCACCGTCATGGATTTAACATCGCTGGATTTAGCTTCCCAGGTGTCTACCTCCAGGTCCAGCCTCTCTTCAGTGCTGTTCCGCAGACTCCAGCAGAGTCGGTGTAGCTGGATCACAGGGTGGATGGGGGTGAGAGATGGAAATAGACTGACTTAGCTAGAAGGGCCAGAGGTCCAGCGATTGGTTTTTCTGATACTCCAACCCATAGATTTCACAAAAAAATCTAAATTAGCTACATATCTCCCGCTAATTTTATGGTTATGTTCATACGTTTGCCGTCCAAATCTATCTGTCGATTTAGTTAGTGTAGTTTGTTATTCTGAATTCCATGCCTGCAAAACAAAGGGTGAGGAAATCAATGGGAAAAAAAGTCTGCATGGGAAGCGAGGGTAAGCTGAGATGGGGGGGGGAGTGCATGAGGGAGCTGAGAAGGGGGCCGCTGGCAGGGAGCGGCAGAGGGGCAGATGGGCTGGGAGGTGCCACCCAGCACGAGTAACGCAGAACTCCTCTCTGCAGCGTCGCTGTGGCGCCGGTGCCTGCCGCCAGCACCACGAATAGATTTATTGCAGGATTCGCCATATGGATGATCTGAAGATCCCTGTCCTTGATTTACTGCTGTTTTATACAGGTGGGCCAAATGAGAAGGGCCTTCAAGGGTCAGGGAGGCCACGTGGGTCCTTTACCACCCAGCGGTCCGGGGAGTTCTGGGCGGCCCGTCGAGTTACCTGGGGCATCCGGTCAGGTGACCTAAAACCCAGTTTGATGTCCTAGATGGGACGGTACAGCCAGCATGCCAGTTGGCCACCAGGGGCTCATCCGGCTCCCAGTGAGAGGAAGTGTTTTTCACAGAGAATGCCATCCACCAAAATGTCTCCCCGCAGGAGCCATTTTGTGTAAACATAGCCAGTCTGTACCAACGTCAAACATTCAAGAGTCGTTTTTTTTGGGACCCCATTTCTGATGTACATTTCATCTCTTTCTAACACGATAGTGGATACCAATCAATGGCCAATCGTTTCTTCGGGGGCGGGGCCACCAGTTTGTTGGGTGGAGTCAGACTCACATGCTTGTCATCGATGGGCTTGGTCATCAGCGATATGGCCAGAACGAGCACACAGGAGATTCCGAACAAGATGAGGGCAAAATAGAGGTAATGAACACCGCAGATGATCTTGGGGCAGTTGCTGGGGTTCACACAGCTGCCCGTCCCATAGGCAAACTCCGTAATCATCCGAGCCAGCCCAATGAACAATCCCACCAGCAGCCCATAGAAGGCCCCCTGGTGGAGAGATAGGGAACTCAGGTCACTAAAGCATGTGTTTCCAATACAAGAGACTAACTTTGTAAGATGATCAAATGAAGAGGAAGCAGAAGCAACAGTAGGTGACATAATGGGCTCCTAATTCTTTGGTTTGCAGCTCCATGCGACTCTTGAACCTTCACAGCAGTAATCAGTAATCTATTCATTTGTATACATGGATTTCAAATGGTAAGCAGCTTTGAATGCAGGTGTCATGCAAGTAAATAAACATAGAGGTGAAGTCAAGAAGATGTCATGGAATGACTGGTCATACAAAAAGAGCCCTGTGCTGTTAGGAAATGTGTTTGGGATGTAAACCTTTCTCTAACATAGATATACAAGCAGATAAAGTGGTAAATAGTGGGACCAGATAAACAGATATAGGCGGGTGGACAGCAGCATGAATGCATGAAGTGGTAAAGCAGGAGGTCTGGAGTGCATTTTGTAATGAGAGGGTGCAGAGCTGAATGATCAGTCTTGCATCTGACCACTGATCTGGTTTTGTGACGTGAAAGATGTTGGCCTGTGATTTTTTGGGCAAATGCCAAGCACTGGGAGCACGAGACAAACTGGGAGAACTGGAAGGACTTCATGCAGGAATGCAGAGAGTTCGGAACAGAAATTCACCGGCTCATTGACACGCTTGCAGAAGATGGCCAACAGGAAGACGGCGGCGATGGGTGGGCCCAGATAGCTGGTGATGGACTGGATGTAGTCAAATAGCTGACCACTCTGTGCCGTCTGGACGATGGGGATCCAGGCAATACTGACAGCAATCAGGCCTAAGATAAAAACCCTGTACAGACAGCAGGTGGCGCACTGATTAGAGACATAGATTTACTTGGAAAACTTTGAGTACGCTCCAGTAAGTAGAGTAAATGGATCAAGGTCAAACTGTAAGCTAGTGAAAGAATCTACTTCAAAGCAAAATAATACAAAGCAAAGAATCCTGAGATTATTTAAGTTAGAGTTGATATTGACACATCTCTGGTTCACCTTCAGAGGTTCACACCATCCCGCATGGGTAAGTTACCTGCCAGCGATCATGAGCTCCTTTTCAGAGGCAGAGGGGCGGATTTTGGTGTAGATGTCCATGGTGAAGAGTGTGCTGGCACTGTTAAAGATGGAGGTGAGTGAGCTCATGAGGGACGCCAGCATGACTGACAGCATCAGCCCCCTTAGGCCTGTGGGGGGGGGGGGGGGTGAGGGGTGGAGAATTAAGGAAGGAAGCGAGAGGCCAGTAAATGAGGTGTTGAAGTAACAATAGCAGCTGTTCTGTTTTATGTTGGGCCTTGACCTCTCTGACCTGTTATTTTTACAGTGTAACTGATTTTTTTGAAGAGGCCGTGTAAGACGCTTCATACTCTTGCTGAGCTGAAGAGTGTGTGATTTCCAAAAAGATGGCATCCATTGCGTGCGATTAGCCAGCAAAACAACCGGCGCTTCCGTTTTTATTGTTACCCGTTGCCGTGTGAACTAAGTCACTTCCCTCTGCAAACACGGTGTGCGGACGCTGCCAAACGTCGGCATGGGGGGGTGTTAGAACACGGCATGTGTTACACAATAACTCGGGCTCCAGGGTGGGTGAGGGTATTTTGTCTGTCATTCAGATCTCGCCACAAATCTCAGGGTGTCTCGTGCTCCAGGCTGCCACAAGGTCGCCACGGGTCCAGCTTCCCGTGACATCTTGCAGAAATTGCAGTGATATTTTTCAAGCCTGGATGACAGTGAATTGACCGACCAGCTTCCCAAATTCAGCAGAGCACGTGACTCAGTGGAGACTTTCAGGCATGTGGCTTTAACTGGCTAGGTAGGCATGCATAAACAGTTACTGGGCAGTTTACCAAACATGGTCGTCCAAATTCTACACAATGTTCTCTCTGGTCAAAACAGGCGTGGAAAAACAGGGTAGATGGGCCTTTATGAGATGGGCATTTATGAGATGGGCACAAATCCTGCAGAAATATTTGTGGACATCTGAGAACTCTTAATAGAATTTGAAAACCGCTGCTCCAGAAGCCCCAAACCCGCTGCCTATTATAACAAGAAAATACATTTGTCTGTTGTACAGTATCTGGAGGCAGAATATTTTTTGGTGACATCTTGTTGCAGTCTTGTTGTCTCCAAACAGAAGTATTTCTACACATCTGATCCTTATCGAGTATTTGGGTTTCTGAAGCTGTATGCCCATGTGACACTCAGTTACTCCTGGTGCCCATGTGACACTCAGTTACTCCTGCTGCCCATGTGACACTCAGTTACTCCTGCTGCCCATGCGACACTCAGTTACTCCTGGTGCCCATGCGACACTCAGTTACTCCTGGTGCCCATGCGACACTCAGTTACTCCTGGTCAGTTTCCACTGAATGGCTGATCCCCACAGTGGGTGGGATTTACTAAACGCCAATCACAGGCCATTTTCTCTGAACAGCAATAGGCAAAGTAAGCAATCATAAGTGGTTTAAACTTGCAGGTAATCGAGAGCACTTCATAATCCTGCCCACTTTGCTTTATTTCATTTGTTTACTTGGCAAATCTTCATTTGAGTGCTTGATTTGTTCATTTAACGGAAACGTGCCCCCTATTGGCCGGAGGACTCTCAGTGACTGGTGGTTGTGCTGAGTAAAGGCGTACCGTCCGGCATGAGGTCCACTACCATCTTGGGGTAGGCGATATTGGTGCAGCCCACGCTCGTGCCACAGTAGGCTGCACACTTGTCCGGATCGATGCAGGCAATTACATCTGCAGGTGAGAGAGTCATACATCAAAGACTTGAGGCCTGGTCAATCTGTCAGATCTCACCCCAGCAAACACAGAAGAATGAGACGAGGCTGCTGTCCATGACGATGCGTGTCACAGTATCATGACACTGCCGGCACACGGTGCACATGAACACAGACAAACAAACACCCCCCACCACACCACCTCCAGCCACTGACCTGTGTACAAGATGCGGCTGATCATGCCAGGAAAGACCATGAGGAACATAGGTAGCAGCTTCAGGTAGCCACACAGGATGCAGCCAGCCTTAACGTGAGACATGTTCTTTGCAGACAGACAGCGCTGCACGATCACCTGTGTGTGTGTGTGTGTGTGTGTGTGTGTGTGTGGGGGGGGGGGGTTAAGACATAGTAGAGGACATTAAGAGCAGTTTCCATAGCAGCATGTCCTTGTAAATCATGATCTACAGAAGGGAGATTCACACACATGTCTTGCTACATGTCTCACGCTAAATGCTCGCCCCCTGCTCCTGTGCAGTCAGTACCTGGTCCGTGCACCAGTACCAGGTGGCCAGGATGGTGAGGCCGAAGACCAGTCCGGGCCAGGGCATGTCACCGCTGATGGGGTCCCGGAAGATGTGGAAGGCGTCTGGGCGGGGTGTGTAGCACGCCTTGCTAATGTTGGCACTCACGTTGGCAGGGATGGAAGCCATGTACATGTTATGAAAGTTGTTGTAGCCCCCCACTTTATCAAAGGCTGCAGAGATTAGAGACAGAGGGAGAGCAGGATTTTTTTAGTGCAGGTGGTGGGGGAGGTTTAATGGGAGGAGCAAAAGAGGAGGTGCGAGATGGGAGTAGTGAGAAAAAAGCTTAACGCACCGTATCCCATTAGGATGAAGGACCCTATGACCATGATGATGGTTTGCAGGGTGTCGGTGTAGATCACTGCTGCCAGGCCACCTGAGCAACAGCAAACGTCACACACATCACAAACGGTATATAGGTCCTGGGATACAGCCAGTGCAGAGGCAGATACAACAAATGCAGTCACACACAGCAGAAAACATTCAGTCAGGAAGCAGTCTGCCATTCTCACAGAGAAGAGCTACACACAGGGTCAGCAGGGATATGGACACCCTGGCAGATTCAGGGGCCCCAGCACTTAACAGGGGCCCACATTGCATTACAGAAGCCCCACACTGTGTTACAGGAGTCCCACACTGTGTTTCAGCCCGGGGAAGCCCCACACTGCGTTACAGACGGGGTGTCCTACATTGCGTTACAGAAGCCCCACACTGCAGTACAGAAGCTCCTCACTGATATACTAAAGCTCCAAACTGCAGGACAGCCCCGGGAAGTCCCACACTGTGTTTCAGAAGCCATACACTGCATTACAGAAACTCCACACTGCAGTTCCAGGAAGCCCTACACTGGGTTACAGAGCCCCCACAATGCGGAACCGAAGATCCGCACCGATGTACAGAAGCCCCACACTGCGATACAGTCCCAGGAAGCCCCACACTGCGTTGTAGAAGCTTTACATTGCATTTCCGGAGCCCCACACTGAGTAAATCTCCAGGCTAACTGCAGAGCTGACTGCAGATCACATGGACTTTAATCATACTCATTCACTCTTTTGCCGATAAGTAAGTCACGCTTTCACAAGGCTTTTTGTAAGTATGCTGTTTCCTTCACATCCGTGCATGTTACACCCGTCCTGACTCTGTACAGTGCAGACACGGCCCTGAGGACTGTTCTTCAGGCATACTGAGGTTTTATTGAGGGCTCAGTAGTAATCAGAACATTAATGCTGTGCATAAATTAATTAGTAGAGGGAGAACAACTGACTTGTCTTCAAAGTCTTTGAAGGGGAAACTAGAACTCAGGCAGTCTAGAGGTATAAAAGATTGGATTTATATTTACCCATAGGCATTATATCTAAAAACTGAGAATCTGCTCATCTTTACAGACAAAGGCATTACAAGACCTCTGTTACTCTGTATGAATAAGCAGATAGAAGGTGAATGGACGGATGGATGGACGGATGAATGGATGGATGGATGGATTGCATTATAATACAGATAGTCCAGATGTACAGCACATAGACAGAGAAAGACAAATAAAGATGCATAAAAACAGATAAAGACAGTCTGTGATGGTGGGTAGATCATGTGACCTGTGACCGTGTAGAGGGCAGTGATCAGCAGCAGCAGGACCACGGCAACATAGATATTCAGGTCCAGGGCCTGGTTGATGAATATGGCCCCGGAAAACATGTCTGCCTGAGGGGGTTGAGATGGAAGGGGACACATTAGCCTGCAAGACGTCAGACAGCATGGGAAGTGATGGGCTTTCACAGGAGAGCACTGGAATGTCATGAGAAGTCCATTAAGCTCTGGAACACCAGATCCACTTTAAAAACATTTCAAGCTCAGCGGTACAGACTAAGTAACATAATGGAGGAACATTTGACACAGTGGAGAAAAACCAGGGCTGTACCAAGCAGCATAGACGGGGATGAAGTTCCTGCTGAAGAATCTGACACTTTGACGCTTCATTAAGAGTTCAGATTCCATGGCTTCTAAAGGCCTCACTTCAACCCAAGCTGATCTAGTCTGTAGCTGCACCAGGAGCTGCATTGGACTCACAGAGATTTTTGTGAAGATGTAGAGTAGCAGGGACAGCACAGAGAGGTAGATCCGAATGCGCTGCCCACCGAACCTCTTCTTCAGGTACTCTGGCATGGTGACCACCTGCAGGGAAGAGTGCACAGGCAGGGAGTGGAAGAGGGACACAAACGTGAAATAGCAAAGGGAGATGGGGCAAACAGCCAAAGGCACACAGGGACTCACCCCAGCCTTGATGTAAATGGGCACGAAGAGCCACCCCAGGATGATCACCACGATGAGAGCCTGCAACATGCACATGTCACACGTGCTCAGTCACTTAACACCACCTACATATCCTCCCACTGCAACATGCACATGTCACACGTGCTCAGTCACTTAACACCACAAACACCACCTACATATCCTCCCACTGCAGCATGCACATGTCACACGTGCTCAGTCACTTAACACCACAAACACCACCTACATATCCTCCCACTGCAGCATACACATGTCACACATGCTCAGTCACTTAACACCACAAACACCACCTACATTTCCTCCCACTGCTAAGGGGAAGCTAATTGGAAACATTTTAATGACCCCGACTGCTTACTGTAAGACCACTCGAAGTGCTTTAGATAAGGGCATCAATATGAATGAATAAATGAAATGAATAAATTAATGAATGACTGAATGAACAAAAAAATGGAGGAATGAATGAATGAATGAATAAAACTTGACTGGTGATCAGAAGGTTTTGGATCCCAAATACTTGACTTGAATTTGAAATGTTATCATTGACATCTGACATTACAAAGCAATGATTTTCAGCGATAAATATACTGAAGAAATATGGTGGTAAACAGATGTGGAAAGCTCAGAAATCACGAATCCAGACCAAGACTTTGTTTCAACCAGCCAGTTGAGTATAAAGTCACAGTCACAGAGTACTCAACTGGCTGGTTGAAACAAAGTCTTGGTCTGGATTTGCACTTCCTGAACCTGAACACTCCACCTCTGGTAGGACATGATGTAGAAGAACATGGCAGCTGGCACTCACGTTCCACTCGAAGCCCCCGATGGCAATGCCCGCCGCCGCGCCCGTTCCAGCCAGTCCCACAAAGTGCCCGGATCCAATGTTGCTGGCGAAGAGTGATGCCCCGATCTAAGGAATTAGGGAGGGTCATCACGTGTCCTATTACAATTAGATATACCATTGTAATGCCTCCTTAACCTTAGTACAAACTGTACAAAACACCACAGCAAGCCTGGTGCAGTTGGGCACCCCTGTTCCAAATAAAATGGTACATTCCATGCGCAGAACCTCATATAAGGACTATTACTGCCCTCTGAGAGAGCAACATTACAAACCGCCAGTCATTTAGCCTGAGAGGAGCTGAATTACACAAGTATAGATCTGAGTTTAGTCAACAAAACATAAGGAGACATGCGCTGCAAATGTAGTTTGATTATACAAGCAATGCATTTCCCAGAAGTTGTTTATACCCAAAGAGAAATATGGCTCAGTGGAACCCTGTTCATTCCTGACCATGCGATAAGGGATCAGAGATGTCTCCATCTTAGCCTCATAGCGACGGTCCCTTAGCACCAGGGCTGTAACTGTGATCATGTGGAATCGGACTACAAGTTCAACGGAGGCTTTGATTGGGGGGTGTGGACTGCCAAACTCAGGCCTGTTACCTGCGGCGGGGGAAGGAGCATTCTCTGAGATTTAGGAGGGTGTTTCTTTTGGTTGTAATGCGAAAGTATTACTTCTTCATGAATCTAATCTCTGTGCGACTGGTTGATCCTGCCCTTATCCCTGATCCCATTAGTATGGTATTTTTTATTGCCATTTACTGACTTCAGAGGATACTTCCATGTCAGATAACCCCCATTCTTCGGAATGGGCGTCATTGCTGACGTTCAATCTTTCGATTAGGAAATGCAATTATTTAGACTGGAATTACCGTGAATATTTTATAATCAGCATTTGAACATCTTCTAGCTAAGGTTCGGTTGTAAAAAAATGACTCCAGGCCGATAAAAAGCAGGCATTTATGACACTTAGAGGTAAGTGTTTTACACAATCATCGTTAACTATTAATAGATGAAGGTGAACACTCCATCTTCCTGGTAAGCTCCTGGGTGACTGGGATTATGAATTTGTGACTATTATGCAAATATATATTAAACACATGCAGTTTTAGCTGTTACAAACCCGACATTCTGCCTACAGTGTATGGTGCTGATCACGTTAGACTATGCTACAAGCTTGCTGCCTGTTGCCTTGTTTGGGGATTGGTTCCGAGTGGGGCCATGTGATCGAGCGGCTGGCAGGGGTCCAATGGCAGAGCAGAGTGCTGAATAAAGCATTTTTACAGCCAGCTTCATAGCAGCACGCAAAGCCTGTGCTGTGAGATTCTTTGGGTGGTATTCAAGCCGCCTGGATCCCATCCCAACACTATAGAAGGTGATAAGGGTTTTTTTTTTTTTAAATTAAGCTGTTCATTTAAGCAGGGATCTGCTTGAAGCAGATTTTAATATCATGTATGTGTGTAGAGGAGAATCCAGTGAAATCCAGTCATGCGGGTTAATGCATGGTCCTCCCACGGCCCCGCACTTCTCCGTGCCTTTTCCCCTCTTTCTCCATCTTGTCTTCATCCTTTTTGCCACTCCTCCACCCACAACCTTCTGCTCTTCCATCTCATCTGCCTCACCATGCTCATCATCACCCCCTACTCACCGGCCACCACACCATGCTGCGTCCAGCCAGAAAGAATCCACCCACCGTGCCCCGACTGGTGCTCACCATCGCCTGTCAAAGAAAAGGAGGCAGGACATCCATCATGCATTTCCATGCCACTCGTCAGGTTGACAGGTTGATTGCAGCTAAACTTAAGGAGAGTTTAAATCTAAATAACACTGCACTGCAGTAGTTAGAATATGGTCGAAAAACCCACTCTGACCCTGACCAGGAAAAACGGTTAGAAGAAGGATGGATGGATGGATAGATGGATGGATGGATGGATGAATGTGATGATCTTATAAATAAAAATTAATATAAATAACTTAAGAAGACAATGAATGACAATGTTGGAAATCATTTCATTACTGAAACCACATTTTTGTGAAAGGCATCTTACAGTACACTTTTTCGCAGTTGTGCTGGAATTTACCAGAACGTGCAGAGTAGATTTAATAAATATAGTGGTGATAAATATTTGTTTTCAGATTAATATTTCATCATGAGACTTAAAGAAACCTTTGGCCTCGGGTTGGAGGTATGCATTTTATTTATTACTATATCCGCTTCCGCATACCCAATCATTCGCTTTTACCAAGCATTTCATAATAAAACCCTAGAGTTAATTACGAAATGGGCCTTGACCTTAAGTGACATTTGCCAGCAGTTTGGAAAACTGTGTGCTTGTGCTATATCATATAGCCTATATGCCACTGCATTTTCAGCTTGTTACTATGCCTAACCTTAGTTAGGCATAGGCAGATTTGTTAAACTTTGTCCTCATCAGTAATTTGTGATTATATAACAGTTTTAACAGATATTAACTGCAATATAGTAATAATATGAATAGATTCTAAAGCTGTAGTATGCATCATAATGTTACTCGTGAGTAACTGAAACGGAATATCTGTGAAGAGACGTTCAGTGCTGTAAGATTATAAAAGGCAATACTATCCTGGTAAAGTTCCCTGAAGTGTGATGTAAGATTTGTTTAATTATTACCTGCATTTTCTCACCTGGGGTGTAGAAGCTTTTCACCATTAACTTGCCGTGTCTGATGTTACCACCTTAGTTCCAGCGTAAATTAGCAATTAAACATCAGAAGAAGTAAAACTCTGGCAGAAAACCAGCAGTTTGCTTACTGATGAGGGAATCATGCATTATTCAAAGTGTGGAATTCTCGTGAGCTGAAACCGGTGTCTGTGGTGCTGTCTTAGCTTGCACAAAACCCTGTCTCTGTAACCGTCACAAGGTAAACCCTTATAAGATACAGTAAACTGATCAAAGAACTTCAACTCTCGTCAACTATATATTCAGAAAACCATGACTGAAAGGCCAAGAGGGAATACATTTCTCAAAAATACTGCTTTCTTAATTAAAACCAATTGTTTAGGCAAAATAAATTCATTTTAATTTCCATATACAATAGTCCAAAACAATCAATATTCATGTGAATGAGACTTTTGATTTGTAGCAAAAAAGGAAAAAAAATGTAGATTTCACATGTGTGCAGAACAAGAACAATGGCCAGGTCATTTTTCTAGATAAGAATGCTAAAAGGTATTAGAGATTAAGGACATATTTCCTGGCATATTGAGAAACAGCTGCAAAAAGCTTGTTAAAATTAACTGAGCCGTCGATCGAATATGACCAGATGTAACAGGTATGAGGGGAGACCACAAAAAATCGAGAGCTATGGAAGCTGTTTCATGTGTTTACTGATTCAAGCAACTCCTGGGTCTGGATACCTTGAATAAAATGCGGTTGAGACTGAATTGTGCCCACAAAGGTTTATTGCGATTTATAACAATGTTTTACTCCTGTCCACCACAACGTCATATTAATGCGAAAAAAAACTGGTAAACGCTCATGGCCACTAAACCTGACGGCTTCTACCGTGTATCGGCTGTTACCAAATGTGCAGCAGAGCCATTTGTGGTAGCTCTGTTTGGCACGTATACTCTTAGGGTTTAGCGCCAATTGAAACCTCTTCTAAGGATGCACGATTACAAGAACACACCATGAAAGTCAGAGTTCAACATGCCGATTAATGTTTCTGTGACACTGATGGACACCAGCAGACTATTAAGAGAAAGCATTGTTTTCTTGGACTACCTTGGAGCACTGGGTTGTAGGTTAACATTCTTGTTGATCCAAGATACATTTTGGTTAATTTGAATGGAGGCAATTTAAAAGGTTGGATACTCACCCATACCCCGACAGCCAGGACTACCAGAAAATAAATCACAATCACCGAGATGTCGGCTGCATTGTTGATGGCTATGTTTGTTTCTTTTTCAGCTGCCCGAACATAGGAGAATCCAAAGTAGTCTGCTGCCATGAGAACAGCCTTCGTGTAGATACCTGACTCCTGGTGGGCTTCCCTGCTTCTCCTATTGTGCCAGTTTCTGCTTGTTCTGTGCTTTTGTATTGAACCTGCAGGACCTACTGGTGTGTGTGCGCAAATGTGGGAGGGTGTGTACACGGGTGTGTGTGGTATTTTTTTCATGCAGATGACAGTCGGTCAGTCAATGTGTACCAATGAAGAAGAAACTTCATCAATGATCAACTCATCAGGAAATTCTATGTATAAAATTCCCAGCTGCCTTTCAGTTAGGGGGGGGGTCACAGGCAGTCGTCGGTTGAGCTGAGGATGGGGGTTGATGAAGTGGGGCAGGGTGACACAACCCAAAAATTGGATTTATGGCAAGTGATGGAGAAAAGAAAGATCCAGAATGGATTTGCACCTCAATTCAACACTGATCAACAGCTATGGTGAGGAGGCTGTTCTGCATGTGAGGAGGTCGGTTGTGAACTTGCTTTCCGATTGAATCAGTCTCAAAGGTTTAAATCCCAATTATAATATGCTGTTATAGTCTCATATGTTGTATTAAAACTGGGTGCTTTGAAAACTAAACTCCATGAAGGACTAAGGCACAGTATATGAGTAAAATTTGAAATGGGTGGATACAGTATATAAGGAATCGGTGGCGTGAAAATGCATGCAGCGCCATATGTGCGTGGTATGGATTAACATGGGTCACCTTGCAGCCTCCAGATTCCAGTAACTTTTCTCCCACTGACCCAGTGGAAAGCGATATCACAGACTGGGCAAACTCCATCACCGGTGCCTCTGTTCCTGCTCGGTGAGGTAATGCAAAGCAAAGACGTGCTGCTGATTTTATGCTGAAAAACGCTTGTCTGATCAGTCTGATATATAAACGGGTGCATCCATTCTTTCACCTTCCCTTTTATTATCCTGAGCAGGGCTGTGTGTGGGGGTCAGCATAGGGCACAGAGCAGGGGTACATGATAGGCAGGATGTCAGCCCAATAATCTGATATTTTATATAGATATTCCCACCCCAGTGATCCCCCTCCTTCACGCTCAGGGCTCAACTCTCCCCTGAATTAGATAAATGTTTGTTGAAGATGGATTATATACATATTTTAATTATTTTGGATTAAACATTGTCGACTGCTATTAAAAAATTCCATTAAAATACGCACAGTTAGCAGCATAACACAGACTCAACCTAAAAAATGAGCCTTGTGTCAGAAGCTGTGGTGGACCGTCCGTGCAGAGCCATAAACAGTAAATGCTGAGAGCCGCAAGCTAGCAGCAAAGACAAACAAACTATTATCACCAGAGCAATTTGCCATTGTTGTACTCAGAGACGGGCGGTATTTCAATTAAATATATTTCAAATATGTATGAATTCCTTTTGACTATTTTGTAATTTGTATGTAGTTGGATGGAAAAACCTCTCCTGGAGCCGACACTTTATTGTGGTGGAGGGGTTTGCGTGTTCCAATGATCCCAGGAGCTAAATTGCTCGGGGCTTTATGCCCCTGGTAGGGTCACCCAAGGCAAACAGGTCCTGGGTGAGGAACCAGACGAAGTGCGGC
>JAODKF010000126.1:8251341-8261694 GCA_026779585.1 Mormyrus proboscirostris
GGATGCACAGACTGACCAACTGAGGGACGGGCAGACTGGCAGACCGAGAGATGTACAAGCGGATGTTTAGACGGACACACTGAGGGACGGGCAGAGGGTTGGTCGCTCACCAGGCTTTTCTTCAGCCTCCACATGTCTCCTCTTCCGATGTACTGATCCTTGAAGGTTAACTCTACCAGATCCAATGTGACGTCCTGACACGGGAACACAAATCCATACGTAAATACTGCTTTTACCATGGACAAGTAGCACAAATAAGCATCAAAAAGAAGACTAGAAGAAAAATGAATTCCTGTACTGGACATGTTGGCAGAGGCTCACTTTGGGATCCACAATGTTAATGAAGACATCCTGATAGGCCCTGAGCTTGAAGGCCTGAGCAACGGTCTGGTCCACGCTGATGGTCTCTGAAATGCATTCAGCTAGATGTGTTAACACTTCCCCTCATGTTTACAGGGACATAACACTTCTTTGAGTGATTCGAACCAAAAACCCTCTGGTCCTGGGGTGGCCTATTACAGCACACCTAATGTATCTATAGAAGCAGGAAGGACACACCTTTCTGGAGATCCTCCTTAAGGCTTCGGACCTGGAGCAGGAGAGGGCTTAAGTAGAGAAAGGTATGAGCAAAGTTACTGTGGACGCTCACAATCTGAAGGAGATCATAGACTAGTCCGAGATAATCAGTGTTACAGTAACACAACCCAGTCTCTTAATCATTAACTGATAAACATGCAAGCAACAGAATCACCTGTATTCATCATTGGGATGTGCAATCTCAACAATGTCCCCTATGGACACCTGAGGGAACACTTTGGGGTTCACCATCAGCTCATCGTCTAGGAAATGCAAAGAGACAGATACCTCTTTGAATGGCAGTACAGAAGCAGGAGCCAGGAAAACTTTGATCATTGATCAATAAATCAATGAAATGGCTGTTTCTTCATAGGGTGATGTACAAAGCATATCCATCATGATCAATAAAGGCATTCAACACCGATAAAAAGAGCCATACCACTCCCACCAAAGCCTTTCTTGTGGAGCACCAGCTTGTAGGATTTGTTTGTTTTCATGGTGAGGAAAGGTCAGGCTGGAGGAACCGCAGTCGCCATCATAAAGATTGTGATAATTAAATCATCTGTAATACAACCGCAAGATCATAAAAGCTCGCAAATAAGTATAAGTAACAGACAAAATCAAGTAGATTTCCCTAGTTAACTAAAGGAACGGAAAACACCCCAGTCTATTATAATAAAATATCATGAAAATGCCCACTTCTGTGCTGTCACAAACAGAATTTATATTTTTAAAGTTTCACGGATAACAGAATATAGCATTTTACCTAGATCTGAGATTAATATACAATTCTAATACTAACTGATACGCTGATAATATTTTAAAACATTACATAGCAATCTGCTGTTCATGTCCGAAACATCACAAAGAATTGCCCATAAAGTACATATCGCAAAGCGCAAAAATAATACTGCTCCACTTCAACACAAACCTGCGCGGCGCTCTCACGATTCTGGTACATTTAAAAAAACATGACTGTTTCCTATTCATTATGATTTACGATTTTATATTAAAAAACAGTCGATTCGAGATGCACGAGTTAGAAATGCAGCTGTCAAGTTACGCCATTTTTGTTTATGGTCGGATGCGCGCAAAGGATCTGGGAAAGCGTGTTTTCCTGCGAGTCACCCAAACCACTGTGTGTGCCAGATTCTATGTATATGTGTAAAAAGAGTTATCCTATCATTAAATCATGACCGACTTCTTTGTCAGATTCATTTACTACTAAGTATTTCGCGGCCATGGCATGCAATTAGGCTGCCGATCATCCTACATAAACTACGCTGGCACGCTGCTCATTCCACTTCCACTCTGCACGGCTAAGCATGATCTTTGCCCAGTTAATTTATTGTTATTACAGTACAATGCATTTCAAGTCATGCGATATTCGAGGTGTACCGTGTCGTCGTCTTCTAACCTTGCCGTTATTTTTACTTGACTTCGGGATTATATCAAACAGTAGTAAGATTTCGGTGGCCCGGCTCGTTGGCCGGTTTGATACATAGTTCAGCCTCTTTAAGCCGAGATCCGGCTGCGGTATAACTCGGGAACTGCTGTTCCCAAAACTTGCATGTGCCCAGCAGCCATGGTCCTGCGCAAACAGAGAGTTCCGTGTGGTGTGTTCTCGCACTCATCTCTCGCAATGTGAAGACTGCGAAAGGGTGACGTCACGAGGCAACCGCTGGCAAATTTCATCCATTCATCCACCTATCACTCCAGCCTAGACATTAAATGGGAGACTGGTATATATTGAATGTGAAATTTCACTCTTTTTGCTTCAGTTTTCACTCTCTGGAAATTGCATGTCACATCTGCTCGCATGTTATGTGTGTACGGTTGTAAAATATGTATAAATATCTCTATCAAATATCAATATAATACAGGTTCCACTTCTGTTATCATGAGTCTCGGTTAAATACGTGGCATACAGTAGGCAAATGCTAAGGGCGCCATCAATCCAGGGGGCGCCACAAACGTTGGAAGAAAAAAAGTGTAACATTCCATTATTCTTAAAACTAGTTGGTACTAATGTGTCTTAATATGAAAATAACAATCCCACATGAATTTACCTGCTTAGCAAAGCCTATCAAGTAGTAGCAGTAATAATAATGATACGTAACTTCCCCATGAGGCCATCGCGGCGCCCCTCCTCTCCCCTCCCCCACGCCGCTCCCCTCCTCCGTCTAAGACTTTACCTGTTACTTGGGGGGATGGTCATTTTTTGATGTGTCAACAAGCTCAACATTTGAAAACGTCCTAAAGTATCTGGTGCCCCGGGGAAGAAAAAAAAGGAAAGAAGAGAAGGAAAAACGCGAGAAAGACAGAGGTAACACAACGTTACAGTAAAGATGATGCCATGACAGGGCCGGTCTATCTTATAAGTGTTATAGGCGCCAACTTCTTTCCAGCCATTTTCCTTATACCTGGGACGGACGACGCCGGCGCTGATGCTCGCCTAGGGCGCCTCATCGGCTAGGACCGTTACTGGTTAAATGTATTAAACGATAGGTTAGCGCACTTAGGAAAGACTAATAAAACTGTTGTGGAAATGTCACTTACTCGCCACCAGATGACGCCCAAACACCACAGTAAAGTACAAAAATTAAACCGTTTCATTAGTCGTGTCTGACTAAATATTGCACAGCTCATTGTGAATGACTGGTGTTTAGAAACATTTGATACAGAAGAGGAAAAGATGTAGGAGTAGATCTAGTAATAGCTTTAAAATACATGATCACAGACATGAAATTGCTTTTTTCATTGTTTGGTAAAACAACCTTTATTGATAATAAGACAACAAATATACAACAAATTGTATAAGAAGCCCATTCAGCCAGGCTAACATGTGTTTCAGGAATAGTCCTATTAGTATCTAGTAACTATTACTTTTAATGCTAATTGTCCTGAAAACTGCTATAACAATATATGCCTGTTACTTTAGGAGCACTTTGTAGGCAGTGCGGTCGACGTCTTGCAAAAAGACAGATTCAGTCTTCGATACAAAGGCGTTTTCAGCTTGGAAGGCAATACTGAAGAGGGAATTAAAACACAATTCATGATCCATGGTGACTGGGTATGCTGGCCAGGCAGATCACACCGCCACCTAGTGGCCGGAAGGTATAATGGACCTCTTCCGAGTGCTGCTCTGTGGCGGTTTGTCCCTTTGGAGATTTGGGCCCCTTGACACTTGAAGGTGATCCATTTGCCGGATATCCCCTGCCTTCCATCAGCAGCAGGACAGTGTCCTCTTAGCACCAGACTGGGGTCCCTCTGCCGAGGTGCCGTCAATCCCTACCAAAACCAAGGTGACATTAGAAGATGGCAAAGGGGAGCTTCGATGATCACTGACCACACAAATGGTCTCGCAGGAGGTGTCTGATACAGCCCATGTACTCCTACCAACGCAGACTCCTAATCGGCCTGATGTCACACACTGCCAGCTCTTTCTATTCTGTCTGTCTCCTTCTGTCCTGTGATTAAAGTGTCTGGCTTCAGTGTGAATGATGCTCTCCCTGCTCCTCCTCCGCCCTGCTCCTCCTCCCTCCCACTTTTATGTCAGTCCTCCCCCCACTTACTGATGAGGCCTCCTGCCCCAATCCCGCTGGGGGCGCCAGGTCTCTCCAGGTCCTGCAGCACGGAATCCTCGAATGCCAGCGCCGTGACACGGAAGAAGAGGTCCTGCACATGCTCCCCTAGGAAGAAGGTACAGGACCAGGCTAAGGCAAACCCATCACCCTCGACACACACAGCTGAGACTGGATAATCCAACACACAGAACACAGATCGCAGCTCAACTCCGCTTCTCCCCCCATGACACGGACCCACCGACTGACCTGTTTTTGCAGAAACGGACCAGAACTCGGCTTGCATGTCTGCCGCCATCCTCACGGCATCCTTCTCTGTCCTATGACATTCAGCTGGTGACTGGGGAGGTCAGAACATCACAGGGAGGACATGGGGAAGTCAGTGGGGTGTACGCCATTCAGAGAAAAAGCAGGACATTCCTTCGTGTTCATAGGCCTGCTACTACCAGCAAGTCACGCTTGGTCCCGACCAGGAACACAAAACACATCCCAGGCTCGTTCTCCTTCATCGCCTCCTCCAGCCACTGGCTGTGGGTGGGGACAGGGTTGGGGTCAAAGGCACGGCGGAGAGGCAGAGCTGGAAACAGCCCACATTAAATGGGTCTAGACCTGAATATTTTGTGAATGAATCTCATTGCAAACCTTGTGTCCCGACCACTCACCGTGTGTGCTCCAAGGTCTTAATGTCTGCCATATCAAAGACTGTAATAATCACTGAGAAGAGAAATAGCTCTTAGTAACTTCTATGTGAAAGAAACAGACTTTGATTATGAAGTGACCCCCCCATATGCTGCTGTATATCACTGTGGTTAAGGGGGGAGGGGGGGGTTATTCTTACCCTGGGCGCCCCTGTAATAGGCGGATGCAATGCACTTGAACTTCTCTTGGCCAGCCGTGTCCCAGCTACAGAAATGCAGGGAGGGGGGCAAGCGGTAATATCAGTCCTGCTGAACCCAACAGCCCCCACCCCACTCACCCCCCCCTCAAAGGCCCACTCACATCTGGAGGGAAAAGGGCACGCCAGCCACCTCAAATTTCTCGATCTCGAAGTCCACCCCAATGGTGGCCTTGTAGTCCCTGTCAAACATGTCCTTGCAAAACCTGCGGGGGAGTGATCGTCTGACCTTATTTACTTATCAATATGCAGTCACCTGTATGTCATTTGGATTAAAGCATTCACCATACACACATCATTATAGCACAACGCATAGCACCTCTCTTCCTCTGAGTGTACAATATACCCATTAATTTACTGTGACATCAAATGTGGAAACATGCATATTTTAATGTGAACCTAGAACCTGTGATCTACTCTGCTAGTACAGCTACTTAGAACTACTTATATCATCTAGTATCCAAAATACAATATTTAAATGAAAATGAAGTATGTTTGGCCTGCTCCTGGTATTAATGAGCATTCTGATTAATTAGTCTAACTGTAATTAACACTTCAGTACTATAAATGTCGGTGTGATCATTCTAGAGTTCTGTGAGAGTCATGGCTAGGTTCTAGGATGTGTTATGATTTTAATTTCCCGTAAAACAGGGGGGCGTTCCACGAAGAAGGATTTCTCAGTTAGATGGGTTAACTGAAGCTAGAAGTCATCATCATCCAATAAGAGTTTTGGTAAGAATCATTCCTATTGGACAAGCTTAACTTAACCCAGCTAATTGAGAAATCCTGCTTTGTGGAACACCCCCCAGGATACTGTGATATCTGATAGCCACCCCCTTTCTCAGAAGACGTGTGTCCTCCTTTTGCTTGGCAGGACAGTGTAATGAACACAGGCCTAGCTGCAGCTGCACTATAAGCACAGGCCTAGCTGCAGCTGCACTATAAGCACCGGCCTAGCTGCAGCTGCACTATAAACACCGGCCTAGCTGCAGCTGCACTACACCTTACCTGTTGATGAGACATGTCTTCCCCACGTGGAGGTCCCCAACCACCACCACCTTGGACATGGCCATCCTTCAGGAATGGAAAGAGGACAGATTTTAGGGTTGCCATTTGTATAATTATTTCCATGGTCCAAATGTCCACCTGACATTGCTGCAAATGCGTGTGACGGTGGCCACGCTAGGATGCAGTGCCCCACCCAGGCTGGTCTTTATCCTGATGTTCCTCATTAATGGAAGGTAAGGGGGAGGCTGCTGTAGAAGGGGGACACTCACCCGGCACTCTTGACCGCACGGTCCTGACAGGCAATTTTGACTTGGGAGTGCCAGTGATCCTTCATCTGTAGGCAGGCCTGAGGAGTGTAGCACTGCAACACAGGGTCACATGGCATCACGCACCACCGCACTGCCTTTTATTTCTGTAGGCAGGCCTGAGGAGTGTAGCACTGCAACACAGGGTCACATGGCATCACGCACCACCGCACTGCCTTTTATTTCTGTAGGCAGGCCTGAGCAGTGTAGCTCTGCAACACAGGGTCACACGGCATCACGCACCACCGCACTGCCTTTTATTCTGCCTATATATGGGTGGCGAACAGGCTGCTTTTGCACTTCCTGCTGCATCCGCTGTACCGCCGTTATTCTGCATCCCCCATTAAGGAGCTACCCAGACAAGCCCCCTCTCTCCCAAGTGCACGGCCACCCAGCATCCTTAAAGTAGTTGTGGGGCCCAAAGATTATGTTTATTCTGCTGGCCATGGGACTCAAACCAACACCCTTGTGGGCACAGACACAGATGCTGAACCCAGTAAGACACACACCATTTACAGAAGGTGACATTTTCCCTTCTTTGTGTTTTGCAGAGCTGATCAATCATTAAGCTGCACTGAGATGGAAAACAAAGCAAACATGACGTGTGAAAAACCCTATTGGTTAGTTAAACACACAGAATAAAGATATTTAAGGAAACCCTGCATACTTTATAAAACCAGCTTTTCAATTGTTCACTTAAATCAACCTCTGTCTTAAACACACATCAAATTATTACTTTGAGATTAATTTGATAATTACAGAATCACAGTGTTTCAAAAACAGTAGCATTTCTCTCCTTTGGGTCTACATGAAACTTTCACTAATAGTAGAGCTAGTTATCAACAGAACTTAATTTCATGGCCATTTACAGACACAATGACTTCCTTTTTATACTCTTTATTCCTGCAGCTTCAGGTTAGATGAATTACTAAATGATACAATCTGTCCCTCGCTAAGAACTTTGAGAATGGACACGATTTCTTCAGGTCAAGTTGCTGGAGAAGGTGAATATTCTGTGAGTTGATTACTTAAAGACTACGAATCTAAAGGTAGAAGATCTTTACAGAGCAGGGTCCTCAGTGAAGAGATGAGAAGTAAAAATGGCAGAAGGTGTCCTAAATACTGCATTTACAATGAAGGGGGCTACTGCTGCACACAGGTGCTGAAAGAATGGTTTTCACAGCGACCTCCTACCTTAGGAAACTTGGAGACCACCCTGTCCCTGCTCACGGGCACTAGGGGGTACAGCCTCCCGTTCTGCATCTCCTACTCACTGCTGGTGGGAGACCTGATGCGCTGAAGGGGGTAAGGCATAGGGGTCAAGTTATGACACAAAGGTACAGCCTTCCAGTCTTTGAGCTGCATGACTGCATGAACGGGTGTGTGGATATCTGGGAGCTACGAGAAGCACAATTTCTATAAGTATAAATAAAAAGAAATACAGTGTGCACAACAGCTCACATTAACATCAATTACTTTAATTAAATCAATGCAGAATTCAGAGTACAAATTGCGGACGCAAGTGTCCATAGTTTTCGTACGTAGACCTGCAGTAAGAGCGGACGATCACCGGAGGGAGGGGGCAGACTTTCGTCGAATCCCCATAACTTGTGAAAAGCTAAAGTGGGAAAGCTACAGTCCGCAAAATTCATCTTGAAGAGCCATATGTTTAAAATATGGCTGATATTAACCGAAAATGGGGGTCTAGATGCAGTCTGACCCGCTAGTTACATACACATCTTATGTCTAAAAACATAACACATAGCGTGTGAGGCCTTGGCATGCAAGGACACTACTCACGGTCCAGTGGCAATCAGCCTATTATGTTAGCGTGGTTCTAATGCCAGGGTTCAGTTTCGATACCGCGGTGCTTCCAGCGCTGCTGCCTTTTCATCGAATGCTGCCCCAGTCGCCAAGGCAACAAGCACGCGCCCGACAGCCCACGTGACCCGGACGGCAGTGCCTGCGCGGCGCGTTCTATGCGATCAGCGCAGCGCTGCCGCTTCACTTGTTTAGTCCGGATGTCAGAGGCACTTTCCAGCGCCCTGTCACCCCCGAGAACGTTATGATGAATATGCACATAACACGCAGCTTATCTGCAGCGCAGCTTGTATACCAAAAATGAACTGGTTCATTAAAGATCAGGCGCCCCCCAGTGGAAAGATATATGTCAAAGACATGAGGAGATCAAGATGCAACTATATTAAAAACATTTATAACTCCGGTTGAATTTTGATTTAAAAATGTCTAACTAGCCGAAGTAAGAAATAACGAAATTGCATTAAATTGCTAAAAATGTTATATTAAAATGCTACATTATATTATTATTCATTGTATTATATTCCATATGGAAGACAGAGAAATCGGTATCTCGCCTCAGGCATGTTAAAGGTGCACAGTCTGGAGCTGGCATCAGCAAGCTTTATCTGCCAACACCCAGAAGATGACGTCTGTAAAGTTTGACATGATCTCCTCATGCGTTGGCAGCTTGAAATGCCCCCTGGTCTTTATTTATTCTTTTTCCTATGTGTCTGTCTAAGCGGTTATCCCTCTTCTGCCTCTAGTCACCATGACAATTTAGTGCCTCCAAAGGGATGTTTCCTTTTATCTCACAGGGGTTTTTGTTTCTTGGTTCTGCTTCTGGTTGTGTGCAGTGGTGTCTTAATGGTCAGGGAAGCGCACTTGTAATTGAAAGATTGCTGGTTTGAATCCCTGACCAGCAAGGCACCACTGAAGTACCCTGAGCAAGGTACTGTCCCCAATGCTACTCCCTGTATGCTGAATTAGCTGCCCACTGCTATGGCACATATGAGGTAAATGTAGAGGACACATTTTGATGTGGTGTGTCAAGAATAACTACTGATCACTTAATTCTAATCAAGTCAGGAGATGGGATGTTCACACAGGAGTCCAACAGCTGGCGTGCTTTAGTGATACAAATTCCACTAACCTGAATTTGTCTCACTCGTTCAAATAAGGAACCATTACAGTTTAGTGTCTGGACAGGGTGCCAGACCAGTTTCTACCTCAGAATAAGTAATCTAAAGCAGTGTGTCCCAATCTGGTCCTTGGGGATCCACAGTTGGTCCATATTTTTACTCCCTCTAAGCTCCCTCCTCTACTGTTTTGAACTGTCTGTGAATAAAATATAAAAAAACTATAAAAAAAGATCTTTGTGTTCCGTGTTCCCTTTTCCCGTTCGTCTTGTCATTCCCTTGTCCTTTCCCTGTTTTTTTCTGACGGTCCCCAACCCTAGACTGGGGATCGTAACACCTGCCAGACACTCAAAATTTTTGCACCCTCCCAAGAGCTGGGTGGAAGCAAAAACGTGGACTGTATGTGGATCCCCAGATTAGGAAACACTGATTTTAAGCAAAATTATTTAATTAGATATTAAGGGCATCACCATTGGGATGGATACATGAGCTTTGCCCTCCCCTCTGTTTTCTGATTTATTCCTATATGCATTGCAGGCAAATTGTCATCTGTAAATGACACGTGTGTCCAATGGATATTAAAGCTGATCAGCAGAGCCACTACATCCTGGTCACCCGGGACACGGTAGCCAAGGAGATGGTGGCCCAGCCAGTGCGTGAGTTTGCCCTGCCAGGCGGCACTGAGATCTACTCCCTGTGTGAGGTGTCTGTTACCCCAGGGGGGGTGTCATCAAGCAGAAGCAGCTGCCCGACCAACTTTGCAAGCTACCCGACAGTCAGGAAGCAACAAATTTTCTATTAACAGGACGTGTCATAGTGCCAATCTTGATGTTCCACCCGCTAATGCAAACCGTAAATGGTATATAGTATGTTCCTCACCAGCATGTGTGTTACCTCTATCCATCCATCCATCCATTATCTCCCGCTTATTCGAGGTCGGGTCGCGGGGGCAGCAGTCTCAGGAGGGAAACACAGACTTCCCTCTCCCCGGCCACTTCATCCAGCTCCTCTGGGGGAATCCCGAGGCGTTCCCAGGCCAGCCGAGAGAC
>JAODKF010000126.1:8353569-8387011 GCA_026779585.1 Mormyrus proboscirostris
GTGTCGGGGGGGGGCGGGGGGAGGGATCTCTCGCAATTTAATTTAAGGAAATCTTCACATGAGATGCAAGGCTGTATGCGCCTGGTAACCTTTCTGACTTCTGTTTAAGCATCCAAACATATCTTGCAGAATGTACAGAAATTGTTTATTAAGATTTTCTTAAATCTTCTAGCTGTTTAAAAAAAGAGAATCAAGAATAAGTATTAAACTTTTTGTCCAGTAATTCTATTGCAAGGCCTCTATAAATCTTGATTTATGTAGATGTATCACTCAAAAAGAAACAAATATTAAAAAGTCTAAAAAATGAGTGTAATTTGTCTTGTCTTTCAGATGTGATGCATGTATACATGGAAAAGATTGTTTTAAAAGCTGAATCCATCCTGTTTTGTGGGCTGTTGCATGCATCTACATGTTCCTTAGTCTATTTTGTTTCAACTTTCTCACTAAAATGTCACTAGCCTTGAATACGCTGACTGTTCCAATGACAGGACTGTGTGTCAGCTGTCATCTGTGTGTCAGCTTAATGTATCCAGCTTTCCTATATAATTGATTGTATTAATTGCTATGGCAACCCAACATCTGCTTGGTTTATGGTGCAAGTACTTGTCCATTGGTAACACGGCTTCCACAGCAGCCCATTTTCATCACAATTTCATATTTACTTGGAGTCCACTATTATCCCCGGTGACCTTCTTGCTTTGCAGCAGTGTTTCCCAATCCGGTCCTTAGGGACCCACAGTAAGTCCATGTTTTTGCTCCCTCGGAGCTCCTTGCCAGAAAGTCCACATGTGGCAGGGAGCTGGGAGGAAGCAAAAACGTGCACAGTCTGTGGGTCCCTAATGACCAGATCGGGAAACACTGCTTTATAATGATACCTATCTGCAGGTGAATATTTATTGAACTTATTTGGGTCATGTGACCTCTCAGCTACGTCACAATATTTGTCCCAAGTGTGACAGCTGTCAACACACCAGTGGGCAGGCAGGACATAGAGATGTGCCAGAGTGTGCGACCTGTCCAGATCAACCCCTTACCCTGGAATCCCACTGCGACTTTTTGTCATTCATGGCAGATTGAAGGATGCGATGGAATACATTATGAGTCAGAGAAGATTCACACGGAGACACATCTGAGAAAACATCTTTGTTATATTTCACAAAACCATATATTTACAAAAAATAACAGTGATGGAAAGATGAACAGAGAAAGGCATCAATATGACACTCTGTGCTGATATACAGACTAAAACCCCCGTAGGAGCATTAGCTGCAGTCCGTGACTGACACCCTCATTAGTTGTCATTCGGCAGAATTCCTCCACACCGTTGCCAGGTAATGTCACAACCTTGGAGTCACGTTTCCATCATACCTGAGAGCGCCTGCGACGCAAGTCACAGCCTGCTTGCTGCAGACACACCTCAGGCAGTGCAGCTGTGTCCCAGAATGCCAGGCTGACTTGGTTTTAAGCAAAGCATTTCGTGAAATACGTTATATCAAGTCAGCGTGAGTAAAAACTAGAATCTGACATCTCTCTGTTGTGATATATCAAAACCCGTATAGCAAGACTTTTCAACCTTAAACCAGGGGCACTGCAATGAAAACAGGCCCAGACAATTATTGTGTAATCGAATAAGTAAGGAGCAGGCAGGAACTTCAGTATTTCATTTCACATGGGGTGATCCTCGCTCCCCACCACCGCAGGTTTTTTTATTACATTTTTGGGGGTTTTTTGCATCTTGTAAATTGAATTGTAATATCAACATTTCATCAACTTCCAGTGAATCTCTGCAGCAGTCTCGATCTCCTGGAGGGCCGGAGCCCTTAACAGTTTTTGGTTTTACCTCATTTAACACACCTGGTTCAACTCCTTGTGCTAATTACCTCACAGCTCTTGAGCTGAATCTTTTGTGATGGAACAGGGAAAGAAGCTACACAGGGTTGCGGCCCCCCAGGACTGGAGTCTGAAACCCCTCTACCGTCTTACAGCACTAGCCTGGTCGGGTGTTCTGGCTCTGCCTCCTGCCTCCGCATTCATCCTGCTCTCTGCTGGCAGGTGCTCATATTCTGTTGGGCAGTGGAGCTTCCTAGCTGTGCATTTCTTCTGAAATTTGACCTCTGCCTTCATCCCGCACCCAGGAGTCTCCTCACACCTGGGGGGGGCAGGGATCCTGCATGGGGAAAGACCACAAACGGGGGGGTGTCTGTTTGCCTGGTGCTGTGAAGGCACTGATCTCTCTCTCTCTCATCTCTACGGGCCGAGGTCACAGTTTGAATTATTTACGGTTTTATTTAGCTACTGCTTTTAACCACAGTCTATAGTTTTAGACTTTAAACAGCTGGATACTTTGATTTAACCTATTCAGTAACAGTAATAGTTCCCCTTTTACACTGTTTAGTTACATAAATCATATTGACCTTATGGAAAATTATTCCATATTATAGTACATATTTAATATATTAGATTAGAACGCCTTTACTGTCATTGTAACAAGTTACAATGAAACTCAATGTATGTGATTCCCCAGTAATGCTTTGAGGTACGTGTGAATACAATACACAATGATGAATATAATCCTTCCTGTTGCATGTTATTTTTTTTAAGGTTAGCTGTTTGACGTGTCCCATTTCCCACTTTTCTAAAGCCAGCACACGCCTCAGCCGATTCCATCTCAGTGTTGTTGGCCTGTGGCCATTTTTACTCCACGAGCAGCCTTGATGACGCTTGGAGAATAAGAGCAGATATTTACAGATATTTCTTATGTCTATTTTTACTTTGTTCACTGACTTTTGTCCAAGGTGACTTGCAAGCTTTATAATCCCACATTTTAAAGTGATTTATTAAACAGAGGAACAGGCTACAGTGACAGATCATCTTCCAGGTGCTGTGGATAAACTATGTGGTGAGCCCTTGTGGAAACGTTGATTCTCACCTGCATGCCATTGTGGCTGATTGCGCAGATCTGCAGGCTGTGTAGGGAAGCTGTTGGGTAATTCTGGCCTTTCTTGCTGGAGCAGATGCTGTAGAAACAAATGTGTAAGACCAGCATCCTTCACTCTGTGCTATTGAGGGGGAAGGTGGTAGCTGAGTACCTGTTAGCATCCAAGCGATTTCGCCTGCGCATGAGGACAAGGGCCACCCCACCCAGGACGAGCAGGATCAGGAAGCTGCCCCCAGCTACTATGACAATGACAATCAAAGAAATGGGCCCTAGAAAGTGAGAGTGAGAGTGTGCTGTTAATCGATGTTCTCTGCAACCGAAGGAGAGCTTTTTTTATGCCAAACTAGGCAGTTAAGAAGTTCTCCGAAACAGATGAGATGCACCGTTGAGGGCATATGGCATTAAGATGGTCAAAGAATGAACACGTTCATGTTAACAAACTGATGTTAATCCATACACTGGCTTGTATCCAATCATCTGATCTTTCACTCGGGCAGCTAGCAAGCTGCTAACATACCATACAGGATGGATTCTATAGCAGGATTCCCCATTCAAGTCCTGCTGGTGATCTGAGCAGGGAAGTCTGCAAACTGTGGTGCAGACTGCGATACCTGACCTTATAGTATAGTATCAATTTCATCAAAGCTACACCCTCATTGCCTAAACATTATATGTACAACTGTATACTTTTTGCGAAGTTCACAATTTTATTCTGCAGAAGACATTTTGTTCTGCTGGATTTGGATTATGCTGATGCGGCACTCAGCTGGAACACTGATACATTGAATGACACTGTAACACTTTTACTATAACACTATTCACAAATTAAACGCAGTACACAACCGTGGGTGTAGCTGTATTTGGGTGGGGTATGACAATTTTGCGCTCTCAGTTCTGTGACACCTCACATACCACGTGGCGTCAAGCAAGTGTGCCGGAAGTAACGGAAGCATCTCTTCCAATGACTCGTAGGATGTTTTTGGTACTGACCCTGTGACTGGTCTTGAGCCCCCATCTGGCTGCCCTGGCTGCTGCAGGTGGGGGGGAGCCAACCCGGCTCACACTGACACTCTGACTTGTGGTCGCACACCTGAGGGACATGGAGATGTGGAAACTCGGTTACACTGGTGTGTCGTGTGATTAGGACAGTCAGCGCCTTCATGAAACCACTTTAAAACTGTATTTTAAGGATAAGTCTGACGGATGCAGGCATGGATGGAAATAGCCCTCAAGCGCTTCTTATGGTGGGATGTTTTGAAAGCATTGGGTGAATGGAGAAGCTCACGTATAACAGTGAGATCTGAGCCCCCCCCCCCGACTCACTGCATGGCCTGGGCAGTTCTCAGAGCAGTGAGTGTTCCTGTACGCCACCTCCAGATCTACACACTGATTACTCCAGCAGACCTAGAGGTGGACCAGACACATTGTAAACATAGTGTGATGTATCTCCCAAATAAGTAACATTTAACATAAAATAACTTTATTGAGCCTCATGGGGAAATTCTCCTTCTTCCTGCTCCATCTTGCTCTCCCTGAGACACGCAGACACAAATAGAGGCGAGAGCAAGCTTGGGGATCGCAGGCCAGGGTCAGGCAGTCTGCAGCACCCCTGGAGCTGGGGGTTAAGGGTCTGGCTCAGGGGCCCGACAGCAGCATCAGTCTCACGAGCACAATAGTCCTGTCATGCTGAGCCACACATGACGCCCATATACATTCACAAACATTATTAATTATGAATCATTTAAATAAGTAAATGAATTTGCAGGTCCGAAATTATACAGAAACTGGAGGCTGGAGGATCTGCTTCCTAACAGTTGACTGTAAATGTCTGGATCATGTAAAGTGAACCCCTGGAATAATTTAAAGATTGATTTTTGAATATCTGCTGGATCTTTGAACACTCACCCTCAGCCCCCCGCCATTTATCACTTGGTCTTACCTGCCCTTCACCACACTTTGACCCAACTTCCACCTGGCCACGGTCCTGGGAGGGGTCACCGTAGAGGGTGGCTTTGCACTGACCCACCTGCATCGGCTGGCCGTAGTTGGGGGTGTCACTGCCGTTGGCGCAGAATAGTTTACCGCACAGCACGTCCCTGCAGGGGGGAACTGGGGTAAGGGGTGATGCTTCAAGGCCGAGAGGCGGAGACTGTAGGTGAGAACGGACCGGAGGGCGGAATTCCTGCTTTGAGGTCTGACATACGATTCATTGCATTTGAAGTAGTTGTCTGGGCCAACACGCCAGCAGAACCCAGAGAAGACACCGTGAGTGTTCAGTTCATAGCAGGAGTCAGTGGCCACCTCTGCCTCTGGAAATAAACATCCGACAGGCACCTGGTTACATGAGCAGGTGGATTTGTCCTGGTCACATGATGCCTCTGAGGGCTTTTATGCATCTGTGGACTTGCGTCTGCTATAATTAAGCATACGGCTCTGATTTAGAGATACTGACATCACATATACAAGTGCTTCAAAATCTGGTTCTTGGGGACCCACAGACCTTGAGGGGAGCAAAAATGTGGACTTTCTGGTAAGGAGCTTGGAAGGAGCAAAAACATGGGCCGACTGTGGGGCCCCGAGGGCCAGACTTGAAAACACCGACATGTACAGTTGAAATTGCTACCTTTCAGGGCTGATAGGGCTCCCACGGCATGTATGTCTGGAGGTAAATATTGACACTGTCACTCACTTTCCCCCCACATGCGGATGCACTGCTGC
Source organism: Mormyrus proboscirostris (assembly GCA_026779585.1). Taxonomy (NCBI): domain Eukaryota; kingdom Metazoa; phylum Chordata; class Actinopteri; order Osteoglossiformes; family Mormyridae; genus Mormyrus; species Mormyrus proboscirostris. Next base: position 8,359,226 of record JAODKF010000126.1, read on the forward strand.
GAGCGCAGAGGACACTGTCCATCGTAGCAGTAGCCCTGTCCATCACCACAGGAGAGGCCATTTGCAGCGAAGACGTCCTCGGGGCAGCTGGTGTCTCTGCCTGTGCAGAACTCAGGGAGGTCACAGTCGTCCCTCCGCGGACGGCACTCCCGTGTGGCTGCCGCGATCTGACAGGCAGGAGAGCTTGTTACCGGGATTTTCCAAGAAAGGGGAACCATGAAAATAATTAATGTCAAACTAACAGTAGTACAGACACGCTGTCTATAACTCTGAAATGCTCTGTTAGCGCTCTAAGCCCCACCGCCAATTAGCCCAGTGTACTCTGATTGGTCGGCTCGCCTACACGCTCCTCCTATGTCTTGCAGTCTGTAGACAGATGACCTCACCACATCACGAAAGTAAGGGCTGGAATTCCAATGTGGAATTTCAGACAGTGTTTCCTGTGGTGAGAGTTAGTCCCTTTGGCCTAAATTAATGCAATTCTGTAAGGATGTTAAAACTCCTATCAGCGTCCCACAATAAAACCAGCTCAGTACTGAATCATCTCCAGATCCTAGGATAAAGATCAGCAGCGGGGAATGCCAGCTACCCATTTTCCATACAGTACCCGTCCTACGCAGGGTCACAGGGGTCCAGAGCCTGTTCCGGAAGCTACGGGAGCAAGGCAGGGAATAAGCCAGGACGGGGCAGCAGTGGGGAACTGTGGCCAAATAATCGGAAAATCCCATTCTGAGAAGTGATTGGGTGAGGACCAGAGACCAGGTGCACTGGGATCTGATTAAGCAGCAGGTGGTACAGTGGTTAGCAAATTAGTGTTACATCCAAACAATTACAGGTTTACATCCCAGGAGAGGTCTGCTGGTGCATTTCAGTCACTTAACCTGAATTGCTCTGGTAAATACTCAGTGGTATAAATGGATAATATGGTCGCTTTGGATGAATGCAGCTGCTGCCTTATAAATAATGAAAAACAGGATTGGATTTTAAAATGAACAGCTGTATTTCATAGTGCTCATGTGGGGACCACTAGAGGTCACTAACGCATCAAAACAGCGAGACACGGTCTCTGGATAGTGTTTGATATTACTGGAGACATGAAGTTAAAATGCTTTTAACTGTTAAGAAGAAAGAAACTGCTACTGCAAATGGGAGTTTTGCCAAAATATGAAAATACTAAACCCAGAATAAGGAGCCGTCTATGTGATTCTGAGTGTTTCTCAGTATGCATCCTTGCGTTCTCATGTACCCATTTTATGTCATCTTCCATTGCCGAAGACCAGTTCCAATACTCAAGACCAGAAGTCCAGAGGGCGGTAAAAATCCCCAGTTGCATCCTCACTGAATGAATCCAATCCCATAATTCATTGCGCCCCAGCTTCTTAGGAGGCAAGTTAGCAGTACTTTGCGTTTTTGGTATTGAGATTCATCCTTTGTTTCGTGTGTGTGATTCACAGCAAATGGGTATGAAAGATGTAAGTTCGATGGTCAGTTTGTTTAGGGTGAGATTATATCTAAGCATGTATGTATGTGCGTGGCATTTCATTTTCATAAGGTGCACCTTGCAGTTCTCGCAGCAGTCCCCGGACACACACTGCACACCTTCCGCCAGCCTGCAGGTGGCAGCATTGCAGCACGGGTCAGCGCATTCCTGTTGGCCCCACCCACCAGAAACAAGATACTCATAAATCATGTACGTGATTAATCAGTTTCTCCATGCAAATCTATAGTGCCATGGTCACTTGCATTTCCATTGGAGAGTTATTGCGTCTGTTTGCACATCACTCGCATTTTATTGTTTGTCTTCACTGTGTTTGTGCACTTTGGAATCGGTGTGACCATTCAGTCAAGATCTTATGTAGAAACACATCTCAAAACCCTTGTATGTATAAAAACAAGATCTTCGTACAGAAGGCTAAATCTACTTAAATGTCAGTTCCGATGGTGATCAGAAGAAGCCCCTGTTCTGAGGATGAAGCCAGTTTGTTCAGAGGGAGTCCTACCTCCTGAGTGCTACAGTCACACTCCTCTCCCACCTCCAGGAGACCATTCCCACACACCTGGACCGCCGCCACTGGCTTATCCAGAATGCAGCTGAGATTCCAAGATTCCTGGAAAAGCTCATACCTCTTCTGGCTGCAGCTACTGAAGAACCTCGGGGGGTTGTAACTGAAATCGCACCACATGTATCTGTTTCAACCCAGTGCAGATCCGGCCAGCCCCAGAAGCACTCACCAGCACGTGTTGCTCTTAGTCTGGTGTGATTTTGTAAGATTTAGGTGCCGGATATTGGTGACGTGTCTTTGAATTGTACAGTTAGCTGGAGTCACATATTGGTGAATACACAGCTGTGTAAATGTATCTAATCTGAAACATCAAGCCATTCTGGTTGAATCCAGATGCTAAACAAACAGAGAAAGTCAAACCTTTGAATCTTTTGTTTTTTTTCTGCTACCATTGGCCATGTTTGGTTTGTCATTGTATACGGTCACTGCGTGTCTGCATTCAACACGTGCCGGTCTCATTCAGCTCCACACATTGACCTGGCAGGAGTCGCAGACAGGCCGTAATTCGAAAGCCCGCTGCTACATGAGTAAACAGGGGTGTGTGTGTTAATCAAGGATTGATACATGTAATGTGATTCAAATCGTATATCATTTATACCGTGGCCATAAACTGGATAAACATTTGGAAGATGAATTAATTTAAAGTACACGTTACACACATTACAGATCACAAATACAGCCCTGATACACAAAAGAGGGTTGATCCTTGGACTCCTCATACTCCTCATTATTAACATCACCATTACTCCTCCCTCCCAAACGACGAACTCCTACCTGAGCAGAGCAGACATGACGCAGGTGTCCTCCGCACAGGTGCAGTCATCAGTGTCATGCCTCATACCCAGATTGTGTCCCATCTCGTGGGCCAGTGTGACCCCGGTACTAATGGCGTCGGGCCTGCTGTCCTGAAGGGATATTAAATATGTTCTCTAGATAAGAATCACAATATTACATTACACAAGTGAGACAGGAGACATCATGGCAAATTAAGAAGTACTGTATGTTGGCGTTAGAATTTAATCGTGGAAGTAGGACCCACAGTACCTGCACCAACCCTGTAGACTGGGGCTGGCAAATGGTGCCCACATAAGCCAAACCCACTGTGCCACCATCAAAATCCATGGCTCTGAAAGAGAAGGCAGGCGATAGCTACCCAGGGAAAGGTGTAGATTTGCGTCCCCAACGGCACTGTTGGTGCCCTCATGACATACTTTAAGCAGAACTCTGAAGTACACAATGTATAAACATATAAAAGTTGCTTCCGATTTTAAAAAGTATTATTATACGTTAGAATTTGTTAGCGTCAAGTACATGGACAACCGAGAGAATAAGTGACAGACTAGATAAAAAGGCTCTGGTTCAAGTTCTCAAGTGAGATGACCTCAACTCATTACTGATCCTACGTTATCAGTTGTGCGTTGTCGTGAGTCCTGGCATTCACCAGGACATCGTTTCTCCACTTTGTGAAGCTGTCCAGGGTCTCCCCAGCACTGGTTGACAACTGGATCTTGTCCTGGTCCGTCCAGACCTCGAGGCCCACGAGAATGATATGTGTGTGAAGGGGCTTGTAGACCTGGGGACGTGGAATGGAGCCTGTTCTTATACGGGGACAGTAATAGCATATTTATCATCCGTACCACATAACTGCAGCAAGGTGCCATTTCGGATAAAGAAGTGGACTTTGGATTAGATCTTTCCAAGGGACTACACAGAAGACTGGAAAATTTCCAAAACTTTGTCCGTTTTTTGTTGGTTTTCAGATGAGATCACCGATGACCTAAAGTCAGACATCCAACAAAGAACTTTTGTTAATTAATTTCTACTGTTATCATTATTTTTTCCTCAGCCTTCAGCTGTGATCTATCCAAGTGTTTTTATCACTTTTTTAGGGTGTTGTCTTGGGGGGGTGGAGAGGAGTGGTGTGGTGGGGGTGTTTGTTATGTTTTATGTCAATGCTTGTTCATATTCTTCTTCCATTGTCTTTCAATAAAAATTTCATAACAAAAAAACTTCCTATACATTTCCACAACACATCCCATGGATTGGGTGAATTTCGGAAATTTGCTCTTCAGTCATAAAGTAATTCAGTGACACTTTGTTGAGGTTCTGGGTAGAGTCTTTTGGATGGTTTGTAGAACCATCTCTGGTTCTGATCGACTGTAGGGTGGTATCTCTTAATGAACAGCAGATATTCTCTGTGCCCTTTCCGGATAAAAAAATAAAATGAAAGCACGCGGCTCTTTAAGACACCGCAGGGGCATGACTCCGTAATGACTCCGTAATGACTCCGTATAAGACTCACCATGTTAACAAAGATGACGATGTCAAAAATGCGTCTTCTCACTTCTCCCAGGTCACTGTTCATTTTGCGAAACTGTAAAAAAGACAAGCGGCTGAGCTGGATGAGATCAAGGTGCCCATAAGAGGACAGTCGTTAATGGGGGTCAGCGAACAAACAGCGCGTTAACATATAAATATTCCAACATCATAATTAAAGATCTGGATGCTGATTTATTAATGGTGTCATTCTCTGCAGTTAGGAGTGCTGCTGTGATCTGGGAGCTTCTGAAGGCTTGCTGTGTCCTTGATCATCATCATAGCTCACCTGTCTGTGGTCCACAACCAAGTACAGCTCAATGTACTTCTCCTGCGGTGAGGTGGACGAGGCCTGTGGCACAGGGGAAAGGTTTAGGCTGAACCTGTTTTCCCAGAAGGTGAAAGTGAACCAGAGAACTCAAAGCAGCTGCATAATTAGTGTGGCGGCTGACGTTTCATTACAGCTAAATGTGGATTAAAAAAGCAATAGCTTGTTAAATAAGTAGCCAAAAAAATTCTTGCATGCTTTGATGTACTTGTGTGGACCTGTTAATTTAAGAGTCCCAATTTGAAGTGCAGGTCCGCCATCAGCCACAACTGCTACGCCACACACGTGAGCTGTTACACAAGTGAGCACTTTCACTGGGGTGTAACGCTCACAAACGTCATCTTTAGTTTTATCAGTTATTAACCTGTGATTAATGCACCAGGCCCGGAACTACTCCCAGCCGGGCTAATCGGTCTGAACCCAAGGTGAACATATCTCTGGAGACATGCATTTTAATAGCTCTGCTGTTTGAACAAAGCATTGTTTTGACTTACTGAGGCTCCTGAGCGCCCCCTGGTGTGAATAAATGGAATTGCAGACTCCAGCGTGAGGTTGTATACTCCACACACCCTGGGCTCTGTAACCAAGTGCTCGTACTTGAACAGACCGTGGTCCCCAGTGTCGCTGTCTGACAGTGGCTCTATCAGGTATATTCCTGCTGCAGTCTGAATGTAGCCCCTAAGATCAACAGTAAGTGGTCAGGTGAGAGCTGCTGGCCAACAGGGCATCGCAGAGGCATTGTGGCCAGGTCTTCGCATTAGCTCTCTGCTCTATTTCAGCAGTTTTTGTGTGTGTTTCTGTCATCTGACCTCAGGCCATGGCAGATGCTGATGCTCGCTGAGGACTCATTACGGCCGCCAGCCGTCCCAGAGTAGCAGCAGAGTTCCTGAGTCAGAGCAGATCGGCAATCAGTGAATGGAGGAGAGCCTGTGTGAGCGTGCTGCTAGTATACTGTTACTATGGTAACTGACCAGGTCCCCTGGGGAAGACGAGACCCTACTTCCATTCTTGTAGTGTATTTCACTGTAGTCTGGTGCAAACAGGCCCCTGAGAGAACATCATTGTTTAGTGTTAATCCAGATCGTCAAGATGCTCAAAGAAATCATGCAACTAAGGGTACAACAGCAGCATCATGCTGGGACATGTCCAGGTTAGCAGCAGCCCAACATGGCATGCTGGGAACGAAGGCCATACTTACTGGTTTCTCTCCAGGTGAAGTTCCATGTGTCTCCCAGCCATGGTTAGCCTGTACCCAACCACGTCGGGCCATACTGACTGAGGAAGAATAGTAATACTTTGTTAATCCCTGTGTGGAAATTCTCTCTTTTCTTGATAAAAGGGGGGGTCACAGAAAATGGGCAGCCACCTTGGGGCTCCCCGGGGGGGCTGGGGGTTAAGGGCCTTTCTCAGGGGTCCATGGACGTAACGTGGACTGAGTCTTGAACCAGCTGAGGAACGCTTTACCTGGCTGTTTGTCCTGTGCTGGATATGCAGTCTGACTGGCCGGACCACCTCATAAACCCTCTTTCCTCCCAGGACGGGATGGTGTCTTTCTGCAGAGTGACAGCCTACTAAAATTACCTTATTTAACAATCATTAACATGTATTCCAGTATCACTCATTCATACGGTTAACTATTAGCTAGAAAAACCATCCAGTTACGTTTATTTGGGACACAATAGCACAGTCTGAACTTGGACACGAACTGGAATCCTCTCTGGTCCAAATCCAGGTCTTTACACACTCGACAGGTGCCGCTCTCTGAATCTGTGTGTTTGAAATCTCTCACAGTGACTGCTTTGGGTCACTATGCTGTTCTGTAAATCCTTATGAGTTAGTTTGTTTATTTTGGAATTCTCAATGCTTTATTTACCATATAGTAAGTTCTTACATTATAGTCATCACAAAGTTTTGTGTTAATTCAAATTTTACTTAGTACGCAGTATTACTGTAATGCCCAGTAATAGGTTTTTGTTGAAAGAATTATAATAAATTATAATAAAAGTGAATATTTATTTCCACAGGAACCATGTATGGTCACACCCCGTTTTGCAGAGATTTCTCCTGGAAGTATCAGTGTTAAGCACTTTACTCAGTGATTCCTCAGAGGTGCAGTGCTTTAGTCTGTGATGCACTAAGCTGATTTCAGAGTGTGTGTCACGCGGCAGTAGAGCCAGGTACCCACCTGAAGGCCATGCTAGGCTGCTCAGCAAGAAGGTGAAAAGCAACAGGATCCCAAACTCCATTCCTATTCGGAGGTTATATGTGAGACGCACAACAGCCAGCTTCTATATATAGGGAGAGCGAGGGAGGGAGGGAGCGCTGCCTTGCTCCACTATGGACCGGGTTTTTTCCTCCTTCTGTTTCCTTGTTGTCTCTCTCTCTTTCATCTCTGTATGTGTGTATATGGTGTCAGTCACAATTCACTTGTCTTTATCGGTGTCAATAATGTATAATGTGTACTTTTTCGGTAATTAAGGTGAAGGTTGGGGGGTTCAGTGGAACAGGACACTCAAATAGCACCTCACCAAGATCCCAGAAAAGCATGTGTTGCTGTGAGTGAATATATTTGAATGTACAAGTCGGGGAAAAAAAGGCGAATAAAATGACAGTGAAATCTAAGGTCCCTCTCCCTGCCTTTGAGATAATTCCCATATGTACTGTACCGTTCCTTACATGGGAAACACGAACTAGCCTGTGCTTCACCCACAGTGACTGTGCTGTGGAGACAGAGCAGCATCCAGTGAATGCAGGAACTGGGTAAGCTGAGGCCTAAATTCTCTACAGAGACCAGCAAAGATCAGGATCAAATCTCCTTTTTAAGATAATGTTGATTATTAATTACACCTGAATCGTTTCTGTAAATTTTGAATCTTCCAACAGGAATAATGATACTTTAACAGGGAATCTGCACAGCAAATGTTTCTTTAAATACAGGAGAGTGAAGTGGAGTATAAATGTGAACCCAGTTTGTTATCATGTGTGTATTTTTGGGAGAGAACTGGAGAGAGGAGACATTTCATACCCTGGCTTGTACAACGTGAATATGTAACAGAGTGGCTGATTGGGGGTCAGGAGAATTCCCAGTGGGCACGACAAGGTGTGAGCTGCTGAGTCGGGAATGTCGGACTAAAATAAAATTTAATCCGGACGGTGTGGTTGATCCCCCTCCATCCCATCAGCATGCCCGAGTAATGTTCCCCAGCTGAACCAATCTGGCCCTGAAAAGATTTTTATCAGAATCAATAATATTTCTAGGCTCACGAAAGCTTTGCTTTGTTTCGCAATGTATATTATTGATATTACTCCTTAACTCCTACAATAAGGTGCAGTGACCAGTACAGAACAATTAGACTTTGCAGGAATTCCATTTTCCGTTTGTTAGTTCTGGCACAGGTCCTGTCAGTAACAAGTTTTTCTGTTTACTCTCACAGTCATCTGTAATTAATGGAGCTATGAGAGAGGCAAATATTTTGTACTCCATTTTCCTGGAAGACGCACATGATTTGCCAGTATAACATCTGATTCCCACAGACTAGTTTTTACCAAACCCAAGCTCAATATGCAACTCAACCCTACAACCTGCTGGTTCTTTTTAGTAAGTCTTAACATTGTACTGTAGACCTACTGTGTTTCTGTCCAAATTCCAACAGCAGAATCTCTTCTCAGACTTCAAGAAGCTGCTCAGAAACACTTCATCTAGCCATACAACCACTGACCTGGTCTATCGTTATCTCTCATGCTATATCTACTGTCTTGCGTATCCGCAATGTTCCTTTCACCTTTGATTTGAATAGCTCCCTCATTTATTGTTGATATGTTTGTAACATATTTATAGCTCTTGATCCAGTGCTAACTTCCACTTATTAACTAGTTATTCAGTGGAAGCTTAGCCTCACTGCATTCATGCCTAGTTGTCTCCTTCACTGCTGTATGCTTGTGATCTACTACCTGCCTCGTTTGTTCCACTCTTTGGACACAATTATATGCTAAATAAATAAAATGTAAAACCAAATTCAAAATATAAATACCTACCATCCTACATGATTAGTTACATATTTATATTTGGCAGGTATGATCACACACAGTAACCGATACACACAAATTACTTCAAAGAAATTCCACGGCTCAACTCTAATAGATGGTTCGATTTGCGGCTTGTAAGGCTGCAGCTTGATCTGATTTAGTAGAAACAAGGTTGCATCCTCAAGTGCTGACGCTGTGTCTGCATTTTCATGTGTTTACAAAACGTGAATGAGGCCATTTAGTATCCAGAACCTATAATCTGAATTTGGTCTAAAAACAAGGACAAAAGCAAAACAAACTTGTGATCACATGTGCACTGGTCTCTGTGCTGGAGCTCCCCCTCATTCAAAACCTTTTCCTAACTTTTATAAAATACTTGATTGCATTTGCTCACTGTCTCAGGGAACCACACACAGCCACACATTTCATCAATGTGGAATGAAGAGCTTTTTAGTTCTATGAACACTGTGCGTCATGATTAGGGTTTCCATGGTAGGAAAACATAAAATTCAGGACAAATTGTGTCTAGCATTGGTTCAGTTGATTTTATTTTTTAATATGGGACAATGCTGTAAAATATGGGGCGGGTGATAGTTATAGCCAGGATTGCAACATTTTACACACGCAGGAGAATAACATTGTTTGCCTTTAAGTCCCAATACAACTCGGCAAGCTGCCTCTGCTTCAGTTTGGCTTCAGTATTTTTCATCCAGTTTCCACTGGATTCTGGGCTCTGCAGCACAGAATGTCCTCTGTTCCAGTTTCTGTGAGATTGGGGGCATTTATTTTGTCCTTCTGTTTCTCTTTTCTAAGTGCAGAGTGAACTTTTAAATCAGAGGTTGCTCACCTTGGCACAGTAGATTTCTGAGTCCATCCATGTCCCACCCAGGCTTGAACCCATAATTCGTTGCTCTCAGCCTCAGTTACTGCCTCTTTCACTTTCCCAGACATGTGGGACTGACCATGATCTAACTATTGAAGGTTGTCACCAGGAGACACAAACAAATGATTAAAATCTGCCAATATAATAATTGAGACAAGATGGTGAGCGTGCATACAATATGGATGAATATTTATAAGGGCTTTCAAGCTGCTCTTTCAGTCCTGTGACCCCTTCTAAAAATTCATCCTCTAAATTCTGCTTTGTTTATAGACCCTTACCAGGAGGAGCTGGCAGAATAGCAAACAGACAATTAGCAATAAATGAATTTTTAAAAGGTATGGGGGACATTCCCAGATTTCCCTCACAATTCCAGGAACAGCATGTTATGAGTATTTCTCACACGTAACTGTATCGCTTATCTGTTTTCCTGTATGCTCATTACAGCACGGCCCTCCAACAATCTCATTTACATCTCTGTCACGTCAGCTTCCATCACTGCTGCCAAGTGTGTCTTTCTCTATGTAGGTTTATTTGTCAGTGTTTCTCTGTCGGTTCGTCCGCTCCTTTAAAACTAAATGAGCAGTGAAATGTCCAAACCTGTGATAAGGTCCTGCTCTTTAAGACTGTAACAGAAGATTCATGGCTAATGAGTAGATACACAGACATAGAAGTTGTTTCAGGATTCATCATTTATTACGCTGTTTAGTTGGGGAGCTTCTGCAGATACGAAGATAAAAGAAATAACAGCAGGGGGGCTCTCTGGGGATGATAGGGTCCAAGTCATTAGCAGATTTGCCCTGGTTGGGGGGGGCTGTCTTCATCATGGTGGCTCCCCAAGCTTCTCTTCAAGGCCGCATTTTCCTCCCCAATGATCAGTCACTGACTATTTATTTCCCGTGATCTCACTGAGCCAGTTTTGTCCATCACTACAAACCCCCCGATATGTAAAGTTCACAGGAAACCACGTGAGCCAAAAACTGCAATTTATTTTTTCCAAATATTTCCGGCCATTAATGTCACCAGGACACAGTTCCTGTTCCTGTTCGCATTAAATGCACATGGGGGAAACTTTCGCATTCTTTGCTTAGACCAAATACATAGTGATCACAAAATGGCATTCACTGCAAATTATGTGAAATTTCTGATCACTATGTCCATACTCCAGGAAACGACACACCAATATGTCTCATTTTAGCACAGAAAAGATATGTGGAAAAATATAATACTACAGTTCCCATGACAATATATCTTGTTTTGGTGTATTTGCCCTGGAAACAGGAAAACTAGTGCCCTGAAATGGGTGTGCGCATTGTGCCATTGACTAATCTGATGCCTCACTGCTATCAGTGTTAAATAAAGACTCCCCACTGCGTCACTCAAAATGGGTCAAGGAAAGGCTTCTTTAAAATGTCTTCATCCAAGACATCTGGTGTTCATTTCACTGAAGAAACTCAGTTGTTTAAAAACATAATTGTAGAAGCAGCTGAGAATCCTTGATACATCAAAAGCTAAATCAGCTCAGTTGTGTTCAAATACATTGCAGTATTGCCTTCACTTTTTGCTGTTGGACAGCCCTTGTAAGTGTCTGATTGTATGTTCGCATATTTTGTCTTTTTGACCAACAGGGACAAATAACATGTTACTGCATTCCGACCAGCAGATGGTGCTAGGTTCACACAGGCAGAAGCCTGGAGATCTCGTCGCTAGCGTGACACCAGCCCGAAGAGGAGGTGGGTGGGTGAGGAGGAGGGGTTTTTCACACAGCCCCTGCACTGAACTCCAACTCCTGGGGAAATGTGTGGCAGAGAGGTAAGCTCTTCCAGCAACTGACCTTCTAACACTGTGGTGCATGTCAATGTGACTGTGATAGACAGCATCCAAGGACACAGTAGGGACTGTGTCAGCAAAACTGCATACTGCGCACAGTGTGATGCAGTGTCACAGACCACACTGATCCGTCACAGCTTCACAGTATCATTAAACACTGTGACAATGACAGTGGCAACAGACACACACAGCAAAAGCCATGCCAGTGTTGATAGCTGGTTCTCGATGTACCCGGCTGCAGTTTATTGAGTCTTACTAAAGAAGGAACAAAAAATTAAAGAGAAATGTGTTTGAGAACTTTGGAAGCAGACTCAGGCCACACGGCAGCCTGAGGCGAGGCAGCGTCCTGCCAGGACATGAGCTGATCAGGCAGCCGGGTTATGTGGGTAAAGGACCAATGGACAGCAGCTATTTTCCCAGGATACTCAGCCAAAAGCACTGAACGTATCATCCAGCAACATGTAAGCAGGCAAGAAACTACTTAAGAAGACAAGATATTAGTGAAGTACATCACATATCACATTACATGGAATGAAATGGAAACAAAGTGACCGCATCTTGACCAGAAGGCAGCAAGAAAAAACAAACTGGCTGAACTTCACTGACCATAAGGACATCAGTGAAAGGCTCTCAGCTCTGTTCAAAACCACCCCCTCCACCATCTGAATGTACTGTGCGTGTGCAGACCCCTGCCAAGCCCAAAGAATGACCACCATCCCGCTAATGAGCTGGCAGTAAGTGGGTCCAGGCTATGCTATGATCAGTTTCCTTACATGCTTTCAAAGCGTTCTTAGCTACTCACTTAGTCCGTTATTCCTGTTATAGGTCACTTCCTGTCTGACATGCCTCCTTAGCAGAGTCACCGACGGCCGCTAACCCTCCCCATGCAGCCTGTGCCACACCTCATTTCAATATGAATCATAGACACAGTCGAGGGCTTCTCTGTGACACTCCTCACAAACCACGTGTGTGTCTGTGTGTGTGTGTGTGTAGGCAGCCTTGCGTGACACTCCTCACAAACCATGTGTGTGTGTGTGTGTGTGTGTGTGTGTAGGCAGCCTTGCGTGATACTCCTCACAAACCACATGTGTGTGTGTGTCTGTGTGTGTGTAGGCAGCCTTGCGTGATACTCCTCACAAACCACGTGTGTGTGTGTGTGTGTGTAGGCAGCCTTGGGTGATACTCCTCACAAACCACGTGTGTGTGTGTGTGTGTGTGTGTGTTTGTAGGCAGCCTTGCGTGATACTCCTCACAAACCACGTGTGTGTGTGTGTGTGGGCAGCCTTGCGTGATACTCCTCACAAACCACGTGTGTGTGTGTGTGTGTGTTTGTAGGCAGCCTTGCGTGATACTCCTCACAAACCACATGTGTGTGTGTGTGTAGGCAGCCTTGCTGTCTGGCCAGTCCAGCTGATTAACACAATTCCATATTTTTAATTAAAATACAGACATGTTTAATTGAGTTTAATGTGCTCAGGCAGAGTCCGGAGTCTGACCCTGGCTGTTTTCAGACACACCATATGTGGAAACCACTGTCCAAGCTGAAAAGCAGCGTGGGGGCAGAATGGGGGACACTTGGTTAGATGTCTCTTTGTTACGTCACTCAGTGACAGAATCTCTTTGTTTAGTCTGACACAATGTGTGGTGTAAAAGCCGCACCGCCTGAGTTCATACTAGGTAATTCATCTGAAGCTAAGCAGGTTGGGGCGTGGCCTGTGCTTGGGTCATGTATATACTATATCTTGGTGGCTAAATGCTATTGCAATGTGATAATAAGCTATTTTTTTGACCTTGTGAGGATGTTTTCATGGAGAAATCTGTGACTGCAATCCAAAAACTAAAAATGCCAAAAGTCTTGTATTTTGTATGCGGCTGGGTAGGAGTTAAGGTTGTCATAGGATTTAGGGTTATGCCTATAGAAATTAATGGAAACGTGTGTGTGTGTGTGCTTGTGTGTGAGTTTGCATAGATCACATTTGAGGACCAAATTGTCCCCAAAGTGTAGTAAAACCTGAAATTTCCCTACTTTTGGGGACATCTTTTGAGGTCCCCATTTGGATAACCACAGTTTTATAAAAGTCTGTGAATGCAATCAAAAAAGTAAAAATGCAAAAAGTCATATATTTGGGTTGGTTACTTATGGTTAAGGTTAGGGATGGGTGGGGGTTAAGGGAGTCGTGATTGGGATTATGACTTTTCCCATAGAAATGAATGGACGGTCCTCATTTAGATAGGTACACCAACTTGTGTGTATGTGTGTGTGTTTGTGTGTGTGTGTGAGAGAGAGTTTGATTGCAGGCATCCATAGAATAACAAATAACAAACAAGAACAGCAGAGCCCCGAGTAAACATTACACTGTCCCTCACTCCCCCCTGTCACTCTGTTGCCCGGTAACTCTCTGCACCAAAATGGCTGACCACAGCATACTAGCCATGGGTGCATTTACAGACATTTGATCCAGAACATCCATTGGCCGTTGCCATACAGGACATTTTGCCCACCTGTGTAAGCACCTCATTTAGCCATTGGGCTCCATATCCTTGGTGAATTATAGTGCGATTGTTGTAGGATCATGCTAAATGCTATGTTATCCTATTGAAGATCTTAGTCAGATGTTGACTGTCTGTGGCTACATTACTAATGATCATCCTGCACGCAGTTATTTTTAGAGCTGTTATTAGCTACGACCTATGAGTGTGATGTACATAGTACCACACCCACGATTTCTGCCTACGTCACCTCTCTGCCCAGTGAGAACAGATGGACACACATGCTCTGGTCAAAAAGAAGTTTCAGATGATGGCAAGTCTGTAAATCACATGTGACCATACCACACAAACAGGTCACACACCTTATGTATAGCTTTGAGGGGAATACCTTTCACACTTTTGTAACCATCGTTCATGATTTATAACTGTAACACACCAAATTCAGAAAGGTGAACACAAAAAACAGAACGCTTTCTTGCAAGTGGTGTCTTTTAACATTTTCAGTCATGTTGTGAACATGATCCATAGCTCAGCTTAAGTACTGCCTTGGTATATAATAAAATGTTGGATGTTTTCCTGCATCTTACACATGACGGCTCTGTGTATTATTTCAGCTTTGTACATGGGACACTTACATTGGTGATAGGAAATCTGCTAGGATCTGGCAAAGCGTACTTCAAAAACTCCTACTAACTACATAGCTGATTTGACACATAACCAAAGGAAGTGTCACACAAGCTGACTTGTTTGTCTCAAAGCAGAATTCCACATAAACATTTAGCATGGTTTCATTTTCCATGAGATGTGTTTTTGAAAGGAATTGATGCTTCGAAAGAAATTTACACTTCTGGATTTTCCCACAAAAATCTCATCATCTAAAGCATATGTTTATGCAGTCTAAAATAAAGTAATTTAGATGAATTTCCGCTTCCCTTATGTCAGCTGATACATTCAGATCACCAAAAAAGCATTCCGGTGTTGTGACACTGATGTTGAAATGTGTCACTGCTGCAGTTTTCTTTTTTTCAGTTTCCCCTAAGTTATCAGCTGCTAGGAAAACAGAAAAAGGTCATACTGTACTGATGTTGGAAAATGCACCCGGCAGTTGGGAATTTCATGAGTCTGGAAAGTACAGCCAGGAGAAGAACCGGAATGGCTAGTGAGACTGAAACCGTGTGACACCTGTCACTGCAAACGCAAAGAGCTGCAAATGAACTAAGTGAAACGTGGACTGGGAGGCAGCAGTCACAGTAACATCACCGTCTTCTCAGTTAATGTGCACTGTGAAGCAACAAGGTAAAGGAGGGTATTTATTGACTCATCAAATGGGGCTCTGTCATGACAAAAAGCAGGAATTTTTACTGTGGGGGGGAGTTCTAGGCAAGGATACGTGAAAGAGGTAAACATTATTTAGAAAATGGTGTAGCCTCCTTGCCAGTGATTGTGATGTGAACTGAATGCTGAGCAACAGACTGAAGCTTCAGTGACACCCATCGAGGAAGCCGGCGTCTGTGTGCTGCCTCAGTCACACCGCAGGAACCAGGAACCAGGAACCAGAGTAAAATGTGTGTGAGATACTATGTAGGCTAATAATAAAATACACTATATGACCAAATGTATGTGGCCACCCCTATTAATAAGACAAGTTGGCTAATTAAGATGTGCCCGATGTTGACACTGGTGTAAAACTAAGCACACAGCCATATAATCTTTAGTAACAATTCTTAGCAAGAGAATTGGTGGTCATACACAAAGGGACTGTGACTTTACAGTCTGCATTACAGGACACCATCTTTACAGCAGGCACGTTTGCCACATGTCCGCCCTACTTGAGCAGCTCTGCTCAAACATAAGTGAAACACCTGGGAGGTGTCAGGTATGCGGTCTGTGTGCTGTTTGCTTTCCGTCACGCTCACACATAATTTACTGACTTGTCATTGCGTGACGTCTAAGTGCTTAACATCACCATAGACTTCCGTTAACCAAGAGCATGCATGAACATATATTGTATAGGAGGCAGGCAAGGTGGATTTCTCACTTGCCAGGTCATGTAGGGTGTCACTCCATGTAGACCACCCTCATGGGTTTTTGCTGTGTTGTTTTCTGGTGAAACATGCAGTTGCCCATTAATGTAAGATCTTGATGAAAACAGGCCACACAAGATCACAGAAAGGGACCTTATCGCCCAGGACCATCACCCACTGGCACCGTGCCAACATCTAAAGGAAAGGTTTTCCAGCTTCATGATAATACCTGCAGTTTTGGAATGATATTGTTGCGGGAGAAACAGGTGTCCACATGCTTTTTGTCATATAGCGCAAATTTGATCATACTTGGAATTTCCTCTGTACTATATAGTCATACTGAAAATAATCACATACTTTTTGAAATTGCAGCTTTCTATACAGTGCTGTGCTGTTGGCTTATACTGCAGTACAATGAAGAAGTACCACTGCCCTTTTCCAATCAAAAGAGAATAATTTCAGAGGTACAGTACTGTGCAAAAGTCTTAGGCAAGCTCAAGAAGACATATGTTTAAATTATCTTCATGTTGGTGTAAAACTATGATGTCTGTCAAACTGTCAAAGCTTAAGCCATTTCAGAACCTTCCTAAAGTCACCCAGTATTAGCATCAGCCATCCGATATACTCATGTATTTCAATTAAACACTTGCATACAATTTTTATATAATTAAAACCTCATTGAATTACTTAACAAATTAAATTACTTAAAGTGAGGTGGTTGTGAAATTTAACAAGCACATGGAATGGCTGAGGTGCCCCTGAGGAGAGGTTTGGGAACTGAAGCCGTGTTCATCTAACCATCTCACCAGATGCTAGTAACCTTTTGCAGAATAAATCCCTGTTCTCCCTATTCATTTTTGTTTTTTTTACTATCAATTTACATATGTTCTAAAGTTATATTGTGTTATTTTTTTCTAAAGCAAACGTACGCTTACTACCCAGAAAAATTACTTTATACATTTTCTTTGAGTGCCTAAGACTTTTGCACAGTACAGTAGCTCTTCCTGAATTCAGAGTGAAATACTGTAGATTTAACTCCAATACCGCAGTTCCCTGGACAGTATGGTTGTCTTGGTAGGTGACAGCTGCAACCAACTGAGCTTTAAAGGCTAGATCATATGAGTGTGGTCGCTAAGCAGGGGTGCATTTTCATTTACAGAAAATCATTCTGGGTCAAATAGAAGCCCAGCTGCAGGACCATACATGGACATGGGGTGTGTTTATCGCTGAATAAAGTCCAGTGGCAATTATTGCCCATCTAATTACCCACCAAAGCTCAATTCTCTAATTTAGTCAAACGTTTATTTTCAAGGGCCGTCAAACAACATCCTGCATAGATATATTAAGAAACAAGCAGCAACAGATGTATATTCCTGAGTATATGTAAGCAAAAAATGCAAAAATAGGACCGTATGTTTCATTTATGAAGTTATTAGGGTGGCTTCCAGAGTTATGAATCTGAATTTCCATGGTATACCCTGCATGCCCATTTTCTGGCAGGTCCCTAGGTAACTGCTAATACTCTAAAGAAAAAACAATCATTTAGACGAGAATGTTAAGTATATACCCATCGATTATAATAATTAAAAGACAAATAAGTTAAAAAGTTGATTAAATAAGTTGTCTTCGATCAAATAATAATGTTCCCACATTCTTCTAATAAATAAAGTTTTTTTTTTTTTTTTACATATTTTCCCACATTCCCCTAATGAAATAGACTGAGCTGATGAAAGAAATATGGTTTCATCGAATGAAATGGGGAAAAAAAAACTATTACTCAGCCATTGCATCAACCGCCCAAGTTTGACTGCAAGCGGCGGTTTGGTGCGCGATGATCCGCCCAATGGAGCGTCACTGGAGTGACCTCAGGCGCCCTGGGGAGCCCGAGGCAGGGATTAGCGGATAGGGGCGTCCCTGGGGGAGGTCTTCCGAGACACTGACGTCACCGACGTTGCTGGTAACAATTATATAAGAGGAACACCCGAGCTGGGACAGTCACCGGTCGACGGCAGCTACTGCTTACTGTCAGATTAAGCTGGAGCCTGAAAGTCACAAGTACACTCATACGTGACCATGTCTGCCTGCGCGTCAGCGGACCACCGTCGGGTATGTCCCTCGGTCCACGGAAACTGGTTCGACACGACCCGCCGCAAGAAAGCCGCCGCCAACATCTTTGAAAATGTCAACCAGGACGTCCTGATGAAGCTCTTCCAAAAGACGGGGGACATGAAAGCTGAGGAGCGCGTCAGGAGCATCTTCTCTTACGGACAGGATCCCGAGGAGACATCCAAAGCCTTAATGGCTCTCAAGCAGAGGAAGAAGGACAAACTCCTCCAGATTGCCGGCTTCTCTAGGCAAAGCGTGAAACTTCGCTGACTCATGGTGGAGCTTTTCGCTTCCTTTTGCCTTGGTGAATGTGCGCAGACCCAGCGCGGGGGTGCGGCTCCCAAGACGTCGGGGAAATCCCCCCCAGGGGCGGACAAAGGAACACTGCATTGCACGATGAAACAGCGGACTATTTGCAAAGCAACGAAAGACAGTTTTTAACCTTGCATTGGAGAGCAATCATCTGGGCTGAAGCCCCAATCGATTATCTTTGGACGGACTTTAATACAGGTGTTTTTTGCGGCCGCTTCAGGCGGAGACGGACTCGGACTGGGGAACCGAATTTGCTAAGCCGCTATACATTTGTTTAAATGTTGAGGCTAAAACTGCACCTTATAGGTGTAATAAATTCTTTGCTGTTACATAAATAAAAACATGAATTCTGTATTTTTTTAACATGTACCGTCTCGCATCTACACTAGTCTACACTACTACTCGAAATAATAATTCGCTGAACTGAATATTAGCCAGAGAATATTAACACTCATTTATTCCAACATTTTTTGTGTCGGGAAATTGCATGACAATATACTCTCGTAAGTTTAGTGTAGTTAATAAATTTTATTTTATTAAAATGTCATTTTTGGACTTCCGAGTTCACTCATCCTTCATTTCAGAAGTTAGATTCCTCTGTGTTTTGTTAAGGGTGATTGCAGTGCCGATTTGAGTATTAAAATACAATTTAAGAAATAAATTATAATAAAATATATTTACAGATTAGTGCAGAACAAAGTAGTAGAACAAAATATTTAAATAACTAAAAGATGTTCTTTAATGACTAGGAAAATCTGTCACTTTCTATTAAAGCTCAGTCGCAACCACATATTTGTAGTGAAGAATATAAAAATGTGATAAAACGTTTAATTAAGGGCCTTGCTGTCCTGCCTCATAGAAAACATGCAACTGGGGGATGCTGGTTGGGCCCCTGAGCAAAGCCCCTAGTTCCCAGCTCCAGGGGTACTGGGAATACAGGGGTACATCTGTATCTGTGTGTCTCATGAGCAGCATGATGGGATTGACGAAAGGACAGTTTCCCCAATGGGATCAATAAACTATGATTATTCCAAAACACATAGCAGTGTGATTTTAATTGTTAAATTGTCTTGGATATAAGCATCTGCTAAGGAACTCAACAATCAATTGATGATTCTAGACCTTTAGGTAATTCAGTAAAGATAATTCAAGTAAAGTACACCAGTTTCTAAAAAACTATGCAAACACAGGCCGTAAAAAAACTGACTTTGTACATGCAGGACCTTTTGCCAGTGGGATTAGTTAACATGACATTAAACAAAGCGATGGCAGTGACACCATACGGTCACACATCTGTGAGCACTGCATAACAGTTTACGCAGTGCAGGTTCACAGTAAGCCTGTCCCAGGGAACACAAGCTACAGCTCAGGCCATACGGAATGACAGGCTGGTACAGGGAACACACAAATGAGTGAGGTGCACTGAAATGCTGCCCGACTCGGGCTAGCCTTCTGCACATTGACCCCAAAGTTGTCATGCAGTTCAAATAAGGTAGGTGTCAAAATGCAAATACTTTGAGCCAGTGTCAATAACAGCCGGGCCCAAGATTTTCATGGGGGGAGTCACAGGTGCTCAGCTGGTCATTTGCTGCCCCCCCCCCCCTTCCCGGCACCAACACTGATTTAAACTTAGTAAACCCAGCTGTTGGTATTCAGATAGACTGATGGTCCTTTATAGAACCAAATGCGCTTTAAGAGGTTCAGAGATACGGCAGCTTGTGTTTGATTATTATGTATCTTTAGTAATGCATGTGTGGAGCACAGTGTCCCTCTGTATTTCAAAGCCTTCCGTTGACCATATGTGGGCAGGAAGCATGCTGAGGTCATGGTGTCATGTGACCAGTCTCACCTTTATCCCAATCCCCTGGCTCTGTGGGTGCAGAAAGGCAGCCGGCTCAAACCGGTTTTCGAGGGGTCACACACCTGGCATGTTTGTGGACGGCGTGGCAGTTCAGACCACTGGTAGTCAAGAGCAACGGGAGTATAAACTTTCCCAATCGCCCTTATTATTGTTTCTGGAAAACATTCTCAAGGTTGTAAAACACCAGAAAACAATCTCTCTGGGAAACCTGAAGATGAATGAGATCTCTGGAAGTGTCAGTTTCAACCAGAAACACAGGGCATGCTTATGTTCATTCAGGCTGCTGTAAATATTTTGAAAGGGGAAGAGGTAGAAGAAATCATACCTTTCACAAGGTGCGATTAAGCTTTGTGATGCTCAGATTGTGTTCCACAGAACCCAGATGAAACCAGGTTATTTGGCCAGTATGTTGTCTTTCATAAGACAAAAATGATAGATGTTGTTATTTGTGGGAGGGTCTGTCAAGTCAATGGTATCTGCATTATCAGTTTGAGTCCTCTCTACCCCATCTCACTGATAGCCACAGCTCAATCTGGCCCTCCCTGTCAGGACTGTTTCTGGTGTACCTCAGCCCCCAAAACCTTAAGGATATTATATTATTGTATATTATTCTTTTTATTACCTGTGTCTTGTCTTGTCACTGTCATTCTGTTGCACTGTAGAGCTTTGTCACAAAAACAAATTCCTCGTATGTGTAAACATACCTGGCAATAAAGCTAATTCTGATTCTGATTCTGACTACATTGGATTTCACCTCCTCAGCTCCTCAGGCAGCAGAGACACAGGCAGGGCAACGGAAGGACTCTCAGGCTCAAGTAAGTACCCAGATAAGCATTTACGCTGGTATTGAACCACAGGTAGTTGCACTTGCACGCTGTTGTGGTCAAGAATGTATACCCAAGCACACCTGAAACATTAAGGGGGAGCAGTTCACTACAGACATTTTGGTCCCTCATTACTCTTTTCAAGACATTCAGGCACAAACAAGTTAGTGAGGGCTGAGCTTGGGCCATCCATCCATCACCCAGTGCCTTTGGAGCAGTTGACGTTAAGCACATTAAGCTCATATGCTTACTTTGCCAGCATTGGGATTTGAACCTGTGACCTTCAATCACAGATTCCTATCCTGCTGAGCCGTACACCACACTATTGGAGCAAATTCCTCAAACCCACGTTTTCCAGTAACTCCTTTGTTCAGCAGGAGAACGTTAAATGAATATACTTTGTCTACCGTTGTACTTCATGGGCCAAGGCTTCCCATCCCTTCTGTTGCTCTCATTTTTCCTCTAGAGATGGGAAATTGTCTTCATTACTCTGCTCATCAACACATACAGTTACATAAAACACTAAATATTTGTGGTTAGTATCACTTTGGGAGCCAATGGCTACAATTGCAATTAATCACAAAATATTAAGAACAGAACTGAATGTGCCAAAAGATTTCGACACTTAATAAAAAGAATTTCTGCATAACATACTGTATGTACAGATGCATTAAACATTGCTTCTCAACTAACTTTTGTTATGAAACCAATATATCTGCAACATTTTTACTGAATCAAGCAAATATCCCAGACTTTGTGTGAGCTCTCTATTTGGAGTTGTGACCATAGCGATAGCAAGAATGAGGATCTGACACTGAGAAGAAAGGAAAAGTGGCCTTTGGGAAACGCCTGCCCTGGGGACCAGCTCAAGCCAGTTCTCAATGAGCTGCCCGAAAGGGGAAATTAAAGTTTAACTTTCAGCTGAGTCAGAGCAAGCTCTCGAGAGACTGGTTAGTCAGCCCACACACTGCAGAGTGCAAGACCGTTTGGTCACTGCCGCTGTTCTCCATTGTTCCTTAACACCATCAACCATTCCTCTACAATTAACACTGTTATTTGAACGTTATTGAGTGCAATTTCTGAATTACAGTGTATCTCACAATAAGCCTCTGTACCATGACAAAGCAACTAAAAGGGCTGCTTTATTTACTTTATTGCTGTAGTGCTTTTATAAAGTATAAAGCTTATTGTTTCAGACCCAGTAGAACATCATTCCTGAAGTATCAGAGATTAGGATCCTTCTTGGAGGGACTTCGCAGCCTCAGGCTGTTGGGAAGGTCAGGAATTAAAATTCCCTATTAAATCTCCATCGCAGTGAAGTTGTCCAGGTCTTTTCACAGTCACATTATTACCAGCATCCCCTACTAGACCTTGAAACAAATACCTTACATTTATATGCATTATGCTGTCAGTCCTATCAAAAAACAAGCTGCTAGTTTGTTCAATCTTATCTAGATATTTGCATTATTACAAGGGACATTTTTATATAATTACAGAAACATTTATGTCTGACTTGTAAAAGATTAAGTTCTATCTGTGATCAAATAAGCTGTCATTCAACAAGGGAGGAGAGAGTTTCTGAAACATGAAAGCGTTCTGTTAGGGACAAAACGAAGGACACAGCTGAATGATACACCATCTATCAAGGTGGTAACTGCAAGTCTTTCATTATCATCCACAAATATGGGAAACAGTGGTTCTTTGTTATAAAGAATGACTCTCACAGTACTACGCACTTGCATTTAAAGAGCAGAATAATTAGCTCCATCCGGATTCAGGATATAACCTTGAGCAAACCCTTCAGGAGCCGCAGTGCGGTTTCTGTTCCACGTTCCTCCAAAGCAGTGCTGACATTGACAGCAGACTGATGACAAGAGGCTGAACACTTTCCAAGCCCAAGGTTAGCCGGGGCAGGCTGTGGGCTCCAGAGCAACAGCGAGGAACATTCTAGGGGGTAAAAAGATCATTAGTCACTCATCTCCCACAAAATCTGGTGCCAGTGAACATTCCCAAGACACCTACAGTGTGCGTCTGCAGAAAACATTTAGACAGTTGTCCTTTACAAAGGAAGCTTTGCATCTCGCGGGAGATAAACTGTGAACATTCCCGTGATGCTGGTCTGTGTTGTATGTCAGGCCCACTGGAATCCGCTCAAATGAAATCGGAGGCTCCCTGTTGTTGTTGTTGTTGGACAAATGCACAAAATGTTCTTTCAAGCTGAGCATGAATGGCAGAGTCTCAATATAAAAGAAAACAAGACATCAGAGGATCTGGGCTTGTGTTTGGCCAGATCAGTAGGAAGACGCCCATCAAAGCCGGCACAGAGTGTATATTCTAAACAAGATGACGGCCTTCCTAAGCTTAAATGCTGGCCCAAATTGTCATTTCTCTTAGTCTGTCCATAGTGTCTTTACCCACAGTGCTGGAAACCCAATTTCCTGTTTTCCATTGTGAAAATGATCGTCGTAAATTAAAAAGTGTCAAACTCCTGATGGCCTCATGGTTTCCAGCCCCCGTCTCGTGTTTCTGCTCCCTAGTTATGATGGTGACACCGGCCTTTTCCTGTGGGAAACCAGGCTCTCCCAGGTATGTAGGAGGGAGACGCCCAGCACGCAGACGGGCTGTGGCGTGTTGGATCCTCCTTCCCTTCCTGCCTTCTCCACTCCCCCTGTCCATATCCTGCACGCCACATTACATCTGCACCTCACTGTATGACTCTCAGTCCCTCTCCATCTCCAGTGTTGGGGTTTAGAATTCCGCCTGCACTCTGTGTGCTTTGGCTAGTCCATGTTCTTCCCATTTCGCACAGATTACCTCCTGCAGGCCAAAGACAGTTGGTGTACTGGCATCTCCAAAGTACACATAGTGCGTGCACCCTGTTACACTGTCAGACAAGGGCACAGCCCTGGTGCAGTCATGTTCCGCAAGGTACGATCAATGTGGCTGTACCCACAATGATACAAAAGTGTTCCTCAGAGTCCATTTCTCTAGCTTAAATTAGACTAAAAGGTAAAGTACTTTGCAATAATTTGCAGTATTCATCGAATTGTATCCCTGTTTTTGTTGAAGTCTCCCACTAGCATGCCATGTTCAGCTAATCAATACCTCATTTAGTCTCATTTAACTAATTATATAATTGAGCTGGTGGTGAAATTTTTGTAGCTACATGGAATGGCTGAGGTGCCCCTGAGGAGGGGTTTGGGAACTGATGCTGTGTTCATCTAGCCATCCAACTAGATATCAGTAACTTTAGGACGAACAGAAGAAAGTTTTGTTTATTTTTTATTGTTAGTTCTACTGCTAAATTATGTTTTTTGTTCTGAGCAAAAGTGCACTTACTGCCCAGATAAACAGGCGTATACTATTTTCATTGAATGCACAGTACTGTACAGCATATTTACCTACAGCTAGAGTACAACTGACAGACCCTTGAGAGTACTGCCCCAGCGACAAGCAATTATACCTTCAAAGGTACAAATTGGTACTTTATTTCTGACATTCTATGGACTGACAATCCATCCAGTCCATGCAGCCTGAGACAGGCTCCAGGAAACTACATGGTGCTGGAAAAGCAGTTGTAATATAAAAAAGATGTTTCATAACCTTTAATGGCTACTTAGAGAAACTTTATTACTCTATTGAAAAACAATGTGTACTGTGTAGCCGGGTCAGCTTCTGAATTTACAGATGAATATTCTATTAAATTGACCAAAACTGACCTAAAGTACCATTCAGTTGCCAAAAAGTAGGGTGTGATCAAGGAACTGACCTGAGCAAATTCATGTTCCAGGGTGGAACATCACAGTTCCTCATGGGCCCCATTTTAGAGATTGAAACAAACAATAGGACATTAGTAGGGGCTGCTGGCGCCGTGGCGGGGATTCAGACGGCAGGGTTCAAAGTCAGTGTTGGACTCCCTTACCTGCCCCACCACTGAGCCAGAGAGACCCTTTCCTGCATGACCAGGAACAGGGACATCCTCAGGCAGACGGGAGAGTGGCGGCTGGCACAGAGTGCAGACCAGCCGTCTCCCGCAGGCTGACCATCGCAGGCTTCCGTGCATTCGGTCGAAATCGTGCAGGAGGAAACGTTATCTAAGAGCAATAAAAGATGGCTTATCCTTTCACAATCCCTGAAGGGAAAGAGAACATTCTCATTTGTGTGGTGATATTTAAATGGAATTTCAACTATTGCTTGAATTTCTGGTTTTGCGTAGACTATTCATTCTATTTAACAAAGCAAACACCCCTAAAATAATTTTCTATCAAAAATATTTTTGAAACATTAAAGGCAACTGATTCACTGCAATCCATCCAGAGCCTCACATATATGTTCCATTGTTGTGGGTGTATTTTAATGTTTCTATTTCAAGTTATGAAAAAACAAATAAATATGACAGCATATTCAATTAAGACTTCACAAACAGCTAATTACAACAAATAATAACAAATGTATTAATGTTACCTGCTATGTGTCCAAGTGGAGGGTAACTTTGCCATCATTATGAATTCTGGCAAAATGATTTGCATTTAATCGCATTTAATTTAATTATGAATGCAAGTTTCTGCTATATAAATAATAATAGAAGTCCCACTGACAGAAGTAAAGATTAAATGGAAACAGTACTGCCTCTTTCAGTTATGAAATTTCGCGACATACCAAAAATGACTTGGTCTTTAACAGGTCCGAAAATTAAATATAACCTCAAGTAACAATCATTAAACATCAATAAGTGAAGATGCAGAAACCATGTGTGAAAAAGTAAGGGGTAATGAGTCTGGGGTTGCTCACCGAATCCTTTTAGCTGCAAAAACAATCAAAATATGACCCATCTAGTAGCATATACTTGACAGTTGGTATGAGGTGTTTGTGGTAATACCTGGTACTTTGTTTTGGTAAACATGGCATTTTATTTTAACACCTCCACTTTGGTCACATCCATTCCAGAGATCTCATATTTGTTTAGATGCAACATTGAAAACCTAAGCTGGGCTGCCATCTTTCTGGAGAAAATAAAGAGCAATATGTCAGTAACTGAGAAAGATGTGCAGGCTTTATTCAGGTTATCAATCCATGAATTTTTTTCTTCTTCGGTCCTTTTTTGATTATATCATGAATTTTAACATTTAACATCTCCAGATTTAGCTCTTCGATTCTGACGTGAAGTAGTTGGGACGTCTGCTCCTGGCAGGACTCGCAGTAGTCTTACAGTAAATGTCCTCCGTTATGAAAAGTGCTCACTGTATAATGATAGATTTCAATTTGTTTAGAAATTATTTTATAATCTTTCTTAGATAGATGAGCAGCAACACTTGCTGTTCCAGATCATCACTGATGACGTCTCCTTGTCATGGTTTTGACACAAACCTTAATGCTCCAGCAAAATGTCAAAAATTCTGCTTAAATAGAAGTGGTCGCAGGTCCTGATGATCAAATAATGCATTACATCTGATAAGCAGTGTTTGGCTGCTGATTTGCCTCTTAACCTCACAAGGAAGCACACTTACACGTGTTTGCATTTTGGCTGACATTTTGTTGAATGAATATTGAAATGGTGATACGTGATACTCACAGTCTTGTCTGAGGCTAGATTTGCCTAATGGTAAGGACTGCTGGGGACCAGATGATTGCTATTTATGCCCTGACATATAAAGCCTTAGAAATGAAACAGCTTGTACTTCCTTTGCCACTGCACTGTAAATCAATATCAAGACAGAAAATGCAGCCCAGAGGAATGACTCCGTCTGAAACATCACGCTAATGCTGCTATCCAGTTTGTTCCCTGGGGAATTGTTATTACTGTATATGTACTTTCCTATGTGGCTACAAGTGACACATTGATGGGCCAGGGACTATATGAGAATTCACACTGCCTTTTCTGTTGCAATCCGTTTGATTGCAGTGATCTGCAGTGGTGGAAATGAAATGTAGGGATTGGAGTACAGCACTGATGTTGAAGAATCCCAAATGGTTTTTATATATACAATGTGTGTGTGTATATGCAGATTGATGTTGCTTAAAATATGAACTTCATACTTGAAAATATGACTGTACCACTATATATTAACCATTTGTAACAGATACAAACCCATTTTTTCAAGCCATTGCACTTATGTCCCATTTGCAAATAAACACATAAAGTGACTTAAATGATGCAGTGAGTCAATACTTTAAGATTTGACCCAATTCAAGAAAAATCCAGGAAAAAATACACACTGGTCCAGCGTGAACTGTACTGATTTGCTCTTTTGTTCAGGGTCACCGAATGGAACACAATGTCAAACAGTGCTTCAGTGAAAGTGAAACAGTGTTACAATGAAACAATTTCTAAAGTAAAAGTGTGCTGATATCTCTTCATTACAGTATAATGAAAGTCTGGTGATATGTGTTTATTATAGTGAAAGTCTGGTGGTACATGTTCATTAGTTGCACATATAACATAGCTAATTTAATACATAGTTTTCTTTATTATTACAAAATGCGTACATATAATTGGTAGTTAGGAAGAGGGGTTTCCACGTTCATAAAACATCAGAACAGAACAATAAAAGGTGATGCTTTACATGAACTTCACCTTCATAATGCATTCATTATACACACACAAAACATTCACTCCACCTTCAAAATGCATTCATTATACACACACAAAACATTCACTCCACCTTCATAATGCATTCATTATACACACATAAAACATTCACTCCACCTTCATAATGCATTCATTAT
>JAODKF010000126.1:8395575-8406154 GCA_026779585.1 Mormyrus proboscirostris
CCGCCTCCTTCAGCACCGCCTCTCTCAGTACTGCCTCCCTAAGCACCGCCTCCTTCAGCACCGCCTCCCTCAGCACCACCTCTCTCAGCACCGCCTCCCTCAGCATCGCCTCCCTCAGTATCGCCTCCCTCAGCACCGCCTCTCTCAGCACCGCCTCCTTCAGCACCGCCTCTCTCAGTACTGCCTCCCTAAGCACCGCCTCCTTCAGCACCGCCTCCCTCAGCACCGCCTTTCTCAGTACTGCCTCCCTCAGCACCGCCTCCTGCCTCATTCCCATGCTGTGACTTCTGTTATACTTCATTACACTAATCATCTATAAGCACCTTAACTCACCAGTTTTGAGTTCTGGTTTCAACATAATTCATCCATGTGAAAGTACACTCTTCGCATGAACTTCACATGGCTTCACATGTAGTAATTTGACATATTTCAATGTAACATACACAACACAC
Source organism: Mormyrus proboscirostris (assembly GCA_026779585.1). Lineage (NCBI taxonomy): Eukaryota > Metazoa > Chordata > Actinopteri > Osteoglossiformes > Mormyridae > Mormyrus > Mormyrus proboscirostris. Next base: position 8,396,028 of record JAODKF010000126.1, read on the forward strand.
ACACATGCACAACCCACAGCCAACCAGGGTTCAAATATAGATCTCTGCCTCCTCATGTCCAAATCGCACCTCTCCGGAGTGCAGCTCAGCCTACTGAACCTTTTGTTAATAACTTAATTATAGATATCTGTTAATCGTAGTCATTGCCTGACCTATATATCTAGCGAATGTCTGGTCTAATAGAAATATCCTTCTGGCACATCTGCTCTATTGCACACGTAACCTTTCAACGCACCCACCTTTAGACCCGCCCACCTTTAGACAAGCCCGCCTTTGGACACTCCCATCAGATGTAAGAAAGAAACCATGAATATCTTTATATTTTAATGTCTGAATATGTGAATAGACAGGAATATTACTTGCAGTGATAAGCCATTTTGATGCACATTTAAGCTGCATTTACATGTTATGTTTAAAAAAATTCAAATTCTTATTTGACCATGTGATATGTACACTACTGATATCAAATAAAAATTATTTATGATAACTAATAAACAAATGTAAAGAGTAGCTTATTCAGCACCCCCGTCCCCCTGCTCTGTATCTGACAGGACCCCACACTCCTCTCTGAGTCTGAGTCCCTGCGGCAAATTCATATTCAGCCAATTAGTGTCATAATATTTAATATAAAGGCAGCACTCATGACTGCTACACCCCCCAAGAAAGGACTGGTGACTGTTTCAGCAATAGGCTGCCCTGAAAAGCACTGGGGCAACGGATAAAGAGAAAAGACAAAGCTGAGCACTGTAGGGGCAGCAAAAGTGATGAAAAGAAACATGTGACTGGGCTAAATGAACCAGAACCGCTTCCCAAACTTCTGTGCACCTAAATGCAGCAGAAATAATATCATGCCAGCTTACAGGTGAGATTTATAAGGCCCTATAAATAAGACTCCAGCAATATGGACCATCAGGAACAGCAAAGGACCAAAACTGGGCTGAAATAAGGGTCAGGAGGAGCCATGAGTACAATGTAGCTTTATGGAAAATAATGGACTGATTGGCATGAGGAAGTTTAAATGCCAACCATGGTCTGTAAATGACTTTTGGCACACAGAGCAAATTCAAAGAAAATATGCACTAGTTTAGGAGGGAACAGTCTGTAGTCTGGGTGAGACAAATACTAAAATAGAGAAACCTCCCAGGAAACGGTGCTTGAAACGCTCGATATTTCACTCCAAAAATGTGACCAGTACGCACGGCACGCAAGATCACAGAATCTCATACAATTGCCTCATCAAGACTCTTTTCAAAGCGGTGGATTGATTTTACAATCAGCAGGCTCAATGTTTTGCTCTCAGGAGACATTGCTGCTATACCCTGTAACAGTGTACTTAAATTTTTAAATAAAATTTATTTCCCACTGTAAAAACAGGGGAAAAAAACTATTCCAGAGTGCAGATAGAGAATGAAGAATACAGAAGTTAGTGTTCCTGCAGAGGAAGAAAGGCGCTCCTCTATTCTCATCAGGTCAAAGCAAAATACTAGTAGCCAGTATTTTGCAAGAAAGCAACATGAGGGCAAAAAAAATAAGCAAGGACCATAAAGCCAAGGTATGTTCAGAATTGCAACTTCATTAAATTTATGAGGCACAATGATAGAAAAAATTCAAGGTCTGAGAGATCTTCTCCTGCCACAGTAGAGATGAGATAGAACAATCAGGGTACAAGGGAGTTGTTGGGAGTGTTGCTGGATTCTTCCTGCACCTCTGAGGGGAGGCAGAGGATGTGGTCCACACCTGTCCTGTTTCTGAAGGTAGCTACTTAACCTGGCCAGGGTGACTTCAATAAAAGAAAAAAAATTCTGAACCATATTTCATCTCTGAGAGACAGCAGGCTTCGCTTATACAGCCTGGTGGGTGGGACCAGAGAGAGCAAGATGAAATAAAATAGGTTGAGCCCCCAAAGGACAACTTTGGCTAATAATGGAACATCACCCACTGGTTACCAAGAGTAACCATCAGAAAGATGGAAAAAAAGACAAGATCTAGGTCTGTCATTTCCATAATGACACTTCCGATGGGGGAAGGGACACAGCATTTTACAGATTTACACCCCTAGCTGTCTCTCAGAATAGCCCAGTACATATAGATTTGGAGGACTTCTCCCAGACCATGTATGACTGATTACTTTGTGCCTCAATACAATTGCACAGTGTTCTCATAAGAGGATTTGCTTGAGCCAAAAGTCATGGCTAACTATGTGGATGCCGTGAGTAGAGTGTGTGTAATTTCAATCAAACCAATTCATAGTGTTCATGTTTTAGCCTCTTAGCTTAGGTACCATCTTAGTAGCAGCAGCAGTGACAAAGGGTATCTTATCATGTAGTAAAATGCATGGCTTGCAGCTTTTACACCTAACCTTACACTGGAGTGTAATGCACCAATTTCAGGACTCTCTGATTCTTTGAGCTCATCAATAAAGATTCTTTGTGTTGTGGATGTGTCACTCACGGCGAAGGTTCCATGTCTGAGTAATACAGTCTAGGAGAAGGGCAGGACAGCCCCCCCGACCCAGTCTGACCAGTGGTATGATGAAAGAGTCCCAGCTGAAGCAGCCTAAACTGTTTATTCACGGCTTGTCTGTCACTGTGCTCTACTGAAAGCACATGCCAGACCTCGCACAAACGACCATGCGATCCTTCCAAATCACTGTCAGGTCATCTAATCTACCCCTGTCTCACGACAGTCATCCTGAATAGGAGTTATTTGGTCTTTCTAAAAAGACACTAAAATGCGTGAGCAATCTAGCGAAGCCAGCCATCAAATGGCACAAACCACAGCTGCCATTGACTTATATCCAAAGGCAGCCGACAGAGAAAAAAAGTGTATATATAAAATGTGCTGGAGGATTTAAAAATGTGCCACTATGTCAGCACACACACTAAGACATAGACAGTGAACTTTCCCAAAATAAATCCCAATCTACATGAAAAATATGGAATGTGACAAGGGTGCCTCCTTAATGGGAAAACTGGCATCCAGTTCAGGTGTTGGGAAAAAAGCATGATATTATTTTCATTCATACAAAGATTTACTGTTGGACACTTTATTTGAGTTCCAAGTTGTCTTTTCTACATTTCAGTTCTGGGGGCTTTTTGCTTTAAGATGCAAGAATACATTCATTTAATTACACACATATGACGAATTCAGATAACAGCAGTACAACCTCTTTCATTACAATGGGTTTACATGTCATTTGAGCCTCACCACATTATAAAATCCAAAATCTAACCTCAGTTAACAGACAATAGATTTTACTCCTGGAGGAATTCTGTGCCACTCATCCATACATAATTCCGTCAGTTGATTGATGTTTGAGGAAATGTTTATTCATACTCTTAAGGTTCCATTACTGCATCCCGATGGGTTTGAGGTCTGGATTGTAATAGAAACATTATGTAGATAATAACAGCCACCATGCATGACAGTAAAAAACAAAATGGACACCAGCAATTATAATTTACTTTTGGGGTTTCACAAGTCCTCAGTGAGATTTATGAAAACCAAGGAGGGCTGGGCAATGATGTTATTACATTTATGACATTCTGGGCAGTTGGGATGAGGAGGAGCCTCTTACTGCGTGAAGCTGTGTGCACTATGCAGGAGACAGGAACAGGGTCCCAGAGAGCCATCTTCAGGACTGCTTCATTAACACGGAGGGGAGGGGGGAGAAAGGGTGAGAAGCCTTCTGCTCAGGGGAGGAACACAGGAGAATTACATCTTTTATCAGTATCATGTTAGAGTACAGTCTGCAATGAAGTTCCATGACGACTTAAAGCACTACTCAGTATTATACGCCCAGGTATAGTGCAATAATCCCATGAGAATTTTATGGATTTCCACCAACGCTACCCACTTTAGACTAGGCTGAAGTATCATCTTAATCCCTAACTCAGAACTCACTTTATTGCCTGTATGTGTGAACATACCAAAATCATTTGTGGTCTAGTGCCAAACATGAAGTACAGGACAAGAGTTACAGTGCAGGATGTCTTAAGACGATAAATTAAATAGTAGAACTACTGTAAGAATCATTACAGTGCTAGTTGAAGGATACTGCATGTATATTATGAAGGTAAGATGTTGCATAAGAGGGGAATAGTCCCTGGGTAAGTGGATCACACCTGGCTCATGGATTAATGAGGTACCAGGTGAGTTTATTTAGGAGCTGGACGGCTATAGGCAAGAAGCTGTGGAGATGGTGTGAGGCCCGGGTCACAATGCACTTGAACATCTCTGTAATGGCAGTTTGGCAAAGAGCTGACTGTCTGGAAGTGAACAGGTGTTGGCAGCTGATAGCCTGTGATTTCTCAGATGAATGGACCACACGTTGTAACCTGGTCTTGGAGATGGTGGAGGCAGCAGGAAACCAACAGGTGATGGAGGATTTCATGACATGTGATGCTGAGCTTCTTGAGTTGGTGTAGGGAGAATAATATTTTCTGGACTTTTCTGGTGATGGAGGTGACTTGCATATCCCATTTCCGTGTGTTGGTGATGGTAGTTCCAATTTGAATGATTCGATCATAGAAACGACCAGGCCATTAATATCCAGGAGAAGGCAGGCAAGGTTTGTGAAAGAAGTCAACTTTCTTCTTCACTGTCTTGACTACATTGAGTTCCAGGTGGTTGCTGGCACACCATGAAGCAAGACAGCCCTCTTTTCTGCATTTGGAGGTGTTGTAGTTCTTATGGTCGTGTTGTCTGCAAACTGTAAGATTTTGCTGGACATGGGTACAGAGGAATAATCATTTGTGTAAAGTGAAAACAGGATGGGAGAGAAAAACCAGTGGTGGGGGACCCTGTGCTGTGTAGGGTCAGCTGGGAGCCCAGTTGTACATCTTTCTTCCTGTTTGTCAGGAAGCTGGTAATACAGTGACAGATTACACAGACTCACATTTAACCCAAGCTACCTTAAATCCAACAAGTTTTTTGGCTGAGCAAGAAGTCTCATTTTCTGATACAGGCCCTCGGTGAAATGGATTCTAGATAGAACAGCAGCCACTGCAAAAGCATAAGAAATGTTTTTTTTTTAATTATTAGTCATTATATCTTATTCTGACAGTATCTGGAAAGCCCATCCTCAGAAACGTTCAGGTGACATGCAGCTGTACAAAGCTAATACAGATTTGTTAGAGTTCCTCTACTTAAAGGGTGAGTTTTGAAATAATGGTTGTTAATCTTAGACATTCTTCAATATTATTTCCTTGAGGGACACAAATGGACAGTAAGTTCCCTGGTGATAGATTTGTAACCTAAATGTTATAAATTGTTCTACTGAAGTAGCTACATGTATTACATTTAAAAAGCTACTTTGCTGATGATGTGACCTAAGTGATTAAAAGTGACTTCCATTATAGGGATTTCCTGTGTATCATACCAGTATAACCCCAAATAACTCTAGCAGGTCAACTGGAAGATTGTCCATAGTTTCACATGTGCCATGTTTACTGTTTTCCATTTTTCAAGCAAATAAATTCAGCAAATAGTAACTGTGCATTATAATTAGCAGACGTGTAGTTTCATTTTTGGAAGCAGCATCTTCACTTTGTTTTTAGTCAAAAAGACATGTACAGTCTTATATCGAGGTACGCCTGATCGAGTCATGTCCGATGACTTTAATGTCTGAGGTCCATAGTGAGTGATGTACACTGATGGAGAGACACCTGAAAGCGGACGCAGTAAGACAGGATGAGACATGAGGAGGTGCGTCGCCTAGTGTATCAGGTGCAGGAGAATGGGCAATGCTGCCAGTCATGTGATGCCCGCTGTCCATATGTACCTTGTAACACAGCATGCATACAGTAATATATATGTGATGTACAGCTACAATACTGAAATACACCCAAATCGACTAGAGTCCAGTGGTCCGGGTCCCAAATGTGAACACGAGTCGAAGCAAGGCTGTGATTTGTCCAGAGGTGTCCAGACTTTTGTACACAACATCATTAAGGATAGCTGGTGGGACACTACACCTCTTATGACAAGTTCACACTTTACTTTTCCGCGTGCTGTACACACATATGCTTGTGTACATACTCATTTGTCCATGTAGATGTCGAGTTTCTTGAGTTGGAGTAGGAAGAATTATCTTCTCTGTTTGGCTCATGCGTACAGCAATGATATTCCACTAGACCACTAGAGGGCAGAAGTTGTCTTATTGGTCTGAATGAATTGCCTTCTTTGCCCAGTGACTTGGAGATTCCTTTCCTCAAATTTGTGCACCAGAATATGTCTTTGTGGTCATCCTATGATAATTTACATATTTGCAGGTCCCTCCGCACCTCCTCACATAGTTGTTCATCAAAATCATCCATAACTACAAAAATACTCCTTTTCTACTTTTTCTTTGTTGACCTCTGCTCTGTTAAAGTCGCTGCTGCCACTTACTGAAGACACTCAGTCCACTTCTTTGCACACATGTAGACCACAAGCACTGATGACACCCAATCCACTTCTTTGCACACATGTAGACCACACACACTGATGACACCCAGTCCACTTCTTTGCACACATGTAGACCACACGCACTGATGGGTAAAAAAATAGATGCATGATGACAAAATTTACATCTCTCTTCCTGCGTGCGGACCATAATTGCACAGGGAAAAATGAAGCGTGGAATAAGCCTCCCACAGGACTTGCACAAATATTGACAGATGCAAGCAACTTCATTAACTGGTACCAAGAGGCTTCTCAAATCACTTTCGCAGACTTAGAGATTTTGCTTTGCATAGATTTGCCTTAGTTGGTTCACAGAGCAGGAGGAGACCCTTCACAAAGACTCCCGCAGACAATCCACACACTTCTGTGATCCAGGCACAAAAAACCCTCTCTAGCCTATGGCCTAATTATAAAGAATAATGCTTAATCCCAAAAGCAAAAGCCAGATAATTATGAATAGTGGTTAACATTCATGAAGGTATGTCTGATCAGTCTAAATCTATCCATCCATTTTCATAATTGATCAGTCTGAGATCACTGAAATGTAATATACTAAAATGTAATATACTAAAATGTAATATTCCACACCAGTTAAGACAAAACACAACTGGAGTATTGAGGAACCATTACTAAGAAAGGCTGAAGAAAGGCTGGGGGGTGCAAAATGAACTGAAACTTACTCAACCTTAAATCTTCATTAAATAATTGTTTTTAATGCAAGCTGTTTCATACCATAAGTAATAACAGTACATTTATACCATTACATCTTAAGCTTACGTTTGCTTAAGCAGCCAAAAACAATACATTGTCCTTTAATCCATCTCCTTTACATTTTATTGCTCACTATAGGTTCACAGGAGTGCAAAATTGCACAAGGTACCACAAATGTCCATGCTTCTGTACGTCCAATCCACATTTAAAATAGTTTCTGCACACTTACTTCTAAGGAGGATTAATTTAGCTAAACAGACAAATATACTGTAAAATAGTAGCATGGAAGTGAATCAGACCAGTAGGAGAAGAAGTCAAGTACTGATGGTGAATTATGAAAGTGAATAAGCCATATTTAAAAATACAGTGTACATGAGGGTGCAGCAGTGCCGACAGAACAGAACATATATAAGGCAAACGGATAATATGCCGCAGTACCTCCAGTGTAAACTGTGGGATGACATCAATCCCAGTTATGTATAATGAATCAGAGAAAGGCTCCATTTCTGCATGTCCATGATCAGCATAAACACCCACTAGCGGTACACCATCGTAGCATGCCCATCCTCTTCCATCACTCCCACCCTGTGGCCTCGTTATTAGGTAATCGCTCTGTGGCCTCGCTAATTACGCTCAGGTGTAGCTAATTTAAGACTATTTCAAGAAGCTTTAACCACTGGGAGCATGAACAGTGACATTAAATTAATTCCTTAACTTGTGTTGGTTTTTCCACCCCCAACCCCTCTTTGGGAGAAAGGCTCTGAGTGTCTTATGCCAGTGTTTCCCAACCTGGTCCTTGGGGACCTCAGACAGTCCATGTTTTTGCTCCCAGCTGAGAGGGAGCAAAAATGTGGACTGTATGGCAATGAGCTCAGAGTGAGCAAAAACATGGACCGACTGGGGCTCCCTGAGCACCAAGTCGGGAAATGTTTGTCTTATGCTGGTGAAGTCATTGACATTAAATGATATTAAATGTCTACCGGTCTCCAAAAGCTTCACAACATTCATGGTGCTTCTCAATTCCATTAAAAAAGGAGTTTGTGGCAGATTTAGCAAACTCGCCAGGTAGAAGAAATCACAGATTGTCTCAGAGACCAAACGAGTCTGAGCTCAAAAATACATAAATAAATAAATAAATAAACGTATTAAAAAAATTTAACTCACTGCACATCTCTCCCAAATTATTCCCACAGATATTCCCAAATTATTCCCTCAATTTGAATAATTAAGCTTTACACACATATTAGGTTTTCATTACATCAAGCCCTTGGACACATAGATTAAAACACAAGCACCACAACAGCTTCAAGTCCCACATGTGGCCTTAATGAAATTCATGTCAGTGTAAAACAAAAGTCACAAGGACATTTATTAACAGCAAAGCAGAAAATTAAAATGAAAGAGCATGTCTGTGTATATACTCGAGCACGGTTATTACGATTCGGCTTATAACGAAAACACGCTTGTAACGCTTCGATTCCAAATCCCCGACCTTCAGTAACGTTAAATTCCTTAAAGAAAACACGCATATAGCGATTCTTTTATAGCGAAAATTCGGCTATAACGATGTCTACTGTCTTCCCCAAAGAAATATTTCAATGAATTTTTATTCGGTTATAACGATTTGCCTCAACCATTCCAGATTTAATAGTTTAAAATAAGTCCGACGTCAGCTTAATCGCCGGTATATGCACCTTTTTTCTGTGCGTAGCGTTCTACTACCATGTAATACGTTATCGATTTCGTGGTCCATTCTAAATGGTTGTTGAATTACAAAATACACGTTGCTTGATAGTAAAAAAAATGTTTTATTTTGATCATTACATGAAACAAAGCTTCATAGACAGAACTAGAAGGTCAGTGCTATTTTATGCAGTCATAATACATGTGCCTAGTGATCAGTCATAATACATAGCAATCTTACATGAAAATGGATATAACGAAATTCGGTTATAACGAAAGAAATCTGCCGGCCCCAGAAAACCGCAATAACCGGGCTCGACTGTATACTGTATATATATTTTTCCTTTATGTAGGTAACTTTGACAATTCATTATTAAGTATTGTAATTTGCATTAGAAAACTAGGGAGGCTACATTTATACCAGAGGAATTATGAAAAAAAAACTTACTGATTCACTAATGTTCATTATGAACAATATTACCCATTATGAACTCCACATAAACATTGTCAAAGACACAAGCAAATAAGAATATTCATTTGTATTAATAACATAAAATTAATGTGTATACATCTATGCACACAAGAACAGAAGATGTTGGTACTTCTTGTGTCAGCTTCAATGACAGAGACATCACTTGCATAGTAATTACAAATGGAAGCCTCCAGCTATTATCCCACAATGCTTTGTGGTTAATTCCACAGGGACACTTCTTGTCATGGTGGATTAGTTGTATTTCTGCGGAGAAATGAAATCTATGCCACTACAGGTCACAGGGAATAAGCAGTCAGGAAAGCAACCACCTTCTACACCTGATCTCTTTGTCATCCTGACATTTCACACAGGGTTGGTCTCTCAACCAGCTGCCACTAATATCACACATAACACACTTTTTCCATAATTCTCCACTCCCTTGCTAGCCAACACCTTCTCTACAATACACAAACCCTCTCACCTTCAGCCCTGCTAAAGTCATTTCCTGTATCTGCAGAGCTCATAAAAGTCTCCCTACTGCCAGTCTCTTTAGTTAATCCAAGAAGCTGTAGCTTCTGTGGGCTTCCTGATGATTGTCTTCCTGCCTGAACAGAATAATCTAAGGAAGACTCGGCATGGGGGTCATTCACCCGAGCTGCCTGAACAGAATACTCTAAGGAAGACTGGGCATGGGGGTCATTCACCCGAGCTGCCTGAACAGAATACTCTAAGGAAGACTCGGCATGGGGGTCATTCACCCGAGCTGCCTGAACAGAATACTCTAAGGAAGACTCGGCATGGGGGTCATTCACCCGAG
>JAODKF010000126.1:8444444-8454784 GCA_026779585.1 Mormyrus proboscirostris
TCAGATAATTAGTTCTACAGTAAGTAAAGACCAGGTTTATATATATATATATATATATATATATATATACACACACACACACACACACCCACACACATACATATATATATATATATATATATATATATATTGTGGCAAGAGGCGAGAGGACCAGAAAAGGACCAGGAGATGGTTTCTCTGTCCAGAACCGGCAGGACATTCATTTAGTCACCAAAGAGGAGCAGCAGGAAAAAAAACAGCCTCCACCTGCCAGCAAGACAAAATAGCCAAACATCCTTTTATGTAACACTTCACATTAAAAGCACATCTGCCCTGAGAATTCATCATTCATCCATTCACACTCACACTCACACACACACATGCACTCATATAGTATGAGTGCCAGAATATGTAAACCATGAATTCGGGGATTCAGGGTGAGGAGACACGGCACATAGCAGTACCTTTAACATGGAGATTACGCCCTAACACCCCATAGCCCGTTCACACTATTCCAGACTCGTAGCAGCATTTATCTGATTCATGCAGCATCTTGTCCAACAGACTCTGGTACCTAGTATACGTAGGACAGTCTGGTTTTGGGTGCTTTGTATCCATGTCTTTGACCAGTCCTAAAATAATTAAACTGGTTTCTTCAAAGTATTTGAGCCCAGTTGTGTCACCATCAACCCAAGGGCAAATTGATACACTTTATCACTAGCGGTTTGGAAGACGATCTGAGCATCAAGCATGCTGATTTTCTCAACCCGTCTGTAATTCTCAAGATCACCACACAGACACACTGAGGTCTGGTGGGAAGAGCAATGGGCTGAGTACTGGTTAAATAGGGTTATTATATTTTCCCTGCATGGTTGGCTTCCCGGCTGAGAATAGATAGGCTATGCTCATGATGACACCATCTCCAGAGGATAAACACACAAAGCTACCTAGAGTGAAATACCATTAACCGTCATCGAAAAGTCCTTTCAAAAAATCAATAAACACACTATTATGGGCTGTCCACAGTGGGCAGATCACATGATGTGTGAAGAGTGGCTCTTTACACTTTACATTAGGGTTTTACTGCAGAATTTTAAAGACTTTTAAAGGCTCCTAAGCAGTTTTCCACAGAATATACTGCACGATTAGCCTTTACTTCATATGGTGCTTATGTCTGTAGTTTGTGTTCACCAGCACATTTCAGCTTATAGGCAAGAACCGACATTTTCATTTTTCAATGGCTGGTGTTTGGACTGAATTTAGACTTAAGGCTTTTCTCTCCGGGTATTTCTGGGATCTCATAGAAGACCTTATGTCATTGAATCACATTACTAGGCATATGTAAAAGCCAGAAAAGTGACGGGCAATCTTATCGCAATAAATAGAACTGCCAAACCAAGTCCAGTCATCAGGTTCCCTCTCTACCTTCAAGAACAATCTCAAGACCCATCTGTTCCAAGAACATCTCTGCTAACCCACACCACTCCATTTTCCCAGAATACTCTTTGTCCCCTGATTTGAATCGCTATCTTATTAGGTTCTTGTTTTGTTTGAAAGATTTATTTAGCAGAAGCTTTCGTCCAAAGTGATGAACAAGTGAGTCGTATTTTTTGTTGTTGCACAGACTTAAAATATTATGACAACAACCAACATAAGTTCCACAGCCATACCTAGCTCTAAAAAAGAGCAAGCTTTGCATCATATGCAAATGTCCCCCCCCCAGCTAGCATAGATAGTACCAGGCTTTTACAATCTCCGGAAAATTCTGTCTCCTAACGTACATCTAGCAGTCTAGCAAGTTGTCTTCACTGTCTGATGGAATATGACCGCGAACGTGGAGGTTTCGGGACAGCCATTGGAGTAGCAGTGACAGCACACACCGGGGATGCCAGGGGGCGCTGTTTTCATGCAGATTGAAGTGCCTCGCTGGGAACGCTCCCCTAAAATAGCGGTTCCCAATCCTTTGATTTCCGCGGACCTGATTACGTCCAGTGAAACGGTCTTCGAGGGACAGGTTGATTTCATGTTTAACCGTTTCAATTTCCCCAAATGCAAACACAACGCTTTAGCATGAAAACTGAAAATATATAGTTTATTTCCGAAAATTAACCAACCTCTCCACAAAACCATATAGTGTACAGTTGACCGGGGGTTCGGAGCTCCGATCACGCTGTCGGACCAGTGGGTGGAGAATGAGGAATCACAGCTAACAACCTGGCCAGTGTTGGCAGGAAAGCTCAAAAAGCGCAAAAAAAAAACTTGAAACTTTTTTTTCTCCTGGGGAATATGCCTTGACTAAGCATAAGTCCTACGGCACAGCTGAAGATCGAGATATAGAAATGATTCGCCTGCAAAAATATATACTGCATAAATATTAAAGCGAGAGGTTATTTTTCAACCTTCATCATTTAAAGTATAAACTTGTACCTTGTCGCCTAGCGCCGATTATAATATCTTATAATTCGTGTATTTGGGCATACAGATATTGAGAGAAGTATATCGAGAGAATCTGAGGTCATCTGTCCTACAGCAGGTGAAGGCGATTTTCGTCGGTTTATGGGCAGTAATAAGAGGCGCGCGGTCCAAGTTGATTTACTCGAAGAAAAACCCGCCACAGTCTGTCATCTTCGTTACACTCGTGAGCCGCCTGCGATCTAGAGACTGAAACATTTTATTTAGGTCACACAGGACAATCTGCAGGCGGCGTGTCCTCAGGTGCTTGGAGAAGGTCGGGCGGAATATAAAGAAGGAAACCTCAGCGTCTCCTGACCGCAGATACTCATGGCCCCTATTTTAAACGCGGAACAGATTACTGACATGAATTTGAAGTGATACGTGCGACAGATCACAGCCGTCCAGTAACCTCTAATACACAAGCATACACATCCACTCTCTTGGTTGCCCAATTATCATTAAATAACAGGCTACATTGATTATAATACAGAAAACATTTGGATAATTTCCAGTGATTTCCTTTGTATAAAACAAAGCCTTTTCGACCATTTACTCACAAATCTACATTAAAATATCACCGATGACTGACGGAAGCCCAGTAAATAACTGAACGCGAACTCGTGCGTACGAACATGACGCATGTGCGCTCTACCTGCCGTGATCGTAACCTCAGTAAACTACGAATATGACAGTAAGCAGTAACCAGGGCTCACGTACGACTCAGAGTTAAGTACTTTAAACTGAGGGTTTAACACGAGTGTGGAATTTAGGTCCGCACCCGTGGGCATCATATTAATATTCATTTAGTGTACATCCCAGTGCGTAACTGAAGATGAGAAGGAAAAAGGCGTCCTATAGGTGCACCTCCTGTTAGATGATAATTATAACATTTGGAGCTAACTTCTTGATTTCAGTCGTTGAGTGTTGTCTGTTTATTGTGTTTACTATGCATCATAGAATACGTGACAGTATCTGCGTAAAAAAACACAAACATTTGTTTAGAAAGTTCATTTTCACATGAAAACTGAATGACAGGCACAGTGAGAAGGCATATAGATATATATTATTTCTTGTCCCCCTTGAGTTGGTAGAAGGATGACAGTTTGAATATTATCAACTGCAGACATTAGTGATGTGTTAGGTGATGTGTTAGAAGACTTAAGCAAGGACGAATCATACCTGTAACTCCAAACTGTAGCCGTGGTACAAGCTGTTGGGGAATACCGTCAGCTGATGCTGCACTTGAAGGGACACTGTGTAATCCATTGACCGCCTTGACTTCCAGCGTGCGTTTCATACAGATGTACCGCGGGAGCCCGCAGTACTGTAGTACTGCCGTGCCCCGCCCCGCTGCAATGTCATTGGCTGCTGACTTGTAATAGACCGCCGCTGCGCGCCAGCGTCTACAGCAGGTAGTTCGGTGAGTGACCGTACAGGTGTATTCGTGGCATTCTCTACTGTAAGCTATATATTTTTACATTTTATGTATTACAGTTATTGTCATTTGCTATTCATATTCGGTCGCTCTTTTTCTCAAATGAGCTTTGTTTTTTTGCGTTAGTGTGAAGACGTCGTTTTTTCCTTTCCCCTTATTGTAAATAAAAATTAGCTTTTTTGATTAACTTTGATTTCGCTTTTTAGAGGCCTCGATTATTCAGATAAGCATACGAGCCAAGATCACTTTCTAGGTCACAGAAGGGCTTTGTCATGCGCGTTGAATGTATTGTTAATGAGTATTGGTGGGGGCGCAATTTTCCATATGAAGAGATCTACGCAGATCGATTGCACGCGCATTTACCAGGGCAAATTCATGCTTCCTAGGATTGCTAGGAACTGTACTATAAAGAATGTCTTGGGTTTCTCCGCCTTCATTGGAGAAAAAAACAAAAATAGAATCATCAATAAAATAATAATTTGAATTATCTAGTATTTCTACAGTATAATTAAAAAAGCCGTATCATGTCAACTCTTTGTTCATTTTGGTGTGTTTTTGCATATTATTAAAAAGTATAGTCGGATAAAAATAAAACAAATACAGTTTAATTAATGCATTGTTATACAACAGAAACACCGAACAACTGTTTTGCAATTTTGCAAAAATTTAGTAGTATATACAGTTTAATTACGTATTAAACTCCTATATATAGTGTTTGGCAAAAGTAGGTCTATATTATTGTTATTTCTGTTTGCCCCTTTGATATTATAAAATGTTAACCTGATCCTCCATTCTAAAGTGAAATGTAAGAAATCGATTCTCAACGCGATTGTGGAAAATTTTATATCAGCTCACAAAGACCAATAAGAAGCACGGCACGACTTAATGAAGGTAAGGCTTTTAAAAATTCAGTTCACAAATCTTACATTGGAGAGGTCGTCGGATGCTTGGTGCACCACGAAGATTTTGCATCGGTTGTTATTGCAGCCGAATCGTTGGCGCCACCTTTCGGCCATTTCTTACACATTGAACGTGTTGTGTGGGATCTTGATTTTAAAAAACAAGTTATCGGCTGAGCCGGAAGTTCCACTGCACTTTACAATTTAATCCACATTCCTGATCTTGCTTGAATGTTGCTTAGGGTTAAATGGCATTTTGACACATTATTCTCTGTGAAAGGTAAAGAGCAGCAGCAATTAATCAAATGGTAAATAAATCTACTGTATTACTCCAAAAATATATAAAATAATGGAATCTTTTTAAACATATTCTGCTGTCAGTCCAAAATGTTTGCGGTGAATCAAGGTACGAGTATTTTGTATTTTTATGCACTGTCTCTAGGCAATGGCAAACAGGTGCACATCTTCATGATTGTAATTCAGCACACAGCCAGTGGAACTTAATCGTCAGTGCTGAATGGTACGAAGAAAGAAATAAATTAGGTCTGTGGACCTCCATGGGTGTCAGTACGTGAGGGCAGTACACAAACCCAAAGGGTATTGACTGTGTGCAGAACATTGCATATATCAGCAGGACACGCCGCTTCGTCGCATAGCAGTCACACCACCTGCAGTTCAGGGTAGGTAATCCGCATGAAGCAAAGCAGATCAACCTCTTTATCTATCTGGTAAATTCTCTCCTGCCCCTTCATCACCTTATCTACTGTCTGGTGAGTGCACTGGCACAGAATACCTACTGTCTGGTGAGTGCACTGGCACAGAATACCTACTGTCTGGTGAGTGTATGGGTGCTGGATGGCTGCCGTCGCATCACTCAGGTGGGGGCTGCACAGTGAGGGTGCTTGAAGAGGCTCCCCATTGGTTCTGTAAAGTGCTTTGGGTGTTTTGAAAAGTACTATATAAATGTAACTTTCATTGATTCATTCATTGATGGAAATCATGATTATTGATTATTTTTAGTGCATCGATTCTTTTGAGCTTCTTTCCATCACACTAGCCTATCAGTAATTGAATCGCTTCACTTCTGACACACTCCCTCAGAATATTTTTTGTTTTGAGGTATTTTGGATATTGGACATTGTTCTGTTCAGTAGTTTAAATGAAAAAATTAAATTTACTCCTAATGCTACTTTATTTATCATCCTCTATGATCCTGGCCGATGTGGCACTGTAAGCAAGCAAGTGAAACTGTCTGTCTGCAGCCTCGTGCAGGGACAGCCGGCGTGCCACAGTGCATGCAGCCTCGTGCAGGGCCAGCCGGCGTGCCACAGTGCATGCAGCCTCGTGCAGGGACAGCCGGCGTGCCACAGTGCATGCAGCCACAGTGCATGCAGCCTCGTGCAGGGACAGCCGGCGTGCCACAGTGCATGCAGCCTCGTGCAGGGCCAGCCGGTGTGCCACAGTGCATGCAGCCATTTGTTGGTACCCTTACAACTCTTTGAAACAATGGTTCCTTTCTCCTGAAAAGTGATTAAATTGAATGGATAGATTTGTTAGTCCCCTAAAGAGACTATTTATCCTTGCATTGCAGTCATATTTCAAACGTTAGTATCACAGGTGCCTTCACACTTTTCATCAGCCATTCAGCCTATTTAAAGGGACAGTACATGCTACTGTGATGTTTGATGTCATTGTGTGCAGCTCACTGAACATGGACCAGAGGAAGCAAAGGAGAGAGCTGTCTGAGGTGCTCAGAAAGAAGATTATAGCTAACCATGTTAAAGGTAAATGCTATAATTAAATTCATTTCAATTTTATTTATATAACGTCTTTAACAACAGTGATTGTCACAAAGCACTTTACATTCAATCGGCCAGAACCCCACCAAGCAAGCCTGTGGCGACAGTGGCAAGGAAAAACTCCCTCAGGAAGAAACCTTGAGAGGAACTTAGACTCGGAAGGGGACCCCATCCTCCTCTGGGCAACCGGGTGGCATGAAACTGTATTTACAATCACATTAATTTAAGTCCATATAGTTTAAAAAGTCCCAGTTGGTTTCCTGTAGTTATCTCCAAGGAGTCCAGGTGAGGGTTCAGTGGTGTTGGCGCGGCTCGGGAACTGCTCGGAAAAGAGAAGATGGAGAAGAGTTATTGCCCTACATCTAACCTAACCTCCGGCAGTATATAGAAGACATGCTGCATCTAGAGATCTAAGTGTATGATTTAGAATGTAATTGCAAATGAGGTCACTCACATTCTGTGGTGCAAGACCATTTACAGCTTTATAAGTTAGTAGTACTTTGTAGTCAACACAAATTCTAATTGGCAGCTAGTGTAACGAAGATAAAATCGGGGCGATATGATCATATTTTTTAGTTCTGGTGAGGACTCTGGCTGCTGCATTCTGGACTAGCTGGAGTTTATTTAATGACTTATTTGGACATTGCAGTAATCGAGCCTGGAGGTAATGAATGCATGAACCAATTTCTCTGCGTCTTGGAGAGAAAGTGTGTTTCTTAACTTGGCAATGTTACGCAGGTGAAAGTAGGCAGGATGGCTAATGTTAGAAGCATGTACATTAAACAAAAGATCAGAATCTAGAATAACACCAAGGTTTTTAATCACAGTACTTGGTGCAATAGATAGGCCATCCAGACTGACTATGATGTCCGATAGTTTACTTCTGGTGGCTTTAGTGCCAGTTAGACGAACCTCAGTCTTGTCTAGATTTTGTTGGAGGAAGTTGTCTGACATCTACTTTTTGATGTGAATTAAACATTCTTCCATTCTCTGAAGTTGTTGTCTATCTTCTGGTTTGTCTGATATATATAATTGTGTATCATCTGCAAAGCAATGAAAGCAAACTCCATGTACAAATGTACAAATAACTAGGCCTAAAGTTAACATGTATGCTGTAAATAGTAGGGGACCTAAAACTGAACCTTGTGGCACTCCGAATCTGACCTTGACATGTTCTGAGGAATCACTATTTATATTCACATACTTATAGCGGTCTGAGAGGTAAGACCTGTGATCACAGCTGCCAATATTATTAAAAAGTATGAGGTTCATGGGACTGTAGCCAACCTCCCAGGACGTGGATGCAAGAGGAAATGCAACCCCATGTTGATCAGAAGGGTAATGCATTTGGAACCATCCAAAACCTTTCAAGCTGAGCTCCAAGGTCAAGGTACGTCACATTCTGATTGTGCCATCCATTGTATTTTGAATAATAATCCACTATTGTCAGAAAAACATAAAAAAGCCAGAGTGGAATTCATCAAGATGCGTTTTAACAAGTCGCAAAGTTTGTGGGAGAATGTCCTTTGGACTGATGAGACAAAACTTGAGCCTTCTTTGACCAGACACATCAGCTCTCTGTTTGCAGAAGGGAAAATCTGTTCCCTGTTCCCTGTTTGAATCTGTGCAGGACACAATGAATCCTCAAGACTACCAAGGCATCCTGGAGTGAAACACACTGCCCAGTGTCAGAAGGTTGAGCCTAAGTCGCAGGTCATGGGTCCTCCAACTGGTTAATGACCCACAGCTAACAGCACTCAAGAATAGCAGAGAAAAAAATACATTGGACTATTCTTAAATGGCCCTCCATGAGCCCAGGTCTTAAAGCTATTGAACATCCTTGGAAAAATCATAAAATTGCAGTGTGGAGATGCCACCCTTTGTACAGTACCTGAGACAGCTTCAGCAGTTTGCTCAGGAAGAGTGGACCAGACTACCTGTTGACAAATGCAGACGTCTCACTGTGAAGCGCAGAGATCGATTGTTGGCAGTTATTGCTGCAAAAGTGGTGCCACAAAATATTGAATTAAGGCTACCATCTTTTTTGTCTGTGTCATTTTCATTTGTTTAATTATATTAAACTGATTCAATAATCAAAAGCAAACTGATTTGTGTTAAATATAGAATAAACAATAAGGGATGTCATTAAACTTTTGTCAGTTTCAAGTTAGTTCAGAGCAATAAAATAGGAAATGAATGTAAATTACATGTAGTGGGTTCATTTGTGAAGCATTGGGGGTTAATCTTAATTTTCTGTTGTTAACTTAATTTTCGCAATTAATAAGTTGGAGTTTGTTCTATAACTCTGCGGTTACTGCATTTCGAGATTCAGTAGAACCCAGTGAGCCTTCCGTACTAATATGGTAAAAGGGGGGGGGCAGCTACATAAATCGTAGGCACTGCTAGGATTATAATACATTTTGTATAGTTTGATGACTGGGATTTTAAGGTGGCATCTTTAAGGTCTGGTATCATTGGGGGCATTGGTAGTGTGAGATTGGCAACACAAGTGACATTTTTAGTAGTTAAATTGTTTGGTAGATTGCAAATAAGGGTCAGTGGGGTACTGTTAATCACAACTGAGAGCATGGTGTAAGGGAGAAGGCATCAACCCTGAGTATGCTTTGCTTGTGAAAGTTGTTCCTGAAGAGGTAAAGGGGTCTCTGGTTGAGGAGACTTTGCAGTCTATCAAAGTCCTATCATGAATTAGGGTGTGAGGTAGAATGTATGTCCACCAGACACAATATCACATGGTTTTATGTGAATGTCATGAAAGATTGATTGTCAGAGCCAACCCTTTGGATTTGTTGCCAGAGGGCAATGACAAGCCATGGAGAATTTTGGCAGTCCCCGATAAGCGAGTTGAAGCTGTATGGAGTCCACATTCAAGTAGCGGGATGTTCGGCTTTGTTGCCGCCTCATCCTGCAGCATCTCGGGAGCATAGCAGTTAAGCAAATCACTCCAGTGAGTATACCAAAGACAAAAAAGGTGTAAATGCTCTTACGAAAGCGTCGAGGAATCTTAGGAAGCAGGTCAAAGTTATGCCAGTTAAACCAGCAACTGCAGTTACACTGAAGTCAGAGTGTGTGCAGTCATCCTCTGAATTACCCTAGACAGACTCAGCCTTAGTTCAGCAAACCAGTGGCTTTTTCTGTTATCGTTGCAGGGAGGATGGACATGTAGTTGCAAGATGCAACAGACCGGAGGATCCACAGCGAATGATCCAAAAGTTTATTCAGGTGCAACACTCAGTTAAGACCAGCAGACGTGAGCTAAGTACTCCTTCTGAGGACAGCCCCTCTAGTGTACATTTGAAAAGAGGATCTGTCAGTACCCACACTAGTTATTTAGCTCAGGCATTGGTAGGACCACCGTCCAGTGCTCAGCTGAAGGTGGAGGGGAAGGCTTCCACAGCTCCGCTTCATAGTGGATCTCGGGCAGTGTTGGGCACGTACCTTTAAAAAAGTAATTAGTTATAGTTACTAGTTACTTCTCACAAACAGTAACTGAGTTAGTAACTGAGTTACATCATTATAAAAGTAACTAATTACCATGCATTGCATTACTTAAAAAAATATATATATGTATATAAATATAAATATACAACATTATACACTAATCTAAACTATTTTTTGTTGTGTGAGACGACTATCAAATTCAACATCTTGTCACCGACGCAGAGAGACTCTTTTTTCTTGGGCATAAGTTGCACGTTACATAAACATTTTTGCCTTTCACCTCAGCGAGGGAAAAGTAGTGCTTATACTTCCAGT
>JAODKF010000126.1:8471547-8483668 GCA_026779585.1 Mormyrus proboscirostris
TAGCAGAGTCTTAAAGCACTTATGTAAGTCGCTCTGGCTAAGGGCGTCTGCCAAATGCTGTAAATGTAAATGTATTATCTGATGGAAAAAAAGGTATATTTTATATATTATTCATTAATAGCTTAGCATCGCACATTGTAATTCTGCAACTTGAAACTCAGAACTTGAACATTTCTAAGCACCTACTTAAAATAGTATAGAATAGCTGAACAGAATGAATTCCTAATGGAAATTTACGCAAGTGAATGCTAATTCCACTATCATTTCATGCTAATATGACAAGGTGATTCTCACTATGTGTTAGAGGAAGTTAACACATAGTAATTCATAATGTACGCAGCGCAAACAGTAAATAAACATCTCTGCAGGTTTATGTCACTGTTGCTCCCAAAATCTGGAAATACCTTTACCAAGCCGATCCTTCTGCAGCGGAAAACCAAAGCAAGCTGGAAGCGCACTGCAACTAGCGTCTGTTCGCAGTGCGGGTCGGGTGCGGCCTGGTCCCCTTATGCACATCATATGCCCTGTGACCTGTGCCATCTCTGGGCTTGCACCCTGTCCCCTGCTGTGCTCCCATTTCTGCCTATTTGACACTAATTGAATTCTTCAAACAACCTGCTGCTAAACAGCTTATTGTTGTCATAGCAGGAGATGTGATGGAAACAAATTACCCATAACACCTTTCTGCCGCCAATTACAGTGTCTCAGAGTTGACAGAAGGCTACACTGCCTGCATGTTGATTCCAAGTCTGCTCAATGTACCGTTCAGCGTGGCTGACAGTCTTTGTGGGTACATTCAGTTATTCCAAGTTCAAGACCAAAAGTACAAAAAAACCAAACAAAAGATCTTTGATTGTATCTACCTGCGTGTTTGTTTAAGCTGAGCATAAGACTGTCACTCATTTCTATGATTTCAGTTAATTACATTTCTGTTTTCTTTTTTGAAAAGGAAGAATGGTTGCATATATGATTCACAGATAGCCACCTTTACACCTGGAGAGGGCTTTTTGAAGACCAGGACCTGGATGGTCACTTTATGGATGGTCTAAATGAAGTACGCCCCCTAATGAAGCCATTGCCCCCCCACCCTGCCACTTCCACATGCTGTCAGATGTGAGCGACAGAAGGAATATTTAAGGTCTTACTTACAAGGTACAAGCGCTATGAGAAGAGGAATGTTACCAGAATGTTTTTACAAATTAAGTGTTATTTTTAGGGCCTCAAACAGCAGTACAGGCTGAATCTCAAATGGAATGATTTAATCGTTCTGTTACCTAAGTTTTTCAAGAGCTTATTTATTTATTTCTTTCTTTGTTTATCAATCAGACACTTTATAAAAAGCAATGCATAACTGAGAAAGCGGGATCATACAGTTCCTCGCACGACTAGGGTAAAGAGTCATCCTCAGGGGCCCACAACGAAATCATTCTACTGTCCCTGGAATTTGAACCAACAACCTTCCAATAATAGGTACACAGTCCTAACTTACAGAATCACATACCGTACCTCAAATAATTAAGTTGGCAAGTACATGGAGTCAATCTGGGAACTACACAACTCCACACAAATGTACACATGAGTCACATGTCATTAGTAACTATACAACAATTAAGTTTATAGCATTTTTAAATTGCTATTACCCTAGCATTAAAATTAAGAAGGTGGAGGCTTAAGAATCAGTTTCTTATGAAATTACTCATAAAGAATTTGATAAGCCCAGTTACAATTAGAAGCCTGAAGGTGTCTTATAAAGAATCTGTCTCAATCCCCGAGACTCAGGACCAGGCTTTGGACCAAGCTTAGGCCCAGACTCAAGATCAGGCTCAAGACCACACTGGACCAAGCTCAGGACAAGGTCAGGGCCAGACTCTAGACCAGGCTTTGGACCAAGCTTAGGTCCAGGTTCAGGACCTGGTTCTGGAGTAAGCTCAGGAGCAGACTCTGGACCATTCTTTGGACCAAGATGAGGTGCAGGCACAGGACCAAACTCTGGACCAGACTCAGGAGCAGACTTATGACCAAGCTTAGGTCCAGGATCAGGACCAGGTCTGGAACAGACTCTGAACCAGGCTAAGACCAGTAAAGTGAGTAGCCAGTTTACTAAATATTGTTCTTCCAAAGCTAGCATTGACACTTAACAGGTTAACTGTGCCTATTTATTTTCCCTGAGAAAAAGCTGCATATGGGGGTGGGGGGGGGCGGCTTTGCTGCCGACAGTGAGCCAGAGGAGCACAATGAGCGGGCTGTTTGCTCACCACAGACATTGATAGATTACCTTTTTAATTAGATCTCCCCAGAGCAGCCCCCAGGTTCCTGCACATCCTTAAGCACACGGCGCCTGTTTCCACACCGTCGCCGGCACGCACCTCTCAGCAGAGCGCTGTGGTAGCTAAACACATTTATCGCTGCCTTGTTTTCCTCTTTTAGTGCCATGTTTATCGTTTCATCCTGTCAACATGCCCTTAGCAAATTAAACATCTATTTCTACATTTCACTGAAAACAGCCAATATTTTGGCATCACTGTCATATTTTTGTGATTTTACTATTAGTTGCAGATTTTAAACTTTTCTCCAAAGTCATACTCAGCATCCCTGCATTTGTATGGCTTATATTTATAGCTCAAGCTGGGCATTTTTCTCAAAGCAGCGTCCTTAAGATTTAAACCAGAAGCCTCCATTTCTAGCAGTCAATGCTGTGGCATATGCATGTTTTGCATGAAATGTTTATTTCATTGTACGTAAGTTTATTTTATTAATTTATCATTGAATATATCCTAACTATACTAACTTCTTTATCTAATCATTAACCTACAGATTGAACTGAAATGAAGTGCAAATTAAAACAGTCCCTTTTAGCATTTGTTTTGTGAATTATTTATTTTAATTTACATTCAAACAATGGTATAGGAGATAATGACAGAATGATATGTGATGGGTATTGATGCTGTTATTGTACCTAACAGCTAAACATAACCAGGCAGATTGCAGTTAACAAGCCCCCAAAGAGTTAAATCTGAGGAATAGAAAAAAAACTCTTTGCCACAGTGTCATACAATAACTGCTCATGGAGACTGAATTCATGGGGGAAAGGCCCACACAGTTATTCCGTGATTTTCAGCATTTTTATAGTTGTTACACTTTTCATGTACAATCTAACAGTCAGCAACAAACACAGAAACAAGCCCCACTGCCATTCAGGTTAGACCCACAGGGTGTTTGCATAATGCTGCCGGCCCAAATAAAGCGTATCGTCAGTTTAACAGGGACGCCCCACCACATTAACTCCAAAGTCCTGATCACCATCAGTTTGTGAACTACAATCACGGGAATGCATTGCAAAAATCACGGGAATGCATTGCAAAAATCACGGGAATGCATTGCAAAAATCACGGAAATGCATTGCAAAAATCACGGGAATGCATTGCAAAGTATATTTTTTATTACCATGTGTTTCTCTTACCAATTCAGGTATGAACTAAATTAAGGCCAGATTATGGTGCTCACTCCACAGCAAACCAGACGGGAGTCACTAACGTTCACTGCGTTGTGTTAGCCAACGGTCAGCAACTAAATTCAGTTTGGGCTTTAATCATTAACAAAGGTGATTTTTTTTCAGGGTTTTATGAAAATTCCTTTAAACACTGTAAAAGTCTGTGTGTGATTGCCACTCTGAAAGCCTTCACAGTCTTTCCATTAAACACTCTGTGGGCACAGAAGTAGACTGTGAGGTCACTGACACTAACCCCATCACCAGTTAACTCCTCATAGTCACAGGCTGTTGATGTGAAAGATCACCTGGCAGCTTTTTTTGGTTGAAGATGGAAGGAAAGATATGCTATTCAGTGCTACCCTGACCTCAGGATGGAGGCACAGGATAACACTAAACTTGGGTGGCCCTTTCCAGTCCCCGGGGCATCACTAGAGAGTTCCCAGAACTGCATCATAAACTTGTGAGGCATCAATTTCTTCTGAAACTACTATTTGCCCATAGTCACAATTCCCAGCAGAGTCATAAGTGTAGCTGATCCTGAGGATACTGCAAGTTTTTTCCTGGTTACCTTTGGTTAACTAGTTTGTTTTTTGCTTAATGAACACACCGACAATGGTTACTGTCAAACCATTTCATGCGAAAAACAGCATTCCTGCCAAGTCACTATATCCAATAGGATAATGACTTTTTGGAAACAACTGGAATAAAAATTTGGCAATAAACGATCAGTTTTCAGGGAAAAAAAAAACAAAGTTTTAACAGTGTTTCACAGTATTGCCAGGTACTTTACAACAAACATGGAAAACACAAACAGACAGGCAGAAAAAAAATGAAAGCTTAACCCCTCCAGAAGATTCAAATAAAATCGCAGTGCAGCACTAATTTTATGCATCAAGCCCCTTAAGCGAGAAAATCAAGTCACAGTGAATCACAGAAAAGAAAAAAAAAACAATAAGAACATACAAGTGTAAGTGAAGCAAGTATTAAAGTGGTAATACATCCACTAGCCAGGCTGTATTCCTATACTGTTATATACAGCAGTCTATTGTGTGAATAGTGTCTCATGTCACATGATTTGTATAATCCTGATGTTACTTAAGGACAGCACAAGTGAAAAACAATGACAATAAAACATTTTCTGCCAATTACACCCTTACCAAGGCCCCACTAATGCAACAGATGTGACTGAAAACGAACCAAGCAAGTCTAACTGATCCCTCCAGAGCTGATGTCTAGACAAACCACAAAACAGGAGACACAAAGTCGCTCCTTTTCAAACTCATTAATTAAACAGCCTGCTACTAGACAGCAGGAGTACTATCTGTGTAACTTCAAACCTTTTGGAAGTATTGTAAATACATAAAGAACTGACTGTTAAGAAACACTGACAGGAAACGAAAAGGTGCCCATCGAGCGAGGAGTCCTTACGAGAATCAAGTTTCGTCTAACGTTAGTAATAATGTCCAGCACTGGTCTGACTGAAAACGCTGGAGGCAGGAGGTAAGGCTGCTGGAGTTCATCCAGCCCCATGACATCACCACTGGATGTGGGACGCAGTCACATCTCTGCCAAGTTACATGGTATGATACAATCAATCAAGGAAAGGTCAACAGACTTACAAGAATACACAGTACAGGTACAATCTGCTACAAGAGTAAAATCTGAATATTTATATAATTATATATACTTTAAACATAAGAAGCATAAGAAGGATGTTTTAGGTTGTGCAAGTTCATTTCGAAAGATGGCAGAATGGCTGATCATTTGAAGACTGTCTCGAAAACTGGGCACTTATGGGTATGCAGCCTCTTCATTGCCTTCTTCAGCTCCTGGCTTGACTTCTCCCACTTTTGGATGTTCGTCAGAAGGTACTTCTTGTTCACTTTGCGGCCCATGATCAGGTAGTTGTTGTTGGTCAGGTGGTCCAGCTGCTGGCAGGGACAGTCAGCCCCGTTCTTCAGGTAGAGCACCAGGTTCTTCAGCTCTTTTTTATTCAAGCTTCCTTGCTTTAACGCCTTCTTCTTCTTATGCAGGATGACTTTGCGATCAGAGTTTTCCAGTTTCACTTCCTTAACCTTAGTCTTGATGGCTGGAAGACAAAACAGCAAAAAAGAGGCAGGCGTAAGGAATGAGGTGATCTTATGATCAGATCTCCTTAGAGAAAGGGCTCTACGAGTGCTGAGTACAAATTATCAAAGCTTGAGTCATCAAAGTCTTACACTTACAAAATACCCCCAGGCTCATTCAGACTCGTAGTGTATGAAGAAACACTGGCTTTGAAACGAGGATTCTCAAAAACCCCCACTGTCTCATGCAGGGTCTCTTCCAGTCATCAGCAAGTATCCAGCCACCATGTCAAAAATTACTCTGTCATCAATAGTAGTAATAATACTCATGAAGGAAGCCATGCTTAAGGCGTCAGAACTCAGACATGAACTATATCATCCTTCCTATCCTATTATCAGCTTCACAGGTAGGTTGAGCAAATTCTAGGTTTTCTGTTCTTCTGTTCTTGGGTTGCATGCAAGAATATCATTTGTAATGTGGGTCAAATTACTCTGTTCAAAGCTGCTGTTAAAGGATCACTTACAAACACCTAGGTTCTTGCTTTCAAAAGAGTCAATTTAGACCATTGAGATCAATTATAGAAGAATAAACATTCCAGTCATTTTGGAAAGTTACACAATGGATATGATGAGGTAATATGGCTCAGGGGAGTGCTTTGATTAGAAAGCAAGCTGCACGATCCTGGAGGATGGGGCAAAGGTCTTCACATGAGACTGTTGAGGGTGAAAGGGGGTCACGTGCAAGGGGTGTCAATGCCAAAGCCCAGATAGTTCAACAATGAGCTCAATCAGTCAAAAAGGAGTTCTGCCCAGAGGAAAGAGACAGAGAATTAAGGAAACGGGGTGAGACAGAGAGGTAGGTATCCGGTATTGTTGTCTGACTGAATTGACAATGAAGAAACCATCAAGGTGGAATCCGTTATCTGGGGAGTTTATTTCCCGATGGAGGTCTGTCAGCACCTCCAGCCGTAATGTAACCAAAGGGATCAACGCCTGAAATATGTCCCTGCCTCTCCCACATCAACCACTGAAGGGTCCACCCAAAGGTCGCTGAATCGGAGCCTGGACATGCCAGGATAGGAACAAAGGAACGAAGATGAGACACATAACATGAGTGCCCCTGAGGTAACCTGGGCTGTGTACCACCCGGTTATCTGATGACCCTTCACCTTAAAACATATCAGGGTGGACCAGGCCAGGTGTTATCTGAAACGCCAGGCAATTTGGTTGGCTTGCTTCACTGTGGCTCTGCTTCCTTTCAACCTTGAAAGGCAATCTACACTTCTGGTCCCTCTGATCTCTCCTGCCCTCTGATTTCTTATTGTCACATGACCATGCCACAATTCCGTCATTCCCTTCAGTCAGAGGAGCTCTCCTCAACTCAAAACACTGAGGAATGGAAATAATCCCTTCAAACAACTAACCTCCTGCCCAACCTCCCCAAGCTCAGCATTTCTGAATCTCTCATCCTCCAAGCCTGACCCCTATGGTTCAATGACTAACCCTCCACCTGAACAGAAGCGGACACAGTAGCCTCTCCTTGACATTTCACTTAAAGTACAAGCGAGCAAATCAAACATTCCCCCCGTCCAAGGAAGTGCTCCATCACAAGAATGACTTTCCCCTGGAGCTTTATTCATAAAAATTGTCACCTTTAACCTTCTGTACCCCCATTTAAATTAAATGCAGAGTAAGAGATAAATATCACTGACAGAATATGCCAGTGCTTTCATTATCATATGGCCTAAGATCTGAGCAGCTGCCTGATCAACAGTTGAACCTGGTGAGTAAGAATGAGTTCAGCTCACACACGGCCGGCCCAGTGACTGCCCCTGAACCTCCGGAGTTTTCCCTAACCCCCTTGGGAATCCATCACGTGCTAAGCAGCGCTATGTTAAACATTAGTCTGGAACACTTATCTCTTTGTTTGGTAAGGCTGTCCTTACGCAGGGGGGGATTTCCTCTCGATTGTGTGAGCACAGTACACAAGAATCAATCACAGCTTCAAGTACAAACAAACGATTCATTATCAGGTTCAATTTTATAGGAAAGTGCTTAGCGTTCTGTGGTTTTAGGTTTGGTGCAAATGAGATGCGACCTCAGGCCGCCCTTCTGAGAATGAGCTGAGCCCAGAGAGCTGGGGTCTGTGACCCACGACGAGTTCCCTCATCTGCAGGCAGGGAGACACACATAGCATCCAGAGCACATAGTAGAGAATGGGCCTTCTGTGCCATCCATCCACAAGGGACGTATCTATAGTCAAAGGGACAGGACCACTTTCAATGGCCAAATGAAAAACTATGTGAAATTTTTAACACAAAAGCAATATTTTACAGTGTGAAGAAGAAAACATATTACTCTTACTGCATTACCGTTAGGCCATGCTTAAACGTTTTAAACCATTTTAAAAGATATAAAGCATACATTTGACCTTTTTATAGAACCAGCTATCTTCTAGAGTGACACCTACCCTAAATCCTAAGCCAAAATCTTGAGGTCCAAATCCGGACTCTTAAAATGCAATCCAATATTTCATTACAGTAGTCATCCATCTCCTTGGTCTTAAAGGAGAATTCCATCCCAAAATTATATTTGAAAAAGATCTTTCATAAGGTATCTGAGTAAAGATATATTATTTCATGAACATAAAACTGGCTTTTTTCTTTTAATGCATTAGATGTCTTGTTTATAAAATATGTCTATGGGCAATAAAATTTTACTACCCATTATTCCCATTTTATTGCCTGAAAAAAACTAAATATGTGGGATTCTGTTTAGATTCTTGCAATGCTGAACATTGTAAACCACATAAAAATGACGGAGCTTTGCTTTGATTAAATGTCACACTACCAAAAATACAGCCCAAAGCAGAAAGTTTAGTCCATGAACTTATCTTTTCGGCAGACAGAAAGTTACAGGGATCGGCAAATGACTCCTGTGGGTGACAGGGCCACAAACGCTGGCTTCTTGAAACGGTTTGCAGTGGTAATTCTGCAGTGCACATTACAAAACAGCTGCCTTGGTGTGTGTCTGAGCATAAGATACAGTACATAATGTTAATTATCACATTTTACATCGTTTCCTCCCTGTTTTTTTGCACCACCACATCCGTATACAGATACATATAAAATTTAAATATACATCTTGTTTTGGACTCTATACGGAAACATGTTCCTTAAGCACCGAGCATTAAAGCATGACCACATGCAAGTGGGTATTTTAAAAAGCCTGTTAGAATCAATGTTTATGCTTCACAGATGTCTTCATCCTGCCAATCAGCCAAATTAAACAGCTAGTTTTTTAAAACGCCTATGACTCGGTCACTTAAAAATGTACCATTAAAGCTCGCCTGTGGTAATTCTACGCACTAACGTCATACTTATTAAACATGCCGATCTGCTACCGCACAATAAACATTTTGCCTACAGTGCAATGAATACTGTTTTACTGAAATACTTGACACAGTATTGCATACAAAACAAAAAAAGTTCACAAATAACGCATTACCAATACCAGCACTACATTTGTGCACCTGAAACGATTTATGATTAGAGGCCTATTGTCTGTTATACAGAAACTACAACGCCTTTTTTTCTAAGGGCAAAACAGCAAAACTTGACAACTAAAACATACATTTCTGTATGTGCTCAGCTACAGGATTGTAAATATAAAACAATGAACTAGGACATTTTATGGGCATAAAATATGATCAGACCAAAAACAGGCTTATGTCCATACAAGGTCATACTCACTCTACTTTTTATGCAGCTATGGATTTTAGGGTGGATCAATCGATAATGAAGGACAGGGAATTATGAAATAGATTCAAATCAATACAAATTCAATTGTTATGTTTACTGCACATAATTCTAGATTTATGTTGATTTTTTTCCAAAAGAGCTAATTTTTAAAACTACATTATTAATGAAAGGCAAGCATCATATTTATGCCTCAACATCACAACTTAATAACAGGACAGTTGCATTTTTAATTTAAATGAACTGATATTAATCAGTTTAACACAGGATGCTTCTGCTGAACTATGTTGAAACTGGCTCAATGAAATCCGCTAGATGAGACCCAGCCACGGAAATAAAGCAGAACAGATGGTGAGTGTCGTTTACGCACCTACAAGCAGCCCTGCCGTACTTCAGCAGGCATTTATACACGCAGACTTCACTGTGCAGAGATATATATACATATGACTGTGCCAACAACAAATCTTAATTTATTTTGATCAAGAGCTGAAAACAAAATTCAGATGCACCTATTCCTTTTTATTACGAAAGATTGACAAAGAAGTTTTTCACAATGTTTTATCCCCGTGACAATTAATTTCAGGAATTTCAAAATTTAAAGAAACACCGACTTTTAAATGATTCACCTATCAAAGACATGGTACAATAAAAACAACAGCTTTTACGTGTATAATTTTTATATTGTATATTAAACCATGACCATGAATTGTTCACAGTGACCTGCCACATGCTGATCTGGATAAATTAAATAAAAACTGAAATAAAACTGCTCTGAAGGAATTTTATAGTTTAATTTTAATGGTGCAGCAGAAAGAGATTTTGAGGTCATGTTATCTCATTAAACTGGTCGCAATCACGCTACCTTACTGGTCCAGCTTTATACCCAGAAGATGCAGAGCGTACAGGACCTGAGCATCACCGACAGCCAGCGG
The DNA here is from genome assembly GCA_026779585.1 of Mormyrus proboscirostris. NCBI lineage: Eukaryota > Metazoa > Chordata > Actinopteri > Osteoglossiformes > Mormyridae > Mormyrus > Mormyrus proboscirostris. The sequence goes on from JAODKF010000126.1 coordinate 8,481,794, forward strand.
AAATCAGAAATTTCATTTAGGATCTACTGTTTAGCTGTGGAGAGAACATGCTCATAGTCATATACAATTCAAATTATTGTAAAGCTTGAACCTAACTTTGTGTGTATAAATGTTTGTGTGAAGTGACGAGATGTGTACTATTTTTACCCGACCAGGAGGATAAAGATCACCGTGCCTCTTTTATTTTTCGAGCTGTAACACTTAGTTGTGTCCTTCAAACTAAAATGAATGGTGGTACCATTGGCAACCCAGTACAGAATTAAAAATGAGGTTTCTTCACAGTAGAGTTTGAGATTTTTACACTGCATAGGCCTTCCTGCCTGGACTTTGAATGAACCCTCTCACTGTCAACTCTTGTAACGTTTTTATAGTGTAGGGCTTAACTGCCTGGAGGTCCAGCCTTGCCAGTTCTGTTTGGACAAATCCAAGCCAAACTCCGGTCCAGGTCAAGTTCTGAAGTGTTTTTCATTTCATTGTTAACAGCCTTCAGCATTAAATCTGACCTGAAAATCCCAGTCGAGGCTTGTGCACGCATCATGCTAGGTGAGTGGAAATCACTAGTGTCCTTGTGCCCAGTAACTGAACAAAAATACAAAGTTGTGTTGCTTAAGGACAGCATAAACGTTCAATGTGGTGCACTAACAGCAGCAGAAGGCCTTTTGAGAGGCAGGCTGTTTAATCATTTGGTGTCAGTGAGGTAAGTTTGGCACAATAAAATACACTGCAGTACTTAGTAACGCACTGTAACACGGGAAAACAGACTGCAGTGCTCTGTAATACATTGTAACACAGGAAAACAGACTGCAGTGCTCTGTAATACATTGTGACACAGGAAAACAGACTGCACACTCTGTACCAAACTGGAACACAGGGACTGCAGGACTCTGTAACACAGTGAAACCCATGGCAGTGTCCTGTACATCAAAATGCACGCACCACAACAATTATTAGTGCCCAAAAATATTGAAATGCACAGCAAAACATAGTCAACATAGCCAGATGCAGTAAGACAGAGTAGCACACTGTGCTGTCTGATATCACATCACCTCTTTCCCCCACATGAAGATGCCCTGTCCTGTTCCCAGCCACAGTAATTCATCCATGGTACAACATTAGGTCATTCATTGTGCACCATCAGGTCACACCTACTACTTGTTTTCTATACTCAATGGAGTTTTGGAGCTGAGTTGGGGGCTATTGCCACACAACATGCCACCAGACCAGCACCGGGGCGTGCCAAAGCTGTGCCAGCAACATAAACGAGCGGCACCGGGGCATGTCAAAGCTGTGCCAGCGACAGAAACGAGCGGCACCGGGGCGTGCCACAGCTGTACCAGCGACATAAACGAGCGGCACCGGGGCGTGTCACAGCTGTACCAGCGACATAAACGAGTGGCACCGGGGCGTGTCAAAGCTGTGCCAGCGACATAAACGAGCGACACCGGGGCATGTCAAAGCTGTGCCAGCGACATAAACGAGCGGCACCGGGGCGTGCCACAGCGGTACCAGCGACATAAACGAGCGGCACCGGGGCATGTCAAAGCTGTGCCAGCGACGTAAACAGGCGGCACCGGGGTGTGCCACAGCTGTGCCAGCGACATAAATGAGCGGCACCGGGGCGTGTCACAACTGTGCCAGCGACATAAACGAGCGGCACCGGGGCGTGCCACAGCTGTACCAGCGACATAAACGAGCGGCACCGGGGCGTGTCAAAGCTGTGCCAGCGACATAAACAGGCGGCACCGGGGCGTGTCAAAGCTGTGCCAGCGACATAAACAGGCGGCACCGGGGCGTGCCACAGCTGTGCCAGCGACATAAACGCCTTCATTTTCATTTTTATGTATATATATTCAGAAAAAAAACTTTCAGGAAGTT
>JAODKF010000126.1:8496327-8507595 GCA_026779585.1 Mormyrus proboscirostris
TAATATATGTCGTTAGATATGTCACTGATAGACGGGCTACGATACTGCGCTGTTCACGGCATTAGATTTCTCATGCCAATAAATATGAAATTTACAAGGATGGACTGTGCGACCCTGGATCACAGGAACAAAGTAGAAACCCTCTGAGGTTTCCATTTAGGTAAAACACTCTGCTTGTAGGAAACCACATGCTATCCAAAACGCGTTGGCAGCTACCATGAACGCTTGGAAATCACAAAACATTAAAGCAGAGGCCAGTAAAATTAAGGTGTTTTGCACGGAGATTTTCAAGACTATATTTCTAAGAAATCGTAAATGTTAATATGTGAGGGAGAGGTTATTAAGTAAGTAATGATTTAAGGTGTCTCTATATAGGCTGTGTTTTATTAAGCCAGTCCGACGGCGTGGCCCTTGCAAGTTATGCGCTCTTTAACAGGGCAATCTCTGCGGCCGCAGATCACTTTATGTGGCTAAATAACAGGGCAGGCAGAGGTGAGCAGGCACCCTGTCCTTACGCTCACTGAGATCAGTGATTTCTACAAACAGAAACTGTATTCGTTTACAACACTGCGCTTGTATGCATAAATCTGGCCGCTTTACGAGGTACCATAAATTTCACCGCTTCGGGTTTTGTCACTCATCCTTTGGGTGCAGCAGCCTGTGTGGAATCGTGCTTATTAAACGCTTATTAAAGTAATATGAAATATAGACGAATAATATTATTAAGCGAAGTAAAGATTCTCCCTTCAAATATAAGGTTTAGTTCTTATATTTTAATTTACTTAAGAATTATTTAATTGCATATTCTCACTAGGAGGTGCAGTTCGCGAAATTGAGATCATTGATTATTGAGTTTTCCGGCTTCGTATCAGCTTTGAGCTTTTCCAGTCTCGTGAACCACCGGCTGCAAACGGGAGGGGGCTATGCTGGTGGCCCCTATTTGCTTTTCCGGTGATCTTCTGTCTGTGTATCTGGCTTAATGACGGTGCCAAAAGATGTGTTCCAAACGCCAGACACAAAACTGCTATCTGTCAGCACGGGATGCTTCTCCGACAATGCAAACATTTTTGGGAGCGATAAAGAGATAAAACGATGTTATCTGAAGTCAGTATCGCGCTTTCTGCCTGCCTCCACCAGAATACTTAAGATAAAGATTTTTTTATTGTGTTCTGATCTTCATCTGTAGAAAGAGCCTGGAGTTTTATTTTCAGACCGGTTTAACATACTGGCTTCATCAGCCTCTTTAACCAAAAATTCGTACTTAACTGTGCAAATCCCTCTACTGATTTGAAGAGCATTTTTGTACAGCTAAATAATCTAGAACCATGAACATTTAGGACACATGCACCACTGTTAAATTGGACTGACAGCATTTCGAGATTAAATAGATTTTGTACTGAAAAATATTCACAAGGTTTCAGCTTCTTCAAATGCTTTGGACACTGAAGACGATGTTTCATTTAGGAATATCAAAAATAGAATCACACCTAGAGCACAGTGGAGTAATTATGACAAGCTCGCAAGGCCTTGTGAGATCATATCAACATGCACTTTGTGGATATGTATGTCACTGTTTGTACCCAGCCTGTTTGCCTTCCATGCTATGGTTGAGGTCCTTCAGTCAAGGGAAACTTAGCGCAAATACACATAGTGGGAGGCAGTATGTCAGCCTGTAGCAGCTTGTCTGGACACAACTGACAAACCCCTGGTCAGACTGGTCTACAGATTTTGCATCAGCAGCAGCCTGTTGCCAGGATAAATCTAACTGCTTTACTCAGCGTCCATAAATTTCACCCCGTTGATTTTACCTTCCATGTTTCTGGTCCAGCAGACAGTCTAGAGTTGTGTATGCATTCCAGTAACCTTTTGCAGATAATACAGTATATAAAGTACAAGTGATATGAAATGTGGGCAACTTACATTCATAAAGTCAAGCAAAGATTCTCCCCTCCAAGTATGTGTAGTTTTATCTTTTATCAGTATACTGTTAGAAAAAAAAGGTAAAAGGTTGTGCTTTTGCTTGTCACTGGGGTTTTACCCTCAAGGGTCTGAAAATTGTACCCTTAGCTCTAGGTAATTGTAGCTTTTAAGGTAGACAAATGGACTCTGAGGAACATTTTTGTACCGTCGATGGTACATTAATGCTGTTTGTACCTCAGATCCATTTCTGTATCTTAAAAGGTACAATTACAAGGGTACAGCCCCAGGGACAGGCAAAGGCACAATGTTTTACCCTTTTTTCTGAGTGTGATATGTAGAGTTGTGGTCAGTAAATTGTGTTAGTTCTCCTGAATCATGACACAGACGCGTGGAAAAAAATGCAGATAAGCAGAAATATTAGTTTAGTTGACAGATTTTGCAAAGATCAGCAACATGGTACTCAAGCAAAAAGACTGTTCAAATGAGAAAAGCCGATGTTTCACAGTGATCAAACAGGCACAGATTTAGAAACCAAACACTGAAACACGTTTCACGTGGGCATAAAATCTCCTGAGGAAAATAATTTAAAAGTCTGATTTACCTCCTTGTGAGGCTACTCTCACTAGGTCATGTGACCAGGAGATACCCCGAAACCTGTACCCCCTGCTGGCAGCTGACTCGTCTTGCGACGTCGGGGGATGGGAGCGGTCAGTAATGTTTCTGAGGCCCCCGGGTCTTTGCTCACATGCCCCCTCCCAGTTTGTTCTTAACTTTCCATTCTTTCCAAGTGTTAATATTCTTGTTTTTGTTGTCATCTGTGGCTAAGCTCACATCTTCATCCAAAGGGACCCACAAATTTGCTCATTTATACAGCCAGATATTTTTACTGGAAGAGTTTGGGTTTATGACACTATCAAGAGTACAACAGCAGGAATCTCCTGATTGGACTGGCGGCCTAAAGTGAACAAGTCTGTCTCCTGGCCACCTGCTGTCTGAAGTATATAAATTAAACATTGCCTGTCCTATGTTCAGACCTTGTCTTTCTGAGCCTCCATTCATCACTCGCAGTGACCTGCGTCTGGGTTATTTGACTCACCTGTTAATTATTAATGATTAAGTGCCTTGCTGTATTAACTGGTTGGGCAATAAAACTGTTGGCAATGGGGCCCACATGAACCTGGTTTGGGGCACAGCTTGCACAAATGAATAAAGGCTTAGAGGATTCAAAAAACACAACAAAACCATTAACGTCTCTCAGAACTGGAAGCGTCCGTTGAGAATTGTAGCTCTTCATTTTCCTGTACGTTCCTGGATCTATTTGGATGTTCATATTATTCACAGTTTTTTTTCAATAACACTTTTCTGGGGAAATTTTTCCAAACAGGGACTTAAACATGTCATCAGCAACATGCTGGAATGAAGCGGCCCGGTCTATTTTAAAGGCTGCTGTCGTACTATGAGCATCTCATACAGGCCAAGCTGATCGCCTTCCTGTACTTCACAGCTAGCAAGAGAAAAATAAGGCCAGAGGATATGCGGAGGGGAAGATTCACTAGCACTGTAAGTTTTTTTACCTCTGTGTTTATTCGCTCCTCTCTGGGAAACAAAATTGCACAATTTTGTTTAAGTGTGAAGCAAACAGGGGCCCCCGCAGCCCCTCCGTCTTGGAAGGCTCGTTGAGGGCTGGGAATTCTGCCACCAGATTGCTTGGCATTGATGACCTCATTTCACACGCACCCAGAAGCAGCACTAGGCGGTCTCTGCAATGCAGAACGTGGCCCCAGCACCAAAAAATGCCTGAAACAGCCATGTCCTACACTGCAGAATTATAAGATGGCTGGAGAGGGCTGAGAACTGAAAAAATATCTGAGCTACAGGTGACCTGCTGTCCTGAGTGACAGGGGAGAGCACCACTACCCACTCCTGACCTTTAAATGTCCCCATGCATCATAGAGACACGAAAATACTTTGGCTTAATACTGGCTCTTGGGATGGTGAGCAGCTCAGTGGGCTCAGTCTCTATGTCCATTATGGGAACTTCACCCTTGACAGAACAGCTATAAGTCTGTGGGCTCATGAACAAGGCCCCTAACCCTAACCCTCTCCCAGACTGCCTCACCCTGGCTCACCCTGGGTCGTGACCCCCCAAGTTTTGTATGGGGTAGGCAAAGAAAGGCATTCCAGAATGTACTTATGCAAATAAGGGGTTTATTATTACGGTATAGCATGGGCGTAGATTACAGGGGGGTGTCTCCCCCCCAAATAATTAAAATTGGCAAATATACCCCCTCCCCAATAATCATGTCTCCCCCTAAATGGGTGGAGACCCCAAATCCTGCAATGTTCAAACCAAAGTTACACCCTTGCTGTAAAGTTATAATTGCTTTAGACCTTGACTTTGACCTTGGGCAATTGACCTTGAATATACAGAGATTTTTTTGTGATATATAAATATGGAAATTTGTTTCCTTTATTCTGTCTTCCTCTGGCTTTTTATTAACTACTCATTTTTAATACTGACACTGTTGTTTGTTGCAAAAGGTACCATATAAAAAAATTGAGAAACTATTACTCAGTATTTTGTCCTCAGAGTTTAATGAAACTAATAAGATCACTGTGATTTGATATGTTTAATACATTTCCCATGTGTTATATTTTATTTCCCACATAAAACTGAACATGTTTGATCTGTCCAGACAACTGACATGTCTACAGGACAAAGGATTCAGCACCTCAAGGTTCCGCCCACCTGCTCACATGACCTGCATTCATTTTCTGAATCAAGACCTCTAGCATGGACCAGCGTGGGATCTTATAAATGGGCAGAGGCAGATTAGCACGGTTGCATCAGAACGTCACCATGACAGTGCCAAGTTGGTCCATGAGCGCCCTCTAACCTTGAAGTGATGTAAACGCCGCAGTCCCATGGTTCCATAGACTAGAACACAGACATCTGGAGGCCGATTATGTCCAAGAGCACCTAAGCAGTTTAGTTCTGCTTTAATCTTCACACCAGTTTAATAATGAAGTTATAGCAGGACACCAGTTAGGGAAAGATGATAACCGAAAAATGAAGCTGGATGTTTTCAATAAGCTTTGCATTAGCATAACTGAAATCATCCGTTCATTCATTTATTCTTCTATACAAGTCAGTCTATGATAGAATTCAGTCTGTTGATCATTTTCATGCTTCTCACACCATTTTGTCATTTACGTCACTGAAGCAGCGTCTCAGAGTCTGGTTTCTGTTTGCTGTCGTCTCTGCATTGGCGCAGCACACATCTCCCTATATTTTGGTTTTACTATTTGTGCTCTTGGGGGATATCAGAAGACATGATGTTGGGCACAGCCTGACATCCATTAGCAAACCCTGATGTGTTGACACCACTACACACACAGTGTTGAGTGTCAACATATAATGTATTCAAACTGGTGTGGGTTTCTCCTGCATTTGTCTCAAAGACACGTCATATGATTTGCACTATATATTGTGTTTGCACCATATGTTGTACAGTGTCTTATGCACTACATGTTATATGTTTGCACTGTAGCCCTAAAGATATGCAATTTTATCTCACCCGGTACTCTGTCCTGGGATGAGATGACTGCCAATAAAGAAACTTGACACAGTGACGGGTGATATGGTCCAAAATTATGATTGATATAACTCTGAATTATTAAACTCCGCATTATTAAACTCTGAATCATTAAACTCTAAATTATTAAACTCAGTACGCCCATTTCCCAAACTGAAACTTTTAAAATTTAATGTCAGTAGCCCCCCCCACCTGCACGACATGGTATAACATTCTAGGACCATGCAGCTCTGTAGTTTACCTATTGAATGGTATTATATGCATTACATAATCACCCCAGCATCTGGTGGGCAGCACGTATGTGCCTTTGGTTTATTACTGTGTTAATCACACACCATGGAATGTCATACAGATGACTGCATGCTAATGAAAGTTGGCGTCCTATGGGGACTCCTGTCACAAACATGTCATCTGTCTCTCTGGATCCCTGCTGTCAGAACATGACAGCCATGCTGTAGAGTCTTCACCTACAGCAAGCTGTCCGCTGTTTGCTCTTCGGTACAGGCTGGTTGGGTCACTGCCTCATCTGGGGTTCAGCAAGATTCCAAATGAATGCCGTGAAGAAAGCATGAAGAAGGAAATCTCAGCCAAAAACAGAAGTGACTGACTTGGGGATCTTCTGTGATTTTAGCACTTCCTCTTCAAATTTCCCAGCATTTACAAGTAACCAGCCAAATGGATCGTGTCAGATGACCCTCTGGTGTTCAGTACATACCTCTGTAACATTGAATGCATTTTTATATGATTTTCATTTATATAACCCCCAAAAACAGACAGGCCTTTTGCTACACAGTGGAAGAAAATAAAGAGAAACAAGGCCAAGGGTTTTATATGAGTGGAAATGTTTTAAAGATGCACAAATAAAACCCAATCTAATTAATGTGTGACTCTGCCTCCTCTATCCATCCCTTATCCTGTCAGTAGAGATGTACAATTTATGATGATCAACAGCAGGACCAAGGCAGGGATCAGCCAGATGTAATTCCATCAGATGGCTCCAGTCACGAGCAGAAGCGGCTTCAAGCAGCCTCCAGTCACTGTCTGATCTTCTGATGTACAGACAGAGTGGGTGCCAGGTGGGATCTGTCTGGGGAATTTAGGATAAACCACTTTTACAATGTAGCTGCCTTGGGTCTATAGATAAAACACCATTTTAAATTTATGCACATACCACACACATTGTTCTGTAGAGGAACACCATGTCTTTGGAGGAACAGTGTCAGAGAAGAATGGGAGGAGATGAGAGACCCTTTTCCGAGGCCAGTGGGCACACAGATTCCTGGAGCAGAAGTTCCACCTTTGCCTCTTTTGCTTCCAGCTATATTAAGGGTTGAGTTTTTGTTAAAAAGTTCCACCATTAAAACTGCTAATTATAATGAGCATAAACAAAATGACTATACTGACAGCTGGGTTGTAAAAAGGCATCTCCTAAACATTGGAGCGGCGTCCTGAGGTTCTATAGGGTTGGGGTCAATAGGGCTACTAGCCAGCAAGGACCCCTATTTTCTCTGGCCAGAATTCCCAGACAACAATCAGCTCTCGATGATTGGGTTTATTTACAATAACATAAAATGGAGAAAAATGTCCCAAATCCCAATAAAACTTCCTCTTAGGAGTTCACATTTATGAGAGTATAATTCCATGATGGTCTTTCTGTTAGGATCATACTGCCTGTCCAAAAAAGTTGTGTATTTACCTCAGATCCCCGTGTGTGTATTTACCTCAGGTCCCCGTGTGTGTATTTACCTCAGGTCCCCGTGTGTGTTTACCTCAGGTCCCCGTGTGTGTATTTACCTCAGGTCCCCGTGTGTGTGTTTACCTCAGGTCCCCGTGTGTGTATTTACCTCAGGTCCCCGTGTGTGTTTACCTCAGGTCCCCATGTGTGTGTTTACCTCAGGTCCTCGTGTGTGTATTTACCTCAGGTCCCCGTGTGTGTTTACCTCAGGTCCCCGTGTGTGTGTACCTCTACATCTTCTTTCAGATCTACCGATATCAGAATTTCAGGGCCTTTCAATAATTCAGGAATATACTTAATTGAAATATTGGTTCAAAAATATTTGAAAATGACAAACAAACAGGGGAAAACCAGGAACACAGAGAGAGAAAAGTGATTTTCATGTCCTTCAAACACAAAGAACAGCCATTCTGAAAAATCATATCCAAAAGGAAAAAAAGAAATCTATACTGTATATTATTGGGAAAAATATGCAAAGTCACTTTCAACTTTCAAGTAAATGATACCTCCTGCTGAAAAAGCATATTTATATGTTTCAAAGAGGTTTTGTTTTGCAAAAAGATCAATAATGCAAGAATATGAAATCCTGTATAAGAAACATACAAACAGCTTCTAAGGGTGTTTGTGAGTCATGTGTTTTAGTCAGTTCTCCCAAAACAGTGACTCAGAAGGTACCACCTTCACACCTAGATTTTAATCTGGCTCCTGTTTTGTCTTGTGGAGCTTCATGTTCTCCCTGTGTCGTGCAGTATTCCCAAGACATGCAAGTAGGCTAACTGATGGGTTGCTCTTAGCATGCGACTGTGCGTGAACCTGTCCATGTACAGACGCGGAAAAAATTAAGAGGCCACAGCACAATTTTTTGTTTCACTCATTTCTCAATTTATGGGTGTGCGTCTGCGAATAACATTTTTCTGCAAACTGCAGTCTGGTTCTTCCCTGTTTCTCATTAATGAAGGGCTTCTTCCTTGCTTTATGGGACTTCAGTCCTGCTTCTAGGAGCCTGATATCTGTCATAGCCGTGCACTTCACACCTGCACTTAATGTTTCCCATTCCTTTTGAAGTTCAGTTGATGTGATCCTTCGATTCATGAGATAAGCTAATGGTCATCCCTGGCCTTAGATTTAATTTTACCTGGCTGGTTTCTAGCCGTTCCCAGTGTCTCCTGCTTCACCCTATTCTTGTGTCCTGTTGTCTTAGAAATTTTGAACCTGATACTTTCATACTAACCTTCTGCCAGCAGAACCACAATTTGGGAATTTCTTGCCATGATTTGTTTGCAGATTTGTTTAAAAATGTAGAGTGGTCTCTTAAATGTTTCCACAGCTGTATATACCCCACCCAGAGTGCATTCCTTAAGGAGCATATCTGGAAGATCTGGGGCCCTAAGAAAATGTCACCTTGGGCGACCCCACCCAACTGTCAAGTGCTGGGTCCCCTGAATCTGCCAGGGTACCCATGCCAGGGAACCCTTGCCCCTTCAATGGACCTGGTATCCCTGCCTTGGGGCTTCCAGACACTAACACAGAATTGAGCAGGGTCACATTTCCCAAATATGTAAATAATAAATTATTTTGTGCCATCTGTTAAATGCTAATATGAGTTTTTAATCCTCTTTAAAAGTTAACATTTCACAGGCAAACAATGCCTAAATGAGCACGTTATCAATATATAAATATATTAATCAATATATTTCTGTGCTACATGCTACATATTTTGCTGTCAACACGATTTATTAATATTTTCACCATTGTTTGATCTTTGCCGTGTCATGGCAAACGTTGAGCATGTGCATTTTTGAGAAAGCTAATATTTTTATTCATCCCAGATGCAACTAATAAGTTTTTTTGGGTTCCTTGGGGCCAACATGGGTTTTTCCCTCTTCCTACTGCAGATGGATGTAAGCCTCTGTGGTTTTTAAAATCAAGACATTAATAAATTACATTTATACCAAAGGCACTTCATATGTTTTCAATGACCACCTTAGCACTCTTAGCATCCTGATGGTGGAAAAAAAGTACAGATATAAAACTCCCAAGGAGAGAGACTATGGTGGCTTATAAAAAGTCTATCTTTCTTTTCATGAGTCCATTTGTTATTGACTGTGTCCCAGTGACACTGACAAATGCAGATGAGTAGATTATTGAGTTTACCCTCGTTCTCCGATAGCTGTCCTGCCCCGGGGGATGAATGACCATGACTTTCTGCTCCAGCCGCCTTCCTACATTTTAGCGCAGCATGAAATATTAATTGCTTTGAAGACACTTTCTCATGTCATGTGTCATCCAAGTCAGTGCAATACATGGGCTTTAGTCTGAAATGTCAAGGAAGTTAGAAGAGCTGGTAATTAATCATGTTTCCTAGCTAAAGAACTACCTTTTGCCACAAAAGCATGTGGTGACATCAGACTATTTACAATGCCCCTACACTGCAAACACCATTTCCACACAAGGAACAACTATGCTGGACAGTCACGTCTAAAAGGTGAAGAAATCAGCTGATTTTTCATTGCAACATTTTTCATTAAAAAAAATGTTGTTCTCATTTTGGTTCCTTGTCCATGTCTACAAGGCCATTGGTGCAGGAAGAATCATTATCATCTACAAAGCAGTGATGTGTTATGTACAACCTAACTCTTCATTATTTTATTTAGTTTTTGTTTTTTATGATGTGTAAATAAAGTGAGAACTCTTCTTAGGGACTGCAACACAGCCTTCAATTCAGGTGACAGAGCCCTCTACAGTGCAGCCAGAGTCAACCTGGAAAAATCCAGCAAGGAAGCTAATATGGCTGACAAAAGGAGGGTAGATGAGCAGCATGCGGTGGGTGTGGCAGAGCATCCGACAGATCACCAATCAGCAGAGCAGCAATCAGCAGATCACCAATCAGCAGAGCAGCAATCAGCAGATCACCAATCAGCAGAGCAGCAATCACACAGCTGTGGGAGCAGGAGCCACTACGAGATGGAAGCAGCAACAGACTCCACCAGCCACATCCTCATGGTACAAACGCAGGATGTAAGGTGTGTACTCAGGGCAATTAACCTGAGAAAGGTTGCTGTTCCTGATTGAGTGACGGGATAGGTGCTGAAAGAATGTGCAGAACCGTTCTTTGGGGTTTTCAGAGAAATATTTAACTTTTTGCTATCTAAGTCCATCATTCCACCGTGCCTGAAGTCTGCCGCAATAATCCCACTGTCAAAGAAATCTTCTGTCAGCAGCATCCATAACTACTGACCAGTTGCACATCATGAAGTGCTTTCAGAGGCTAGTCCAACAGCAAATAAAAAATTCTCACACCTAGAACTCTCCAGACACATCTGCCACTGGATAAGGGAGAGATACCTTCTCCACACTCACTCTGAGCACCGGTAAATCACAGGGCTGCATTCTGAGTCCCCTTTTTGACACCCTCTACATGAATAAATTCATGTGAATAAATTAACAATTTTGCTCAGAAGCAGCATATTTGTGCTTGCTAATGTCAGAAAGTAAAGCTTTCCAGTATAAGCAGTGTACCAGTGATCTGGGGATTAGTCCCTAAAAATCAAGATAAACTGTCTATTCATCCATCTTCTAATCCAGATCTGAGTAAAAGCCATCCTGTGCGATATCCAGCTCATGGAGGTAATTTTACACCCTGTGCAAAAGAAAAAAAGGGCACAGTTTTATGTTTATGTTTTATGTTAAGATCCATACATAATCGCAAATGCAAATGATCCTTCCAAGATTGAATCCCTCCAAAAAAAATAAAACCGATTCAGAATATGGACCACGAAAATAATCATTAAAAATGGCCCCTCCTGTCATGGCGAAGCCTGGATTTAGGCCTCCACATAAAATTATTCTCCATGCCTGTTGTAAGCGCTGATCCGAGATGTGCCCGCAGTGAGGTTCTGGCAGTGCAGGACGCAGGCACGGGCACATAAGAACATAAGAGCTATACAAACGAGAGGAGGCCATTCAGCCCATCAAGCTCGCTTGGGGAGAACTTAACTAATAGCTCAGAGTTGTTAA
>JAODKF010000126.1:8514427-8541863 GCA_026779585.1 Mormyrus proboscirostris
AATGCTGTTCTAGATGGTCCTTCAAAAGTCAAGGATCAGATTGAGTAATGCTGTTCTAGATGGTCCTTCAAAAGTCATTTCCTTTTTCGTGTCAGATGCAGAACAATTAAATCTCGAACTGTCTCTAGACCCCAGCCTCATGCAGAAAGGCCCCCAGAGATTGAGGTTAACTCTTACAACCCAACTAACGCAACGTGCTTTGTTTTTCGCAGCCATTAATCTCAGGCTCTTAACTCTGCATAGGTGTAACGCACAGACTCATGCTCCTGACTATTGTGATAGTTTTCAGGGATTAAGTGAACACACTGTTCTTACATAATGCTTACAAAAAAAACATGACTGAAAACACATTTTGGCACTTCCACATCCAATTTATTGGATTTACCTACTGTACATAATGCAAACCTGTATTACTTTATGGACTTAAACCTACTCACATAACTATTCAGGGGGTGGATAACATAATAAAAACACTCATCAGTATATTAATATTAAGGATCCTGGGTGTCTTGGGTATGATGTTAAACTGCATCCCGGCCCTGCAAGTGGTTCTCCAGCTCATGGGGAAGCATTTGGGGGTTGGTGGTGGGATTGGCGCTGCAGCCACCGTAAAAACTTCACCCAGCTCCCAAACGGCAGACCGGACCCTTTTCTGCTCTTCGCAGGAGTGGCTCTGCTGCTGCTGCCCACAGGAAGGCTTCATACATGAGAAAGGGGATGGGGCAAAGCCCTCAGGAGACCCATCCCCGTAACAGTCTGAACCGGGGAGCTAATGGTGTCAGGTCTGTTGGGGATCAGAACTGGTGTGGTGCTGAGGTGTCGCCCGCTGCGTGGCAGCATTTGGGTCCCAGATTGAGGTGGCCCATCCAGGTAGGTGCATGGAACAACTTCTCCCTTGGGTGTGATGACCATCTTCTCCTGCTGTCAGGGGAGCTTTGTGAATTATTAGTATGCAGGTATGCAGACCAGGGAGTGGTCAGGTCTCTGTAGATGGGTATAACTACTTTTGGTCTCGTCGGTCTGATGGCCGCCATACTCAGGGAGTAGCTGTTGCTGTAGCAGATCAGCTCCTCCCTATAGTGTCTGATGTCACTCCTTTTAACGAGCATATTATGAGGCTCAGGCTATGGCACTGCTTGGGTGTCTTGTCTGTTGTCTCAGTGTATGTTTCGACCGCGGTGAGTGATGCCTCGTTGAAGGAGACATTTTACTCGCTACTTCGCTTGGTGGTTGATGGGTGCCCACTAGGTGACACTGCTCTGGTCATGGGTGACTTCAGTGAGACCACTGGCACTGACAGGGCTGGCTATGGGGACTGTATCAGTCCCAGTGGGTCTGGCATTCATGGTGTCATCATGGTATATGGGAACATAGTGAGGGATTAGGGCACAGCCCCATATTTCTTGCCAGTTATTTGACCATGAATAGCAACCATCAGAAACAATGACTCTCTACAAGCAGATATTGTGGATTGACGGCATCTGTAGGTCTTCGTGAAATGTAAACCTGTTCAGTTGTAGGGAAAAGGGTGAGGGACTCTGCTCACCAGACTATACTACTTTTTTCCATTGCACAAGGGTCCAGGTTTTGTACCTTTGTACTCTGGCCTTGAATAAAAGCAGTTTCTAAATCGCAGTCCTGCCATAAATTTCAGCGTTGTGAATTCACAAGGCAGTTTTTGCTGAAACTGCTTCACAGCAGTGCTGATTGATGGCCCTCAAGATACAGGACATTACAATACACTTAGATATAGAAGCTCAGATGACAGTAATACTGTGCTCTCAGAAATCACAAATCATACACTGTCTTCATTACATTCAAAATGCAGCAACAGCAGAATTGTAACCAGCCATAAATTCGGGCATATTACATATATTCTGTCTTTGGCTTTCAGTTAAATCCGGAAAGATCTTTAAAATTCTTCAGCTTATTTACAAGGCAGTAAACGACCAGGACCAAACTTGTCTGACTGAACTGCTCAAAGTGTACAATCCTGAATGTATACTGAGGCTATAGAATGCAGGCCTTCCTATAATTCCTCACATGATTGTTGGCAGTAGAGCTGTCAGGTACATGTCTCCTAATCTATGGAAAAAATTGGTCATCATATATCAGGGATGCTCCCCATATTTAAATCCAGCCTGAAGACTACTTGCTTTAACTTACCATACCATACAGAAGACTGCTGTTGCTGCTTTAAATGCTTCTGTTTTGTGGCCGTTGTTGCTTTTGTTAGTTACTTAGTAGCAACTGTACTTACCCACTGCGTAACACTCTCTCCCATACAGCTACATGCCCTCTGCATAGGATTGAAACCAACTCATCACACTGCGCTACCAACGACACAGCGATGATATTCATCTGGTTTCTAGTGCCATCTGTGGGCCATTTACAGTACTGCATTAACCCGCAATACACTGTCGTTCGGACCTTACCATACGAAATGGTTTTGACTTAATTTAAATAAATAATAATATAAATCTTAAATATTACGTGTGAAACCTTACCAAAAGTGGACACATTTTCTTACATGCTGCACCTAAGAGATAATGAAGAGTGCTTTTTGGACCAGAAGCGATTCTAGGGACTCCGGGGGCCCTAAACTCACCCTACCCAGCCATTGTAAACTTCATTACAGTTATTTACTAAGTATAAATTAATATCAACAAAGAGCATTTAATTAATGCAAGTAATTTATTTTCTCTAATACACAAATAAAGCAGATTTGTCGTTGTAAAGTACGGCTATCCTTGGGGGGCTTCCTCCCAACTCGATCCAGCCCTCCGGGGAGCCGCCTGTTCTGTCGCTACGGCTCTGGTTTGAACAATAACTGGATGTAGAGAAATCCGAATACGATACAAAAGCTGTTGAGGAGTCCGATACCATGACTTCATATTTCTCGTTTGCAGGGCAGGATGTAGTGCTTTAAAGCAAACTAGGAACTATCTTTACCACACACCAAAGATATTAACCATATAATTTCTGGGGCAGAGGACACACAAATACGCACGCAAAAAACCTGCAGTCTTAAACTTACTTTGGTACTGTAAAAAAAAATGTAGCGCAGCTGTGTTTCGTTTAAACTATACTGGAATGCCAAAACTACCAAATGGGAAATGGCTGCCGCATGACCTTTCCAGTAACACAAGGAAAAGAAGCAGACGGGTTTTCGAAGAGTCCAACCACGAAAGGCAGCGCGCAAGCCAAAATAAGAGACAAGGGAAAGCTCAATGACATGGACTTTTAAGTAGTAACAGCATACGGGTTTGTTTTCTTTTAACAATACGTCCTGAGATGATCTTCGTTTGGGGATTATCGGCGTCCTCCGTAAATATCCCCACTCCCAAATCGCCTAGCTCTCTGCGGGCTACGGTCCTATGCTCCCAAGTCCAAAAGGTTGTGGGTTCAGATCCGGGGTGTATCCTGTTGTACCAATTAATGGGAAGCGATAGACTAAAATCAAATAATGAACCTCTGCTTAACCTACTTTGTTCCATCTTAAAACAGAGCACTGGCAGAAATATATTTGATTTGCACAATTCAGCTTTTTAAAAATATGCTTTATTTTGGTAAGAATCCAAGTTACTATATAGACACAGTCATAGCTGTTACAAGAAAAAGGGAAAAAAAGAAAAATTTAAAATAAATTTACATGAAATATTTCCACGATTCGCTAACAGTCACGTCACCTGATAACCAGCAGCGTCATGTGACGTCACAAATCTTAAGGCGCTTTAATTGAACATTACATTGTTATAAAAATATAAAAGAGGTGAATGGGAATCCCACTTCTACAAGTGTATAACACCCATCATCAACCATCTCAAATGAATCTATAAGGTGTCTCTAGCTACTCAATAAGCCGATAGTGCCGCTCCAGTCTACCCAGATTGCGTGATGACAGCGTTGCGCCTGTAAATCTGCCGGCCGGCGATCCGGACACCTCACGTGTGCGGAGGGGGGAGCGGGAGAGCGGCGTGGCATGGCGGGGCTACCGCTGCAGGTGAGCGGTCACACACCAGAACATATCAACTAAACGCACCATGTGCTTCGCATTTATCTGGTTATCTAACCCCGCTGGAAACATAAAGAACGAAATGAAAAGCCCTATAGTTTAATTTTGGTTGATTTTAATGAAGGTGGATGTAGTTCTAAATTAAAGTCAAACCGATTGCATAGGCCTTTGTTTATGCGGGACAGAAGTGAAACCGATTGCTTATCTGTTATGGATTTCACGAGAATAAAAATTTGCTCCGACTTGCATTTAGGGTTTGCCTTTAACAAGGAGTATATGTAATGTAATGAATTTGATCTTCATTTGTTCTATCCCGTAATCTATAGAGTACATCTCTGGCAGAATTCCAGACTGCTGTTGCTCAGTAACATACAAATGAACAATAAGGGAAATTAAATAACCACCTTGTCAGCTTCACAGGCCGTTTTAGACCGGTAGGAAACACATTTGGACATGAGGAAAAAAATTGATGAGTGCTGATATCTGTGCATGTTTGTGGTTATGTCTTGTGAGTGATTCACTTGGTTATTGTGGTCTGTGGTCATCCCCGATTCCCCCCGGCAGTGCTCAAGCCTGCTGGGCCTGGCCGAGGGTGACATTCTGGACCCGGTGTTCCAGCAGCGCCTGGAGGATGCTCGCACGCAGCTCAGGCAGGAGATCCAGCGGGAGCTGAAGATCAAGGAAGCGGCGGAGAGGCTCCGGCGGGCGGTGACGGGCAGGAGGAATGCCGCCGAGGTGGAGGGCCAGCTCCGAGCCTCTGGCCGTAAGCTGGAGCAGCTGCACTGGGAGCTGCAGGAGCTGAATGCGAGGGCTATGGGTGCAGAGAAGGAGAGATGTGTGGGTAGGTGAGCGGAGAGGGTGGGAGGTGGATGGTCAGGGTTCAGGGACACTCCACAGTGTGTTCGGTTTTACGTAAGAATAAGGGAGGGAGGGGGGGGGGGGGGAAGTCATAGTTTTGCAGTCTTCATATTTTCTGTTTCCTTTGATAGAACTTAACAAAAACCACAATATGCAGGCAGAAGCACTGGTCCAATACAGTGAGGTCTTTTGGGCTAAACGCATCCAAGCCCTTTTATTGAAGGGGGAAATTTAAACAATGTATGTTCATTACATTAGGAACGAAAGATCCAAACATATATATTTTAGGTTTTTTTTGGGATGGTGTGGTCATTGTGAACCCACTTGTGTAGACTGGGACCTTGTTGATTTAAATCTCTGAGCTTGGGTCCGACCGGACGACGACCTGATCTGATTTGTCTTGCGTGTGCTGACTTGGATCCAAACATGTCAGGCCTTTGGCAACAGATCCTGGAAAAGCTTTATGGCTTACCTAGGCAAGGGAGCCATCAAATCTCATTCCCTGATGGACCCTGTGTGCTGTTTTCCACACCAACCCATTCCTCTCTTTTGATTGGTTCAGTTAGCTTTCCTGGCTTTGTAAAGAATAGTGACTTACTGTCTATATTGATGTAAAACTGATGGCGTTAGTGTGATAATTAGCTGTAATTTGGTGGAACATTGATGTGCTTGGTTTGAAAAACTGGAGCCATCCTGGGTGTCAGCATGCTTTTCTCATTGGTCACTTGCGTGTGTCGCTGCTAGACGACACGACGTCTCCTGATCCGTGCCGATGGGTGGAGTGCACTTCCCCGCTAGCCTCCCGGATTCACACTCTCCAGAAGCAGCTGACCATGGAGATGAAGGTGAAGCAGGGAGCAGAGAACATCATCCAGACCTACACGAGCAGCTCCGTCAAGGTGGGCTGCAGGAACGGTCACACTGAAGGCTGGAGCGAGGAGATTGTGCATGAAGCACTGGACGTATTATTCAGTATTAATATTCACATCGATAATTACGTTATGATTTAGAGTAAGATGATGGAACCTAAGTTCTTTGAGTGTAGAGAGGATTCTTCTCTGGAAAAAGAAACCTGGGGGTGTTTTGTCCCAGTTCCCTTTCATCTTAACTGGGGTGACATCCACCAACTGTCCAAAGAATGTTCTTCAAAGGCAACCAGCTCTTCCCAGAATTCCTTCAGGGCAGTTGATCTGGTGTTGATGGTATTGATAACAGCCTCCACATGCCCCCCCCCCAGGACCGGAAGCTGCTGTCCACAGCCCAGCAGATGTTACGGGACAGCCGGACCAAGATCGAGCTGATCCGTATGCAGATTGTGAAGGTCACACAGGCACGGGGCGAGCGTGCAGGTGGAGACCCTGAGGGTGGGTCTTCAGCATGAATGTTAAAAGAACGTTTTCCACAGTGGAAAAGCAGGTTTCCAAAACTCTGTCCACAGGATACGTTTTATGAAGTTGGCAGTCTCATCTCAAAACAAACAAAAAATGCACTGTGTGTTGGGGACATTTCCTCTTCATTTCTTCTCAATGCTTCTGCCAGTTTGATGTATGGAGACCTGCTTTTGATGCTTTTAAGCCTCAAGTTTTTTTTTTTTATGTCTCTGTTTCCAAAAACTAAAAACTTTGTTTGGCTTCTGTGATGTGTGTCTGTTTGCCATCTGGTGTGTCAGTTTGTCACCAAGGATCTGTAAGCCCTCGTTCGCAAAAAACAAATATTCAAAGTGCCTCTTCACTCTCTGCAGTTACGTGCCAGTCATGGGTCAGGGGGACCTTTTTGGTTCTGTTCTCTGCATGTTGCTGACAGGGCGCCCCCTAGAGTCTGTGAGCCCCCTGGAGCTGCGGGTGGCGGAGCTCCGGCATCACCTGATGATCGAGGCGGCGGTGGCGGATGGGGCCAAGAACGTGTGGAGGCAGCTGGGAGGACGGAAGGTTCAGGATAGGCGTGCGCTCATTGAGGTACCGACGGGGCAGGCCAGGGGAAAGAGAAGCATCTGCCGTTAGACATGAATGGAAACCAGCACTTTCAGAGTGAAAGCTGGAATTCAGCGTTTTACTGTGCACATGTGCCAGAGCCGTTCGGGGGGGGGGGGGCACACAGATCGGCAACGCCTCAACCCTCACCCCCCCACCAAGTCCCTCCATCAGATTTGTTCTGGCCTGTTCTGCATTGACCAAGACTAACATAGTTGCCTGTGTGTGTGTGTGTGTGTGTGTGTGTGTCTGCGCATGTATGTCTGTATGTACTTGTGCATATGTGTGTGTGGGCGCATGCATCTGTATGTATTTGTTTGTGTGTGTGTGTGCGCCCGTACGTGTCTGTGTGCGTGCACATTTACACGTGTGTGTGTGTGTGTGTGTGTGTGTGTGTGTGTGTGTGTTTGCATGTGGGTGCCGACCTCCAGGCTCAGGGTCGCTTCCTCGAGTCCTCCCAGAAGCTGGACCTCCTGCGTGTCTCCCTGGAGCGGAGGCTGACTGAGCTCCCCCCAGAGCACCCCCAGCGGTCAGCCATCCGGGAGGAGCTAAACGGAGTCTCACCCTGCTCCGGGTCGCAGCGCATCCGCCTCTGTTCCTCTTCCTCCTCCTCTTCCTCCTTATTCAAACCTGCCTCCCTCACAGGTAACAGCAGCCCCAAGCATTCATGATCCATCCATTTCCGACCTCGTGTCTGATACGGGGTCACAGGGTGTTAATTATCCCTGATTAATGACCAGTAGCAGAGCTCTCTTAATATGTTAATGTCATGCTGCTTCCATCCAAAGCTAAGGTACCTTCCTTACAGATGTTTCTTCTATATTCGTCCGCAAATCAGCTTTTTTGTTGAGTCATTTAAAAATTTTTGCTACCGTAAGACCTATCCTCTGATTCTGCCCTAACCAACATGCAGCCTTTGTAATTGGCTGTTAACTATTAGTGATATAGTGGTAATTAGTGCTTATCTGTGGTTACTGTTTAGGGCTGCAAGCACCAGTGGTGCTCTGTCCCTGTTTTCTGCTTTATAATTATAGCACTGAAATGCTGTCATTTGTAAAACCGCACTAGACTGACTGATATTCACCGGTTCTATACGATGAAGTTCACTATCAGAAGTGCCAGTGTCAAACCCGTGTTCACCGTCCATGCAGGCCGGCTGGAGGTGAGGCTAGTGGGCTGCCAGGACGTGCTGGAATTTGTACCGGGCCGTTGCCGGGCGACCAGTGTTCTGGTGACACCTGGCACCCCGGCTGAGGGCAGGTCCCTACGGGCACGGACAGGGCTGTCAAGTCGCGGTGGCAGTGGCAAAGCAAGCAAGAGCGATGAGCTCAGCGGTAAGCAGGGCCTTGATGTGGTCACAATTGTTTTTCACAGGGACCAGATCCTGAATATTTATACTTAATGTTGATCACTTTGATTTTCTAGTTTTATGAGGCTGGTTGTAGACAGTGTCAGGTAGAGGTGTTTTGTGTCGTGGTTGTGTATTAACACTTTCACCAATGAGATGGTGGTAACCTTTGGCACGACAGTAAATAGGCCTGTTGCCTTTGTTTACAAAGAGCACCCCCTGGTGGTAAAGTCTGTGTATTTGCTCATTTTGTTGGTCACTTTCACTGTAGTGAGACTTTACACCAGGCATATGTTAGGGGTATGTCGACTGGAAACTCGGCACTAGCTGCACTTATGCCTAGTCGACTCCTGGGCAGCTGTATATTTATAATGTGCTATTTGCCTCACCTGTACATAGCTTTGGACAAAAGTGTCTGCTGATTTAAGTATTTGTACGTGTATCAAAACGGATAACATTATGTAGTTCTTCAGCATACAGGAGTGAAGTTGGGAATTCATCTGACAGCTTGCTAACTGCTTTTATTTTTTACTGTGTCTGTGCCTTGTTGATGTCATATGGAGATATTACATGTCCCTTGTCTATAACATGCTTTTGTTTAGCTCGGGAGGATGTGGTGTATTGATGAACAAAAGCATCATGATACTGTTTTTGCATGTAATACCTCTTGAAACAACGGAACATTGTGTCGCGCGTGTGTGGGCTGGTCTGACTCTGCCCCCCTCATCCCCCAGCGGAGGTGAGTGCCGTGCTCAAACTGGACAATCGGATAGTGGGCCGCACACTCTGGAAACCCCCAGGCCCGCAGAACTGGAACCAGAGCTTCACTGTTGAGCTGGAGCGTGTGAGTGCTGGTGGCGCTTGGTGCCATAGAAAAGGCCACATAGATCTCAGCTTCCTGTCCTCACTGAGAGTCTGATTCATTTAGTAATCAGGTCGGAATCACTCCATTATGGTGGTGTGGTAGTGCTGTGGTATGAATCTGTTTTTTATCCACTCAGCATTAAATGTCCCTACTTGCCTTGACATTGTCACAAAAGTGGTACAGTGTGTCTCCTAGAATGGTAATATCACTCAAATTACAGCATTGTGGCCAGATACGGTTTCAGGACCAATACAGGTAAACCTGCATAGGAGTTTGAGTGTTTTGTTTGTTTGTTTTGCTTGCTTGTTTGCATGTTTGTCTGCTTCCCCTCCCCTGACTAGTCCCGGGAGCTGGAGATCGGGCTACACTGGCGGGACTGGAGGGAGCTGTGTGCTGTCAAGTTCTTGCGACTGGAAGACTTCCTGGACAATAAGCGTCATAGCCTGTGCCTGAGCATGGAGCCCCAGGGCGCGCTGACTGCTGAGGTCGGGTCCCGAGCCACGACAGGTTGGGTGGGGGTCTGTTCCTTTCTTTCCTCCTGCCTGGCATCACTGTTCCTGGCTGGGCTCCCCTTTCCTTGAGAAGGCTCCCCTCATCAGTTCTCTTGTATATCTCTTAGGTTCTGCCCTTTGTGATCAGGGTTCCTGGTCTGGTCCTCAGGAATTTTAGGGCTGAGGATTTGGAAAAACTGGTTTCATTAGTACTTGACACCTGAAGCACCCACTGAGCTGAGCAGCCCAAATAATTACTATATTAAAGCAGTTTTAGAGTGTGGAACTGTTTATCCTGTAGCCCTTGTGGGCCATTGTAGGCCTTTATTCTACTTACCCGGAGTTCCAGGGTACCTGCCCTGAGGAGCAGGTTACAGACTGTCCACACCCTTGTTTCTTGACTGCTTTGTGATCCTGTAGGTGACATTCATGAATCCTGTGATAGAGCGCCCCTCAAAGCTACAGCGGCAGAAACGCATTTTCCCCAAGGAGAAAGGTACCCCCCCCCCCAGGCCCTGCACTGAAGCAGTCCTTCAAGCCCCCAGCAGATCTCTCCATTACAATCACCTCAGTGTTTCTGAAACCGGTCCTTGGAGACCTCAGGACGATCCATATTTTGCTCCTTCCCATCTATCAGGGAACTGGGTGGGGAGCAAAAACATGGACTGTCTGGGGGTTCCTGAGGGCTAGTTTGAGAAACACTGACCTGAGCTACTCCCACCTGCTCTCTTCCCAGGGAAGAACTTCCTGCGTGCTTCTCAGATGAATATCAATTTCGCCACATGGGGGCGCCTGGTGATGAGTGTGCTGCCACCCTGCAGCTCCATGACTGCCACCAGCCCCCCCCTGCCCAGGCCGCCATTTGAGGATGCCGCTGCCGTGTTGACCCCCCCGGCCCTGGAGTGAGAGCCCCTCCCCACTTTCCGCATGTGAATTTTCAGCAATTTCATCTCGGCTCTGACCTCACCTGCCAGCGTCATTGTCATAGGGACAGTGCCGTAATGAGGCTCCACTTCAGCGAGGAGCGCCATGCAGGACACCCCCACAGAGGACACCCCCACAGAGGACACCCCCACAGCAGCCTGGGAAATCCCACCCCTGAGAGTCCCCTCACTGCGATGCTCTCCAGTGTAATTAGCAGCAATCTCCTGCCATAGAAATTATGGGCTTAACATTTTTATGTGCGGTTTATTCAAATAAAATGTATATTGAGGGTAAGTTTCTTGACTGCTTTTTTGAGTGCAAGAACTGTTGCAATCCTGGTAATATTACTAAGTTGTAAGCATATTTATTAATTCATATCGGTTTCTTGTTTACTCAGTGATTGTCTCGCCGTTTCGAATGTTCCCTGCTGTCTCCTGCTTCCTCACAGCCCACCAGCAGATGTCAGCCTGAGGACAGCGCAGCCCCCAGGATCGGGACTGCCCTCGCCACTCTCCCGTAATGATGCCACTGGCCGCAGCTCCTCAGGGCCCCCAGAATTCCCGCTTGTTAAGCTCAAGGTGGCCATGTTGCTCTTCCTGCAGGCTCCAAGCTGCCATGCGGATGGAGGACT
This sequence comes from Mormyrus proboscirostris, assembly GCA_026779585.1. Taxonomy (NCBI): domain Eukaryota; kingdom Metazoa; phylum Chordata; class Actinopteri; order Osteoglossiformes; family Mormyridae; genus Mormyrus; species Mormyrus proboscirostris. Next base: position 8,525,530 of record JAODKF010000126.1, read on the forward strand.
TCAGCTGCCTTGCTGTGCTGGGCAGGGGGCACTTTGGCAAGGTCAGTTCCAGTAGCACATTGTATTCCGGCAAACATTACATTAATACAAAGAGGTATTTTCTTTCCAACAGCGAAATGCTCTCATCATCTGTTTTGATGTGATGTTTCCAGTGATGTGTGTAACTTGCACCAGGCTGAAATGGGCACTTTTTTGTCATTTGAACCCACTGCTCTTCTGTCACACTTTTCTGGGTCCTTAACCGCAAAGTCTTTTTGTCCATCTCAGGTCTTGCTGGCAGAATTTAAGAACACTGGGAAATTGTTTGCCATTAAGGCTCTGAAGAAAGCTGACATCATCACCCGGGATGAAGTGGAAAGGTGTGTGTGTGTGTGTGTGTGTGTGTGTGTGTGTGTGTGTGTGTGTGTGGATGGTGGGGGGTTCAGTGGGTCAGAGTTATTCGGCAGATGCTTGTATTTGCAGCAAACTGTAAGTGGCGCCCAATTTGTTTTACAAGCTAGTGTGCTATCGAGTGGAATGGTAGCCTTCCTTATAACAGCAATTTTAACATTTTTAATTTATTAGTCCTGTCAGAATAGATGAGCCTAGATTATGGTGTCTGCACTCATTTTGTAAAACAAAACATTCTACCAATCTGAGGACTTTTTAAAGATGCGATGTGTCTGAGGCGACTTCCTTTTCGTGTGCATGAAGTCTTATGTGTGAGAAGCGAATCTTCGAGACCATCACCACTTCGAGGCACCCGTTCCTCGTCAACCTGCATGCCTGCTTACAAACGGCTGACCACGTGTGCTTTGTGATGGACTACTGCCCTGGAGGTGACCTGATGATCCACATCCACAACAGCATTTTCACTGAGGAGCAGACCCGGTAATGACCGCAAAGGTTCCTGATGTTTTGAACCAAGTCTGGGGATGAAATATTCACGGAAATATTTACAAAATCATCTTCCGTGTGCCGTCAGCGATTCCCACGTGTACATCTGTGTGTGTCCGTACCTGGTTGACAGTTTCTCGCCTCTGGTGTTCCTCAGGTTTTTTGCAGCCTGTGTCTTGCTGGGTCTCCAGTTCCTACACCTACATGGAATTGTCTACAGGTGAGTACTGATCATGCCATATTCTGCGCTGCGCCAGAGGGATATTTTTGAGTCTGGTCTGCAAAAACAAAAATAAAAAACCCCTGCCTCTCCTGTTTTGGGAAGCAGGGATCTGAAACTAGACAACCTGCTAATGGATGCAGACGGCTTTGTGAAAATTGCAGATTTTGGCTTGTGCAAGGAAGGTAAGGTCAATGCGCCGTGAATCTACACCCTGCCCATGAATGCAAACTCTTGGTTCCCAGGAGTAACTGAGCATCCTGTCGCTGCCCACGCCCACAGGCATGGGCCATGGGGACAGGACGTCAACATTTTGTGGCACCCCAGAATTCCTGGCCCCAGAGGTCCTAATGGAAAACAGCTACACCCGAGCCGTAGACTGGTGGGGCATGGGGGTTCTTATCTTTGAGATGCTGGTGGGAGAGGTTAGTCTTGGATTTTATGTTGGTGGAACATGTTGGAAGGGGGTGGGGGTCCCATTATTTGAGGTGTGATTTTTATTATCCCTAAGACAAGGGTCTGCACTCATTTTCCTTTATACCAATTTGAGGATTTTCTTTAAGATGTGCAAAATTTCACTTTAAATACTGAGCATTTGTATCTTTGCCAGTCTCCCTTTCCTGGAGACAGTGAAGAAGAGGTGTTCGACAGCATTGTGAATGATGAAGTGCAATATCCCCGATTCCTCTCACCAGAGTCTGTTTCCATTATCCAGAAGGTACCGTTACATTCTTATAACCCATAGTGTTATTACACTTACTGCAGAGAAAATCCTGTTCAGTCATTTTTAATAGATACCTATTAAATTCCTATTTTGCCCCCATATTTGCCTTCTAGTTAACTATTCTTGTTTAACAAAATGAAAACATTTAAATGTATCAATTTGTTTAATGGCCTTTAACACTTACTTGGATTATATCAGTAATATATCTATAGTAACAAATGTTCCTTGGTGTCAAGCAGATGACAGGGGAATCATCTAAAAATACAAACGCTTAGGGTCCTGGTGAACACCTGGCCAAGGACCTTTTCAGATTAGAAGTAACGTTCTATTTCTTCTGCGAATTTGAGGTCGGATTCAGAATGAGCTCCCTGACACTTGCAGTACGTTGATTAATGTTGCCTGTTTGGGACAGTGTGCCGTTAATGGTGGCTGACATTCACCGTTAATGCCTTGAACCATTGTGAGTTTGTTTTTGTGGCGGCAGCAGTTAGGGAGACAGACTTATGACTGACAAGCTTAAAGCGCGAATCCCCAAGGAGGCGGGGCCCCACTGGCCGAGTTCTCAAATGTGGCACCGGACGCCCAGTGATCTCAGACAGTAGCCGTCTGTATAAATGGAAGGCAGCATAAAGGAAAGGAGGTAAAAATATCACGATGAATAAATGATGAGGGGTTTTATGTCTCAGCTGCTGAGGAAAGACCCAGAGAGGAGGCTGGGGGCAGGTGAAGGAGATGCCAACGAGGTCAAGGTGCACAAGTTCTTCCAGGTTGTTTGTTTTATTTATGGCCTTTGAAAATTCCTTTCAATCACCTGATTTCTATTTTATCACATGGGGGTGGGGAATTGTTTTGTTTAAATACCAACTCGGTCACTTGGGGAACAAAGTGGAAGGTGCGTGTGAGGGGGTACAGGGCGTGTGAGGGGGTACAGGGCATGTGAGGGCGCGTGAGGGGGTACAGGGCGCGTGAGGGGGTACAGGGCGCGTGAGGGGGTACAGGGCGCGTGTGGAGGTGAAAGCTCACGTATTCAGGTGTCTGTGTCTCTGCATCTCTCCTATTCCCACATGGGAGACCTTCAGAAATCCGATAGCCCACCATATGCTGGACTCTCATTTGTAAGACTGTCTACTGAGTCGCATGTTAATATGCAGCCGTGACAGCCTTGCGTGTTTTGGGTAACGGGTTTTAAATGGCACCTGAGTGACGCCTGCGTCACAATGCCAGCTGACCTTCTGCTAGCTTCTTACTTCAGTAGAGCAGTTCCGACCGTCCGTGTCACAGAGGGAAAGGTGACTGATGATTGGTGTCGGCAGGCAGTGGACTGGGAGGTGCTGCTGGCCAAGCGTGCGAAACCGCCGTTCCTACCCTCCATCGGGGGCCCGATGGACATCAGCAACTTCGACGGCGAGTTCACGCGCCTCAGGCCCGAGCTGACCCCCCCGCAGTCACCCTGCTTCCTCACGGCTGCCCAGCAGTGCGTGTTTGCCCACTTCGACACTCTGGTCCCGCCCTGACCGCATGCACTTTTGCTGTGAGGCAACAGCCGCTGGGATTATTGCTTTTTATAAGCCGAAATAAATGAGTAATGAGGCTTGAAAGCCGAAGGTGGATGGGATTACCGTGCACTATTCAGTCATTCTCAGGTTTAGGGCAAACAAAGACCAATTAAGCCGTCATACTGAGAGCAAGGCAATCCTGACCACAATGGATGACCTGCTTGCATTTCGAATTCATATTCCTACCATCTTTGCATTTTTAGAGAGAGCGAGCCCCCCCCACAATGACCATCTGGACATTAGAGGTATTCAAGGGTAACAAGCTGTCCTTTGGTTTTGGCAGGAACTATTGTTTGGGACGAGTTTACAAACCACGCGGCACCTCGTGCTCTATACTGCAATGATATGGGGTTGTGTGGATTGTTTCCTGTATAAACTGGGGGAAGAGATTTCAAAATCCATATGGACTTTTCAAACTACAGCCGATCTAATTACTTCTGTAAAACTGACTTGAGAACCTGAACTGTTAATTAAAATGTAACGTATGTGAAAGAAGTGCATTCTTGGAAATAAGGTTGTGTATATATATATTTGTAAAGAAAAAATAAATGTGGCATATTTTGTACATTGACTGACTTCTCTCACTTTGAGGCTGAGTTCACACCTTTAACACCTTTTAATCAGTACAATATCATTTTAAGATTTTACAAAAGAATCTGGAAATACTGCATGACATGGCGAGTATTGCATGAACAATTTTCCTTCTTGAAGTATAGCTTAATTATATACCATTATAAAAACTGTTAGCTGTATAGGAAGAAAATCATCACTGCAAGAGTTTCTTAGGAAATCATTGAGACAAACTAGAGCGTTGATCATATTGCCTAATGTTTGACTTGTAAATGAAAATCACTGCCCCCCCCATCCCATCCCATCCCATCCCATCCCATCAGTTTAATAATGCACAGCACGCTGGAAATATGGCTACAGTGGAACGTAGATAGGAATTTAAGAAAAGGAAGCACCTTGAAAAGGGTTTTAGTGCATAAATTTCATTACTGGTGTTGGGAATGCTCATTATGGAGGGTCATGATCGATGGAGTCAGTCACTGACTGGTCTATTACTTTTGGTCCTGTTGACCAGTTTAAGTGCTTTCAGGCTGTCAGTCATGCACCTTTTAAATAGGCCACTTTGTGACCCTGCGATGTGTAGGAGGGAAGGCACTCAAGACATCTTTTTAAGAAAGTACAGGGGTCTTGGAAAGTGTAGACCAGTGTCTCCCAACCTGGTCCTCAGGGCCCCCCAGACAGTCGACAGTTTTGCTCTCTCTCAGCTCCCAATAGGAGTGTCTGGGGGTCTCTGAGGACCGAGTTGAGAAGTGCTGATGGAGAGTACCTGTGTGCAGGTACAGAACATATGGAATGCAGAAGTGAAGGAAGGAACATCATTCACATTATGAATGCTAGCAAGGCCCAAAAGGAAATTAGAACAATGAGGATGGACTGAAAACCCAGTTAGATCCACCATCGACCAGCAACATTGACGTAAAGGCAGGTTTTGTAAGATCAGCTTTGAGAGTTGAGTTTCACAGGTGAGAGTAAAATAAACTTAGGCAGTGATCCTACTAAATTCCAGACATTTGCTAGAAAAGTACAGAAGTCAAACATCCTTCAATTCATAAAAATCCATTGCTACAAATCAGGAATTTGGGGAGGCAAATTTAAAAAGGGCTGAGAAAGCCACTGTCATTTCACACTATAAAGTTTTTTTTTTTTAAATAATCACTGTAAAATTTCCTTCCTGTAATGTTTATAAAGTTCATAAAGGTCACCTGACCTTGGGGAGGCGGGGTCCTCTCCGTGGGTTGGCCTAGACAGGGTCACTGCCCTCGGCGAAGTACGCTTGTTCCCAGACAACGGGGCCCCAGACGCAGAAGAAACCCCAGAGGTTGTGGAGCGTGCCGCGGTCAAAGGGGTTCTCGTCAGCGCCACAGTGCTTGAGGTAGGAGATGCGGTGGCGTGACATGAACTCCCAGGTGGTGGCATTGAGGGAGACCAAGTAGAGGTGCGAGCCCAGCAGCAGGACCACCACCACTGAGAACACAGCCACCACTGACGAGGCCGCCAGCAGGAAGCAATTGCCTCGCAGCCACTGCTCCCAGCCGGGGGCGTAGGTGAACCCTGACCTGCCTCAGACACAGGGAGGCACCAGTGCACATGAGTGAGCAGTTGCATGTTCAAAGCCCCAAACCTCGCCCTGGATTCACTGTATAAGTGTGTAGCTGAGGGCTTGGTGTCGTGACTCACCAGGCCATGTGCAGGCCCCAAACCAGCACCAGCAGCTGCACGGCCAGGTACAGCACAAACCAGCGGTGATTCCTCTCCCCTACGCAGTTCTCAATCCAGGGGCAGTGGTGATCATAACGTCGCACACAGTGCTGGCAGGTCTGGCAGTGCTTGGCTCTCATTGGTTGCTTTATGAGTCAGGTGACACATGATGGGGGAGGAACAGACCAGTGTGTTCAGAGTTCCCATATGGGTGAACATGATGGACATGCTGCACAGATGAACCCTTCAGTTATCCAACTGCTTAAATAGCTGCTCTCAAAATGTCAGTTTGAATTTCTCTAAATTCACCCACTCACTGAAATCAATGTAAATTTCTTCTATTAAAATAAAGCTACCATTTAACAAAAGAACCTACAAGATAGCTGCGGCTCTAGTAACATTCACAGGCTAGTGAATAGGCAGTTTTGTCACTGAGCCAGACAATGAGTTAATCTAATCCCAGTGCCAGTGACTTTGCGAGTCAGTACCTGCACCATGCAGTGGACGCAGCGGCGTTGCCGTAGTGACTTGGCCGATGGAATGATCATGCCATGTTGCTCCTCATTGAAGCTGAACTGGACCGATACAGACCCAAAAGGATGAGTGTCTCAACCTGCGTACCTTGTATGTTAATACAGAAAAATGGATTTCAGTGTGGCAGCCAGTGGTAGCCTAGTGTCACCGGACTGACCTTGGCGTCGCTGTCTTCGGAGAGAACGAAGCCTGGGTCCATCAGCGAAACAGCGAAATACAGCAGTACAGACACAAGGACCAGCAGCACAAACAGCACAGGTTGGAACAGATCCCCACTCTCCTCCTTCTTCCGCAGGTCTGTGATATATCAGCAGAGAACCGGATTCAGTCTCTCCTAGTGCCCAACTCCAGTGCCCAGTTTAGCAAAGAGTGTGGACAAGTTTATTTTTTTCCCCCAAATCGGTAACAATCGCATTATCAAAACAGGCCTGACCAGGACCAGTTACTGCAATCATTATTTCAGTCGAGTGTTGGGTCAACCAAAAAAAACTGTGGTTGAGGACCACTGGTCAAACTGGAATTAATAAGCTCCAGGTCGGGGAACCACTGTCCAATTGCAGCCTATCAACACGAGGACTCTGAGGTTAAATATAAAAATCTAAGTTTACAGCCCATAGTGATGTAGGACTTACATAATATGTGCTTCCAGAGGCACCTTTTAAAATTATATTTATGAAATGCACAAACAATTAAAAGATATTCATCTAGACAGATCATTTCACTAAATATATTTCGTTTCATTACATGAACAGATTATTCCACTGAATAATTTTCATTTCATTAAATACTTTAAATCTAGATGAGAAAGCGTCAGCTATTTATTAAAATATGAGATATTACAAGGCGCAGCTCCGAAGAGCACAATGAGCTGTAATTCTGAGCTCATGGAGGCTGAAGCCGTCTGACCCAGCGGCTCCCCCGGGAGCTACGGAGTATCATGCGGCTTCGGAAATTACCTGGGCCAGCCGCCAAACCAGGTCTAAGAATGACCAAACCCGGATAGATAACCCAATATGTGCTGGATGCTATCTAAAGTGCTTTTCGCTTGCCTTCCAAAGTAGCAAGCTGTCAAATGGAGCCTTCCCATCGACGACATAACGTAATACGCCAAAGATGAGCCTGATCATCCCAGCCACCCTAACGCGTATCCCATAGCACCAATAACCATATAAATATGACTTGTAAATACACAGGTTTTCAATAAGGGCGTCGGATCCAACATTCACCGCAGGCAGGTGGACCGCACCGGCGCTGCCATTTACTTACCCGTATCGTGTAGAAAGAGTATCAATGTTATCACCCATGTCAGAATGACATGCGCTGTCCTCACGAGGAATCCCGACCCAAACACATTTTTAAACATCCTAGCATTCTCAGACTAATATATATGCATACGAGTCAATTAACAAAAATACATCCGAGTTTTTTCTGACCAGCTCTTCAAATGTCACGTCTCTATTCCAGTAAATTCCTATGGACGACGCTGCCATCTAGCCAAACGCACGGAAGCATACATTCCTCCGCAGTGACGGACCACTGACAGGCGGCCTCCTCCGGCTGAAATTATTTTCAAAATCCTCTCTCCGGCTGAATTACAGCGCCTGTTCTTCTTCATCCGGAGCCGCAATTCGCTGGTTTGTTTTGATATGCGGTGTCGCCGTCGCTAAATTTCAGCATTCCGATTGGTCGAGGGACGTCACGTGACACACAAGCGCTGGCTCAGAGCGATAATGGAGATGTCACACTACGGTCGCTAGAAGGCGATATATCCATTACATTGCAATTATGTCTAGAATCTATATATGTAGTGTTCTTAATATATAACATAACTGCTTGTGAATAAAAGCATTGTAATTGTATTAGCTGCTCATTCCCGGAAGTATTTGAAAGCCACATCTTAACATGGTGAAACGTGAACTGCTTCGGGCTTTAGGAAAAAAATAAACAAATTCACCTGCGATTGCACGTCTGTTTTGCTGGAATGCAGCCATGCACTGTAAATTCTTGATTGTCCCTTTAACGTGAAAGCACTCATTAAAGAATGTTTAATTACCTCAAAAATTAATCTTAATTTGAATGAGGATACAAAAAAAGATTTTTTTCCTAAAAATCCTAGAAGTACAAAAATACAATTCATTACAAACATGAATGTGGTGAGACAAATGTATGCTCTTTCTCTTGGACAATACCTATTAAAATTAGTCTTTACCTACTTTATCATGTTAACTGAAAGGACTGTGCAGTATGAATTAACTAAATAGAAGAACTACCCCAGAAAGAATGGTGTATTGCACAAAACAAACAGAACAAATATTCATAAAGAAATGAGGCATTGTGTCTCCATCTTTGCTCCAGAAGAAAGGACTAAGAGGCCCGCAAGATTTCTTCTGCAAGTGCTTCGTCCAGGACAAAAGGAGATTCCAAGGTCCTTCGTTCCAGCAGCTTCTCCAAGCCCTGAAGCCACAAAAGCAGGTATTGATAAGAAGGAATGATTCATTCACCCCCTACTGGTCAGCCATGATTACTACACCATGGGCATGTAATTTGATTCACAGACCACAATGCACTGTGGCCTTCCTTGGACAGAAATTCTCCTCGTTGGGTGCCTCTTTCAGCCTTACCTCCCCAAAGTAGGAGACCAGCGGGGAAATCTCACAGGTGGGCTGTGAGTCCTCATCGAGTTCCGTGCTAAGAAGCAAGAACATTAAAACACTCAACACTAACAGAACAGGCTGGATTTCTCCAGATAGTACTTCTACACTTCTCTCAAAGCCCGTGTAGTACTTTCCTTTTAAACAACCCGGATGGGGTGTCAACCCATTGCAGGGCACACTCACACATCAGCCCCATTCGTATGACGCACAACCAATATTTGTTTGACGTTTTGACATTTTAAATGAAAAAATGTGACACATCCACGACAGATGAGAAGAAATGTGAACGCACCCTGATTTTGGGGGGGAGATGGATCCCCTGGGGGGGGCCACAAAGCTTGCCCCTGCAGCCAGCACCCAGCGATAATGCTGATTCAGGAGGGAGCGCCTCGCAGTGGTTGGCGTGTCCACATGAGCGCCATCTGCATTCTTCAGTGGGGCGAACTCTTCCTCCCTCTGCACCTCGAACACCACGAGGTTCCTGCTTCCCAGTGGATACAGTGTGTCGGTCACATCTGCGCATGTGCTGCTTATGCCAAACTGGTGCTACGCTCACTGCCTCCTGCACTCATCACTCAAAATTAGGGCGTCTCCAAATTCAGTGTCCTATTGGCTGCAATGCTCACTGCCTCCTGTACTCATCACTCAAAATTAGGGCGCGTCTCCAAATTCAGTGTCCTATTGGCTGCAGGTCATGTTAGCATGTAGTATGAAGACTAAGAGAGCGGTTTCCCTTTTTTCCCTGATCATCGAAACATCCAATATAACAAGTACAAGCTCAATGTGCATATCGGCATTAGGGTGATTCTATTTCAGGAACCAAAGCTATCAGCTAAATGCCATTTAGTGCTTTCAAATTTCACCTGGAAAACTGGAAGACGTCAAAGACAAACTTCTCCATCTTAATCCCGTTGGGCTTGTCTGGCTTGACTGCGACGCCCTCGGCGTCCACAAAAGGGACCTTTTTTAAGGCCACATGCTGCTTCAGTTTTCCTTCGAAGTTCCTGAAACCATGTTTTTTTTTGACGTTCAATGACTTATTCCGGGATTAAGATTATAAAACACTGCAGTTTGCTGTTACTATTTCCACAAATTTAATATTCAGGAAGAAACATGGTTATGAAACTGGATTTAACCTGGGTTGTGTATTATCCAGCACCATGAAAACAGACTCACTGTGCGACGTCCATGAGGAACTCCAGGGTGAAGAAGTGGTTGCAGATGTTCCCAGCGCTGTACAGCAGGCCTCCTCCCGGGCCACGCAGTTCGGTGGTTTCAGGAAGCACCTCACTGTACTCCACCACCTGATAGACCCCACCCACCCGGCAGACCACACCCACTGGTTCTGCTGGATACGCCTTCTCCACCACCTGCAGGAGGTGTGTGTGTGAGGTTGTATTTGCAAACACACACACACACACACACACACACACACAAACACACAATCCTTCTAGTATAAGGAGACATTTTTATGCACCACTTTAGCTTAACAATTTTAAGGGGTTCTTTTAAAACCTTTTTGAAATTTTTCTCATTTTAACGGCCTAAATTTGACCTTTTATTCCATTTATACGTGTGAATATTGCCTGATTCCAGTGAGCTATGAGAAGTTTCCTAAGTTTTCATTAGCTGGATTTGTTGTATGTATACTTGTTTCACTGCCCCCTGCTGGCTGGCTGTATAGCATGCCGCGAACTGTCACATGCTCCTTCTTGAATGCAAATACCTTGGCACCACAGTCTGCCCCTTTTTTCACACAGAACCCAATGAAGACAGGGTCAGCCATCTTGACCAAGATGTTATCCACACAATAGACATGGAGGTACTGCAGTCCTCGCTTCTGCATGTCCTCCAGGACTCCATTGTCCACAAGGGCCCTGTACAGTCCCCCGTTTCCATCTGAGTCACAGGCAACAGCAAATGGAAAAGGCTTTAAAATTCAGGCTTCAAGTAAGAGACTCATGTAATATATAAACGGTAGTCATCAGACTGATGCCATTACCCAGACTGACATGCGCTGCGATAGCACAGCTGAGTATGAAACAGGCTGTTCTGTTGGACCTTGAGGTGTTAAAAACTACAAAACGCAACTAGGAATACTAAAACAATGAAAAAAATCAGCCGGAGACATAAGTTTGATCACATAAAAGAAACTCTTACTTGCAAACATTGATCATTGTCTGAATTTAATCTCCTATGATAAAGGTCTTATTCAAATCTACATGGAAATCTTACTTTGAAGGGGGGGGGGTTGATGGATTGACAAAGGGAACTTATCTGACCTGGGGCCACGGCTATCTTGCCTTTGCCCTCCAAGATGACCTGTCCATCAAATGTCACAGCTGGGATCATCCTCTGTTCAAACATGACCACGTCAGATGGGTCCAGATTGAAGTAGTTGTTCTCTTTGAAGAACCTTTCAGTGGGTTCCAGGGTAAATTCACTGGTCATGATGTACCTGTAGGGAAAAAGATGCGTGGCAAGATTCCAATACAGCAGACATTTCAACTAAAAATTGAATTAAATTATAATAGAGTACAGCAGCAAAATATAAATACATGTTTTGTGAAAATTAAAATGAAATCAGACTATCATAGGGTAAATCTGCTAATCAGCTTCCAGCACCTTTAATAGTGTTAATCATGTGGCTTTTGTGGACACGCCTTTCCTGAGTGCTGATTTGTCCAGGAGGACAAAAGCCGGTGCTCTGACCAGTTGAGCTACCTATCCAGACGTACTATCGAGCCTTTTGGGGTTAGGGGTTTTTGGGTGGTTAAGGTTACGGTTATAGATTAGCACTACGGTATATATATATATATATATATAATTCTTAAAACAGTACAGGTGCTTACCATGGAACTTTGCACACTGAATCATGCCTGGCAGAAGCCAACTCCTGAACCTTCCTTATGCGCTCTGCCTGGATCTGATAGAGTGTTTTGCCGCTGGGCAGACCCACGTTATACATCCCCTTCGGATAAGGTACACCGAGGCGAGTCCCCTGTCCACCAGCAAGAAGCAAGACTGCCACTCGGTTCAAGGAAATCTGTAGGAATCCTAAAAAATAAAGTACATCATTTGGCAGGAGAATACCAAATCTAAGTGAATACAAGTGCCAAAGTGTTAAAATAGGATAATATATATATATTAGTTGTGCCTTCATTCTCCCAGTCGTCTAGAGTTTTCTTGTCGCTTCGACAGACACCGCCAATGAATTCCATAGGAACCGGCTCCATCAGCTCATCGAGGCGGTCCTGCGGGCTCGAACCGCGGCTTGCTGCCTCCGCCGCGCCTCGGCAGTGATCACGCAACTCCTCCGGGTCCAGATGGGACAAATCGGCCAAAAACCGATTTCTCTCCTCCGCACCAAGTTCGTCCCAAAACTGGAGAATGTGGGATTGTCCTGCTAAGTCCAATCGGGATCTCGCCTCTTCAATCGATATCATGTTCGATCGATGATAATTAAAGCGTACTCGACAAACAACAGCCCAGAACGTTTAGATATTCAAGGCCAGAAGCCGCTCTCACCTGACTTTTTGTTACTCGTCTTTGTACTGTGCAACTCGTGACTAGGATGTGATCCTAAGGAAGAACAGGCATCTGCCTTGTGATTAAGGTGCATCGCCTTAAAGCCTACATTTACATAAACCAACATCTCCTGGTCCTGTGCACAATCGGGGGAAAATTCAAACACCTTAACGAAACACCCATATTGTAATATTTTAAGACGCTTTTTGGGGTTTCCTTAATATGTAGCTGCTTAAGTGAACGAAATACTTCCCTTTTGGATCCAAAACACGTGAGCAACTTCCTACACTCGCATACAACGTCATTCCTGCCCCGCTGACTCTGACATTTTTCAATTTTCAGTTTAGTATTCCAGCGGCAAATGTTTGTTATACCGCCATAAAATCTGGCGATTATTTCCTGTTTATCATTGGGACATTAATGTAACCGACACTATATATTAAGTTGATCAGTAACATATACGCTTGTATTAATTTCTGCCGTACATTCCACTCCTAAGCATGCATCTGTAAATGTAACATCTTAGTTTGAGAAACCCGTGTGTCAGTTACACAAAAATGTAATGCCTTCATCAGATGGAAATTTTGATCAAAAATCAAAAATGCTGCAGACTAGGCGAGCTTAACCACCCCATCCCCGCTTCGGCCACCGCCACCGCCGGTACGTAATGAAATGCGCAAATTAATTAATGGAGTAATAAATAAGAAATATGCAGGGCGCCAACCCATCGCCATCGTAGAGCAAACTCACACTATTCATTCACAAAAGCCTATTAATATTATCTTTAATATTTATTTCCTTAACATTCCAATATTCTGTTTTTTATAATTATATTTGTGTGATGTACGCTTTAATTCATTTGCACCACGTGTGCCGGTTTGCATAATATGCACTTTCTGTTCTGCCCTGTACAGTAGTGTTTGGCTTGGGGTTAACTAGATAATGCCTGGTAGGTAAACTAGCTGTTAACAAGCTAACTAGCTTAAGGAATTCTAAGAATACATACTTACGAAGTGATATGTAGCATACAAATGTTTAAGTGATAGGCTTGAATAATATAATAAATTACGTCGTATTATCGAGATCAAGCCACATACCGCTCAGAATTCAATCACCATTACAGGTACGTGTTATAATGGCGCTAGAGGGAGCCCAAGCGTAGTGTATAGAAAAGGATTGATTTGATGTGCACGCCTGCCTTTGGCAAAGAGTATAAATGAAAACTTTTTGCACATTTTATTTAACAGGATACTGAATCTAAACACTTATATTATATATAATATATGTACTTATTGCACTTATACTATATATACAGAATGCCTTTGTATGTTACTGCAGAGCACACGGAGACCTTGAAGGATAGGTATTGTGATTTAAACCAAGAATGGTGACACACTTCTATGAAATACTTCAATGTCTGCCATTGTTTAGGATGCCTTTCTGTACTGTACCCCTAGAGCAGGAACCTTTTTTTCAGAAACCAGAGTCAGAAACTTTTTCCCCAGGAACTCTGCCCTATTGTAGTTCTTCAGATAGTAGTTCCCCAACCTTTTTTTAGTCTCTAGTCCAGAGTAGGTGCTTTTCCCCCACTAGACCTGGGTGGCGCTTATAGTGACAAACATCGCTAATTGGTTTATCACAACCACAACTTGCAACTTGGAAGTTACTCAGAAGTTTGGAGAAATAAGACAGATGTAGTGCAGCAAATATTGACCGGATAGAATTATTTCATTATTTCTGTTTCGGTAAATGATACCTTGTCGTCTCACATACTTATTTACCATAAAGGTCCTAGTTCCTGTTGTGCGGTCGAAAGCGACACAAAAGTAGCCACAGAAATTCTTGCTTGACACGACCAAGGAACTCGGAACCAGGAATGAGGTTCCTGAACTGTGGTGGGAAAGCACCTTATGAGTGAAACTGTAAGGTGTGGACAGAACTGACTTCAGAAAAGTCGAATTGGATGAAAAGTGGACTGTCCCTCCTTTTTCTTAACATGGCCTGTTTTTTTATATATGCAGTTATTGATGGTAAGAAACAGCAGAGTGCGATCCGGTCACCCTCTTCGTCCTATACAACCTAGTACCATCAGCCAAAGACCCAGGCAATGACAGAGAGGGCTTCCTCCTCTGAGTGGTTTATGTGGCAGGACTTTCCATCATCAGCGCTGGGGGTGGCGGCCCTTGAGGGGAGGTGCCCAGGCAGCTGTGGGCCGCAGTCAGAACCACATTGATAACTATCTCCAGGAACTCGGCTAGTGTGCAGAGGGACACCCCCACCCAGAGCCCCACCAGGCCTCCCACGTTGGAGAACAGGTCGATGTCCTGTTGACAGGAGAGGAGAAAATGCAAATAAGATCCCAAAGTATATTATGGTGTGCATTATCAGGTTTTAGAGCAGATGGGCTGTACCATCAATGGTCAATGCTGTAGTGAATTCTGATGGACATTTTGATGAATATGTAGCTTTTACTAGTGATGGGCAAATGAAGCTTCATGAACCATTTGCTGCATTTTCTGACCCCACTAAATGGTGTTCTCTTCATAAAAGGGCTCAAAGCATTCCCCAAAGCAAACCAAGAGTGCCATCTATTGGGGTAAAAAAACACAGCATTCATTAAGCTTCATTTGCTCATCACTTGTTTTTACAATGGATATGATGTTTAACAATATAGCATACATAGTTTTTTTTCCTCAATCAAAACATTTTGTCACAGACAGAGAAGCCTTGCCATGGACACGCGTGACAGTGTACGGACAGGCTGACTGTCCCTGCTTACCAGGGCAAACACTTTATTGGGTTCTGGTTATGTTTAGATCACAGCTTTAACAGGGTGGTAGTGAACCCGGTTACTACCACAGTACTGCATGGAAAAACTGAGTAAAATAGAATGCATATTTTCTTTCTCATTCTTACTACATTTGTCACCTTGTTCCATAGTTAAATTTCATATGTCAATGACACCTCTGACATCAATTTTTTAGGCGAAGACTATAATACAATGTACTAATTACAATATGGTTTTATCTTAGAATAACTTATACGTATTATTTTGAAAGAAACAAATTGTGTCTTTTTCTCTCTTACCCTGATGGATGGCTCTTCTGAAATGTGTTCATAGTTCATTTTCTGATAGTAAACCACTACTTTCAACAGGTTATCTCTGGAAGACAAAAAAAAACACTCATACATAACTACCACTAATTCAGTCATCAGTACAGAGAATGGAACTGGTCTACAATTCAATGAGGTGCAAAATTTAAGGGAAATTGTAATTTAGAAAAAACAACTATTCAAATTGAGAAATATTTTTTGGTTGTATTAATATACTGTCACAGATACTGTGCTTTTCACATGCATGTTTGGTTATTACCTGGGTAAAATTTGATGCCACCTGTCTATATGAATGATAGAGATAAATTGTATCTATAGATCCATCAATACGAACCGGATTTGCTGTTGGTTGTCGGCAATGGCACGCAGTTGTTCCCCTTTATTTCTGAGATTACTAGAGAACTTATCCTGGAACAACCAGAAAAGGGGCATTAATTAATTTAGGTTAATCAGACAGCTGCTGCTGCCTAAATATTGTATTTCCTTAGTTGTGTGTGTAGATAATCATTTAGTGATTCACCCGACATCCCATAACTTGGCAGTAGACACTCACCAGGTAGGCTGTCGCCGGCCACTGGGATCCTGACACAGTCAAGTCAAACAGCTCCTCTCTGAAAGCAGGACAATTACGAACCATCACTAAATGTAAAAACATGTCACTGAGCAATTTGTTTGGTTTGGAGGAACTGAAACGAAAAAAACTGATGCATAGTCAGCAATTTGGTGCAGCAGCTGTGCTGCAAACTTGGTTAAGTGAATTGGGCAAAAATCTTCTAGAGGTTAACACACACACACACACACTCTTAAATATGCACAACTGCAAAGAAAAAATGTCTCAGAAATCAGTTAGTCAATTTTTA
>JAODKF010000126.1:8554914-8566163 GCA_026779585.1 Mormyrus proboscirostris
CTCAGCATGTCCCACCACTATTTCTCTGTGAGCTCAGCATGTCCCACCACTATTTCTCTGTGAGCTCAGCATGTCCCACCACTATTTCTCTGTGAGCTCAGCATGTCCCCTCCAAGCCAAATCAGAACAGTTTCCATGCCTGCTGTTGGACCTGCTCAAACGACGGAAGACAAGAAAAGTGAACAAGAACTGGTCAAGACATTCATCTTCTACTGAACTGAAATTTTTTAGATTCCACAGAAACAATATTGAGCAAAAGCATGTGATTTATTGGCACCGCTTTGTGTTTCTCGGCACGACTCACTGCAGCACCGCCAACTTATCTGATCATTTATGTTTCTTAACTCTCTTAATAGAGTTGAACCAGAATGGGAGTGAAATACTGACTGGCTATTCCCACCAAAGACACACTCTCTTGGTAGATAAACAATCGCCAAATAGAACTTATTTTAGGTACATTTTCAAATGTTTTATTTTCTAAACACAGCAAAATTCTGTGAAAAAAAAATCACAGGGAAAAGGGAAAAGATTTACATTAACTAACTTCAATTCGGCATCGATTCTGAATCATCAAAACCAGCATCGCAATTAATCATTTAGAACAAAAAAAAAAAAACAAATCAACATTTATTCCCACCACTACATCTCATTGTGAATTAAAATGTGTTAAGAAATTTCTGTGAAGAACCTTTGGTGTGAAACAAAGAGAACTGAAGGAAACTGGTGTTTTAACAGCGGTGTCCATGGGAGAAGAATGCGTCACGAGCTGAAAAGAGGACCTCGGTGGAGCTGCGGAGGCAGGCTAGGTTAAGGAACCCGGCTGAGAGTCGAGTCTAAACACCGACATCTGCTGTGCACGTGGCCGTTGGGGGCCACAGGATTCAACCTGACTACATCCTCCCCATCCCCCTCCCTTCCTCGCCACCGCTGCTCACTGAGCTTTAGTGATCCCCACCGAAGCCTTATACCCTCCAATAGGCGAAGAGACCGGCCTTCTCAAATGTTCCTCGTATACGACAAGGCATTCTGGGATATGCTCAGAATATTCGCTTTGTTTATAACCAGTCTCCCAGCCCACTGTACACTAATATTAGACTAATTGATACCAGTGACCCGTTTTTAGGATTAATCTGGATCCTGATGGCCAAGAGGAGGATTTAAAATGGTGCTGAAGAATGCCAAGGAGGCCACAGTGGTTGGGCAGTAAATAAAACACCACATTTATATTAGCATGATAGCGGTATAAACAAAGATGGGACTTTTTATAAACTATGTGACAGCGTGTGGTGCAGCGAGCCAAGTCTCTGTGCCTGTGATCAGAGGGTCGCTGGTTCGAGCCCAGTCTAGGCAGTAATCACATGTCCATGGGTCCTTGATCAAGGCCTTTAACCCCCAACTCCATGAGCGCCACATGCTGGCTGACGCTGTGCTGTGACCCCCCCAAGATTACTACCTATGTGCCCGTTTGTCTTATAGAGAGAAGATGGGGGAAAAAACTTCCTCACGAGGATTAAAAAAGCATCACAATTCTACTACTCTTTTCTAGAGTACTGCTTGCGATTAGCAATTGGCTGGGGGCATCCGTCAATGAGAGGATTAATCTCTGCGGGATTCACGCCAATCTTTACTTGATTTTTTGTTGGTGCCAAGTCAGGTGCAAAGCAGTAATGTAAGGGCTAAAATTCGTGCCTCCAAATTTGGCCAGCAGCACAACCACAAAAGCGCCACCTAATCTGCTGGTAGGGGGCCGCTGTCTTACCGTAGAGTGCTTCCAGTACAAGATGATCTCTGGGATGTTGTCAGCAGGGTGAAGCAGGTGGTAGTCCCTCCACTCGTTCCAGTCGATCGTCATCGTCCCGTTCTTATCCATGCTGTGGGTCGACAGAACAGGTGACCGACCCGTCATAGCAGAGTCTGCATTTCACCACTTTGGCAGAGTAAAGAGGAATTCCACGAAAACTGAATGATCGCAAGTTTTGTTCTTCACTATAGCAAAAACCACGGTGAATAGCATCAATATGTTCCTTTCTTAAATGTAAAAATCTGTATACAGACAGTGAGGTGTGCATGCCCCAGAACGTCAGCACATACATTTCATTTTCCATAGACTGGTAGTTCATACCGGATGGGAAGTGCCTCCAGGTGATATCAAATAAGAAATTCACTGTGTGACAAGCAAGATGCCACCTAGGAAAACAGTGACCATTTTGGTGGAATTCCCTTTGAATATCTTTGCATTGACAACCCTTGTGGATTGTGGGGGGGGGTACATGCCAACAGCCTAATGAAACTGTGATGGTCTTTTCAGCCCGATTTGTGTCTCATGTTTTGCTTCTGCGATTCCCTTCCCCTCTTCGATTTCAGTGCCTTTTGTAGGCATCCCAGTTTTAATGAAGAAGCATGGTGATAATGGATATGTCGAGTTTGGGGGGTGGGGGGCAGCTGGAGAGATGGTGCACGCTCACCATTAACCATTATGGTGGGAGGGGCTAGGGTTAGGCAAGCCAAGCAACTGGAGCGGAATCCATTACTTACTACGCGAAAGGGGCCCAGATGTGACCCCTCCTGATTCTGAGACACACAATGGAGGAGAAAGAGGTGAAGAGGAAGCACAGAGATAGACAGTTAAAACCGACTAACACTGGAATGGATCAAGCCGTCGTGGGGAGGGGAGCCCTTTCGACAGACCAGTAAACAAGAAAGCCAGGCTCGACTGTGCAAGCAGCCTGACTGTGGTGACGTAGGAGGACGGGTTCAACACAGAAACGGGTACCTCTGACACACCAGTGAAGAAAAGGGGCGAGTTTTCAGTCAGTGAGCCTTTTGCTCTGTGCTGCGTACTAGGAAGCGAGTTTTACAAACCCAGAGTTAACTTAATGGTGAGTAACAGTGGGTGTTACTTGACTTAGGGTTTCTTAATCAAAGGAAGGTAATGCATCCCCCCTCTGGCGGCCATGCAAGCCAAACTTTATTTGTCTTTCCCAATACAAAGTGCCTGGAACTGACAGTATTGGAATAAATCTTTCAGTATGACTTGGTATTGGATCTAAAGGATAATCAGTGGACTTGCACATCCCTACAATATAGTTGAGGGTGGCTCCTATACAGGCTACGTTTATTGGTGACAGGGCGGGACTTGTGCCTCAATCTGAAAGCCTGCCTGCACTTAAACCTGCTCCCAGCAGGTTAGGCGTGTCCAGCATAAATTACCATGGGAACATACCTCCTTTAAAAGCGAGTTGCAATTCCTAGTACCCAAAACTCGGAAGCAAGCCCCAAGAAACCCTGCTAACTCACTTCGCAGTACACCCTCAGATTTGATGATGTGTAACAGAAACGTGCATAACCAGAGTAAGAAAAATCAGGTTTCGTCTTGCTTAAGTGTCACCTAGAATACCTCAGGGAAATACTTGATTTGAAGCATAACAGGTGACCTATAGCCTCTTCAAAGCCTGTTTCCCACTGAGCCCAAGGCTCTGGAGGAACATGGTTCTCAAGGTCACGTCTGAGCAGGGCTGCCTCTCTCAGTAGCTTGGGAACATGCTAGAACAGAGGAGGTAGGTTCATACACTCTGGATACTGCACCACAGACAGCCCCCCCCCCACCCAAAGAGGTCTTAAAATTAAACTGGTCTGAACTGCATCTGTGAAGGACACACAAAAAGCACAATTCATGGACGTACGGGGAGAACATTTTGGTGTTGTGTGGTTATTGTGAGAAGAGCTGTTCAGCAGAACCCAAACCCACAAACTCTCCCTGCTCTCCTACCTTTTTAAGATCTTCTCCGCCTGCTGCTCCGAGATGTGAACCCCGAGGTCCTTCAAGGACTGCATGATCTCCTGCGAGTCAATGTGACCTGCCCATTAAATCACAGAGTCACTGTACAAGTACAGTTAGGACAATAAGAACATTATCCCCAACATAGTAAACCGTTATCTATGTTAGTGACAATTTAATCACGGCCCACTTTGAGGTCCCAAGTATCAGAGCTGACACACCTGATCCAGGTGCTACTGGCCCCTCTGAATGCTCTTACCATCATTCTTCTTGTCTAGACTCTTGAAAACGAGCCTCAGCTTCTTCTCATGGTCACGAAGGTAGTGGACAAATTCCTCAAAGTCCAGCTGTCCATCTAGGTCCTTGTCCCCAGCTTTTACAATTTTCTAGATAGAAGGTAGAATGACACGAGTCATAGCGAGTTAAACATGAGAGCTGAGGCACGGAAGGTAGAATGACGCGAGTCATAGCGAGTTAAACGTGAGATCTGGTGAACTGGTGAAAGAACAAGCCACAAGACAAACACCGACCAGAAAAATGACACAAAAATGACTCAAACTCTATACAAACAACCGGCATGTACAGGACAGGACTGCCTTCCATTAAGTGCTCTGCCAGCCACTGTCTGCCAGGGAACTGACCCATCCTTCTGCTCTATTAAGCAGTATGCAGCCCTTATCACAGAAGAGCTACAGCACTTTTCATGCCTGGCAGATCATGGCTAATGCAAATGGAAGAGGGCTCTTGTGGATGTCGCCCTGGCCGTCCCGTAAGATGTTTTTCTGGCCATTTCTCAGCAGTAAGTGTCAACCAGACAGCATTCAGGGAGGTAACACAATCAAACCTGACGATCACCCATCACCCGCTTCCCCTTCAGAGATACCTAATCCCTCCAAAGCTATTTTATATCTGCGTTTTAACCCAATAGTACATCAATAAGGCTCTGTAGGTCTTCATAAAGCAAACTTTTGGTCAAAAGATCCATTCTCACAACCTCAACACTAGTAATAAAAAAAATATTTATTTTTAAAAATCACTTGAAGGTCCAATTCTTGCATTCTTTATGGGTAACACACACCAGTGTAAGGTTCTGGAGCTCCTTGTTTTGCTCTATCAGATGAACGTTTTCGTAAAGGTAAAGGTTAACTTGCTCTCTGGTTTAAATTTGGTCCGAGATAAAAGCTAGAAACCACCTCAGTGTAAGATTGGAAGCCTTAAAGAGTTTTTCAGTGCTTGGGTGGGTAGTGAGGTATGTGGTTCTGCACATTACGATGCTGTGCCTGCTCTCAAATGTACGTCACACTGGATACAAGCATCTGCTAAATATTGTTTCTCTTACCGCTACCACAGGCTCGTCTATGGGGCTCCATTTCCTTACTTCCACAATTCTTTGTTGGCTTTTGACACACAGACATTATGTAACGCGACGACTATTATATCAAATCAGTATCCAACCGCATATACTCTGGGTAGTGTGATCCACCAGAGATCAAATGGACCCATCACGAGAAGATCGAAGGCCCAGACAACGTTCTCTCATATCCCAACCTGTGCGGTTACAGGGTCGACTGACCTCATCCTCCAGTACTCCGCTACCTTCTCAATAACACCATCTGAAACCCAGCAAAAACTAGCCCTGGCCAGACATGCCAACGTCACGAAACTGAGCCGTGACGCTCATTCAAGTAGCGATTAAAGTCATTTATGGGTTTCACCTTGCTTCTGGTCAGGCTCCGCTGGAGCCTGTGTATCCCAAACAAACTAGACTCTCACTAGCTGAAAAACAATAAGACAAAAGCATTTTCTTCTGCGAGAGGATTCAAGCCACAAGGGAAATAGTGTAAACCCTCAGACATGAAATGGTCACAGTCTCCTTTTAGATCCTCTGTTGTCAACATAGCAAATTTAGACTGATAAGATTATTGGAAAATGTCAAAGTCTAGTCTGACGACACCTTAATCCACTAGTTTGCAGTATGAATTTTAAACCACCCCCTGTTGAAAAATAAGACTTTTAAACCACCTCTACATTTCCACAGTATACCCGACCCTCATTTATACCTGGATTGCTGGGAAAATACAATTTTCCATCGTAATCACTTAAGTGCTGCGAAGATGTTTAATTTGCATCATTACCATCGTTCATTCAGAGGTCTGCTCCATGTAACGACACGTAATACATTAAAACAGACAGAATAACCCAATAAGTTCCCACAAGGAAAAAAAATAGCTAAATGAGGCAATGACTTAGTTCAGTGTCGAGCCAAGTTTAAAATGCCATTGCCCGGTGTGATAGAACAACTCGTATTAAAAACAGGTTAAGGATGACATACGGAGATCTGGATAACATGGACCTATTTTATGGGGAAATATCCTACATTCTTACACCCGCCTCGACATAAATCAAAATATGTCAGGGAAATACCTGGACGAAAAATAGTGACATTATTTACCGTATATAAGCGGCTCAGACAGACTTTCTATATTTCAGGCGTATCATCATGTTTATCCGAGTGGGACAAGGAACAAGTGAAAACCTGGTAATTTATCACGCCAGACCAGATAACGGTGCAAAAAAGCGCTGTGCGTACCTTTCGCCAGCTTCGGTATGTAGAGAAATCCTGGGAAGACAAAAATAAACTAAGTTTAAGACATTTCAGCCTGGATGGCAGCCCGTCAGACTCGAAATACTCAAATTCACCTTGGCTCGAATTGGGAACGGCCACGTATAAAGACACGCACATCATCTTTTTTATATAAAAAAAATAAAAAAGTTCAAAGCCAATACAGCAGCAACATGTAAGCGGATCGGACCGCGGTCCTACAGCAGCATCGCTCACATTCTGGGACTCAGACGCCGGTAACACATGGCAAAGAACTTTAAAGGCACCGTGCTCTATTAATCGGGGGCGCGATTTCATTGGTCAGCATGAAGGAGCCGGCTTATTGTGCAACGTGCAGCGACCAATCAGACGAGACGTTTCCTGCCGTTCACGTAGTACAAAGCTCCGCCTTTCATTCGGCACGCGGAAGGCGTGGTAGGATCGTCTCTCTCAGCCCGTGGCGGCGCGAATGATTTAATTTTCTGGGTGCTATTTGGGAGCAAGATTAATTTGAGCCTGTGCTTTAACTTTTAGGCTACAATACGTACAAACCTCGATAAGCCATTTAGGATAATAAAATATTAAATAAATTCGATCTTATAGAAAAGCAGGCTTATGTGTGCGAGTAAGAGACCCTGACGGGAAAATAAAGATCTCTCACACTCAAAACTACCACTTTCTTCCCCTGTGTCATCTGTTGTTTCAGTTTGAGCCTCCAGACGATGGAATTGTTGAATTAGGAATCGGAAATGCTTCTTCTGTGTCTAGAAAGCTGATTAGAAAGAGGTAAATGCGCAGGTCAGAGGAGACAATCCCTTTGAAATAAATTTTTATAGATAATTGGTTTAAAAATGAAAAACTTATGTAGAAGATGAAGCATTATGATTCACAGATTTTACAAACAAAAGACAAGAAAAAAACAATTTTGGGGGGGTTTGTCGTCGGGGTGCTGTGGTTATTATAGGCGGAGCTACAGCCAGCTCCTCCCTGGCGCCGCCGCTGATCTCGGCTCCAACGGCTCGCCAGAATTTATACCAGATAAATAAGATGGTAAGATAAATAAGATACTATCAATCTTTAGGAAGGAAAAAACACAATACCATTGAAACTTCAGTCGCATCTAATGCGAAATTGTTTTCTTAAATTTAGTAATTTAGGATTATAAATTAATATTGTAAGTAATTTGGTAACACTAAATCATGCATTTTTTAACAAAAGCACCCAAATCCGTATCTGACCTGGGAGCAAGACCAAAGGAAAGGACAGATAACTGCTAATCTTATCAAACTTAATCTAAATTTTCACTCTTAAGGACTTAATACCCTCAATGCGCACAAAGACTCAAACGTACTTTTCTATACGAAAATTATTCGAAAGTAATGTGCTAGACTATCAGTGGTGTTCAAACCTATAACCCTCAGGACCGCAAACCAAGGTTCAAGGACAACATGCAAACGATGCCGGACACACAAATTACACAGGACGTATCAACAGAAGAGGATTAGGTGCTTTTTTCAGATGGAAAGGGGATGAGCTGAACTAAGCAAATGGAGTAATTTGGATTTAAGTCAGGCTGAGAAGGTTACCGTAAAAAATAAAAGCAAAGGGGCAGCTTATCCTCAATACATTTATATACATTCATTCAACTTTAACGTCCAGGACTAATAAAAGGACGACATGGTATTAAAGATAATTGAGGATAAATAGAAACAAGGAAGCAGAAGGAATCTGGCCGGCAGGGTCTACCCCCTCCTGCAGATATTACCCATATAATATCATTATATAAATCTACGCCTCAGGCAGTGACTAACAGTCCCTGCCATTCACCAGATTATGAAGCAGGTGTGTTTTTTCTTTTTTATATTTTGAATCAATTTTGACTGAGATTCAGTGGCCTTGGGATCAGCAGAAGATCAGTGTGAGTGTCTATGGGAGTTTGTGCGATTCAGAGAAACTTACACAAACCGCTAACCTCCATCAATAATGCTAACGTTCGGATACTGAATATAACCAACAAGAACAGGCAGTCACCAGGATATGAACGAGATCCATTCCCAACGTCCAACGAGATCCAGTCCTTAAGTCGAATTTGTAGGCAAGTCCAAAAAATAATACTGTACATAATAAAATAAGGGGTGGCACGGTGGTGCAGTGGTTAGCATTGCTGCCTCACAGCGAGGAGATCCTGGCTCTTTTCAGTGTGGACTTTGCATGCTCTCCCTGCATTTACCAGGGGCTCCGGTTTCCTCCCACAGTCCAAAAGCGTGCAGGACTGGTCGACTGGTGAGTCTAAATTGGCCCTGTAGTTGTGAGTGTGTGCGCCCTGCAGTGTGTTTTGACGATTGCCCAGGGTTGGTTCCCACCTGCACCCATTGTTCCCAGGATGGGCTCCAGCCCCCCCGCGACCCCAGTTGGGATTCAGCGGTATCAGAAAATGGATGGAGGGAAAATAAAATAATAATAATAATAATAATATAATAATAAGTGACTAAATATGATACTGCACCTCGAGTCAATGAATCTCTGAAGCCATGCAGCATTTTCACTAACGTCACAAAGTAGTCTGTGCGTTCATTTTTACGAACCATTGTGTTTAACTGGAATTTTTAATATAATAGACTTTATGGCTGTCCATTCATAAGGATGCATTGTCTGTAAAACGGATATTCTTAACCCGGGGACTTTTGCAGCAATGTTAACAATAAAAGTAATTTTCTCCAAAGACACTGTCTGTCACCAAAGACATTACTAGTTTCTAGAGGAGAAATTTGATGGACTTTTGGTACGGAGTCAGCTAAATGCCAAAAAAAAATGTGCTTTCAGTATGTAATTAAGTGACGGTAAACATGACACATCATCATTTAGAGGCTGTGAGGGCAGGATGGTGGGAAATCAGGCAGGAACTTCACATGGATCAAGAGAAATTACTGCAACCAAGAGCACAAAACAAGGAGATTGGGGCAGACAGTGGTCCAGTGGGCAGGTTTGACTAGAGAGACTAAAATCGAGCATGACTGTTGCACGTCAAGGCAGTTTGCTTTCGAACGGCCTCGTCAACAAGACGCAGTGAACAGCAGTCAAAAGCTGCTGATTGCACAGGAAAACAAGGAGAACCTTGGCGACCAGCCAAGCCAGTTCCATTCCGATATGTAGACTGAGCGATCGGTAAGTTATCAGCAGGTCGATCAGCTCAAGTCCAACTCAATCCAGGACTCGGCGAGTTTAAACAGGCCGGGAAAATCAGTAATCAAATCATGCGTACGCAGATGAGCGGCGCAGACGGAATCCTCCTGGATGTCCCCATCTCTTTTACTAGGGATTAAGCTGCTTTACTTAACAAACCAAGCAAATTCTACCAGAATCCATCATTTCTCCTTGCTGACGCTGGGCATAGCCACCTTCAACTGGTTCTAATGGGTCTCATCACACTGTCTGACACTCGAATGTTTAGAACAGCAGCCTTTGGGAAAATAACTAGGGGAGGTAGGAAATGTATCACAGTCCAGACTATTTGCAGTATAAAGGCAATTGAAGGGGACTAATTCTGGCCAAGACTAATCCACAAAGCCATAATCCCTGCTAAGAGGCCACTTCTGCAGCTACAGTCCCATCTGAGCGGACTGCCATCATGACCCTGAACCCTCTACATGCCCCCTGCTAACAATGGGGGACATTTAATGCCCCCTAAGCCTCCCCTGCTTGCCCCCTCCGCTCATGTCATTAGGTCTCTCTCTATGGAGGGGGCAGGAAGCACGCTCTGCATGCTGCTGTACCTGCTGGAAGTCCGCTGGTGGGGCCACCATGATGAGCACCGTGGTCCGCTTCCCTGCCTCCAGGCTCTCCGCGCTTCTTGCCGGAGGGACTGACCGGGCCTCTGACCCCAGGCCCCCCTGCTCGTTCTCCGCTTCCTCTGCTGTCCTGTAGCTCCTGGTGACCTGCTCGCCCTCAGGATCACACGAGGCCCCCCCAGCTCCTGAGAGCCAGCGCAAGGCGGACCTGCAGATCTCCGGCAGCATCCCTTCCCACAATGCACCGCTCCAAAGAGTCAGGTACGACGGAGGCACGCGACTCGGCCCGCCTGACTTTCCCCACGGCCGCACACAGCCACAAACATACACACTTACAGACTTAATCACACTGGCTTACATATTCACGTCAGAGGTAGATGCACAGCTATAAGTACACATATACACACACTCACGGCAGAAACATTGTGGAGTGGTCAGGACAGGCTGAATGTTGTACTTGGGAATGTCCTTAAACGCAAGCAGCTCACCCCAAATACCCTCCAAAACCACAGCCTCTCCTCACGCCATCTCTCTCAGGAGCCTTGCCTCTTCGCCGCATCCACGTGCCAAAAAGCAAAAAAAAAAAAAATAAAATAAAATGTATAAAACCGCTTTATCTCAGTAGGGAATCTCTTCGGCTAGAGCAAACGGAAGACTGACATAAGATCATACAGTGGTACCACGGTTGTTAATGACCACGCTCTGGAAAAACAGGACCCTGTCTAGGTTTGAGGAAAAGCCAGACTGGGCCGAGACGTCCCAGCAAGAGGCTTGCAGCTATCGGAAGCAGCTACGGCAGCAGTCGCGGCGCACGCCACGAGCAAGCACTCGACGCCGGTTCCACATTAGTGATGAGTAATGCAGTAAAAGAGAGGCCCCCTAGAAATCTGCATCCTCACTGCAGCTGTGTGCAAGCCAACCAGAGCGCCCCACACTGTTAGGTCTAAGCTTAGCAGCCAATCGCAAAAGGGAATAAGAACTGGCCGACGGCTGACTGATTTGCTGTTTAACATAGAGGGAGGGAAGTCCATCCTCCTCTCTCTCCACATCTTCTGTGAAAATTTTGCTGAGGTGGTTTGGC
>JAODKF010000126.1:8592816-8605095 GCA_026779585.1 Mormyrus proboscirostris
GTGTGTGTGTGTGTGTGTGTGTGTGTGTCTTGCTGGTTAGCTGTGCTATTCCAGCAGCCATGAGGGATGATATGCTGTATGTTGAAGAATGTGGAGAATGAGAAGAGCGGCAAACAGGCTGTCAGTGATATAGACAAGGAGGCTGTGCCATTGGCTGCTGACCAGCTTAGTGAGTAAGGAGAATTTTTCTACCAATCAGGAAGGGACTGATGCAAAAAGAGAGTAACGATTGGCTATTTGTACAGCTCAATTTTGCGTAAAACAGCTTCAATAATCACAACAAGATGGGTTCTTGAGATCTTTTGTCTGTGAGTGAACATTTGAGGCTGCTGTAGCAGTTTCAGTTCTTGGGCACAGCATACATTGACACTCCGTATGGGCTTATCGGGGGGGGGGGCAGCAGGAGGACTGCTTTCTCATTCTGTCCAGGCTCCAAGGACAAACATTTCCCACCTCAAACCACATATAATGCATCAGTGACAATTAGTTGGTACCCATTCTGTTCTGGTGTCACATGTCATCACGTTGTCTTTGACAGAGGGCCTATTCACAAGCACCAGCTTTCTGCAGTGGTGGGGGTGACTGTGTGTGTGTGTGTGTGTGTGTGTGTGTGTGTGTGTGAGCGAGAGAGAGAGAGAGAGAACTGTCCCGTTTCACCCTGATTTCGGATTGGAGGATACCCAGCAGTGTCCTCATTGTTGAATTGTTTACTGGGGGGGGCCTCCATATTGATGCCTCAGTCATGTTTGGACTGCGCTTTGCACCACCAGCCTATTTCCCCCCCACCCCATTTGGGCTATAGCAAAAGCCACTGCTAATGTGCATACAGCTGGTACAGGAGGGTCAATGGTGAGCAGAGGCTGGGAAGGCCTGGTCTGGCAGTGCCTAGTCGCCATGATGTGCTGAGGTGGTCGGCAAGGTCATGGAGCCTGATGTTCAGCTTAGAGCTTATTCAGGAAGCATAACCGTGTGAATAAGGGCTCTCACTGGAGGCTGCAAGACCTATCTGCTGGAAAAGGTTTTTGAAAAGGTGACTTGTGCCCCCCTGTGGTTGGAGGTCTGTAGTGTGAGCCGTGACTAGCAAGTGACTGAGATGCGGGAGTTTCCCTCCAGCAGGTTATAGGTTTGGGACTGGCCCCCATGGAATGCCGTGCTCCGTGACTAAATGGATGGATCGTAGCACGTGTAGAGCCGCCTTGGGGAGCAGAGCCAGACTGCAGAGGAAAACCGAGATTGCAGACGCACTGTCCTTCATCGAGCACATGCTTTCCATTTAGCTTTGGCTTTGAGGCTGCCAGGAATCCAAGCTCAGATGGGCAATTGAGGTCCAGACGGAGTCCCCAAATCGGCTACAGATGCGCAGATTTCGTCAGTGTTACTAATGTAACTGGTATCCATCCACCTTACTGACTCACCAGCATTTCCAGCAAGGCCAGGCGCTGTGCTGCACACAAACACAGTCGTGTGTCTTAAAAATAAAAGATGGAAGTGATAATGCAGCAGAATCGCTTTCAGAATATCAAGGTGGTCTAGCAATTTGATTAGTATTTGAAATATCTGACTTGGGTTTTTTTCTGGTGAACATCAGCTATAGTGTGAGTAGATGTGAAAGAAGCTGGAGTGAGAACTACATCGATCACTGTCAACTGGTTCCCCGTATCTAGACTTTTATTTTCATTACATATTGTCCTTGTCCTGTCATGCTGCAATTGAGTACGGAGTACCTGATGTCATCGGGTCATGTGATCTACCCATGGCAGTAAGAATATAGTAAGGAGTACCTGATGTCATCGGGTCATGTGATCTACCCATGGGTTCAAATCCTGGGGATCACACACAAATCGTAACTCTCCTTTCTACTCTTGCCTTCATATGGGGACAGCAGACGGACTTGTCCCTCGTGCACTCTGGGATAATCCCTGCCAGCATCTGTGAAGACGCAGCGAAGGCAGCCGGACACCCTGCCCAGCATTGCACGTGCCAAGACTTTAATCCGGCTCTGCTCGATTACATTTGAGTTTAACACACTCGCTTGTGTACCTATCAGGCTCGTTGAAAAGGTGGTAGCCATGTTCCAGATATGCAGGCGTCTTCTGGATGTTTACGGAATCGGGGTGGCATGTGTACTTTCTCAGGCTGCCCAAAGGTTGTGCCAGTTCTGGGGTTTAAACCGAAAGCCTTCTAGCTCTTTGTCCCTAGTAGGGATTTTACCTAGAAGCCGTCTAGCAGGGAAGAGCAGGGTTGACATGAGCTCTCAATGAAAGGAAGTAGGTCAGTGGTTCCGCTGTTGCATGCAGTACAAAGCGTACAGTGTCACATTGCAGCCAAAATCCCAGGTCCCTTGGTGTAGTAACTTAGGAGTAACTTTGATGTAGTAACTTTCTCTCTAGATTACTTTTGCAATAACAGCTGAGCTGAACTTTAAAGAACCATGTCCACCCCATCCCCATACCCCCCCCCCCCTGCTCGCTTCTGTCCCCTGACCTGCTTTTGGCTTTGTGTCTGTAAGCTTGTGGATTAGAAGTGAAAATTAGATTGGTGTTGCTCACGTACTTGTGCGAGAGTTGTTCAGTGTCAGTCTGACTTAGTATCAGAGCAGCGAGGACATGTTGAACAGCTCAGTTAATGTCCTTGTGTGGAAGAGGTTCATTCCTTAAAAAAGATTAAAGTCACATATTGTCCCTTTTTCCCTCAGCAAGTTTCAGATCAGTGATAATGGCTTTGACAGTCCATATGGCTCACTGTGAAATTCTGATGTCTACAGGCACTGGAATGAAAGGGCAGACCAGAGAAGATGCCCTGAAATGTATGGATGCCTGATATAAATAGGAAATTCAGGACAGTGCTGTAATATTCTGCTGCCGGTCCTTCATGCTGCTGATGCATTTGCTCTGAGCATGGCCCGGCAGGGATGGGAACTGGACGGCATGTGTGTGAAAAGCTTCTCCAAGCTAGAGAGAACCTGCTCTTGCTGGCTTAGCTCAAGGGCCTCAGAGTTATGCAATAGACATATTTGCGCTCACCATCCGGCTCCGAGCCAAAGGTCTCCCATAACTTGATTTCCACTGAAACCTCGCACATGCTTTAAGGAGAAGCAGAAATTGTAAGTATGAAGGATTTTTTTTTTAATTGAGCTCCTTCAAATGAGGCAGTTTTTGGGATTTTTGTAAACCATCATATTTTCAATATTTGTTGGGATTGGTTTAGAGATCAGGTGTAAATAAGAATTACGCCAAAACTTCATTATCTTTTTCATATTTTGTTAGTCTTTTTGGGTTAGGAATTATTAATCACATTTACCGTAACAGCTTATGAGTGTTCCATCAAAGACCGCAATGCAAACACCTGTGTTTGTCCTTCTGGATTACTTTTAAAGGTGTGGTGATCACCTGAGCTGACAAAGTGGTGAACAGATAATGCATGTCCTAGAATGGGCCCGGCATGCACGTATGCACACGCACAAGCCTAACATGGGCGCTCGGAATGCCCAATCCATAGTTCTTGTGTGTCGCCAACTGGAATCATAATGGGAAAGGGCCATTCCTGTTTTCCAGAGAACTGACTGTATGACATGGGAGAGGTGCGTTAGGTTAGGTTAGGTTAAACCAAGAGTAAGGAAATGTGAGTGATTTATATGGGGTGGGAGGCTTCTGACTCTGGGCATATTTAGTGATTCCCTGTTTCTCTCTCCTGTTTATGGAAAGGTCAAACTCTCTACATTACACATCTTTAGTGTCCTTCTGGATATATTAGCTGTTTAGCCGTCTTGTTGCTTGCAGTCTTTATGGTCTGCTTAGCTAAAGAGCCCAAAGGTGACTATTTCTGTAGTGACCGTGTGTGATGCAGCCATCATTTTAGGCGAGGTGGGGACATAAGTGGAGGGGAGGTTGACCTGTGTCCCATCTCTTCGCCTGCAGGGAGGAGGTCCAGGAGAACTCTGTTCGCTGGAAGAAGAGGTTCTCCTTCATCTGCAAGATGAGCGCCAGTCCCACCACAGGAGTGCTGGATCCGTGCATGTGCCGTGTGTCGGTCCGCAAGGTGAGCGGGGGCCGGACCGAGGGGGAATCGATGGGGGGGGGGGGCTCCTGCAAAGTGCTGCTGACCCTGCGTGAGATACAGTAATGTCACAGCTTGGGCTGGGGGTTCTTGGTGTGCTTCCATGGGGGGAGGAGGGCCTGACTGACTGGGAGCGAAGATGGGGATGGGGGTGTAGGGCGGAGGTGAGGAGGCAGTTTGGTCTGTGGTGGTTCATCACTTGGAAGATGCCTTATCCCTATGCTGCTATTTCTGTTTTCTAACTGAAGAAATGTAATGTTTTAAATATATCCTATAAATTAACTATGGATGAAAGTGAATTTAATAAACTGTAATAGCATAACTGTAACCATAATTGCTGGATAATATCTGCTGAGTGGGTACATTCATGTGTTGTGACAGTGGACTGCTAAGCAGTGGTTAATTTGTCTCTTTTGTTCCCATTGTGCCACTGGCCATTGTCTTGGGCAGGGTGTAGGCACACTCACACCTGCCGTCATTACCTCAAGCCTCCCCCCCAGCTAACTGGTTTGTTGGTTTATTTAGCTGTAGGGGTTGGTAAAAGGACGTCAGTTACTGCTTACCACACACCTTTCATGAAAACTCATCTGATGATTATGCCTTGTGTGGAAACTTTGGCAAGGGTGCGGGAGCAGGTGGGGTTTCAGACGCGGCACATGCCTGCCCAGCAGGTCGCGTAGCGGTTAAGCTCATGGACTGGTATCCTGAGGCTTGCTGGTTCAGATATGAGGTTGGGTGCTACTGTAGTGGCTTCCAGCCTGACCTGATGGTCTGGTCTGACTCCTCATTCCTTCTGTTTGCTTGACAGGAGCTGAAAGGTGGAAAGAGCTTCTCTAAGGTGAGTAAATGGTGCCTCTTGTTCAGAAACTGTCAACACTACGTTTGGGTGGCATGGTGACGGTCGCCTTGGTAACTGCTCAAACCTCCTGCCCCATTGCAGCCTCAGGGGCACGGCACTGCGACATCGGTGACTCGCACCTTGGGATTAGCCTGGATGGGTCTGGGGGGGCGCTTCCATTATGCCCATAAGGGGCACAGTCTGGTTTTTACGGTGTCTGTAAACGGCAGGATATGCTGCAAGGTCTCAGCGTGGCCATGTGGGGTGTCGGCTGGTTATGAATGTAAACATCATGCTCAGATACAGTTTGTAGAATCATGACAGTGATATCATTGCTAGGAATCCGTCTGCCAGGGCCAGGCTGGGATCGTGCAGGGGACAGACACTCCCTGCCCGCTCCTTCATCTCCACACGGAAAGCACGACATCAGAGGGATTCATTGCTTTTAAATGACACAAACGCATCTTGCAGCAGTGAATTCTGAAGCTGAGGGCCGATTCTTGTGACAGTGAATTCTGAAGCTGAGGGCCGATTCTTGCGACAGTGAATTCTGAAGCTGAGGGCCGCATCTTGCGGCAGTGAATTCTGAAGCTGAGGGCCCCGTGACCTTTGACTCCTGTGACGCCACTCAGTCCGCAGCCCCTCCATGTTTCACCACGCACCTCATTCTGTCCCATCAGGCCTCTCTTTCTGGTCTGGCTCCTGTGCACTGCTGTGACTCTCTTAGCAGAGCTCAAAGTCATTCATCCAAATAGATA
The DNA here is from genome assembly GCA_026779585.1 of Mormyrus proboscirostris. NCBI lineage: Eukaryota > Metazoa > Chordata > Actinopteri > Osteoglossiformes > Mormyridae > Mormyrus > Mormyrus proboscirostris. The sequence continues at coordinate 8,598,469 of JAODKF010000126.1, forward strand.
AACTTAATATAAAAATTTGTATATTTACAATTAATTATTACACATTAATATGAGTAACACCAGCCACAAATATAACATTACAACATTAATTTTATTTAATATGTTCTCAATATGTTCAAATAGCATTTTCTACTGACCAGTAGGGTATGTAATTGCACTCCCAGTAAAATCGCCAGTACTCATGAGATGCATTACATCAGATGGAAAGCCTTGGTTCCACAGACTGGCCCTGGTGGACTAACTTGAGTGTGATTTTTAGCATTTCTTTGTTTACACACTCAGCTATAATTAATTATATATCAGTCCCTTAAGTTCAAAGTCGTAACGACGAGCTGCACTGCGTACCTGCAGTGTGTGTTTAAATCCAGCCAGACCGGAAAGGAAATGTTTTGCGCATTTATTGCGACTTCATTCGAATAAGGAAGGATGTTATCAGCGGAATGGAGTATCTGACTTCCTCCCATCTGGGTGGCCCCCCGTGTTTGGCTCAAGTGGGCTGTCCACAGCATTTTTTTCCCCAGTCAGCACTGCTGGGCTGAGATTCTTAACCCAGGTCAGTGCCCTGTGTGCGGAGGAATGACGGCTGCAGTGAAGTTCTTCACCAGACCCTTCAAGAGCTCTGTGGCCCAAACATTGTTCACCTGGCTACCGTTGCTGGCCAGCTGTCTCTCACTGCACTGTAGGACGAGTCGGTCCCTCAGCTAGAGGGGATCATGGAGCATATCTGCACAGCTGCCTTAGCTGCGCGTCTGGCGAGTGCCGCCTTTTCAAAGTGGCTGGGGGACATCAGGCTTTTACACCCTGTTAAGAAGACGCTATAATAGGTGCAGAAAGCGACTGCGTTACAGCGTTAATGGGTTGGCTGGCGAGCTCTCTGCAGACGGGTCACATGGTCATCGGGCATGTGATGCTTGCTTTGGTGTCAGGTATGAAAATCAGGCTCCATGTCTGCTTTCAATCACCAGAGACCTGGAAATGGACTGATGGCTTCCTTTCAAGTGGTCACTACTGGGCGGTTTATCTGCTCTGCAAATGCTGGAAGGGTGATTCTTCCTGCCACTTTAATTTACTCCAGTATTTCCCAACCCGGTGCTTGAGGACCCCCAGCCGGTCCACACTTTTGCTCCCTCTCAGCTTCCTGCCAGACAGTCCATGTTTTTGCTCCCTACTAAAAGCTGGGAAGAAGCAAAAACATGGACTGTCTGGGGGTCCCCAAGGACGGGGTTGGCAGACACTGATTTACTGAGATTCATACTGGATTACTGCCTGTAATGGCAGAGACCCAGCAGACACTTCAGAATAAATATCCAAAGTGAACTTTAAGTTCTGGATAACTATGGCAGGCGTATAAAAGGATCCACATACCTGTCTTTGCGGGGCTTTAAAATCGATGTCGATTCCACACGAGTGGAAGAATGCAGGTGGACCCCCCCATGGATACCAGCCATGTCTTATCCAGCCATCCACTTTGGGTGTGTTGATATCATCCCCCTTATCTCTCTTCCTCTCCTTCACCTCCCCCCCCAGCTGGGCTTTGCTGATCTCAACATGGCAGAGTTCGCTGGCTCGGGGGCCACAGTGCGCTGCTGTTTGCTGGAGGGTTATGACACCAAGAACACACGGCAGGACAACTCCATCCTCAAGGTCAGAGGTCACTGTATGGGCATCAGAGGGCAGTGTGTCACTTCACTTGTGTATGGCTGGGTGTTCGGCTGTGGAAGGGGCTTGGTGTTTCCATGCCTGCTGGGGAGTGTGTGTGGGAGGGGTGCAAATTGATAAAGTTGATAAGGTTCTAAGCGTTAATCTTTGTGGGGCCCAGATTTGCAGCTTTATCACTATGTGAGTTTTACAGCATATAGGCATCTGTTGTCCTGAAGGCTGCTCTGTGAAAGGCCATGTGTAATGGTTGTAGATTTAATCAATTAGTCATTAATAAGTTTCTTCATGATACTGTTTCCAGGTTACAGTCGCAATGACACTTTTATCTGGAGATCCATGTTTTAAAAGGTGAGTAGTTTATCATTTGTGTGACCTCATTGTCAGTAAAGGTGTTAAAAGATGGAAATTTGGCGCCATCTCATGGCCAGAAATGGCGTTGTTAGTGACAGAATAATCAGGCCCTCGTTAAAGTGCAGAGTGGGAATGTGTGTGTTAGTTTTTTACACTGACAGAAGGTTCTGTGATGTCATCTTTGGTTGCCAGACCCCCTAGCACTGCAAAGACCATCTCCATGGCGGGGCAGGACCACTCACTGCAGCCAGACTGTAAAGGGGAGGGGACAGCAGCCCCGGGCACCCCAGCTGGGGTCGTCATGGCTACAGGGCGCTTTCCCAAACCCAGACCTACAGCTGGCTCAGGTGAGAGATGTGTGACCGTGGGGTGGACAAGGAGTGTGTGGTTACAATGGTAAGATATACAAAGCAGGAGAAACTGACATCTACTGTCTGATCTGGATTTTGCCAAAACAGCAACAAAAACTTCCTGTCTTATACCAAATGAACGCGAAGGGTCCCAAATCACTGAAATACTGCCCCCAAAAGAGTGAATCACCAGACATCCACGCTACTGGCGGAAATACAGCCAGTGCAACAACTAGGGGCCCTGCGGAGGGTCGATGGTCCCCTTCCTGGGGGGTGGGGGGATCAGGCGGCTGTTGGTCTGTTAGTAAAAATGACCAAAGCACGAGTGTTTCTCATATAGGGAGGGTCTTTCACTGGGCCTTATGCCACTGATCCACGGCCTCCCACCCCCAATGATACAGATCAATCCGAATGTTTAGCTCCTTAAGATCTCTGTCTGTATCGGGCACAAATTATTCATCCAAGAAGGGGAGGTCTTTAACTGTGGGATTGCCAGCACTGAGGCATGGCGATCACTGATGCTGGTATGTGATGGCTTTTCACAGTAGTATCACACTCTGCCAACATGTATATATCGGATTCTGAGAAGACACAGACCTACAGCTGTATCTGTGTGTGTATCTGTATCTGTGGCATTTATAGGACTTAGTCTTTATCTTTGTTCTCAACTACCTCCCTGCTATCCAGTTCCAGGTTGACCCAGAACCCTGGGCTGGTGTTTTCTTATATGTGGTTTTGCTTCTCAGTCGCAGGTCTGCCGGAGGCTGATCAGAGCCCGCTCCAGAGCCTGTCCGGCCCGGATGAGGTCTTCCGCTCGGGTCACTCCCGTAACTCCAGCTACACTAGCCAACACAGCAAAATATCAGGTGACACAGACACGCACAAATCTGCCCTTCGTTTGACCTCTGCTAGGTCACCCATAGCTTCAGGTTATCCGCCCTGGCTCATGCAGCTCTTATGACTGGCCTGTTATAACCTAGGGCAGACGTAGACCGACGGAAACCCTGAGTGCTGATGGTAAAACGTTCCTTCCAGGATACAGCACAGAGCACTCTCACTCCTCCAGCCTGACAGACCTCACACATCACCGCAACACCTCGACGGGCAGCAGCATCTCTGGGGGGCTTGCCGAGCCAGAGAGGGAGCCGGAGAAACCCCCCCGACCAGAGAAACCCCCCCGGCCTCCAAGGCCAGCCCTGCCCCCCAACAGGTCTTCAAGGTCAGTCCCATTTGACCAATCATTTTTAAATAATTATTTATAATTTTAATAACCCTTAGAGACTGATCAGAGTCTGTCTTAGAACAGAACAAAACCACGTTAATAGAAATAAACCAAATTCTGGATTTCAACAAATTTCAATAAACCTAGATGAAAAACACAACCATTTAAGGGACAGTGAAAAGGTAGAGCTGTTTCCCAATACAGTCCTGTCCCGCAATATAGTACAGGTTTTTGCACCCCAAGTCTGGTGGATGGAGCATAAACATGGACTGACTATTGGTCCCTGAGGACTGGACTGGGAAACCCTGAGGCAGAGGATTAAAAAAAATCCCTTTGACAGTTTGGTCTCGTTAGCTAACAAAACTATGCGGTGTTCAGTCGCCTCAAACAATAGACGTGTTCAATGGTTCAATGACATGCAAAAATGCCGTGGGAGGTTTCAGAAACTGTGCAAAGCTCAAAGCTTGTGCACACGATTGCACATTCATTAAGAGGCAAAGAGGCAGAGCTGGAGACAATTTATCTGTAGTGCTCACAGAAAGTGTTGGGAGGCTTTTGCTTAATTCAGTAAAAATACTGCAGATTTATTGGTTATATAGCATAAATAAATCATTACTTTTTATGGTTTGGGGATTCAACACTAGAATCAGCAGGTATTAGCTAAGAGGATGCCTGACGTCTCCCAATGACCAGCCACCAGCAAACGCTCCATCCTTCACCATCTGACACACTTCAAAGCTGAACTGCATATAAGCATCACGTGTCCTCCCAGGTCACTTGGTGTTAATGTCTGTAAGATGTCTGATGGCTGCATATCACCTGGACTTTAAGGCCCAGACGCTTTTCAACAGCTGCAGGTGGGATTCAAGGGGCTGCATATATGAATAGGCTTGAGGGTTCCATCCATGCGATCGATGCATGCGCGGTTGCGGGACACGGCAGCCTTCCTCAGGGCCATGTTCGTCACCTATGGTGTGCAGGAATCCACCCGTGGCATAGAAGCAGAGCTGTCAGAAGCTGCATGGCAAAGCTGAGGGCATAAATCTGGTGTGTTCTTCTCTTCAATTTATCCTGCACACGACCAAGGAGGCTCGTAATTTCACCTCAGGCCAGCCCGTATTTCTCTATGAATTGTTCATTATTGAGGGGTTAATGGGTTCTATTTGCTGCTGTATATATTCATGATCACGTGGTTGGGGGTTTTGGGGGAGATTCAGTGTATGCTGTTTAACATGCCGTGTAATTTATGCAGAAATATTAGCCTGTGTTGTTGTGCTGTACTTACATATATGAATTTATGCAAAATTGGTTCCATTTTAATTCTATTTCCTCAAATTCAAAGGCGGATTACGATTAGTGATTTACGGAGTGGATATTTGGCATCATGTTTTCAACGTGCAATTCTTTGAATTGAATCTGATTTTCAAGGTCATTCTCAAGTCCCAAGTGATACCAAACCCTGTAATGTACTCAGATTGCATGCAGGTGATACAACAACTAGCCCTTTTTGCACTAGTCAACATTATAGTTTTATATTACTGACCTTCTCTTATACCATCAGCATTATTTTGCTGGCCAAAAAAAGACCCTCAGTGTGTTTGTGATCTGCATGTTCCGACTCAGTCGTCTGGCCATGACGATTTTGCCCTCAGTCACTCCTGTCTTTACTCCAGCCTTTTTCTTCTGTATTCAATACGTCAACTATGAGTACCGAACACTGATTCATTCGCGATTGGATTACTGGAACATAATTTATGGCTCATCCAGCAAGTCATACATAAAGTTATTAGATACCGTTCATCTCGAAGGCATCCCTTTTGCCCTGGGGGCATCTAGCAATTCTCCCGTTCAGCATCTGTGTGTGGAAACTAGTAACATGGGGGCGTTTAACTCTGAGTCTTCGCTGTACGACACCCAAAAGCTCAGCTTCTGCAAAAGAAGTCTGTGCTCCTTTGTTCACATTGAATGGCAGGTTTCTTAGTTTGCTAAATGATGTTAAATCTTGTCTTCAAGTGCTAACATGTGTAGGTTCAGCCGTCCAGCACATGATAATCTATAGGGCTTGAATGGAAGGCACCTGGACTTTTCTCAGTTTCTTAAATGTTTCACCTCTCATCCGAAAGGCTCAGTTCTGAACTTCTTGGGATGTTTATGAACTGCAGAAGCCTTTTGAATGAGAGGTGAAACGTTTTCAAGAAATTGAAAAAAGTCCAGTTGCCTTCCATTCAAGCCCTTAAGATTTCAAGTACTAACGTCTTTAAAGACAGACCATCTGACATGAATTTTAAACTAAATGAGCAGTTCATGGTAAAAAGAATGTTTGCTTGTTTTGGGGCCATAGGGGTGTATTCAGTGATGAGCAGGCAGAGGATCCTGCTCAGCTGCTCCCCAGCGCCACCTTCAGGCATCAAGCCTGAACTCATGCAAACTGAACAGCAAGAGTGTGTGAATGAACGTCATGAGACCAACCCAGCTGCTGGTGATGAAGTCGCTGGGACCACATTGGGTTTGCCCAGTGCGGTACAGGATATACTAGGCTCATGTTTTTACTAACTGGTGAGGAATCCCCTCTGTCTCACGCCAAAGACCTCTGTCACTACAGCACTTTTTTTTTTTTTTTTTTCTTGGAAAAAACAGCTATTGAATTTTATAAATTGTTGCTTGTTTTTTTGTGTAGTTCAAACTTTTTATTGATCCATAAATATCCGGGTACTTCCATCTTACAACACTCAATATAGCATAACAATACACCAGGGGCGCCACTAAGGGGGGAAAAGTTGGGACAATTCTAAGGGCCCACGCCTGTTTTGAGCGGAATGGGTGTGGAAGGGGGGCCCAACCTCATATTTTGTCATAGGGCCCAAAATTGCTAGCGGCGCCCCTGCAATACACACAGTACCAGTATCAAGCTAATTTAAACAAACTTGGTAACCACAGGTCCCCGCAGATTAGGCCATCCGACTGACTCATGACACACCCCTCTCATCCTGAACATGAGGTCACTTATGGCACAAAGCAGCCCCAGACACACAAAGCAGCCCCAGA
>JAODKF010000126.1:8612475-8622673 GCA_026779585.1 Mormyrus proboscirostris
TGTTTTGGTTATAAATGTATGTATATCTGTCCATCTACTCACTGCTTAACTTGGTCTGGGCCACAGGGACCCAGAGCTCATTCTGGGAGCGTAGGGCGTTTCTGTCCTGCCAGTGCGCTGAAGGGCACATAAACTCACATAGACACTGTGGGCGGTTTTGTTACGTCACTTAGATTGTCAACATACTGAGGAAGCCCAGGTGACAGAATGAGCAAACTGTCTCGCACACAGGGGAGGTGGGAGTCCAACGCTGAAGTTGCGGGCGGGGGCGTTGGAGGGGAATGGATACCCTGGCAAACTCGGGCACCCTATGTTTGGTAACGTCTGCTGCAGGGTTGCCAACTCTCACGCTTTTGGTGTAAGGCTTTCAGACTGTCACGCCCATGCAAGAAATCTTGCGGCAAATATATACCAAATTATAAACCTAAAATGGGCGACATGGAAAGCGTTCTGGCAGTTTGCAAACCCAGCAGACTATTTCCAAGGTAAAACTCTTACATACATGTAAACGCGTGTACATGTTTCTGTAGAATTGAAAATGTCACTTCAGCCAGCTGACCAAAGTTGTCAACCCTGCTGCCCTTCTAAGGCCTGCCACAGAATTCCTTTTGTAGATGAGGATGCTTTCTGAATAAAGTCATATTCCGTATACTGCACATAAATAACAGGAACAGGTATCCAACTAACCCCTACTGTTTTTACCAATCATCCACCTACACTTTGCATCTCTACTTGTACGACTGAACCTGTACCTCTATACGCTGTTCCATTCGATTACGGCGGTGGAGATAGGGCTTTTAGCGGCGCTCTCAGTCACGTTTATTTATTTATTTATGTTATATGACCGCAGAGCTACCGATCATTTTCCTGCGTTGGACAGGAAGGTCCCTCGGTGGAAGAAGGAAAGTATTTCCTCTGCATCGTGATTCAGTTCATATGCACGCTTAAGCGCTCGCTGCTCATTTGCTGCGGGAAAATGGGACCTTAATGAACAAGGCGAGCCGCATACGAGCCCAGCCGGGATTTCATACCTTCAGTACGGCCTGGGGGAAAAACGTGCTGACTGGCTTCGGGTCCCAGGAAAAAGCTGCAATGCTTGTTGGAGCGGGGGGAGCGGCGCTCTGGAGCTGGCCGTGAAAGCCGGTGCCGACGGACGGTGGAATACAGCAGGGAGCCGCGATGAGCCTGAACGAGGTACGGAGCCGCACACGCCGCAGTATCTGTACGGCCGCGCAGTGTCTCTGCCAATATTATAATTAACATTTACAGTGATATATAAGTTCTTGCTGTTGTGGCATTTTCTGGTGCATGAATAACGAAGCAACTTTTAAAATTGAACATTATATCATATTAACACATTATGGATCATATTGTGAAGTCGGAAAACAAAATCCCGAAATACTGGGTTTCTTCTCTTTATAACAGTTCAGTTTTCCCCCCGTTCATTTGGGTCATTTGGGTACCAGCCCCTCTAGGCGGCCCGGCTGATGTCATATTAAGCGGTATCGCCACTTGTCATTTTCAGATGAATTACACATGAATCTCTCCGTTGTAAACCTATTCAAACTGATAAGGGCCTTCGGAGCAAACATTATTAAACGTCACTATACTGAAAATAACGACTTAATGCCAGTTGTAAGGAGATGATAGGGTGAAGAATATTAGTTTATGTATTAGAAATACTTGATTATAGTTTTAAACAGTACTGAGTAAATTTGAATAAATTACAAACTCAGGCCGATTCAAATACAAGGCGATTCTGTGTCTGAACCAGTGTCAGTAGCAGCTAAATAACGAGTTTCCCACTGCAGCTAATTTTTTTAAATCTCTCAACAACACAGAGCCTCACAAACTAATACCGAGTGGGCTCCATAATGTTTTACATTTGCCTGGCATAAACTAATTTTACGAAAGAATGAGTCAAATAGTTGGTTCAACTGTTTATTTAACAAGAATGTTTATTCAGTATTTTTGAAGTATTCTGGATATGGCAGTTCTTAAAATAATCACATCTGCAAATTATATGTTTCCATCTTATAATTACACAAAAAGATGACAGAATAAAGCTGGTCTAAAAATATCTCATAAATATATTCATATAAGCCTACTGAAGAATGCAACATTAAACAACGCTTCAGACACGTGCAGGTACTACAAATGCAGTGTGCCAAATGTGGTGTTGTTCTTTGTATTAAAAGTGAACTATATAATTTCATATAATAAGTTTCATTTTAGTTAAAGTGGATATAAAAATCGTGCAAACCCCTAATGGAATGGCAAGGTTTTGTAATGCAAAGCCCAAAATGAAGATTTTTATGTTTAATGTAACTTTGCAAACAAAAAGAGAATAAATAGTAAATAGAAGGGTAGGAATAGTAGGACAAATAACAGTAATAATAATAATAGGAATTATTATGATTATTATGATTATTATATTTCAAATGTAAACCGGCTAGGATGCTCTTTCTTCCATATCGCCAGTCCACCCAGTAGTCCAGCCTCGTGCAGAATATGGCAGGTTGTGCCCATTTCCTGCCTGAGATTCCTCTCTCTCCTTGTTGGTAGCTCCTTCTCTATACCTTTGGAGGTTTATCTCCATCTCGGCAATCTCTCTCTCTCTCTCTCTCTCTCTCTCTCTCTCTCCCTCTCTCCCCCCCTCCCTCCAGCCATATTTTCCCGACTAATTGATCATTGTCTTCATAGTTCTCCATTATTTAGCATACTAATCATGTTTTTCACTCACATTTTGTTAGCTGCAGGGTGACATTAAAGATGGTACAATATCCGAGATAATTAATATTGATTTCTGCCTTCATGTTACAAATACCTGCAACTTCAGTAAGCGTGTCTAGACATTTTATACCCATTGAATTCTGTATTTTGTTGCGCATGTATCTTGTTGCATCCGGACAATGAATGCATCCATCCATTTTTCTAATTAATCAGACGGTGAATTATAACAATATAAGCAATTTTTGTTCACAGACATCCAAAACAAACTAACACTGTATAGGGTACAGATTCACAGCTAAATATAACCAAAAAAACACCTGATCCATATGATAAAATGCCTTTATCTGATATAGGAGTACTGTCTTTGTTAGGGTTATGTTTCAGCCTCGTGCTCCCCTACATCTCCCTGATTTCTGACACCCCTGGACAGTTGAAATAAGTGTGTATGTGCTGAGGTGAGACAGAGACCAGTAGGATCAGCGTCTAACTCACCAGAGTCACATTATTGCTTAGAGGTAGTATAATCCATAGAGCTTTGTGTGTCCATATGCAGCAGATGGAGATGACAGGAGAAGGTGCACGTCCGCATTCGCGGGCGGCAAAGCGGTGCCTTTGGGGGGGCCTGAGGCAGCAGTGGAGGCTGCTGGGATTGTTCGAGATCGGCCCCCAACACGAGTTCTACGACCTCACCTGCATGATGAAGGAGGGCCTGCAGGCCGCTGTGCAGAACACCATCGACAATCCAGCCCCGGTGAGGACAGTCCTTCCACTGCCAATGTTGGCTGACCAGTAGGGGGCTTAGTTCTTAAGGGACTGAACTTCACCAAAAGTTTGCAACAGACCTTTCTGTTGTACCTTTGAGTGATGTGCCTACTCTAACCTATTCAAAAGGGGCAAAAAATTTCGGGTAAATGTTAATGTAATCAGTGGCGAACCGGAGAACATGAAAATGGAGAATCAATCTGCAGGTTACTGCGTCTCATTTGGGTGTGGAATGCCAATTGATTCATAGAAAGAGCTGCCAGATAATTGGTTTATAGGGAGAGTCCCTTCCTAAGTTGCAAGACGGTTGGTTTCTCGGAAGAGTTAAGTAGTTATCTTGCAGCTGGAGAAGACTAACAGAGAGCTACCTTGTAATAGTCTGGGGACGAACTATAGGCTCTTGTTCTCAACACTGCATTCCTTTGAAAACAATGATTTTGTTGTCCACTGTTTGGCTCACTGCGTGTCGTTCTGGGACATAAATGATCTAGTTCTCTCTCCAGCTACCGACTGGAAAGTTTAACATTACTTGCACACTGAATCTCTTTCCTATATCAGATGAAGAGATTTGAGCAGCCTCAATCCACAGGTACAGATGAGACAAAACGCTTAAGCTCAGTGGACTTCATGAAACACATGAGAAATTAAACAGAAATGTGCAGATTTTGGTTCACACTTCAGGCACAGCAAACATAATAACACATCATTGCTGTCCAGTGGAAGCCCTAAATGTCCACTGTTGACAATTGAGACTTTTTACTGTAGGAGCAATACGCCCAGTCTGTGTACTGATAACAAAAAAATTCTTTTCACGCTCTCAAAATAATGGATTTTTAGAGATATGTATTTTTTATTGGACAGGGGCGATATCATATTACTGAGTAATGGTTGATTTCTCCTTTGAAATGGATGTTGCCATACCTACTCATAGGTGTGGGCAAAGTCAGCCAACAAACAGCCTGTCCACATGCCAGAGTGTAACTTGGATGCTTCTAGATGTTCAGACAGTAAGAAACACCTCTTATTAAAAACACATTTTAGGTACAGATTGCATCATGCAGACCATGAAGCTTGAAAGCCACACAGCAGACAGGCTCCTTCTGCCCATAATCTAGAGAGAGTTACATCACTTTCATGTTTACTGTACATCTTCAAATCATTCTTGCAAAGGAAATTGCACAATCTTATTATCATTTACGGGAATAATTCGATACTTGGCTAGTGGGCACGGCAGAAATTCCCCATAGATCCAGCCTGTCATCATTTGGTTATAATTTCAGTGTTACTAAAACAGTTGCTGTCCCAGGAACCTGATTGCCTTGAAGGTTTGTAGATGGCATCTTTCCAAGCCCGGCTGTTCCTCACTGTCACTTTGAAGTGTTATTTTCAATGGGTTAGTGATTGTTTCCTTATTCTTGACATAGTTCACAGTTTTTTGTGGACATTTGAAACACTTTTCCTCAGACTGTCTTACCAGATTAAGGCGTGAAAAATGTCATGAGTAAATCACGTAAGGGTTTGGTGTGATGATGCAGGCAGCTCAGGGAAAGGCAGAACGTCTTTGAATAAAAAGAGGAAAGGTCTCTAGCACCAGGGCTGGATCAGCCAACTGGGAACACTGGTGCTTGTCATTCAGACTTGCTGCGCATCTTTTAGTTATGGAATTCATCCATTTATTACACATCATTTTATGTGAGAAAGTTTATATTTCAAATCTATTTATGTTTTATGTATCTAATATTTAAATTTGCGAGGGAACAAACTGAATATTGGTGGGTGCACATTGCTAAAGGGAGATGCTTTATGTTGCTTCCGAGGTCCACTGTGTATTCTTAAAGCTGTTAGGCGTGATTGAAATGTTATTACACTCCTCCAGGCATCACATCCATTCTTGGAAAAAGAAACTGCGTTTCAAGAAAAAAAGGCCTTTAATCTTACTTTTGCTTAATAAACATGCACATAGGCACGCAGTGTCTCACATTACTTACGGTAGCCTAGATAGCTGACTTAGCTGATGTGTAGCCCATCGCTCCCATCGCTCTCAGCATCTCTTTTCACTCCCTCCAGACACATACAGACACATACTTAGTGCAGTTTGGCACCTTTTCTGTAAACCTTACAGTCTGCAGTTGTCACACAATCAAGATAAGATGTGACATTCTGTTAAGATATTCCTAAATATCTTCGTTTTTCAGGATGAACTTTCTGAAGAGGATTTTGAAATGGAGGTCACACAAATACATGAGGTATTGCCGTCCAAGATACTGATCACCACTAGACTGATTCCAAGCCTTTCCAACAGAGTGCTCTACCTTTGATTTTTGCTCCTGTCACATACTCCGGATCTGCATGTGCCTGATTGGTTGAGTGGATAAACAAGAAGGTGATTTAAACCAATAGCTGTCTGTTGTTCCCTTTGTAGAGTTTCAGAATGGAGACATTTGCAGGTCCCGTGTTCGCCTGGCTGCGACGCTCCCTGGGCATGTCTGAGAGGGACTACCAGCAGTCTCTGGCCACACCCCAGGGCTGCTACCTGCAGTTCATTAGCAACTCCAAGAGCAAGGCTGATTTCTTCCTCACGTGAGCGCTGTCATTTAAATACAAAATACATTTTATACCTGAAGTCAGGTCTATGGGTGTATCTCAGTTGGGTTGCCTGTCCCCTTTTTGTATTTGTTATTGTTGGTTATTGTCTACAAGGTCATGTTTATTCAAACCTCACTTCCTGCTTGTTTAGGAACGACAAGAGGTTCTTTCTGAAAACACAGAGCAAGCGGGAAGTGAAATTCCTCCTGTCCAACTTGAAAATCTACCTGGAACACTTGGAGCGCTATCCCCACTCTCTGCTCGTCAAGTTCCTGGGTGCGACGTTGACTCCCCCATCATGAAGGACTCTCAGCTGAGGGCTGTATCAAGCTCAATCATTAAACAAAATAATAAAATTCACCCTGTTACGTGTCTGTACTGCCCTGTGTATGTTCTCAGCCACAACACAACAGCAGTAACTTTAAAATCCTTAAAATCTACCAAAGTATATTAAGCATCATTTTGTTCTTAATGCTAATGGTTTTTTTGTGTTATGTAGGCGTCCACCAGATCAAGATTCCCCGTCAGAGGAAGGTAGATGCTTGTTTCCTGGCTCCTGCTCTTTGCATCATCTCTGCACTGCTGTTTACTCAGAGCCGGCATTCTCTTGTTTATATTCCCATAGAAATACTTCATTGTAATGCAGAGCGTTTTCTTCCCCGATGAGAGAATCGAAGCCAGGTAAGGCAGCTCAGCACTTGTGTTTGAATGGTAAGACCCTCTTGCACAGTTTCACCCTCAAGGGTCCATGATGAGTGAGTAGGGATGACACTCTGTTCCATCAGAGGGCACAGAGAGACACTCAGGGCTACACACTCATCTGGCGGGTGATATAGAGATGGCAGGTACCTGAAGGAGCCCTGCTGAAATAGCTATAAGTCCACACACATGCCTAGATCTTACGCCAGGCTCCTGTGGTGGAGGAACGGAAAAATGGAGATCATCCATTTGAAGTTGGTGAATCTTTGCAAGGAGCTCGACAGCCCAGGTGTTGGCGATGGAGAAGTCGCTCCCCAGCTGTTACGTCTCTCTTGCTTTTATAGTTTTTTAGAGTGTTGCTGAACTGCCATTTAGCAAAGCAATATTCCACCCCATTTTCCCGACTTGTTAACATGGTCTGGTGCATCTGATTACCCTCAGCTCCTTGGTAAACCACAGTTTGGCATTAAACTACCTCACAATGCAATTTCAAAAAAGGAGATATAGGATGTTAATCTCCCAATGCTTTCATGCATGCGGCTACACTACAGAAGAAAAAGTGGTCCAGAGTTTAGTTCTCCCATGTGGACCAGCTGATCAACTGATGGATGTACTAGCGGTAAATCTTCCGAATGGAACAGTTGAGGAGGTTGATCTATAACACATATGAATGAAGACAAAGGATGTTTCTCAATACAAAGAATGCAAAGATCATACTTGTGGTCTTGGCAAGAATTGTCTTGTTAACTTGCCTCTCAAGAAAGAACTCGAATACAATGAATTCATCGGCACAATGAATAGGATCTCGTTTTGCTAGGGTCTCGTTTTGCAAGCATGTGACAAATGTTTCCTTGATATTTGGGGTGGGGCAAGAATGACATCTGGGGATTTTTACTGTTCTCTGGACTCTTTCTTGAGTATTGGAACTGGTCTTCAGCAATGGAGGATGATGTCAAACGGGGACACAAGAACACAAGTATGGCATAATGAGAAACACCCAAAGTCACTGAGCCTGCTTGACCTTCAGCCTGCTGATGAGGTCAGTGTTTCTCCAGGTATGACATCAAAGGCTGTGAGATAAGCCGGTGGACCAACCCCGCCCCCGAGGGGAGCCAGGTCATCGTGGTCTTGAAAGACCTGAACTTTGAGGGCAAGCAGATCACGCTGGGTGAGGGTTTTGAAGAGCATCTCAATCTCTGTGCCAGTTACAATATAGAGCTGATCAGAATCATACATCTTTGCTCTAAGGTGCAACAGCTTTGGCAAGCCGAGTCCTGAACACCATGCTGTCTAATATTGACCTATTATGCATGTTAAGCTTGAGGCCATGCTGTCTTATCCTATATGTCCAGCTGAATTTGATTTCTAATCCCAGTGATATCTAAGCAGTTCTGCAGTATATTAATGCATGTTGCTGCTTCTCAGACACTCTGTCTCTCCACTGTTCCCAGAGCAACAGCGGCCCTGGCTGCTCCGCCAAATGGAGATTGACACGGCCTTCCTGCAGAGGCTGAACGTGCTGGACTACAGCCTGCTGCTGGCCCACCAGCCCTTGCACCGGGATGAGCGAGCCATGGGCCTTTCCTTTGCCAGCGTCATCATGCGCACCACCAAGTAGGTGCAATTCAGGCAGCCTCCAATCAGAGAGGCAGCTCCGCCCCTCAGCCTGCTGGGCACCAATCACATGCAGCGTTACTGCTCTCTAATGGTCACGTTCCATGGTGTTCTTGCATCAGGGTGAATTCAACTTGCAGTCTGGAAGTGTCATGTTTTTTCTCAACCATTATTAGATGTTAAATAGCAAACAACTTTTCAACAGAGATACTTACAATTTGTCTCCACTACATATGCTGGGGAGATACTTTTGTATACATGAAGATGCAATTCTCCAGTGACATGTTTTTTTTCCTGCTGACATCGCTGCCTTACAGCTCTGGTCTTGATCCCTCTAGTATTTAATGAAAGCACTTAATATACATTTCACATTTGTCAAAGTATCTCAGCAGCTTTGTCAGCTGTATGATAGATGGGTCAGACAGTGAGATGAAATATGGTTTCCCTTCGTCATAGTGCAAAAAATATATATATAAATTTAAATACGTAAACAATAAAATCTTCACATGAAATTCAAGACGTAAATAAGACATAAAATATAGTTGAAACATCTGATTAGAAGGGAAGAGTGTGCAGTTGTACAAGGAAATCGAATGAACATGGATGGTTCAATAAATAGATTTTCGTTCGAGCATGTGAATTGTAATTGTGAATCCAATCCAGAGAGGGAGACAATTAGCTCATTTAGAACATCCAATCAGATTGAGGTGGGCCACAGTGTTCAGTAGTCAAGCAGCCTGCAGGTTAAAGGAAATGAACCGAATGAAATAAGGAAAAATGTTTATTTTGTTGTGGAACAAAGTGAGGTATTTTAAGCAAGCCAGTTAAATGAGCAATAAACCAATTAGAATGCAATGTCTTTTTGTGATTGCAGGTCCTACCCTCGCATCATAACAAGGTGAACAGCTGACAGGCATGTAGTGACAGAAGAATATGTACTTTAAAAACACGTCCTTCTAATATGTGCCTTGGCTGTTCTTCATTTGGAGTGTCGTCCTCTTCTTTGGTGCAGCCTGATTGGTTTTTTTATCCTTCCTGTGTCGGTCGGCACAGCGTCACTCAGTAACGTTACTAACCGCTAAGTATGTAAAGGGAGTGACAGCTAGTACACAGACAGTGCTTAGTATATTTTAAAGTTATTTAAATCTAATTTTATTTATTAGCTAAATTTCTTATGGTCTTATCTGGATATTTCACCTATTTGTGTTTACCATCCAGTCAGAGGGTACAATAACAGGTACCGATCCGGGCATCTGTGGATGGCAGAGTTGTGTTTCCATCATAGCTCTGGATGGGTATGTTACGTCTCCCACTGCCTACAGGTCGGTGAACCCGGGTTGTAGCCCCGCCCACAGCAGCCACACCTCCGTCCCAGGGGCGGTCCTAGAGGAGGACTCCACCCTGCTGGTGGCGCAGGTGGACCGGGCGACGGCACGCTGCCGTGTGATGGAGACGTATCGCGAGGACGGCCTGCGGCAGTATCCCGCCGATGGGGGGGCTTCGGTGACAGACCCAGGGCTGCGGGAACTCCTGGCCCAGAACCGGAGGCTGCTGCCCAGCACCAAGAACCCACTGCATGTCATCGACGGCCAGGAACTGCGCTACTTCGTGGGCATCATCGACATCTTCACCGTCTATGGCTTCCGCAAGAAGCTGGAGCACCTTTGGAAGCGGTTTCGCTACCCGGGCCAGTCTTTTTCCACCATCAGCCCCCCCGCATATGCTCAGAGGCTCTGCCAGTGGGTGCAGGGGCACAGCCAGTGACCCGCAGTCCCCCCCCAGGGCAGGGGGAAGGTTTCAGGGG
>JAODKF010000126.1:8622741-8632814 GCA_026779585.1 Mormyrus proboscirostris
CCCCCCCCTCCCCCCCCCATTCTCACAGGGTCAGACGTACTTCTTTTTCATTGGGTTCTGTATTTGATTACATTCAATATTCTGTTACCTTTTCCATGGTGTTCCAGGAAAAGGAAATATTCAGTTTCAGTCTCAAACATATCAAACCATGTTCTGTCTTGGTTAAGTGATATGGGACAAAAACCTCAAACCTCTTTTAATCACATGCCATATATGGAGCAGGACGGGGTAAAAGCTTTAGCCAACTGCTAGTAAAACAGACAATGGTTCTACTACATTACTGCATTTGTGAGGCTTTCCTGGGCTCAGTTCAGAATATTCTCAATAGAAAACCCCTTAGATCCCCTTCCTTCCCAGGACGTACTCCTCTCCTTCCTGCCTGCAATAGGCTGCAGGTCACCCTTGTAGCTCTGCTCAGGCTGGAGCATAGGACACAGGGGGCACGGAGGAGGGGTATTTAATTTGGCTTCACGTGTCTCCTCCAAAACAGACCTTTATACTTAAATTATTCAACTGTGCCCCCCCACGCCCCCAGTCTCAAACTCTTTCCTGTGCCATTATGCTAAGAATACATGTAAAGATGGATGGGTGGACGTCCCTGATAAGCAGCTCCTGAAGTAAATCTGCTGCAGCCGGTGTGGTGGCCGCTCCCATGGGCTCCTGCCTCCATTAGGTCCAGTTCGGCAGTTCCAGTTCTGGTAATTATTTTGAGAATGAAGGACTCATTTCATTTGCAGTGTGAGCCTCTATTCTCACTCCTGTAGCTTTAGATCACTGAAAGCAAACCTCAAAACAAACACTTGTCCATCTGCAGGCTGGAATAGTGAGCGTTTCAAACAATTTGTGGGCGTGTTGAAAGATTTATGGGTGTGTTGAAAGGTGGGCGTGTCAGCAGGGTGGAACTGGGTGGAGCCACACATCATTTCCTTTATGCTTTCTGGACATATGGCGATAAGTGTGGCTCACGCTATATGAACAAGTATGAAACAGGCATTTAATTATATATCTCTGTTAATCATAGTCATTACCTGACCTTTATGTCTCATGAGTGTCTGATCTCTTTCTGAAATAATGTTTATTGACAGCATTTTCAAGCATATTGGCACAGCTGCTCCTGTGCACATGTCACCTTTTGCCATGCCCACATTTTGCCATGCCCATCTTTTGACATACCGACCTTTTGACATGTCCACCTTTTGCCATGCCCATCTTTTGACATACCGACCTTTTGACATACCGACCTTTTGACATACCGACCTTTTGACTTGCCCACCTTTTGACATACCGACCTTTTGACATACCGACCTTTTGACATGCCCACCTTTTGACATGTCCACCTTTTGCCATGCCCACCTTTTGATATACCGACCTTTTGACATGCCCACCTTTTGACATACCGACCTTTTGACATGTCCACCTTTTGACATGCCCACCTTTTGACATGCCCACCTTTTGACATGCCCATCTTTTGACATACCGACCTTTTGACATGTCCACCTTTTGCCATGCCCATCTTTTGACATACCAACCTTTTGACATGCCCACCTTTTGACTTGCCCACCTTTTGACTTGCCCACCTTTTGACTTGCCCACCTTTTGCCATGCCCACCTTTTGACTTGCCCACCTTTTGCCATGCCCACCTTTTGCCATGCCCACCTTTTGCCTTGCCCACCTTTTGCCATGCCCACCTTTTGACTTGCCCACCTTTTGACATGCCCACCTTTTGCCATGCCCACCTTTTGCCATGCCCACCTTTTGCCATGCCCACCTTTTGACTTGCCCACCTTTTGACTTGCCGACCTTTTGACTTGCCCACCACTTGGTCCTGCAGACACTCATGTCTTCTTTAGGTGCTAAAGGTGCTACAGAGTTCAGCATGACTTAGCTTAGCTGATTTGTTGGTGGGAAACTGAGTCCAGTCCTGCAGTTTGGCTTTTACCAGAGCAGGTGAGATGTTAGATCATAGTGATGGAATAGAGTCAACAGTTTGAGCAGTAAGAAGTGAAGGAAACAGGCTTCTCGGGGTTTCACCTTTACATGCACCTACTTATGTATCTCCATACATCTCCAGTTAGTCTATGATGGCCATGCGGGTCATACTATCGACTCTCGCCAGGGGCCTGCGCCCATCTCTACACTGAGCCTCAGAACGTTCCTCGCTGCTGCTTTGAACCTCATGCTTATAACCATACCTGCTTGCAGCTAATCCCACGGCCTGTGGTAGATACCATGGGAGTTTCAGACCTACTGTGACACCTTTACAGATGCTGCTTGTTTAATTTGTGAGAATTCAACCATAGGAACAATCGTGTCACAGGTAAATCAGCAAGACTTTGGTTGACCATGAAAAATAATAATGAATGAAAATATGCATAATATTTGTCATCTTGGCTGTGATTTGCCATGACACCTTTCATTAAGTGGTGTTTGCCAAGTTGCCAGATTTGCAGAAGATTATACGGTAGGTAAAGGTTATGCTCAATGTTTGTGTGCTGATGCCCCATGATGCACGTGGTGACGCACCCCAAATCCTCCCTTGTCATGGGTATCTTGGGTCTGTCCTCTGGTTCATATTTATATTCCATGTGCAGAAGTTTCGAACAAAACCTATGTGTATATCTGTGGGTGTGTGGAGTCTGAGCTATTACTATAAAAAAATGCAAAAAAAGAGAACTAACGCAAATAATGTTATTCAAAGCATGAGTTCCTGTGCATGAGGAAAATCTGTAGACAGTTATTTAAAAGTTAATTTTACATAAGGAAAAAGAAAGTATGCAATTTTGGAGGCCTACAAGAGCAGAGTCTCCGAGCTACTGATGCAGCCATAGACCGTAAGACCCAGCCTGAACACCAAAGAGCTCGTCTTTTCTCATGCAGACATTGTGAAATGTATGCATAAAATGTCTATGCCTTTAACTAAATAAACCATTTTTATCACAAAGCATTATAACCAAATGTGTGTAAGTGGTAACACTTGTGTCTTCCTCTGTTCTCACATAAATTCAAAACCATCACTTTAAACCTCTTAAGATGATGTTTAGTGTCACAGATCAAAGTCAGTCATCTAAACCTAGAATTTACAAAAATCAAGATGATGTAAGACTGGGGTGGTGTGGCCGTCTTGTAGGTAACAGTGTTGGCTCTAGGGTTGGGGCTTTGACTCCCATTTTCCCCTATATATACAGTATCTCACAAAAGTGAGTACACCCCTCACATTTTTGTAAATATTTTATTATATTTTTTCATGGGACAAAACTGAAGATATGGCACTTTGATACAATGTAAAGAAGCCAGTGTACAGCTTGTATAACAGTGTAAATTTGCTGTCCCCTCAAAATAACTAAACACACAGCCATTAATGTCTAAACCGATGGCAACAAAAGTGAGTACACCCCTAAGTGAAAATGTCCAAATTGTGCCCAAAGTGTCAATATTTTGTGTGGTCACCATTATTTTCCAGCACTGCCTTAACTCTCTTGGGCATGGAGTTCACTAGTTCACTAGAGCTTCACAAGTTGCCACTGGAATCCTCTTCCCCTCCTCCATGATGACATCACAGAGCTGGTGGATGTTAGAGAAGTTGCGCTCTTCCATGATGACATCACGGAGCTGGTGGATGTTAGAGACGTTGCGCTCTTCCACTTTCCCTTTCAGGACGCCCCACTGATGCTCAGTAGGGTTTAGGTCTGGAGACACGCTTGGTCAGTCCAGCACCTTTACCCTCAGTTTCTTTAGCAAGGCAGTGGTCGTCATGGAGGTGTGTTTGGGGTCATTATCATGTTAGAATACTGCCCTGCAGCCCAGTTTCCGAAGGGAGGGGATCAAAAATGTGAGGGGTGTACTCACTTTTGAGAGATACGGTATATGGAACATACATGGTTCTTCTTGGCAGTGAAGTTAACTGCCACACTACCAAGATATGCAGATTTGTTTTTTCTAAATTGCCAGTTGTGTATGTGCACTGTGACGGACTGACATCCAAAGTGGGCCGTGCCCTGTGCTTACTTTGATAGGCACCAGCTGGTCCTGCCAGGATAAGATGTTGGAAGCTGGATGGATGTAAAAAAAAATGTTAAATGGGACAATAATTTCCATGAGTTAGAAGGTACACAATTTTGGATGGTTTGTGTACATCTCACATTTATAAACGTACAAAATAAATTTGCAACCTAAATGCAGCTTATTGCACCTATACATATTAATGGCAGTATTTCAGGCGCTGATTGTGCTACACTTGTATTCATGCCAGGTACACGTGTGTATGACATGGACATGTTGCAGGTGTTAAACTACTCACCCCCTCTGACAATCAGAATACTTTAATCATCCCTGATGAAAGTGCTGAAATGGTCCTAGAGTCATTTTTGATCTAAACTGACCTTTGACTGCTCAGATTTCTCTAATTTGTTCAATGACCCCAGGTTTACAACCATCTGTTTATATGACCCGCTGTAAAAGGAGTTCATTCTGTGCTAACAAACCACAATTGTACATAATTATCCTCACATGCTAAGCTTGTAAACACATCAAAACCGTTCACAAAGCACACACAGGATTGTACTCATATCTTTGTGGGGACCATCCATTCATTTCTATGGCTGAAACCCCTAACCCCAACAATGACATTACCCCCTACCCCGCTTTCACCTTTACCACAGGTAACCAAACAAAATATACGTTTTGTTTTGGCATTTTTAGTTCTTTCAACAACGTTAAAATAGCAGATTTTTATCACATTGTGGGGACATTTAGTATACCTGGATCTCACTCTCTCTCTCACACACACACACACGACTTGGAACTGAAATATTTCTATCTACAATTCTATGAACCATACAGATTAATTAACCCTATCTGACATCGAATTACATAACACCGCGGACACTATACTGCAATAACATCAAAAGTAGAAGAAACATAAGAACATCTGCAGATCGTTCAGCTAAAATGAATCGTGCAGTAAAAGGTTCGATCTCTACGGAATACATAAAGACAACAGAAGACAGTAGGTAAGTCTGTGTTCTGTCTATGACTGGATGTATTTCTGTTCAAACCCAAGGCGCACTTGCTTTTTATTGGCCCTGAGACTTCAGCTTCGTTTTAATACTTGAACATGTACAGCCAGAGCAGGCTTCAAACAATGGTAGAACAGAAGAGCGCAGATTGAATCGATTGATCACGAAACGCCGTCCTAATGAAATTATCTTTAATTGAACCAACTGAATATATTTGCCTTTGATAATAATATCGAGTAACTTGTTGCATCTAAATCAATTGTGAAATAAAATCATATTACGTCCTTGTAATATACAAGACATATGCATATTTACATCCATTTATCTGTCATCCGCTTCTACCGGATAGGGTCGCGGGGACATATCGTATTTTTCAATATTAAATTGATTTGATTCTTTTGCGAATTATGCATACCGCTTTAACGTAAGGCTGATCAAGCGATTTTCGAGCACACTGATGGCACATGGATTAGCGTAAACCCGGGTCTGGCGCACTCCCCCGCCACACAGTAGCTGGTGGGTGATCGCTGACGTCCCGCGGCAGGATCGCAAAACCAGCCGATGGTACGAGGACGTGCCTGCTGCACCCCCTGAAACCATGGATTTCAATGTCAAGAAACTGGCCTCCGATGCAGGGGTTTTTTTCACACGGGCAGTCCAGGTAACTGCTAATATCTATCTTAAAAAACTGTTCCATTTGCGACATTGTTTCTGTTGAATAATAATAATAATAATAATAATAATAATAATAATAGTAATAATAATGACAACAGCATCATTCAGAATTACCAGGCTGAAGAGCTTTTAATCTTGCATCCACACTTGGAGGCGACATTGACAGCTTTACCCTTCGCATAGATTATATTTTTCCCTCCCGTGATGTTGATGTCGCCATTGTAAAACATATCGAGGCTGACTAAATTCCCGTTATTTATAGATACGGCGTGATACTTACCCGGAGACGTATCCTGATCCTCCGCATTTTCTGTTTAATGCATTGCCTCTGCAGCAGTAGAATAATACTATATTTTGTAGGATTTCAGATTATTCGGTATTGCGCTCAAATACAAAAATTCCAAGACCTTTAATTACTGTCACTGTTTACTACATTCTGTTAACTGAATTGTAATTTACAAACGAACACGTCATTTTGCATGTCATAGTATAATACGCAGCCAGTACATTTAATTTCCGTGACCTGCTTCATTTGATGCAGTAAACGCACCACCCCATTCGATTAGCTCAACACAACACCATGAATAAAACGGGAACGTTATCTGACGAGGAACCTTCGCCCTACCCTTGAGAGAGGTACTTAACCTCCGCTTAGGCAGAATTATACCTCTGTCGATGTGTAAAATTGTGGACAGATTAAATTACATGAAGGAGTAGGAATTATGGGAAATAATCCACGCATCCATCTTCTAACCGGTTATCCTGGCCAGGGTCGTCGGATGGAAAATAATCATTTTAAAAACCCTTAAATCCCTTGAGATTCATCTTACAGTAAAACGTATAGATTTTTTGAGCCTGAACAATGTTTCTCAGAAACAAAGGGTCGAGCGATTTGGAATAGAAGTGGCTGGTGGGGGAAAGGTGGGGGAGATCTAGAGGTGGGTGCAGTTCCTCTGGGGTCACCGTGGGAGTGCTTTTTCAGGAGGATCGGAAATCACTCTGTCACTGCTCAGTGCGCCTTCTCCGCCTGATCTATATCAGTTAAAACGACAGCTGTTTTATTGTGCCAGTAGCCTCTCCATCTGGCTTTTACTGCTGGTATTTCACTGCTTTTGGTCACCAATGGATGAAGACGAGCTTTAAGTTTAATCAGAAGATGTAGGTTGTATTTAGGCAACATTTCAGATGATATTTTTTTAAAAACTGTGATATTAATGAAATAAAATGCAATACAGGGTAGGAAAGACTGACCTGATCTGTTCTCTGGCCTTGCCTGATTTAGATACAATGCTTAATTTGATTTGTTGAATGTTGCGTTAATTCCACAGTGGGCATGAACCATATGTCAATCGTAGGTACAAATTTTATGACCTGACCTGGCTGGTAACACTGTTCATCCTCATGTTGTCTGTGCTGCGCACTCCTGCACACACACACACACACAGACACAATTGCACCAACTTAAATGCTTACATTAAATTGCTAGGACACAGACGGGCTAATCTCCCTTTGCTTCAGTACACAGTGATTCCCGTCTGCGTGTCTATATACTGCACACTCGGTGACACTGTTATTAGATATACCCACCTAGTACCACCAGTGGGCTTCCCGTTAATTTTATTGGATCAGGCCGTTCCTCTCCGACCTAAACACAGGGGTTTTAGCCATTTGCTGCAGCAGGCTGTTTTCGTTGTGGCACGAAGCTGTATCAGAGCTCCAGTCGGGCCCCAGAGTATTAATGCTACAGTTGTGTTTGTGGTGGATTTACCAAGCACTTAATTTCAGGGTGACAGGAAACCCAGTGCTGAACAGATAGAACATATGAATGACAGAAGGTAAATTCTCTTGTACCTTTCAAGGGACATAACCTGAATTTTTTTCAAATATATACTTCTTCTAAAATAGGGGCTGTGTGTATGGACGGGCATTCTGGGTCAGGGGTACCAAATACCATTCTATACCTCATGGCATTTATGGGAATTCTAGATTGTAGTATGTTCTGGAGAATTATCATTTTTAACATGTCTGTGTGACGACTCACATGAACATTTTATGACATTTCCCCTCCATCAATGGCCACTGTGTCCAGTTTAGTAATTGAATTATGTAACATCCCATGTTGAGATGTTCTCTGCTTCCTAACCCCACTGTAAGACTGGGGGTATCCGACAGTATGTATTGTGACACACTATCTGCCTGCTGACATGAGATGTCCGAGTGCACATGGGTCATTGGTCAGGGGGCCATTTCAACAGCCGGCAGTGGCAACAGTCAAGCCATATATCAACTGTCATAGAGTAATTACAGTATTACAACAATTAAAATATTACTCATAATGTTGCTGGTCTTAATGGTGAATGACAGTCAGAATTTCTATTAGTCTCCATGGATCTATGTAGAATTTTATTCTCTAATTCAAATGATTTTATACACTCAGAACAAGGGCATTTGGCAGCTCTTCATCAGGCACTTCACACGTGAGTGTTTTGTCATGAAAGGATCTGGAAAGGATGCATTTTCAGATGACAGGGAACCCACAGGGATCGTAAAATGCTGTATGTCATTTGTAGGTTAATATACACCTGTTGTTATTATTATTTTTAATGGGCTTTTTTGATTCAGATGTAATTCTTGATTAGTTTTTTGGTCAGCTGGTGGGAGGTGAGAAAGACAGACTGGTGCTTCTCTCCAGGTCTTCTGCACAGTGCCACCTGCTTCTGGTGCTTTAGGGCCAAGGTGTCGTGTGGATGCTGATGCAGCGACACCCATATGTCATCGCGAGCCTTTCATGTGTGTTTGAGGCCACTCGTGTGTGTGTGTGTGTGTGCGTGCGTGCGCGTGCGCGCATGCGTGTGTGTGTGTGTGTGTGTGCGTGCGTGTGTGTGTGTGTGAGCGTGCGTGTGCATGTGTGTGTGTGTGTGTATGGGTATCTGGCAGCAAACCATAGACCCCCTCCTAGCCTCTGCTTTCTTATTCTCAAGTCCTGTAGGCTTGTCTGAGTCTCTCTCTCACCCTTCCTGAGTTGCTCTTTGTCACTATCTGCCATTAGACCCCACCACTCTAGGCTTATTGCTACAGCGGATTTGTGTTGTATGATATTTCACTGGCTATTTAACTTTGGCATAAATTCCCCATGATTCAGAGTGATGACATTTTTCAGGAGTTCTATGTATATTTATTATGACATTTATAGAAAATTTGACTCAGCATCGCCTTGTTATATGGAATTAGTCTCTGTGAAATTGGCCTTGCTCATTACATTACCTAGGCATAGCTGACATTATACATGACGGCAAGTAAACAGTGCAACTCCAGAGGAAGGCTGACACAAAAATATAGGCAGCCTCTGCACAAATAAGAGTAAGTAGATTCCTCCATTGGTTGACTGCATTGTGATCCTGTGTTTCTCTCCTGAGTTCACGGAGGAGAAGCTGGGCCAGGCTGAGAAGACGGAGCTGGACGCCCACTTGGAGAACCTCTTAGCCCGGGCAGACTGCACCAAGAACTGGACTGAGAAAATCTTCCGTCAGACGGAGATCCTTCTTCAACCCAACCCAAGTAAGAATGTCTGCTCTTTGCCGAGTAGTCGAGGCCAGCCTGTCTGACAGACATTCATTAGTAATTAATTATTTCCTCAGCAGAAGGGTCCTACGTAAAGTGGTCCACAATTGTATGTTGTTCTTTAGTACAGTTGAACATTTCACTTCAGAACTTCACTGTAACGGTATTTGTTAACCCAACATGGCTTTTCTTTAGAGCCAACAATGACTCGTTTGGAGGATTAACTCATCCTATAATCGTTTGTGAGTCTTCATCAGGCCTTCAGCTGATGTCATACGCTGCCAATTCTCTGGTGCCCAATCTGTGTGACGGAGAGCTGGGAGCCGGGCTTCCTGGTCATGGGTAGATTTCCACTGAGTCTGAGTCATCAAAACAAAATGTTGGGTCACCTGGCTTTTGTGCATAAAAATGAGCCGCTGGTTAAAATGGGATCAGTCATTCACACCTGTACAATGTGGAGATGTGGTTTGCCGGGATTGATTGGAGACCCAGCATGTGTGGCCTCACCTGATGCAGATCGTTGAGGTGTGAGGAGCAAAGAGCTCTAACCTTTGATTTTTTGACCCCCCCCTCCTTCACCATGCTACAGTTGACCATACAGGTGAGTCCCCTTCTCCTCCTGGCACCCTTGTGCCACTGGCTTTGGCCCCCCACCCCCAACACTCCTTGCCACACCCCATCTTAGGTCCATACGGCGTGCTAAAGGGAACATGTGCTGAGCTTGCCCTGTGACATGCCCTGATTGCGTGTGTGGGGGGGTAAGGCCCTGTGACATGCCCTGATTGCGTGTGTGGGGGGGTAAGGCCCTGTGACATGTCCTG
>JAODKF010000126.1:8647086-8659636 GCA_026779585.1 Mormyrus proboscirostris
AGGACGACTTTCACCATAACTAACGGAATCACTGCTATCTGTGAGAAGGGTCTAGCTGCAGAGGCCTGTAGAGTGGAGCTCCACCAGAAATACGTCACCTCCACAGGAAACACGTGATATCAACTCTGTGTCACAGCGAATATACCTTAACCCTAACCGGAGCTCCACCTTACACCCTTAAAGATCACATGTTTCCTGAGGAGGTGACGTATTTCCGGTGGAGCTCCACTCTACAGGCGTCTGCAGCTGGACCCTCTTGATATCTGTTGGCTCACTGCAGGAATCTTTTTTCTTTTTGCGTGACTTTAACAAGGAACCTATTCAATGACAGCTGCTTTTGCCTCCGTTACGATTTCACGGAATGTGAACATTGCATTGTCGCTAAACAGATTCATCGCTGCTACACCCGTATTCGGGTGGTGCTTTTTACGAGTGAGGCATGCCAACTGATCATATTCATGCTCATGAGACCGAGCGTGGGAAATGATTACCCACAATCCTGCAGCGAGAGAGAGAGAAGAACCATCGGCTCAGTTGCGATCATGTGATGCTCGGCAGACAAAACGTATACGTAATACTCATATTACAAGACCTCGCTCGTTTATCAAGTTAATATTTATAAAAAAATTTTGCTCGTATTGCAAAACAGTCGCAAACCAAGTTACTCGTAACGCAAGGTTTGACTGTACATCTAAAACACCAGGCCAGGTGATATCACTACTGTTATGTAACCTTGTCATTTCTGCTCAAAATCATGGGCTGCAGATCGCCAATGACTGAGAGAGGAAACACTGATATATTGCAGGCACACAAAGCACAGTATAGGTAGAGGAGCAAAGCAGCACATTATACAGGGCTGGGTGGTATTTTCTTACTTCTTCAGGTTAATTAATGATGCTTGTAAGGATCCTGGTCAGTAAAGCATGTCATTTTCCTTGGCCTACGGCAGGGAGTTCAAACTGCTCGTTCATTGTGTTCTAAGTGGCAGATTCAGCCTTTCCACTTGTTAGGAATTCTGAATGTAATTGTTGGAAAAAGTAGCAAACAAAATTACATAATTAAAATGTCATTACCTGACTCTTCTTAAAGATCAAATGATTAAAAAAATCCTTTTGAAAGTGAATCCAATGTTTATAATGTACTCAACTAACCATTGGCTTTTAAGCCAGTTTAAATTAGAACTACCAGTTGCTGTATTATTTATTTACATAAATAAATAATACATAATAATAACAACTTTACCATTAATTGAAAAGTTAATTAGCATGGTGGCGCAGTGGTTAGCATCTCGGGCCAACATTTGAGTTTCTGCCGTGGCTTGCATGTTGCCATGGGTTTTCAGGTAATTTAGAAGATCTATGACTGATGTAGTAGCCGAACTACAGATATGCTGAGTTTCCCACATAAACGAAATTCTGGCGACGATTGTTTAATTTGGTCATAGTTTTTAGGATTTTATTTTAATAAACATCAGTGTTCTCATTTGCAAGTTAGCACTTATTCTTTTAATCTGCCGATCAGTGAAGTCACGCTCAAAATAAGGCGTTTTTATTGCACATTGATAAGCACTGAGTGAACACTTTTTTATTTGACAATATAATTGTACAGATCTTGACAACGCTGCTTCTACAACAAATTTCTAGGGAAAACACACAAATGGAAAGGATAAGATTCGTATGATAAGGGTATTGTAGGGTAATTTTATGTATTTCATTTCATCTCAGGTGATTCCTCAACAGCAAGTGCCATCACACTACTATATTAAAGCGTTTGAATCAGTTGACTGAGAAGTTTGTGAGCTGTGTAAAATATATATTTTCTATTTAAATATATTTTGGCACTGTCTTGTTTTGCACTATATGTTTGTTTGCACTTCATGCTTTACACCCAAGGACTTTTGAAATCAGTAAAAAAAACTATTTATCTTAATGAAGGCCCTGGTTTTTGCACGTCTGTTATACAGAAAACATGTCAGCTGACATATAATCTACTTCCCATCTACTCCAGCGTGGTTGTAATCATGTGGAGCTGCCACACTTACTCATCCTCATCCATATAGACAGCTTTCTAACCATAACCTTACAACCCATCCAGCAGAAATCCTATCAGTGGGATAATGGCCAGCATGGGGTATAAATAGGATTTAACAATCCAAAAAATGCAAATAAAACATAATATAAACAGAATACATGTGTTCTTCAAATAGAGGCAAACGGCATAAGCATCTGGTTTGTTGGAACGCTGTGGAATGTAAACAGGAATGAATATTTTTATGGATAGATAAACAGAACCATGTTTATGCTTGTTCCTGAGCAGTGTGCCCACCCTCACTGAATTGGGAATGAACAAAAACGTGGACCGTCTGAGGCTGCCCAAGGACTGGTTTGAGAAACACAAAACAGAGCTTTCAAAAGGCTTGGGGATTCTACTCAAGGCAGGAGAAACACTGGTATAAGGTAAAGCAATCCAGTCCTGCTTGTTATGGGTCAGAGTTCCACCAATCAGTACCAGATGTTAGAGTTTGCTTCCAGTATTGCTGTAAAAATTTGGGTACTAAGTCACATCCCCAGGGGCCTATGTCACAAAGCTGGATCGCTTGCTTAGATAAAGTCTGTTTAAACTGGGGTACCTTAAATAACTATTTACTAATGATTTTAATAATTACTTTAATTATTAGCATCTCGTATTATTTTCTATGCTATTCTGTGGTGTTCCTAGTCTCTCCGAGTGTTGTTAGATCTCAGTGTTTGTTAATGTTTCCTGGTCTCCAGTGCTTGTTCATTATACAGTAATATGCCCCACCTGTTCATTGTTAGTTCATTGTGGCTGTTTTCCCAGTATGGCTGTTACTCTGTGTTCTACTGATTCCCGCTCAGTAGAATTCCCTGTTAAGTATTGTAGCTTTCCTGTGTTACTTGTGTTCCTGGTGTTGCTCCCTGACTTTAAATCTGTTTCATCAGTGTGATTTTGAGTCCTCCTGGTCCCTTATTTTTACCCGTTTTCTCTGAGCTGCTTCATAAATTGTTCCTCCTTTTGACATGCCCTGCCATAACAGGTCGTGAATCCCTGGACTGAAGATAAAAAATCAAATTTAATATCTAGACATGACATAAGCAACGCGAATAATATAAAAAAAAGCAATGGAAGATTTGGGAGTCGCTAGCTTGAACTGAGGGGCCACTGTTTGCAAGTGTAAGTGATGCTGTCGCCAGTGGGAGAGAAATTGTGGGGCATTCGCCACTTGCATATCCTCACTTGGAAGATATTAAAAATGAACTGCAAATGCTTCAAAATATATACAAAATATATACTATCCAACAAAAACCCATACAAATCATTAACATAAACAATGGCAACCTTACAAACTGGATGATGTATTATAACATTACTGAAATAAAGATGCTTTTAACTGAAGCTTAAAAGTTGAAATAGATTGTACACATGGCAGACTCTGTAGCAGTGCATTCCAGAGTTTTGGCTTTTGGCTTCAACTTAAAAACATTTCCAGACTAGGCGATTGCCGCCTCTGCACATTTTTCAGCGTGTAGGAGGACTGAGGCTTCAGAGAAAGAGCACCTGGCTATGCCTAAACACGATATAACATCCAAAACCTGAAGTTTGTATTTCCTACGTCAAACGTTTTTTTTTTTTTATCTTTTACAATGTCTGGTACTTTGTGAAGCAAAGCTGTTTAACTTTATAACAGAATGTTTCGTAAAAACATACAGCCATCTTTGGCCACAGGAAGAATCCACCTGCACCCACTTGTCCTATGTAGGGTTACAGGGCCTTGGGCAGGGAATAACCCAGGATGGAATGCCAACCCACTGCAGGGCACTCACACCATCTGACAACTCTAATTCACCTTAGCATGTTTTTTGATTGGTGGGGGGAGAAGGAGAACTGGAGAACATGGGGAAAGCCCCATGACAGAGGGAGAACATGCTCACTCCACACAAGTAGCACTGGGGAGATTCAACCATGCCCCCCCCCCACCCCACCCTGGAAGAATAGTTCGCCTAAATTTCTTTTAAAAACAATAATAATTAGTTTTATCAAAAAAGATCACCCCTGCTTCCAGTTTAAAGTGATTTATGTGCTAAACATTAATTTTCACTGCTGCTGCAATACTCTTCACACCAGAGAAAGATCATATGAATGACTCAAACTAAAGTCAGTGCCATTAATTAGTCCACATCCTTCCTTCTTTCCATTCATACGCCCAATTGTTTATGCTCACGGTCGAGAAAGCTTCCTTCTTGCAATAGCCCACTGCATTTTTGTTGAGAATCCAAACTCCCGTGTAATTCTTTCCTGAAAACCTATTAAGCAGCCTGCATATCTGTCCAGTATGTTTCAGAATGTATGTATCAAACACACCAGAGTGGTGGCCCGGGGTTAGGGCTCTGCCAATAACTAGAAGGTTGCTGGTTCAAATCCCGTGAATACCAGGAGTGATACTCTTTTGCTGGGCCCTTCAGCAAGGCCCCTAACCTGCAAATGTTTTCTCCTGAGTATGATGTTTATCTACATCCAGTCCTGCAAGGAGGTCCTCCAACAATGTGATGCCTGTTCCTTACCTCTCGGAAGCACCGGGCCGGGTGATATCACAACTATTATGCAACCCTGTCATTTCTGCTCAAAAACAGTCAATGAATTATCTACTTGAGGGCACCTTATATAAGGCTTCGGTGCCCAGCATGTGGCATTCCCTGATTTGATGCCATTGGTACCGCCCACTTCCCTTCGACTCACTGCCGGCAGTGAGAGTGACAGTGGCAATGGTAGCAGGTTTGCTCCCTATCAGCTACGTTTTGTCGTTGATTGTTCGCTTTGATAGCGGTGTGACGCAGTAACTCTGACTGAAGGCAGCGTGCACACCGCTTCGTAGCAGGACAGTCTCTTCTCCAGTGTGACGCCGGTACGATGTGCCTTTTCCCTCTTGCGTGTCACTGAGGGTGCTGCCTGAGTGGAATGTATGCCTGACTAATTTATTGGTTCTGCCCTTTTTCCTGGCTGTAGCACATAAACTGTCTCTGAGATATAGATGAGAATAGATGGTGTTGGGGTGATGTAGCAGCTGCAAGAATGCGGCGGGGACTTTGTAGCACCACTGCTGCATTGCTGGTCCTGTTTTATGTTTTGGTTTTGTTTGTTTTTGTGGTAAGTGGTTTTGTATTAATGTATACACTTAAGTTTTTATTATGTTAATTCTTTTTGTTCTCTCTTCTGACCAACTTCTGGGAGTGTCCTTGCTTGTCCGCTTGTGTGCGGGGTGGGTCATTTTAGTGTGGGGTCGGTGTGGTGGGGGGCTGGTGTTTTTTTTGTGTGTGTGAGTGTGTGTGTGTGTGTGGAGTATTGTGTCTCCTGCCCGGGCATATATCGAACCTGGGTGCCTTATCGTATTGGAGGAGAATTAGTTATTTCTTTGGGTGGAGTCAGGGGCGCCGCTAGCAATTTTGGGCCCTTTGACAAAATATGAGGTTGGGCCCCCCTACCACACCCATTCCGCTCAAAACATACAGATCTCTGGGGGTCCCTAAAGGGCGTGGGCCCTTAGAATTGTCCCAACTTTCCCCCCCTTAGCAGAGTCCCAGGGTGGCATAGTCTGGCATATCACCTCTCCTTTTTGGGGCAGTGAATATGATGATTGGTATTTAACGAGTTGGAAAAACAGAGCCGTCTTTTCATATCGCCACAAAGATGAAATGAATAAAAAATGCTTTTGAAATTGAATCCGATGTTTATAATGTACTCAACTGACCATTGGCTTAGAAGCTAGGAGGCCCATAGGTGTGAATGGTGTCTGTGTGTGTGTGTGTGTGTGTGTGAGTGAGTGTCTGTGTTTGTTTGTGTGTGTGCGCCCTGTGATGGGTTGGTGCCCAATCCTGGGTTGTTTCCTGCCTTGTGCCCATAGCTTTGGGACCCCCTGTGACCCTGAATAGGATGAGTGTTTATAGAAGATGGATGGACTGATAAAAAGTTACTTGTCATCTAATGCTAACCTTTTTGGTTTACCTGACTGCCATGGTGCAATTCATTCAATACACCGCTCACTGTAGTAAAGCTTCATAATTTTTTATACATTTATTTCCTGACATTCTTTCAGCATATTCCGTATGTGAACTGCATATATTCTATATCTGTATTTTATTTTTTCTTGTCTTTGTCCTTGTTTGTCATGCTGTATACCCAAGGACTTCTGAAATCAGTTAAAAAAAAAAAATATATATATATCTTAATGAAGGCTCTGGTTTTTACATTCCTGTTATACAGCAAACATGTCAGCTGACACATCTGCTTCCCATCTGGTTGTAATCATCGCTAATAGTGCGATAAGGGCCAGTATGGGGTATAGATGAGATTTAAAAAATGAAAATAAAGCATAATATAAACAGAATACATGTGTTCAACTCAAGAATTTGTTAGTTCTGGAAACCTTTGTGAACTACTGAAGGAACAAGTCATGAATTGCAAGTTAAATGCTGATCTCATGTTTGTTCTTGGTCTCTGGTGAATCACGATGCATGTTTTGTCTATATTTGTTAATCCTGTAAGCCTTTTGTGAACTACTGAAGGAACAAGTATTGAATAAAACAAATGAAATACTGATCTCATGTTTGTTCATCATTAATGAATCACGGCACATCTTTTCTCTCAATTGGCAACTATATTAATGATTTGTACTTCAGTATATATGTAACAGTGCCGCAACAGGCACAACCCTCCAACCCTTGTAGCACACAGGGAATAGGCAAAGGCAAACAGCTCCAAGAATAAAAGTTTATCAAGTCACAAGACACACTCACACACCCAGGTACAAGAAGAAAGGGACACCCCAAATACCCACTTGTACAGGCAACAACCCCCCAGCCTCCACCCCCACCAACTAGCCAAGCCCAAATGGACACGCCCTCACAACCTAGCCGGTGCCGCATGCCACACCCCCCCCCGGGACAGTCAATGTGGGTTAATCACTCCCTCGCACACACGGCACTCTTAGTAATTAACACTAACCTCTAGCGCATGTCAACTTCACAAGTAAAAGCATAAAAAACAATCACCATCCGGTGGATGCACAATGCATGCGTCAAAAGTCACCACCTCCCTCACAGGACACCGGATCCCGACTACGTGGACAGCGATATTCGCTCCCCGCGTATTACCCTTCTGCGTTGCGTGCCTCGGGGGGTGGAGAAGTGTCAGTCCAGAGACCTGTAAAATAACCTGCCGAACGTGGGAACATCTAAGGAAAAGTATATCAATCACTCGGCACCGGACTATGAAACCTCCGCCACAGCACCGCCCCTTTCTCCAGTCCTGCCAAATTAGCTAGGCAGAATCCAGCACGGCGTATAGAACTGCAGTCCAAGCTTCGGCTCCTCCAGCGCTGCCGCAGGTACACACCGGTCGTCCACGCAGAGCTACAGAGCAGGAGAGGAAGGTTAACCTCCACACACACGCTCCCAGTCGAAATCCACGCGTTCGCCCACAGTCACACATCCACTTCCCTTATCGGGAGAAATCAGGGCGCGGTTGTCAATCGTCCACTGGGAATAGCGCCTGTGATCACCACCGTAAGCCGCCGCCTCCAGTCTCTCTCTGCTCCGCTGTTGGGTGTGTCCCCTCTCCCGTCCTGCCCGCTCCACCACTTATCAATGCATTGGCACACCTGTTGCCCCCCCGACACACCCATACACGTGCACCTATATGGTGCCACCCCCACATTAAAACATCCTACACGTTGTTAATCTTAATCGCAGCCCCCTTTAATACCGCTACATATACTGAGTTATTAGTAAGTATTTGTGTCCCGTCAAGTAAAGTGCTGCCAACATTTTAATAAAGAGTATGGTTCAGCATGACCGTAGTGTACAAACCAAACCCGGCAGTCACTGACCTTGAGTGCAATATCACATCAAGGACAGAGGAGAAAAATAATTAATCCTTAATGCTTTTTCTTCCCATATCATGTGACTCGTGGGTGTTAATAGTGTTTTCATGGGTGTTCCCGACATACTTTAACTGGTAAAGGATGCACCGATCTGCCAAAAGCCCTTGTCACAACCACACATTTGAGCCCTTTGGTGCATAACTCTGGAGGCTTCTTACGATGACTGTGGAAGGCTTGGATACAACTTGCCTGTCAGAATTTATTTCCAGGAACCTTCCCTGCTCTGGGCGGATTTGCTGTCAAGGAAGGGAGAGGAAAATAATAAGTTTTAAAAACTTGCATGACAAGGTTGATTATGAGAACAAAATTACAGTACTAGTTTGAGCAGTTTTAGCTTATCTGAAGATATTGCAGTTCGTTATGTGAAACACAATAAAGAATATATGTCTATAACATATTGACCAAAGACCACTGTCCCCTGACATCTGCCATGCCTCCCCCACAATGCTATTTGGCAATTAATAGCATTGAATATGATTACAGCTTATAGAAATAATTCTCCTCTTGTTGTTATCTTGTCTTTGTGTATTTCTGTATTGCTTCTGGCTTTTGGGTTATTCCCGTTTGTGTAGAATGATGTATTTATGTCTTACTTCACCTTTGATCCAAGCATCTCCTATGTAATCCTAGTCCCCACTGTGTCGTTAATTATCAATGACCTGCACCTGCACCTTGTCTAACCCTCATCATTTGTGTATTTGCCCCCGTTCCTCTGTCAGTCATTGTAAAATGCTGTATAATTGGGTTTCTGCTTCTTTTTGCCTCTGATCAGTTTCCCAGTTAGTGTTCTATGTTACTGTCCCTTTGCTGTTTATTTGAATGTTTAGCCAGAGCTTTTAACCTTCCAAAAATAAAATGCTTAAACCACCCAAACAACTTGCATAAACATGTTCAAGTTTAAATCCTGTCGGTCACGAGATGCTATCCAAATACAAACTGATTTCTAAAAGTTTTACTTACATGGATAGATGATGGGTACATAAACTTGAACTGTAAACTAACTTGTGCTCACAGACATACTAATGTGGATTTTCCTTGGCATTATAAACAGTGTCTCCAATTTTGGTCAGCTGGCTGGTGAGACATTTTTATTTTTAAAGCTCTGACCCTTGGGAAGAACTGAAATAAATCTTATCTCAATAAGTGACTGCTACCTTTGGTCAGGTTTTCTCCCAGTACGTCCAGTTTACCCAGTCTTGAAAAATGCAAATGAAAATGTTAAAATTGTGGTACCTGTATTTTCCTGATTCATTCCATTCCTGGGTTTGTATTGTAAGTTTTAAAAGTAATTCCCAGGGCTCCCACCCTGCCGAGTTGTCATCTATCCCAGTCATTAGAGTGACCAGCAGCATGAAGTTGTTGTGAAGCATACCTTTAAAAGGGAAACAGGTAAGTCAAAGGGAAAGGGAAGCAAAGGGAAGCGCTGCCGTCCCCGGCAGGGGAGCGGAGACACGTCAGGCAGGGAGGTCAGTAGCCAGGGAGTCAATCCGATGATTAAGCACAGGACGGTGGAACACACGGAGAGCTGGTCAAAGGGAGTCGGACTGGACGGAACAGGTAAGTCAGGGTCGGGATCTGGGCTGTGGAAGGAAGGTACAACAACAGGTAACTGGGACAGGTACAGGTACGGGAGATTGGGGAGACGGAAGACTAGTAAATGCTCAGTATAGCGTCTTTTCATCGGCTTAATACTTCGCACCGGCAATCCGTCGGTTCTCCCCTTTTAGCTAATTCGTCATCCACGGATGAAAGAACTACACCTGTCACCTGTACACCTGAGGGCATATAGCAAATATTTGTTCAGAAGTAAACACTGTGTTATAGCTTTGCAAGACGTGACACATTCTACTGCCCATCTGCTGCCTGCGAATGTATTGTTTTTGGAACCTTACCATCTCGTAAGCTAACTGCAATTCAGCTCAAATAAAATTATTTAATGGAAACCTATGAAAATCAAAGAGGTGCAGATAAAAATCTAATTACCAAGAAATGTCTGATGACAAAAACATTAACATGAACAAGAAAGTCTATCTGCCTCTAAGATCTAAGGCCTAATAAGTATTTTCCTTGTTTACAGTGGAAATGCTTTGTCAGAACAGACAGTACATGGTCACAAGGAATTTAAAGTGTAGCTATGTGTGTGACTTAGTGGGTTATATGGTAGCTGATTTATGTAATGCACTGTCACACTGCGTAAGCGAGAGAGACACAGACCCAGGACTGTGAGGAAAGCAGAGCTTTAATGAGCAGGTGACAGGCAAGCAAGGGCAAACAGAAATCCCTCACAGCCCCAGAGGGACGGTGTAGCCGCTCGGGACAGCGGAGAGACTGTGCGACACAATGGAGCTTCTCTTTGACTGGAGATCAGGCAAACAGTTGAAAGCGGCGGGCGAGAATCGTTGTCATTGTCCGGAAGCGTGGGTCGGTTGCCAGCAGGTCAGTCCAACGAAAAGGCACAGGACAGATGAACAATTGGGTTGGAGGACAGAGGAAGCCGGACTCAGCGGGGCAGGTAAGTTAGGGACGGGAGCTGGACTGTGGAGGGAAGGCACAAAAGGTAAGGATCTGACAGCAGGTAAACGGGTAAGGCAAGGGAGTTCAGGGAGACGGAGGACAAGAAAATGCTCAGTAAGGCTTCTTTTCATCGGCTCAATACTTCGCGATTTGCTTAGTGTTTTCCTTTCCCTCTTAAGGAGGTCTAATTGGCCCCGTGGGTGTGACAAGTGTGCTTTAAAATGATTCTGTTTATACAAACTGTGACTCCCATGTGCATGCTGCAACATAAACATTCCCTTTCTGACATCAGAAGGTGGATAGGAACCAACAAAGCCAAAATCAAACAAAGGGTTTGTCTGAATAGGTGGAAAACATTTGAACGTTTTGGAACAGTTGAGCTACAGTAGCCCCTTAAGTCATTTTGGCATAATATTTTAGAATTACAACCCCCTCAGAAGATATTCATACTCCTCCATTTTTTCGGAACTTTGTTGTGTCATAGACGTATTAAAAGGGATTAAATGGTACATTCTGTCCATCAGTTATTACATAATGCCCTATTATGGCATTTGCGTCATGAATGGAATACCACACACACACACACACACACACATACGGTGCACACATATACAACTTACATATCAAATAAACTAATCGAATGTTGCTGGACTGCAATCAAGTCAAGTTAAAAACCCATCTGCATGGGTTTGATGCTCTCAACAATTTGGCTGGCTCCTCGAATCGCAATAAGTGAAATATTTCAAAGTAGTGACTTTTTTCAGTTTTTTTAAATACGTGCAGGCCAAAAAACTTTTTAGTGTTGCAAAGAAAGATGTTCCTTGATGTCCCGGTTACTAAAATGTTACAGTATTTTGCCAACAGTGAAGCTTAAATTTCAGAATTTTCAAAATGCTACTGACTACAGTGCATGCAGTGTGTCGCTGCCTATGTGTGCATCAGACCCCACACTGGCTAACAGGGAATCTCTGCACAGACTTGCCTCTGACTGTTAACAAATCAGTTTTCCAGCGGTTTGCCCAAACAGTGGATAAGAAAAAACATTGTATATCCAACTATTTTTGTAAACTGAATTTGTAAACTCAGAACTGCGTATTTAGTACAGTCTTGATCTGAACCGTCCTTGGAAGCAGGCGACTCCCTAGATGGGATACTCACACACACAAAGCAATTTAGAGACTACAATTAATATTATTGCAATTCTATGGGCAGTCAGGGCTGCTTTTAAGGTTCTGTAGATGTCGGTGCAAGAATTTGTCATAGCTAGGGCCTGGCTGACCATTTTGGACTGTCCGACTCTTTAGCTAAACAACTATCAAATCTCCAGTCCAAATCACGTTAGGCCTGAATTGCGATCTCCCCTCACTGACAACGACAGTGAATGATGGCTTTAATTTAACATGTGATTCATGAACCTAAAATATTTTCGGCCATGTTCATTCATGCTCATTGAGTCATCATCTTGCTTTCAATGAAAGCGGTTGTGTTATGGCCTGTTTTATGGAGAGCTCTTGAAATTGAAATTGACCCATGCACCTGAGAGTGGTGGATGGATTCTTGGTAGCCTCTCTCAGCAGTCAACGTCTTGCTCTGATGCTTAGTTTTGAGGAACGGCCTGTTCTAGTAAGGGTCTGGGTGCTGTGATGACATTCCATGTTCTGATGATGGATCCAACAGTGCTTAACAGGACATTCAAATGCTTAATTATTTTTCCTGCCTTGTGCATTTCAATTACGTTGTTTCTCACATCAGGATATGACAGGTCGAAGAATTGGGTATTGTTTTCCATATGAAGGTGTATGCCTAATATTGTATTAATTAGGATTTTTTAGTCTGATGGCTTCTAGATTGGGGGGCGGAGCTAGATGATGCCAAATAAAAGCGGGGAGAATTCGTTCAGGATGTCGTTTTGCTGACGTTTACGTGGTACTGGGAAGTTCAGCTTCCACACTTTGGAAGTGGTTGTGCAGCTGCTTAATGCAGTGTGGGCAAAGGCATCTCTTCCTTCAAGGATTCAAGGATTCTTTATTGTCATACCAGCACACTTCCATGTTATGGTACGAAATTAGTACCCAGGTCCCG
>JAODKF010000126.1:8667338-8680002 GCA_026779585.1 Mormyrus proboscirostris
CCAAACCGAACCCCCCAATCCGCCTAGCAGGGCCCAGAGCGTCCCAAGAATCCCCTGACCGTCCGCCAGGGCCCCACCACAGCGCAGCAGAGCCAAGCACCACCCGGCCCGCAGCCCAAGAGAGGAGGCTGCCCACACCGGCCAGGGCCGCCCCCGCACCCCCCCATGATGGATCTTCAAATCATGACATTTCCTCTGTGGCCGATGTGTGTGAAAGTGTTGATAGAACTGTGAGGTGGGTCTCTGACTTAGATGGATCTGTTGATGTATCGCATGATCAGAGTGAGATATCCTTGCAGAAAAACAGTGGTGCAGACTTGTTGGAGGAGGAACAAGATGATGCTGATTCACAATTTGCAGATACTTGTCAGCCTTAGTGTTGGGCACTCTTGATGCTGTTAGCGATAGTTGTGTGGCTGTTACTGTTGTGCCATCAAAGGGTTCTCAGTTATCTGAGGAGTCGTCTCATGACGCTGTTGTGTCCACATGTTCATCTGTAGCCCCAAGCGGTGGATTGACTGAGAGGTTAGGCAGAATCGTTAGACCTGTGAATAGACTGATTCAAGTAATGTCTTCGCGGGGTCTTAAGACCTCACTCGATGTACATTGAAAGGCTACATTTCTGTGATTGGCCGAACTGCAGTTTTTTTTGTTAGGAGTGTCTGGTTTTGGCATTTTATAATCTAGTGTGATCCAGTGGGGGAGGATGCACCAGAGTGTTTTGGTTACACTAGATTTGTTTTGAAGACTGTTTTAAAATATATTTTATTTTATTATTATTTTCTATGATTTATTACAGGACTTCTATCTTGATGGATCACATCATACTTATCTGGCATGTGCAGTAGAGCGGATTAACTGGGAGGTCCGTAGGGGGTAGAATTGTGATTGTCTATTTGTTTTTGCATAAGAACATGATTTGTTGTTATTTTGTGTTAAGTAGAAGATGTCTGTGTTTTCTTTTTGTCACTTAATTAATGTTTATTGTGAATTGAAATTATTTTTGAGGTTTTTTTAAAAATACCCCCCTCCCGTCTGTTATGGAATAATCCGCACGCCTGGTTTAGTGGAGTGGAATTCCTGTTTCGCTCTCCTTTTGAAACGTGCCATTACGGTGAGAGGTATGTGTGGTCTGCACAACGCAGCACGAAACCCGCTACACTAGACAATCACCATTGAACATTATTTCAAGGTCTGCTACCAGTAATGCATCTTGGTCACCTCATTGTAGGTGGGGCTCTCTGCATTCTTTGTACCATTCACAGCAGT
This sequence comes from Mormyrus proboscirostris, assembly GCA_026779585.1. Taxonomy (NCBI): domain Eukaryota; kingdom Metazoa; phylum Chordata; class Actinopteri; order Osteoglossiformes; family Mormyridae; genus Mormyrus; species Mormyrus proboscirostris. The sequence continues at coordinate 8,668,608 of JAODKF010000126.1, forward strand.
CTTCGCTGGACCGTAATTTGACACACAGACCTATTCACCATGGTAAGATCTTCAGAACATAGCTAATCAAACATCAGACCACATGCAAAGGTTGTGATCTTTGGAGGGGGGTATTTGCTAGTTTTTCTCACATACATGAGCCTGAAAGAAATCCATCTCACGTTTGCACTTGTAAACCTCTTTTATTTTTACATATATCCCAAAACACACCTGTTTTCTGGCAATCTATTGTAAAGTGAAGGAGGACATCAGTGAAGGAGGACATCAGTGAAGGAGGACACCCCCGGGCTAGGCACCCCTGACCCCAGCCCCGCCCCCCCAGCTGTCCCAGCAGCCCCAGCAGCCCCATCATGCACTCAGCTGTCTGGAAGAGCTTCTTCATTTGCATAGGTTCTGCATGTGGTCACGTGATATTCGATCGCATTTTGACCCCTCAGATTAGCATTCTACTATTAATCATTATCCTATTAAACAGCTCAACCTTCCGAGTCACTTGCTTGAACACGGTCACTCCCACATACAGCTCGATCAGATTCGTGCACCATGGTCCCGAACACAGTCACTTTCAGCGTCACCACTGACCTGGACACCAGTGTCCCAAATGGAATGGGAACACTGTTACTGCCACCCACTGAACTCAGCCGCAGAAAACGCTTTGGCGAAGTCACTGGTCAAACCACAAGCGATTTGCTGTAGATGTCAGAGGGGCAGCTGGGTCTTGGTTTGCGGATAGTAAGAGTGCTACATGAATCTTCCTAGGATCCCCTCCCCTTTCACCAAAGAACCAGAAAAACTGATTAGGATCATATTTAACAAAAAATGAAGGATCCATACAAGCCTTTCCAAGACACACATGAGTTCTACAACATTATGCATCAGTTTTTCACCTGTCCCTGCAATGTAGGTTGAGAGCAAGCAGCACAAACCTGCCAGGAAGCACAGAGCACAGGAGTACCACCCTGGAGAGGAACCCCATAGTTCCCAGAAAACATAATCACAGGAAAATAATCCCCAACTGGATCATACTGAGACTATATGAAATAGACCACAAGGTCACATCATAAACAACATACACCAAGGGTATACAGAATAACAGAGAAATAAATAGATAGTCACCCCATAATTGAGATCATTAAATATAGTTAATCATTTTAAAATTAGACAAATGACAATAAATACATTATGTGGTATGAAGAAATAAAAAAATCTATATTTAAAAAAAAAAAAAAAAAAACACAGCATATAATAACAATAACAATGGAATTTGCTTGTTCACTCCAAAGACTCACAATCAGGCTAACTGCTGTCTCTGCATTACCAAACTGCGATTGCATGTCTGAGTGCATGAATGCATCCTGTGATCAACTGGCATCATGGCCAGCTGCTGTCTGGGATAATTATAATAAATTATTATTATATTAACAATAACACTTAATAAATTATTCATGTTTATATGAGATACGCCCCAAAGAACATTTTGTTTTGACCGGTTTCAAGATACAGGTCTTTTGTACCATACTGAACCTTCAGTTTAGATCCTTGCTCCAGCTGGTATATGCCTGCTGTATAGATGGACTTCTCTATGGTATCCTTGCAGAGCAGAGTTTCAGAGGCAGCCATCATAGTCACAAACTCAGGGTAGCTGTCACGCCAAATTTGCACCCTGGGTCCCAGGTAAATGCCTCTTGCGCTGTTGCAAGGTTCAAGCTTTTTGTAGGTGATCTGCAGGTAGATGTGATACAAGCCAGACGAAGGCACAGTGACCGTGCAGTCGGCATACGTGAATTCTTTGATGTGCACAGCGTCTCCTACGTCCGTCCAAAGCACGCATGTCTCCTCAGTTGGGGCTGAGCCAAGAGCTGTTGCACAAAAAACAGACCAAACCTGACTGACCTGTTATAGAACAGTGATGTACATCCATATATTTCCGCCTATCCTATTCTGAGTCATGGGGGTCCGGAGTCTAACCCGAAGGCTTTGGGAACAACCCAGGATGGACCACCAACCCATTGCAGGCCACAATGACACATGCACATCTATGGGCGATTTGGTAACTCCAATTAACCAGCAAAAACACTCACACATAGTCCGACACACACACACACACACACACACACGTGCGCGCACACACACACACACACACACACACACAACTGTACTGGTCCTCGTACACACGGCAAATAAAGCTTAAAAATTTAATTTCCTTTCAAAACATGCCCAAAGCGATAAATAATTTTGATTTATTGATATCATGGATAAAATCAACAGTATACAGTTCAGACCCATTGAAAGCCCAAGCTAAAATAATAACTAATAACTAGACTCACAACCAAGGAACTCACATTTACCTGCCAGGTGAAAAGCCGGCTTTGACCCAGTTTGTTGCTTGATGACACCTCCTGCCCATATGGAAAAGATTTTTTTTAATTAACATATTACTGTGTTTTATCATAGAAACACTTTACAAAAGGCTCAAAACAAATATACAATTCATATTAACTTAATGTCATTAAACATCTCCTTTATTCATGAAAGTCCTTTTTTCATGGAAGATACATATTAAATTAATGTTTTGTCAGGCATTTATGGTCTACACTGATGAACAATGCATATTATATAAATGTTTTGTCAGCATTAGTTTTTGTGCATAAAACTCCTTTGAAGGAACTCAGTTGAGCCATGGACAGTGGTTCCAAACAATTAGAATGAGTATTTTTGAAAGGAAACAACCTTTTTCAGTTTTAACATAGTTGAGCTAATCTCACTAAATTTTCACATCTAATGAAATCAACAACGTGAAGAGAACATAAATGTCTTCCATTAAAATAGTACAAAAGCGATATACAATTTTAAGAAACAAGAAATGCAGATATTTGTTACTAAACCCATACGTAAAAAAAAAAAGTTCATGTAAAAGTTTTATATTTTTCGTATAGGCTTTTCCCTCGAGTGCCTTACAAGTTAATTTTGTTTTTATATCAGTGCGATCATTTACTTACTTGTAGCAAACACTAAAATACATCATGCTTTGCCATGTATAGTTGAATTAAAAGTGTTTCATAACCACATATGAACCGTGCTGTTTTTTTATGAGTGTTAAAAATAAAGGACGATGGGACGAGGTACAGATTTATTCATTCATTTAATGCTGCATCATAATGAACTCTGTCAAAAAATATGAGAGAGACGCACAACTTACCGGGCGGTGATCCTTCGACTAGCTCCGACTGCTGTACAGAAAGGACACCAGTGTAAAGAATCATCCTTCATTCAAGTACACTGTGTGCAACATTGCTTTTCGACCGAAACGTTTTACCTCAATACTTAATTCAAAGTTAACTAGGCTATATAAAACACGTTTCTTAATCATTTCGGCGCTATCTGATGCATTTGCAAATAAGGTCGATGTACCGAAAATGAACCCGACTTTACCTTGTCATTCAACGTGCCGCACTGCTGAAAATTAAGGTAGAAGATAAGCAGGACGCATCCCAGTAAGACGAATGCCGTGGCTATACGCAAGGTGCTCTCCTGGCGCTTCATCTCCCTGCAGTGGCTCATCAGCATGTGGAGCGATCTGTCCTCCTCCATCTGAAGCGTCACGTTTTCGGCCATCGCGCACATTGCCTGGCTCTTATTCCCACAGCAGACCATGTTCGCTAAAGTTTGCCTCCCGCTTATCTGCTCTAGGATGAAAGCTGGACCGTTTCTGCATCCTCCTAATAACACGACCTTGTATTTATACAGCGGAATATGTTTGCTCCGCCTATTAGTATTTACATATGTCACAATTCAAGCTTTGATTTGTCTTCCGACATACCGGAAATTGTTTGCTGAAAGACATTAAACTTTCAGAAACGATTTATCACTCGTCAATCGAGGGCGGGGGTGGGAGGGCGTGACTAAAGGAGTACGTGTTTCATTCACAAAACTGTTAAAGCGTATTTCATCGGTAGCCCACGTTTAAGTAAATCAGTAATATTTAGTTGGTGTTCAGCGTTTAAATCAGTGTTATTATAGTTTTTTAAATGTAGATTTATTTTTTTATACTGTTGAAGACTTTTTTCAACTTTTTTTATTTATTTTTTTTTTAATTTCTATTTGAGTTTTTATTTTTACAATACATACATGTTTAAGTTTCAGTTTTATTTTATTTCTAGGGGAGGGGGTGTAAATTGTCGCTCTTGGCGGGGGGGTTGGAATCCTCCTTTGTAAATTTTGCAGTGACCCCCGCCTCCTCCCACCAGGTTATTTTATGTCTGGCTTTTAGAAAACCCTCCTTGGATTGATAGTGAACATTATGTAAACTACTAATGTCCTCAGAACGGGAAAGTTCCCAGGTAGTATTAACGGCCATAAAGAGTGGTGGTTGTGCAAAAACGCACCAATTAACCAATCCCCAGGTGTTTTACCAGACCATTGTTTTTTTGGGAAATTCACCAGTCATTTTAGGATCAGGAAAACTGCCTTAATCCAGGTGGAATATGTCTCTTCAAGTAGTTTTCATCAAGGAAGAAAAATACACAAATCATCACGTTAGCTGAATATGGAGTAAACTGCCAAATCAGTGTGTTTTTAGTTAAATAAACATTTAAACGCATAGACAATACATAATTATATAGTTGAGATTTCTGTTTGGCTAATGCATCATGGAGGTGTGATTCATAAATGCATGATTTCTTCTTTCATCACCACAATTTCCCATTTTAGTGAATCTCCCCTGAACGTCTTTGTGGTTTTGGAAACATTGCCCCTTCTATTTTCACTGCCTTTCCTGTGTCGCAATCCAGAGTACATCCCCTGATCTCCCAAACACGACGCTACAATGGTTCTTTGTATTCCCTCCAGGCCCCCCAGTCCTAGGGGCCCCCAGTCCTAGGGGCCCCCCAGCATTCCCATCCATCGTTTTGCTCCCTCCAGCTCCAACATCTGAGCCATATACTTGGTGCACTTGGCTCAGCTGTGCTGAGAGCTGGAGAGAGCAAAGATGTTGGTTGTCAGAGTTTCTGAGGACTGGATGACAGAACACTGCTTTAGGTTATTCTCATTCATTACCTGTTTATTTGTGTTTAGCTGGAGGAACTAGTTCAAGTTTCTCAATAGAAAACTATTACAGCGAATTTGAAACATGTACTGTAGTGAATTGTACTTTGTAATATTTCAAGTTAATTAAAATACAGGACACTTAAACCAAAGTTTTGCGTATTTAAAAATTGATTTTCCACACAGATTGTTATGGATCTGTTAGGAAGTTATGTGTCTCTTAAAATACTGGTTCCCTCTCAAAATATTGATCGACTACAGCTTTCAGAGAATGTTTTTAACATATCTTGCAAATGAAGTCTCACATGTGTACTATGCCAGTCTTACACAAGACAATGGGACCATTCGTTTTCAGTCTCTTCCCAAGCACCTTGGAGCTACTCAAAGACAGAATGTATGGATCTCCACTGCAGGAACATATTTTCTGCATGTGGGAAATTGCACAGTAATACAGTCATGAATATACCTCCTGACAGGTTAAGAAGTCTTCACTTTAATCACACTGTGTGTAATTTATAGCTCATTATTTTGTCTACTTAGTACTGTCTGTATTGCTTATTTTATTACACACTGTTCACTGCACAATCATTCAGGAATTACACTTTTTAATGCTTATAAGCTGACCTTTATTTAAAGATCATAGTCTTGTCTGTGTGGTTCTTAGAGCAAAGGTCCAGTCACATTCATTGTAAATGTGACCTTACTTGGCCAATAAAACAGATTCTGATTTATATTAATTTCTGCATCCCCTGGACAGCTTAGTGAGTGTATCAAGCTTGACCAAGCAGCAAATCACACATATCACACTAAACTAGGCCTAAGTATTTATTACTTGGAAAAGTACAATATCAGCATTTATTTACACATGTATTTGCTTAGCAGACGTTCTTGTCCGAGAAGGACATCATGTAACCGGACAGGATATGGAAGGCTATGCACCAGACTACCTAACTCATAGCAACATCCATGATCTGCAGAGATAAAAGCAGTAAAACAGTATCTAAGAGTTTTAAGCAAGTGCAAGTGGCTTCAAGACAGCAGGTGTGAAATGAGGAAAAATGAGTTTTCAGTGATTTTTTTTAAAGGAAGTTCATCACACTGCATATAGTCATATTCTCGCTTCTTCAGTTATATACTAGCCATGCAAACAGTGCATTCTGACTATTCCTGTGATTTGTGTGATGGCTATATTATTCGCAACTGGAAATGTACGTCACGGTTCAAAATTCACATCAGGCCTATATAACCTGACAAATTTCCCATTGCGTGGAAAACATGTTGCCATAAAATCAGATGATAGGATTTGGGGCCCCTATAAAGGGTTGGGCCCCCCAGAATCTGCCAAAATATTTATGCCCCTCTGACACCCTTACAAAAATATACTTTGTACTTTAATTTACAATTTAAATACTAAATATGTTTTATAATAATTACATACTCATTTATAAGATATATTTATAAATGTGCATCACGTGTGTAAGTTTAAAATAGGATTTTCCTTGTGTTGCAGCTGTTGTTTGTTACAGGAGTTATGTGAGCACAACTAGAACCACTAAAATAGTAATGAAAGGCAAAAAACTTTTGAACAAGAACTTTTGAAATGCTGTAACTTCCTCTGAAGTCACTCTACACAAACTGCTAAGCTAAGATTCTTTAGAAGAGCATATGTACTGAAAAAGTTTAAAATGCAGTCATGAGTGTGGGAAACTTTGCCTGTTTACAGTGCCTTTTTATAACAGCCAACTTCTTTAATCAGTCTTACAAATATTATGTGATGTTATAGCGGATGAGTTTTGTAATTTTCCAGCCTTGTTATTCTGATTTTTTTTTTTTGTTATGATTTGTGAAAATGCATCTTATTGCATTTAGCGTTTAATGTGTGTGACACAGTGCTGATTATTTTAGTTAGAAATTAATTTCAAACACAATTCACATTTATGTGTCTTTCATTCAGGTATTCTTTTTATGGGCTGCTCTGAAAGCCTGAGGCATGCTACGGCATATGTTTAACTGTACTATCTATACCATTATCTATACTCAGGTACTCAGTTGTACATATTCATTCTTTTATCAGCAGACACTGAAACCTACCCTTTTCCTTGTTTCAATTAGGTGTAGGTGGAGGTACTATGAAACTACTAGAAATCCTGGAATGCCCTGCCTCTCACTCAGTCTTAATTTCATTGAATCAGCCTATTTTGTTTATAGCAAGTTAAGAACCTGACCTAATGACACCCCTTTGTGCTGACAAACAAAGCAGAATAGTGTGATGCAACTCTCCCTGTGAGGAAATACAGACACAATTACAGGTTGTTGCATGCATGTTCTATTTTTAGATACAGAATTTTTTTCTGCCTGCATAATTGGTGTATGGAAAAAGTAAGTGCCAAGTTCCTGTGCTTGACTTGTATATGAAATTACACAATTGTGCAAAATCGCAGCTTATTTTAAAAATGATTTTTGACTTTTCTTAAAATCCAAGCAGATGAAAATATAAAACAGGCTTAATTCCGTTCCTCCAAGAAATTGTTATTGGGTGTCCACTTCTTTCTGTCCCATGGAGCCTATACTGTATTGTAAGCATTTATCTGAATCATTATTATTTTAAATTGAATTGGCAGATGTATCTGCTGGACGCACTCTGCATATAATGTACAGCAATCTTTGAATGCTTTTGCACCTAATATGATCCCCCACTTTAGTTAATTTACTCGCCACTTTTTTCTCTACATAAAATAACAAGAAATGTATTTGCAAATTTTGATAAATCTGTCCCCCGATTCTATGAGTGCACACATAAAAATAAATTGTTTTTAAGACATCAAGCTCCATCTGTATTTGATATGGAGACAGACTTACCACAGGGAAGAGGGTGACTCATGACATTCTTTACTCAGGTGCCATAATACTGTGACGGAGGCAACTGTTGCATCATCATCACCGTTGCAGTGTGGATTTCCCAAGGACCAGCTGGCCTCACTGTGTGTCTGTGCTTCAGAACATTATGATTTCACTTCAGTAGTGACTCAAGAAGCACAGAATTAATTAAAATGTTTATACAGGAAATTGTGTTTTATACCGGTTCGTATTTATGTATCCTCTTCACAAAGTGTGATCTGATGAAACCAAGACTTGTATGCCTTCCAGCACATGTGTCATGGAAAACATTTCATCATTCACTATAAAAATTATAATGAGTCAATATGCTAACAAAAAAAACATAACTGTAAGAAAAGGTATATTCATCTCTGACAACATACCACAACATTCACCTGCCCACACAAAACTTCCCCCACACACCTATTTATGTCTGACTGTGCAATCTGCCCCCCCTCCAAAACAGATACTCATGTACGGAAGAAAATTTGAATCAACGAACGACCATGAAACAGAAAGTGACAGAACAAACAAGAAAAACAAGCCAGGAAAGGCAGGGCAGTGAGAAATGGCAAACAGAAAGCAGAGCCGTCAGTCTGGGGAGAATCAAGTTGCTGGGGAATCCCCAGGATTTGCAGTACAGCATTCCAATCCTGCTGCAATGCTCTCTATTTCTGTATAAATTTAACCTAAAACATGATCATTATCTAAACCATAAAAATGTGTAAAAGGAACCAAATAAAACAAAGTAATATAAAAAATGTAGTATAAAATCTTTATCAGGTCAGTTATTAATCAGAATGACCCAACGTTGTAGAAATAAGAACGTTAACCCGTGTTTGCAATAGCAGGAAAGTGGGCTGCCTATATGCTCCTTATATATGACCACTAAATATGCTCCTTATATATGACCACTACAGTATATATGCTCCTTATATATGACCACTATATATGCTCCTTATATATTATCAATCTCACTGGCTACCAAATAATCAAATGTAAAATATGAAATTACCAAGATATAGATCACATAAGTCAAAACTGTGAGCTGTCTGGCAGGAGGATGGGAAGCAAAGACGTAGACCATCTGGGGGTCTCTGAGGACCGAGGTGGGAAAGACCGGCATAGGAAACCTTGGATTGAATTGAATCTATTCTTCAACTACCTCCATCTCTTCTGCTACTTCTTGACCTCCCTTTGACCTTTCCCCAAAGGCCATCGCTGCCACTTCTCCCGAACAGACTATCTGCCGCTGCTGATCAGGACAGGGTGGCTGAAACAGGAAAGGCTGTGAGTTGCAACAAAATCAGCGTCTTGGTGCTCATGAAATGTCACAATCAACTCTATGGGCTTTTATGGCATCTGTTTTTGCTTGACTGTCTACCATTGATGGGGTTGGGGCCATTACACAATCCAGAAATCAGTGTAACTGCAGGCGCCAACACACTGCAGGGTGCACACAGTCACATGCACACTCACACAATTACGGGGCCAACTTCGAGCCGCCAATTAACCTACTGTGCAAACTTTTGGACTATGGAAGGAAACCAGAGCCCCCGGTGAACACGGGGAGAGCATGCAAACTCGCAGAAAGGTCCTACACCTGGCACAGGGACCGAACCCCATTACCCAATGCAGAACTCCAGTTCCATTTCCAGATTTGGATTGGAACTGATGAATGCATTCCAGAATGACCCCAACCCTGCTGTCTACCAAATAAATACATGTAGATATGAAAATCCAAGGTTATAGATCACAAAAGTCAAAACCACAATTTGCTGGACATGTAGCAAAGGGCAAGCTGGAATGTGGAAGAGATGATCTGATTTACATGTTTAGCAGCGCCAACTCCTACCTGGATAAACCTGGCACCATAGATTAGGTTCTTTGTCTCCAATGCCTTCAGCACCAATCTGCATTTTCTGACTTAGTGAAAAGCTCAGTGTGATACAGGGGCCTCCCTTCATTGTCTTATGAACAGAAATACCTGCGTCTTAGACGAATAAGACCGGAAATTGGCAGTGGATCTCTGGCATCATAGGGAGCCCCTAAGACCGATCAAAATCAGCAGAGAACATGCAGGTGGTGAAGTACCTGGTAGTCCAGGTAAACAGTAGACCTGAATTGATGGATTACCCAGCTGTGTTTGATAAGACTAAAGCGGACTCTACTTTTTAAGGAGGCTTGAGCCTATAAATGGGAACAACAGGCCACTAGAGTCGTTCTATTGTGGTCAATGAGTGTCAGGCTTTAAGGTCTGTCTGTCTTGCCTAACAATGAAAGACTTGTGACTGCTGTAAAATATGCGACTTTTCATCCAGAAGCTACAAGCACTGGTCACCAAGTCTGCTGATTCTGTACCTTGACAGATCACAAAAACTAAAGCTGATATTGTGGCTGAGTGGATCAGTTCTGCCAGGCGCAAAATGAGTAAAGAACAGGATGTAAACCAGCCTCAGCTGACAAGCACCTACATGTTGACAATTTAGTACAACTGGTTTCGATTTCAATTAAATGTGTCATGGCTTGGCTCCCAATTCTGGGTTATTCCCAGGCTTGCACTCATACATTCTGGGATAAATTCTGGACCCACGCAACCCAGCGTAAGACATATAACATTGGAACTCAAACGTCTCTTAACTCAACCAACTCTGACTTAAAACGGGTCTGTTGAATTTTTTTTGACTTGTACCTCGACTGAAGTCTTGGAACTTGACCGTTCCTGCTAAGTCTTGTATGGGTTGAGATGCATTCTTATCCGCAAAGGGCCTTTGTGTGCAGGTTTTCGCTGCAAATCCCTAATAAGATTACTAATTAAAGGACTAATTGGCTGAAGAGTGCTCACACCTGGGTTTGAACAGCTGACCTACAGGCTATCCCAAAAACCTGCATACACACCGGCCCTTTGCAGATAAGATTGGCCACCGCAGAAGTAGGAAGTCATTTGGGGGTCGGGAACGATTAAATTAATTTACATTATTTCTTATTTCTATTTGCTTGCACCTTATCCAAACTGCAACTAAACTAACCTTGTGGAACGAATTAAGTTTGTGTTCTAAGGTACCACTGTACAAGCAGACATCTATCTTGTACCAGAGGTGGAAAGTTCAGGTCCAGAAGGTACAAATCCAGACCAATATTTTGTTCCAACCAACCAGATGAGTATAAAAAGTCACATTCACAGAGTATTAAACTGGTTGGTTTAAACGAAATATTAGTCTGGATTTTTACTTTCTTGACTTGAAATTCACACCTTGTGCTGTGATAAACTGGGTCCATGTGGTGAGTTCCATTTATTAACCAAAACAGAGTCAAAACATAATCCAAGAAGCAAATCCAGAAAAAAACACGCAGATGTTGTAACAGGATCCGAGAAAACACAACATCCAAACTGCTAGATACAAACTGAAGTCAGAAAACACGAGCCAGAGGTGAAATATGCAGAACCAGTCAGAAATCACGATGGGAAGAACAT
>JAODKF010000126.1:8685541-8705132 GCA_026779585.1 Mormyrus proboscirostris
GCACTGTTAGGCTAACTCAAGCGAGGCTATTACGAATAATCCTCGATTTTATAAGCTCGCTTCGTGGAACAGCCCCCAGGTCTGTCATTAACGTGGTTTTGCTGTCTGCTCCCCTGTCTACCTGTAAGACCTAAATAAAACCCCGTTTCGTCGTATCCACGGCTCTCTCGCCTGCTTCCCCGCAGGCAGTCATCACAGATCGCGTGTAACTAAGGCAAGACTAACTGCAAGCCAATAACATCAATCTGACTAGACCCGTAACACCCTCCTTTTCCAAGTAAACACTATACAACAAAAACACAAATGAAGAAATGCAAAACGCAACAATATTGAGTTAGTCTTTTTTTTTTCCTCAGGTAACAGTTATACTTTCTAACTATACTAGTTTATACTAATTTCTAATAATACTAATTTTTTTTTCTTTCTTCACAAATTAAGTCTCACTGTTCCGAGCAGACTTATTCGGAGGTGCAAGTTACCATGGCAACTCAGCGGGGATTCATTTAACACACATTGATGGAACGGAACTCTCACTTAAATAAAACAGATTTATCGAAATAAGCCAGACGTTCCCTTAATCCTGCTTCGTGGAATACCCCCCTGGTGTATGTGTGTCCATCTGAGTATAGCTGTTTTTGGCGGCCTGTCTTAATTTTAGTTTTAGTCTAGTCTTTGCGTCAAGCTATCATTTTAGTTATTATTAGTCTTAATCACATCCATACTCATTTTAGTCTAGTCAAGTTTCAGACGACTAAAAGTCTGAGCATTTTAGTCATATTTTAGTCAGAATTATCCATGACTATTTTAGTCTAGTTTTAGTCAAGAAAAACTGATGATATTTTAGTCTAGTTTTAGTCAATGAAGCTGCAGGGGGTCACTAGAACAGCAGAGAAGGTGATCGGCTGTTCACTCCCCTCCCTGTCTCTCCAGAGTCAGGGTGATCATAAAAGACCATCACCATCCTAACCACCACCTACTCCACATACTGCCCTCTGGTAAAAGGTTCAGATCCATCAGGTGCAAAACCAACAGAGTAAAGAACAGCTTCTACCTGTGGGGAATCAGAACTCTTAATGCACCAGATCACTAACATCACTCCTTCATCATCCCCTCACTGCTATTTATTTAATTTATTGTGTTTATATTGTGTATTTATATTTTTTTATACTGTGTTTTTATATTGTTCTTATATCTTGTACAGACACTGTCACTTTCTTGCATCTTTGTGGTCTTGCCAGCTAATTTCGTTGTCCAGGCAACTGTACAATGACAATAAAATGTCTAAAGTCTAAATGATCATTAAACCATGGGGAATGTCTGGTGGTTTTTACCTCTGTATTTTTCGAAGGACCTGTTTCATCTAAAATCTGACTACCCACTGTATTGAAGTCCTGGGTGACTAAATCTGTAATAGACATATTCATATTACTTACTGCATTAATAAATCGTACGGAATTTCATATCAAATATCATTTAGGTGACGTGTCATAATGATCTTCTCCGCCATGGTCAAAGAGGGTGGTCAGACAGATACACGATGAGCATAAACCCAAAGTAATGATCAAGTCTGATGTATGATTGTGAAGATGCGTTGGTCCTGTTACGTGTTACAGGAGGGACAGGAAACTTTTGCTGAAGGCATCAGTCTCTATGTCCACATGTATATTGAAGTCTCCAAGTATTATAATATTCTCTAAGTTAAGAAATAAGCTACTTTTATAGCACAAGTAACTAAGAGTGAAGTTCCCTGAATTCTGTTAGAAATGAAGAGTATGTCTGTATACTATAAGAATATAGGTGGGCGGGTTGGATAGCATGTGAATTATCATTTCTTCAAATGTTGTAACGTCTTTGATAATCATGGGTTTAATTTGTAACAGTGAGTTAAAAATAGCTGCCAGGCCACCTCCACTTCCAGAGCCACGTGGTTTCTGTATCATGGTGGTTTATCATTTTATGATGGGTTTATGTTGTGATTCATTCAGTCTTATTGATGGGATTGATGTTAAGTTATCTACACAGGAGCCCCCAGTGGAATGTTTAGACCTAAGTCTTTGTCTAATAATACTTAGATATTCTTTCTATTCTCACTCAACTCCGTTTCTAAATAGTCACCAGGTTTAGGGGACGCCGTGTGACGGGGCACATGATCTAAATAACAGCCTTTGGTTTAAGATCACAAGGTTGAGGCCTGGGTGCTGCTCTCAGTCAGGCAGGTCATTTAGTCGCCATATTTTGGGATAACATAAATGATCCTCTCCAGGTAGGATGAAGACCGTTTATAAAAACCAGGCCATTGCCGGGAAAGGTCCCAATTATCAATGCACCCTTAAACTGTTACTTTGTTGTTGCACCTGTTAGGAAGTCAGAGTCTCGTTTCAGCAAAAAGATGGTTTATTGAACAGCAATATCACAACTGCAGGTGTTGTGTGTGCGGTGTTTCTGTCCGCATACCCTCGCTACAATCACCTGCGGGGGTAATATCTAATATCGGTAACGTTAACTTGGAAAAGGACAGTCGCTCCTGAGCTTTGCTCGGTCGCCGGTCGGGGCCGGGAGGACATTTCCCACTTTTTTCCAGCTCCGAAAGTAGTCTGCTGTCAGAGGGTTTTTTGTGCTTTTTCGGCCTCCCAAGAACAACTTTGCTTTATTTTAGTTAAACGTGGTTCGGTAGGAAGTTATTCTCGGGTAAATAATTGTTAATTTGGTTATTTTGAAATTTTAATTTCTAAGGTTGTTATGCCTGACCCTATCAGATACTTTAAAAAGTTCCTTTTTAACGTAAGTCTTTATTTAGTATTTTATTGTACTCTGCATTTTATTATATTAACTATGCGTTAATTAAATCAAGTAAAAGTTCAATACGGTATATAATTATACTGGGCTGGGAGTAAAGGACGATTATACAATTCCTTGGTAAGACCCCAACTAGAATATTGTGTGCAGGTTTGGTCACCATATCTTAAAAAGACATTGCTGCCTTGGAAAGGGTTCAACGTAGAGCTACGAGAACAGTTCCTGATCTTAGAGGAATGTCTTATGATGAGAGGTTAGCTGAGCTGAATCTGTTTAGCCTCGAGCAAAGGAGACTAACGGGGGACATGATCCAAATCCTGCACACAATATTCTAGGTGGGTGTCTTACCAAGAGTATGTATAATCTTAGCATTACCTTCCTTGACCTAAACTCCACACATCTAAAGATGTAACCCAACATCCTAACGGCCTTTTTATTGCTTCGCCACACTGGCGAGAGTGGGACATGGAAGCATCAACATACACACCAAGGTTTTTCTCATGATCAACTACCTTTATTTCAGTGGAACCCATAAAATATCTGTACTTTATATGTCTGCTCCGTGTATGGATCACCTTGTCTACATTTGTCTACATTAAATTTTATCTGCTAATTAAATCCAGATTCCACTGTCGCCTCTCTGCCGCTAGATCAGTATCTGCTACACCACCCACCTTGGTGTCGTCTGCAAATTTAACTAGTTTACTGTATATATTGGTGTCAGTATCATTAATGTAAATTAGGAATAACAGTGGTTCTCCCAATATACAACTATATGAACAATTACACTGTTACAATAGGTTTCTATTAATATATCCATTACCTAGGCTACGGAATGCACATTCTTACCTACACACTTTAATTTTGTGTTTATATAATTTTTACCTCCACGTTTCAGCAATATGTAGCGTGGAGCAGCTTTGACATGAATAAGGCAGCTTCATCAAAGTGCACAATAAGTATGATCTGTGCAAATGTCAAAACATTTTTAATAAATCACTTCTTACACTATTTTTGATGATGATGATGATGAAAACCCTTTATTGCTGATGCAATACACCATGTCACTACTCAGAAGTACCAGCAAAATAATGGCCATCAACCCGACCCAACATCACATCATAGGGGGTTAGACAGGTCAGGAAGACAGGGGATATAGGAAGAACAGAAAAAAAACGATTTACATGAGATGAGAGGAGGAGAATAAAAAAACAGCCCCCAGACTGCACTCCAGTAGGGAGAACATTGTAGGAACTGAAAAAAACACCTCAGCAACATAAGCACATGGTCACTACACCTTACAACGTACAAAGTCATGACTCACAACAGGGGAGGGAAAATGGGGGGTGGAGGTATCCCAGCATAGACAAGCAGCCATCCGGTCCTGCAGCCATAGAGCCGCTGGTCACACACCGGGGGTATGAAGCGGCGAAGGCGTGGGATGGGGGGAGGTTGCAGTCAGTGCATATCTGTACGTATGAATATGTGTGTGTGTATCCAGGTGTCCTTGGGATTGGGGGAGAGGAATGCAGAGAGTCTCACTGCCTTGTCCTTCCGGGGGAGTTGGTGATTCAGCAGCGGTCTTGGCCGAGGCCAATGCTGATTAGGGGGGAGCCAAAAGCAGATAGGATAGGGTTCTTTGGGTTTTGGGGTGAGGAGCTGTAATTCCACAGGTCTTCTAATGTCCACGCTGGTCTCCGCCATCCAAAATCCTTTGCGCAGCCGTGAGCTTCTCCGTGATGTTATCCAATTTGCGATCAATAGTCACAGCGATGCGATCTATAGTCACAGTCTGAGCGCCAACAGCTCTGTCTACTCTGTCAATCATCCCGGCCAGCCTAGTGGGGTTTTGAGCGGCTGTCACCTCAATCTTCAATTTCCGTTAAACCAGGGCAATGCCTAATCCAATCAGCATAAAACCTGTTATCATGGTTCCGAATTTTCCCGAATGTATGCGGAACATTAATGATGCGCACTTTGACAATGTTTCCATGTGAATGGGTCGCGACAGTCTGATAATAAACCAACTTCCCAGTAGATTCAAACTTATTTTTTGGTGCTGTAGGGGAAAAGTTGTGCTGTTCACAATGCAGTTTAGTACATAGTGGCCCACTTTGCACGGACATGTTCTGACATAAATCATATTATAGCGCAGAGATACCGTTGGACCGATGCCAGCTTTGTAAATAGTTCACAGTAATTGCTTGTGTCGTTGTAAGTGTGTTGTGTGTTATGTCATGTATATAATGTTTATCGTTGTACGTAGTGTGTGTGTGTGCGTGTGTGCGCCTACCATTTAGGGTGGGCAGTGCGAGTGTGTGTCATTGCAGTAGTACTGTATGGGTGTGATAAACGCCATCTGCTGTATAATTATTCTGAACGTGGCTCAGCGAGCCGCCATTACAATATGTTAAATACCGCTCACGAGTTTAATGATTACGTGTGTACTGTCACCCACACGAGAATGTCAGCTGAGTCCTGAATTTCCCAGTCCTACCCTGGTTATTAGAGAACACTAGATCAAGGTTCAATCCTGATATCGTTGTGTAAAAGTTCCTCCGCAACTACATTAGATACTTTATAACAAGCGCTGACAATTAGGCTATATGAGTTTTTCCCATCTAGTTTTAGCCAGTTTTATTTTTTGCCATTGAGTTCCCTTCCCTGCATATTTTCTTTTATGTAAATATACTGCATCACCATTAATTAATTAGTAATTACAACTATATTGATCCCCGTGGGGAAAATCTTTTTTACGCCTCCCTCAACTTGCTCCTTTACCCCTCTGTTGAACTCAAATTTCAGGCACACACAGCCATTATAGGGCTAGCGCTCTGACCTTATCTACATATCTCCAAGAATTCAATGGCAGTCAGATGCTTCAGCCATTATAGGGATAGCGCTCTGACCTTATCCACATATCTCCAAGCATTCAATGGCTGTCAGATGCTTCAGCCATTATAGGGATAGCGCTCTGACCTTATCCCCATATCTCCAAGCATTCAATGGCAGTCAGATGTATCAGGTACTATTTAAGAAAGCACCAAAAAACAACACCAGGGCACATATTTGTAAGCACAGCATACAGTAACTGTCTTGTGCAAAAATGTAATATCCCCATCTTCAACTGGTAGAATCATTTGTATAGGCAAAGTTCCTGTAAATATCTGCTACTTGTCACACATATTTCCGATCACTCTTTCGACATCCTGATGTGCGGTTTATCTGCTTTCCTCTATATCTTTTGTATTCATCTGATGGCATCCCTCATGGATGCAGATATCTTCACTTCACACATCATTCCAGCACTTTCCTTAATGTTAACACCTCGGTCTGCCAATACCACATCACCTGTCAGTATCTGTCCAAGATAAGATAAGATAAGATAAGATTGTCATTGTCATTTGACAAAGAAATTGTGAAGGTGCAGGTGACTCGATGTAAGGCATGAGTAATAAAAGACTATATTACAAAATATACAAATTGCACTGGATATATGAATTGCACTTATGAATATGAAAATTAACACTTCTGTTTAGAGTTTAAAGCCTTGATTGCTTTGGGATAAAAACTGTTTAGGCGGTTGGTCCCGGTTTTCATGGTTCTGTATCTCTTTCCTGATTGCAAAAGCTGAAAGAGACAGTGACCGGGATGTGATGAATCCTGTGAAATATCCATGGCTTTTTTCCAGCATTGGGAGGTGTAGGTTTGTTCCAGGGTGGGGGGAGGGCACCAGCTGCTTTCTCCGCTGCCCTGATGACCCTGTGGAGAGCTTTCACATCTGAGGAAGTGCATCTGCCGTACCACACGCAGAGTCCGTATGTAAGTACGCTCTCGATGGAACAGCGGTAAAAGGCAAGGAGCAGATTTTTGGAGAGACAGTTCTTTCTGTGGATACCCAGGAACCTGAACACCGGGACCTTCTCCACATGTGCCCTGGCCATGGTGAGTGGCTGTCAGTTTTATTTTTTCTGAAATCAGTGACCAGGTCCTTTGTTTTGGGGGTGTTGAGGAGCAGGATGTTGCCTCTGCAACACTCTGACAGCAGGTCCACCTCATCCCTGTATGCCAGCTCACTCTCCTTGCTCGAGATGAATCTGATCACCGTCGTATCATCTGCAAACTTAATGATCTTGTTCTTGGTATGCGTGGGGATGCGATCATGTGTGTAGAGGGTGTAGAGGAGCGGGCTGAGCACACAGCCCTATGGTGACCCGATGCTGAGAGCAGTAGTGGTCTGGGAACCCAGTCTGACCCTCTGGGAGCGACCGGACAGAAAGTGCAGTATCCAGCTGCAGGTTGGGTGGAACCTGTGTAGGAGTGATGGAAGTCTATTCACTGTCATGTGCTTATCACTGGTTTGTCCACCCCCCGCACCCCTTGGAAATGAAAGAGATGATTCCTTGCGGCATTATGCTTTTGAAGTATTTATGGGCCCGCAAGCTCTCTCTATTTGGCTAATGCATCAGTGGGTTTAAGCGAGAGTACAAAACATTTACTGTGTCCTTGAATGCAGTGGTGATAATTCCTCTGTGAACACCAAACAAATAGGCCAAGTGCTGAACTGGCAGATCCATCAGAGGGGTATAAATGCTTTGAGGAGCATTTCGAAAGGTGAGAAAATTCTCTTACCCTGAGGAAGCACTAAATGCTTCATCAATGCTAGAAGTGAAGCCTAGCTTGGAAGTACAGTGTAGTTTTTTTACTTTGTCGTTTTTGTCTTTAAAAACGTGTTCTATCATCTAAAATTTTTCTTGTTCTTGTGTTAGTCGCTAGTTGTCTTCCAGCAAGAGGTTAATTTCATCTCTCCTAATGTGAAATGAACTACACTCAGAAACACTTTCAGGTTGCTGTGCCACCTTCTCCATCGCCTCTGCTTCTGATAATGTGGTTTCTGTCCTTCTTGCTGTGCCCTCTTTTCAGTTTCTTGCTCCTGCTGAAGTCTCTCCGTATGACGTGTGTGTCTGCCTGTCCTAGTTGCAGCAACGTCATTGTGACCCAGATGAAGGGATGGAGTCTAGTCAGGGTGAGCTTCCAGCATCTCATATCCTGGCTATCTTGGCTGTTTAGGAACAAACATAAATAGTATTATGAAAAACCAGTCATTCGGCATAGCACACGTGCACAAAGTTGGTTGAATATGCTAAAGTTAAAACGAAATGTTTCTTTACGTCTGCAAAATGCAATAAATGTTTAAATGCTGGGGAAACTAGCAAAAAACACTAATATGGCTAGCAGTGAAACAAAACGGTGGACATAAGAAAACAGAAACTAAGTCTAATGGTTACACTGAATCCTCTCTAACTTGAATGGAAAAGTGCAGAGCAGATACTCACATGTGCAGGAATGTCTGGAATAAGATCTTTACACCTCACTGCTGCTAGCTACGCCATCCAACGCCTTTTCATCAAGTCTTACACTTTTGTTCCTTCATGTCTTTTCCAAGCAGGAAAGGAAAAGAAATGTATACTATTCCTGAACGGTCGTGTGGTGTGACCGGTTGTGACAGTCTTTGAGACAACAATACTGTTCCACCATTGCAAAATGTCTCTTACTCTACTATAACAAATAACAAATGACTATAACAAAAAACCCAAAATCCCTTTCATCATGACATCATTGCCATTGTCCTGATACTGCATTTGGCTGTGCATGCGGATGGTGGCAGTCTGCGCATATATACAGTGATACAGTGATATTCTACCAAACCAGGAGAGGGCAGAAAAACTGCAAGAAAAACAAATACAAGCAGTATTGTGAAAATGGGAAAACTTTTAGAAACAGTTTTAAAAATATTAGTTAAGGCTTGGGCAGTATTACGGTAATAGGTTATACCACAGAGTTTTGAAATCTAAATGATATAATTATATGGGACCCCAACCCCGGGGGGGGACCTCTAACCCTCCTTATTCACCATAACTACTACAATAACCACAATAACTATTCTTCCTCTACTCTTGTGTCATTATCTTGCACATCATGGTCAAAACGCAAGATTTCCACCAGACATTAAAATCCGGGCTACATGTGCACCCATCACAGTCTTCTGAAGTCATCCCCTGATGTGACGCCCCCTCATCCCCTACCAAAACTGCACGCGGAAAAGTGAAGCATGAATTGGCCTTAAGCAGGGATGCCCAGACCTCCCTTTCACAAGTCATGTCCTCCAGCTTCAACCAACCAAAGTCTTCCCAGGTCATTTGAGATATATAATCTCACAAAATGAGATTGAGGATGAGATTTCCACTAGACGTAAAAATCTGGGCTCCACACGCACTGGCCGCAGTAGTCTGCAGCCAACCCCGGATGATAAAATTTATGTCACGTTCCCATGCCAGCAACCGAAAGCACATACAGAAAAGTAAAGTATGAATTGGCCTTAAGGTTGTGCTCAGTTGCTCTGTAAAGGAAAGTAATTTCTGCTGCTAGTATCGGTGATCCCATTTCTTCAGTCACTACCAAAAGCTTGTGACCATAGGTGAGGGTAGGAATGTAGATCAACAGGTAAATTGATAGCTTTTTCTTCCGGCTCTTTCTTTACCAGACAAAATGGTACAGTGTCCACTTCACCGCCAACGCCGCACTGATCTGCCTGTTGATCTTCCACTCCCTTCTTCTCTCACTCTTGATCAAGACCCCAAGATACTTAAACTCCTCTGCTTGAGACAGTAACTCATCCTCCACCCTTTTCTGATTGAGAACCATGACCTCAGGCCTGGAGGTGTTGATCCTCATTTCAGCCACTTCACACTCAACCACAAACTGCCCCAGTGGATGCTGCAGGTTGCAGCCCCACTATGCCAATACGATTACATAATCTGCTAAAAGCAAAGGCGTGATCCTAAGGCCACTGAACCAGACCTTTTCCTCTGTTTGGCTATGCCTAGAAATTCTTGTAATGTGGGTTTTTCCAACACCCCAGTCTACCAATCCAAAGGCACAGTTCCCAACCTCCACTGAATGTTAAAAATACATGTTAGCCAAGACAGCCTAGCAACAACAAACGCATTCAGGCACTAACGTCAAATCTCATCCACCCCTGGAGCCCTACCAACCAAGGAGTTTTTTTTGACTACTTCAGTACTTAGAGATCAGCAAGTCCCACTTTGAGTCTTCCAGCTCTACTTCCCCCAAGGAAGGTGTATCAGTGTGATTTGGGAGATCCTCGAAATATTCCTTCCACCGCTTGACTATATCCTCATTTGAGGACAACACTTCCCCCTCTCCGCTGTAAACAGCATGGGTGAAGCCCTGCTCCCCCTCCTGAGTTGCCTGACGGTTTGCCAGAATCTTTTCAAGGCTGATCAAAAGCCATTTTCCACGGCCTCACTAAACTCACGCCTGAGTTTTTGCTTCAGCAACTGCCAAAGAAACATTCTGATTGGCCTGCTGGTACCATCAGCTGCTTCAGGAGTCAAGCCAGACAGCCAGACTCAGAAGAGCTCTTTCTTCAGCCCGACAGCTCCCTTTACTGCTGGTGTCCACCACCGGGTTCAGGGACTGCCACCGTCACAGGCACCAAGAACCTCAC
This sequence comes from Mormyrus proboscirostris, assembly GCA_026779585.1. Classification (NCBI taxonomy): domain Eukaryota; kingdom Metazoa; phylum Chordata; class Actinopteri; order Osteoglossiformes; family Mormyridae; genus Mormyrus; species Mormyrus proboscirostris. The sequence goes on from JAODKF010000126.1 coordinate 8,695,869, forward strand.
AGCCACAGCTCCAAACAATCTCCTCAGCAATGGAGTCCTGGAACATCGCCCATTCAGGCTCAATATATTGGTATGATATTGCTACCCAATCATCAATCTGCCAGTGACTCTGCCCTCTACTACCCCATGATCTAAACTGCATCTGACCCCCCCGGCCCCTCCTGCAAGTAGTGGGGACATAGGCGTGAGGACCCATGTTCTCATTTTGGGGTTTATGCCCTACTGGGCCCCATAGGTAGACACCTCATCTTCATTCACATTTGGACTAGACTACCATAAATATGATGATAGGTTATCGACTAATCATGTCTTGTGTTTACATATAGTCAGCCAGCAGCATTGCCACGCTGGAGCTTTGTGTCCCGTGTTGTCTGATCACATGAATGAATTCACTCCCAGATAAACTAAACTGGTGCTGGGTTGCATATTCAGCAAAAGGGGACGTTTATGTCTTTGTAAGTTTTATGTCTTTGTCAGAAGCCAAGTTCAATGAACAAGGACATCTCTCAGTAGCATTATGTGTGCAGCAAAAATAACCTGGCAGGCTGACAAGTTAGCTCAATGACACTAAACGGCTCACTAGACCAACTTACTTGATTCAGCCTGAACAGTTCAGAGATAACAGCAAGACCTCTGATCTTACTCATCCAGCACAAGATGTGCACATTTATCCTCAGGCAGTGATACTGAGTACTGTAACCAAAGAAACCCAACTTGGATCCCAACACTGAGTGTTTCTCCAGCTGGAGGTCTCTGATGGATGCTATTACATGTCTTGTATATATGTTTGCTGATTAAAAAAAGGGTTATTCAGATCATTGAAAAGTCTGGCATTCTATAGTATGAGACAGTCATGATAGTCAATAAATATGCATTATCGTCATACATAACTTATCAAATTATCATGATAGATCTTATTTCTGTTATTTTATTATCTTACATAATTGAAACTGAAGCGTATATGGATCATATTTCGTGGGAGTTGTACCCTATTCTCAAAGAGGAGTGAAAATGTATTTCTACAGATGGCCACTAGAGGGAGATGGTTACAGCCAGGTCAGACCTTTCACTCAGACGATGTTACCAGACAATTTCTAAATATGTAATTTATCATAATAGTGCTTTATTAGCTACAAGAGATACATCCAAATGGTGGTTGGTATTCTAGAACACACCTTTAGTGCATGCATTGTGCTCTGATCTTAGATAGCAAGTGTTCACTGTAATTTATTACGAAGTTTAGTTACACATCCTTTTATATGAGTGTTTACTGAAACCTGATGTTTTAACCAATTTAGTAACATTTCTGATCAAAGCTGTCTTCTTGGTAAAGGTATTAAATATTTTTTTTATAATTGTTTTTGAAACATGGTTATCTTTATCCTTTATTATTTCATAGACTGTAGTTATCATGACAGAATCAGTCATCATGATAAAGTGGACAGAACAACACTTCATCTAAATTCAGGATGAAAAGAAGCCTCTTAATTGTAGGTCTGGTAGTGTTTTCCTGGCCTGTGGATGAATAACAATTCAATAGTTATCTTATGCAGTACAATGAATGATTTTTTATTTAATAATCTGTTTAGATAATAAGGCACAGCTTCCATGTTCTCCCCACGCTGTGCCGGATTTATTCTGCTACTCTGATCTCTTCTTACAGTCCAAAGACTTTCAGTTAGACTAACAACTGACTGAATTGCACAGACGATTGTGCAATCCTTGAAATGTTCAAAGCTTGGGATATTTTTTTATAACCTAACCCTGCTTTAAACTTCACCACAACTTCATCTCCGACCTGTCGGGTGCATTCCTTGGTCTTCGTGATATCGTTGGTTCACTACTGATAACTTCCTGCCAAGACATGGCTTAAGTAACAGTGGGACTAAAATCAAGTAATTTATATGTAGTTATTTAAACAGGGATATACCCCTGCCCCTCGACTCCTGAATGTAGAAGGATTTCAGCTTACCTGACAAATTAAACGTATGACTGAACTCAGGATTGCTTTCATTTACTAATATCATTATCTGACATACATAGGACAATGTAATCCTGTTTCATTACCATAAATAAAATATATAATTATGTAATGCATGTTCCTACACACAGTACACATTTATGCATGGAATCAAAATCAAGCATACATGTGACATTTAAAAGCGAAGTGTCCTATTTAGAGACGCCAATTAGCCTAATCGCATACCTTTAGAGTTCAGGAGGAAGCAGGCATGGTGTGGACAACGTGCAAACTCCACATACATGCAGAAAGCTGAGGCAGACTGCAAACCTCCCGACTAGGGAAGAATCAGGCAGCAGTTCGACACAGTACCCTAACCATGCCACCCAAAACTCGGAAAGGAGTTGGCGTAAATCATACTCAGCTAAACAACTCAACAAATTCCCTTGAAAGCAAAACTTGGCAGCTAACTGTACTTTGGTTCTGGACTTCAGTGTTTTAAGGTTGCTGAACTCTTTTTATAGTTTTATTATTGTTCTCATAATGTTCAGAGCAGATAGCCATCATTTTGTTTAGGGACACATCACATGCGACCGCATAGCTTCTTTGTCACAGGGATCTGTATGCGTGTTAATGTGGCCCATTTTGACTATGTCACTTGTCCATATTGTTTATCCCTCTGTGTGTTATCATTATCATAAGGGGGTAAGTACGTTTGTTTGTCAGGAAGCTAGGGAAATGTGTACTTCCCCTGAGATGTTTTTACATTACTGTTGGTAGGTCAGAAACCTGTGTCTGGAGATGAATTTAGATATTAGGTTTTGTTTGGTATTTTAGTGTTCGCTTGTCCCTGGAGATATGGCAAATGTAAACTTATATGGTCCCTTCTGTCCTTCTCTGTGAGTATATTCAGTATCTGTGAAATATGGGTAATTGTAAGAGGAGGTAATACGGCAGTTCCTGTTGCGGCGTTTATGTGTCTTGTTGCTTAATTATTATAACTCTTATGCTACTGTTATAACATCAACCACACTATGTGACCTCTGACCTGGAACAAAAAATGAATGTTGTCTGTTGTACTCTATGGGGTAGTGTGTGCCCTGGCAAGGCCTTTTTCATTTGGATAGCAGACATGAAGATGGAAAGAAGAGTCAGGACCACTTCATTCTTGAACTTGGTTATCGCTAATTTCCTCCTTTGCCTCTTCATGGTCCCCTGTCCATGATGGAGGTCTATTTGGACAAACACTGTGGCCATGCGGCTATACCTTGTCAAAGAACCCTGCCTACAATTAATTTAGTCCAAATGTTTGTCTTCACATTGACTAGCATTTGTAATTTTGAGGATTGTAATTAAGACGGTTTGCCGGAACTTTCTGCAGCTTCTTGGGTCTTTTCAAAGGGCCTCATCTTGCCCTGCAGGATTTACGAAGAGATGCATTTTAGTTATGAGAAGCACAGAACAATTCAAAATGGTGAAATATGGATTTGTTTATTGAAAAGGGCAAATTTGGGGCACTTAATTGTTAATGTTTTTAATACATTTCATTTAAGATATAAAAACTTTTAATCATTATTTAAGATCAGAAAGTTGCATATTAAATACATTTACTGTAATATTTACATTTAAATATTAAACATGACTACTTTTCAGCACATTTTGAAGCATTGTATCGTACAGGTGTTTCTTAATCCTGAATACCATGTGAGACTTAAAGGTATCCTGATGTCTCATCGCAGTTGTCAAACACTGTTAAACAATATTATTAATAATGTTTTCTGGTATAAATTCAGATTAAACTGGATGGATAAACTATGAGCAATAAAAAGATGTGATTTATTTAGTTTTTTATTTCTAAACTGGTTCCCACTAAAATTACAGGATAGAGTTTAAGTTTTTTTAATTTACTTATGAGGCTCTTACCAGTCAGGCATCCTCTTATATATCTGATGTCTTGACACCAAATCCAGCATACAGGTCATTGGAGTCTTCTAATAAGGATCGTCTTGTTTTTCCAAATCCAAACTGAAAGAGATTTTGCGGTTGGTGCAAAACAATATGCCTATGGACATTAAATCAGCTAGCAGTGTGAACTCTTTTAAACGGTGTCTGAAACCTTAATTGTACAGACAGGCCCTTTACTGATGTTTGAATATCTTTATTTTTATATTCTGTGAATCATTGTAACAGTGGCGGATACAGAAAGTGACTGATGGTTGGGCCTGAGTTAAATCTGGGTTGGTCTGAGTGAAGCTCATTATTGCACGTTTTCTTAAGCAGGCGGAGATATATACAATATGGTGACTGCAGCAATGATACAGCAATGACTGTGGTGTTATACCTAAGGAGCGCCACTAGAGGGAGCTCACACATTCAGTCACACTGACCACTGTACAATAATGGAGAGACTGTTACAAGATGGTAAAAAAAAAAACACAAAATCTGGATGGGTTGGCTCAGATGTCAATCTGGGTGGGTCACCCATAGAGGTGCGCCTGCATTGTGACATTTGCTCTCAAAAGATGCTATATAAATAAACTACTTACCTACTTACTTACTTTTACTCATAAATAAGAGATGTTGCAATTCAAGAGAATTTTTCAGCAGTTTGGAAATTATTCACAAATTAAGACTTCTATGGAATTACCTAGGCAGTCATATAGACCAATTTATACATGTGACCACTTGATGGCAGTATAGTGTAAGACATGGAATGTAGCTATGACGCAAGAAACAGAAACCAAGAAAGATTTCTTGATGCAGCGTCACTGTTTGCTGTGTTTATTGCACAGATAAATAAAATTAAGTGGAACTTACTGAAAATGATTCCCAGATGATACCTCAAATAAATTCAATCATTGATTAAAAAAATAGCAAAAATCACATTCTTAGACTGATTTACAATTGATTTGTTGAAAGAGATGTTACATCCTCGTTTTTTAGTGGAAAGGAAAAATGTTGCTTTATTCTCTGATGAAAAACAACAAAAAAAAAGAAACTATTCTGAAACTTTCTGATTCCATGCCTGAATATGAATTTTCTTCATTGTTTCAGTTGGTTAAAATGCACTGTTTTATTTGATTTATTTGTTTAGCTGAATATGATTGAAGCAAACTCCTACAACAGGTTTTGGGTGGCTGTTGACTCTCACTTCCAGAGTTGGAGGTTTGCGGTCTTTTTGTTTTGTTTGTGGAGTTTGCATGTCTTCTGTACCATATCTGTTTCTTACTATAGTCTAAATTACTTGTATTGTGTAATTGTGTCCCTCTGTATGGTATATACATTTAGGCATGGACAGCAGGGTCATGTCCCTACCACTTTTGTGGGAGTACAGTGTTGACACCAAACCTACGGCTTTGGGATATTCATGCTTGTGCCCTGGACTGCCTTGGATAGGCTCAGGCCTGTTCAGGAAAAGATGCTGCCATTAATTATTTTCTATGGATCATGCCTATATAGCCTATAGTCATTATTTATGATGTTGTGATTTTTTACTAGTGTTAAAAGAGCAGAATAGAGAATGCATGAATTTCAAATCTGCCCCCTACTTGGCTCCCAGGATAAGTGGATAGTTTAATCAATTTCATATGCATTCTATGTTATTTCTCATGTGTACGTCCTAATGAGTCAGTTGGATCTGTTGAAAATGCAGTACACATTCTCAAAGCAATTCATCATAGCTCATTTGATATCCAACATTTTAAGAAACAATCCTAAAACCCAAGAGTCATGGTGTCTGAACACTTTGAAACTTCCTTTGATTTAATTTTGTTGCCCTTTTTTTTTTATTTGAAACGTCCTTCGATGATTCATTGCTCAAAGAATGAAGCGGACAAAAGTATGATCTTCTGCTGCTCTTTCAGGATGTGTCTTCTGTTGAGTCCTTCCCAAAAGGACACACAGTTCAGTAGGGCTTCATGCAGCACACGCATCTGAAACCTAAAGAAAAATGCAAAATGCAAATTTCAATTGTTCATCTCACATTTTTATTCACTGCCAGGTAACTGGCCCCAATGGCACCAAACAATTTTTGTAAATAACATACTGCACTGCAGTATCTGTGGTAATCTCATAAATCACAAGAGTGCATTAGTATGCTTGCAGGTGCAAGATGTTGTGGTTGCATGTCAAAGGCAGTTAAAAGCACAGCAAACATGGCAGAATGTTAATGAGTGTAATTGTAGACTAAGAGGATTCATCACTGAGATGAGTTAGATTGTGATCCATGCAACAGGGGCTAGAATGAAGGGGCGGCTCTGGAAGGCCCAGCTCTTCATAAAATCATAAGAAATTCACACCTGACTGCGTCGCTAGAATTAATGACCTTGAAGAAAGGAGCCCACTGATGCATTGTATAGTCAGAGATGAGTGGAGAATGGAAAAGGTGACAGACACGCGTGTTCACACCTTTGGAGACTGAAATGAGATGAAGAGCTGCATTCTGGATAAAGTGGCCAGAGAAGCAAGAAACCATCCAATGGGGAATTGTAGCAGAAAAGAACAGGAGTTTGGACTAGGAGTTGAACTAAAAAGGTCATGAACAATGGTCAGATTCTTCTGATGTCCTAGCCCTTATACAATACATGTCTTTGTTATTCCAGCAATAGTTTTAAAAAAAGCTTTTGCAGCATTTACCAATATGCAGTTATCAAAGTATTGTAAGCTCATAGCCTCAACATATACTGCAGTGCAGTTAATTCCAATGAGTTTTTCTAAAGAAAGAAGTGTAAGGAAAAGAAAGTGAATCTGGCATTTTTAATACTTAACTTATGCAGTATTATTGCAGTAGATTTTGGTCACAGTATGTGTGACACTTCCTGTTTGTCAGAAGTCTTGTTTTTTACCTACTTAGGTGGAACTAGGAGTGTTTAACTTGGCTGTTTAACCTTGAAGAGTAAGACCTTGATAAGGTAGCGTTAATTGAGGTAATATACAAAAAAGAGATAAACAGATGGCTTGTCTCTAGATAAAAACTTTAAACAAGGATTAAGAAAATAGATAAACCTGCTGTAGCCATTAGATGTGAAGAGTATGAAATTCACAGCAAGAGAATGAAAATAAATACAAATTGGACACAACTCCAATTAAAACCCAGCATGGATGAAAGATTTTGCAGTACAGAGCTCCAATATAAGTCTGCAAGTCCCATAATGAAGTGAACATTATATTTATCCTTTATTCTTTAATTGCTTTGGCCCTATCTACTCATGGCTACCTTTATTAACTTTTAGGCTATATTTATCCAGCGAATACCAAAATACTTCATGAATTAATACTGCCGAAGGCCTCAACATTATATATAACAAAATACACTTTTCTACATTAAGAAACATACCGGCATGCATGTACTGTGTTTATTTTGTAAGCATAGGAGTAGTTCTAGACTTTGGCTACTGCCTTTTTTGCATATTTTAGGTCATTAGCATCGTGAAAGACACTGCATCATTACTCCACCTGTGGTCCCAGCGCTTAGGAGGTCTGTTATCACTGCTGTTTAGACCAGTGGAACAGCAAAGCAGAATAGCTAGCTGTGCTAGATGATTATGTCTTGCAATCTGAGTAAGAGTTAAAGTTAAAATGCATCTGGTAGCCTCATTATGATGACCTGTGACCTCACAATCCTCTTCCTTTTGACACTGGAAGTTACTTTGCCATGCATGTCAGAGAGTACCGATGAAATGATTTCCACACTGAGAACCTGGCTCTTTACAGACACCTGAATACTTTCAACAAAAGTCTGGCTTTAGTCGTTTGTTTTTTTTTTCTTTATTGCAGAAAGCTCAGAAAGATGTAAACTAAAATATATAGCAGCATGTCCCATTTATGATTTATTTTTCCAAATACAATATGTTCTCAAGCCCCTTTCTAATCACAGTGGATATGGAGGCTGGAAGTCAATGCATGGCTTTGTATAAAAAGTAAAAGCAGACTATTACAAATGTTATATGTGTCTGCACAACATAAACATTGCTTTTCAACAGGACAGAGTTCAAAGACATGCAGCCCCTTAGAGAAATGCACATCTACAGCCCTCAGTATGTCACACACCACTGACATATTTTTCCAGTAGGGAAACCATCATGCGGTCAAAAATTCAGTGAAAGCTGAAATGCTGTCAGCATTTTGGAGGTAATTGGAGACCTCATGCTATGAACGGCGATGACAAAGTTATTTTTCACAGGTACCTCAGATATGTCTGGAGCTATTTGGCTTCACTATACCACACATGCACCGATGCCGGATGGATGATGCTGAGCATCTTGAACACGAAATGGACATTTTCAGTGTGGCAATATTTGTCAGAAATGAAGCGTGGCAGTTTAAAGGCGTTCTGAAGCAGAACCTGTTGGCTTTTTGCAATAAAAATCAGGTAAAATAATTAGTAGGCCAAATAAAAATATATTCCAGCAAGAAGTACTTTACTAGCAAAAAAATATATGTAGACATTAAGGTAATACAGCAAAAGGCAATGGCACGACTGCAACACCCTAACATGACATTAATATGCACATTTTTCATATATAGTTTAAGAATTTATAATAACCATTTTCCTATTCATCACTAAAATAATATCTGCCTCAACCCTTTTTATTATCTTTGAAACTATTTTGGGGCCAACCTTCGTAGTACAGTAAAGTAAATTGTAATGTAAATATAATGTATGTTTGCTTGATTGATATTCTGTTGCTGTCAGTGTATAAAATACACTATAATCTTATAGCCTCCCACACAAAATATATATTATGGTTCCTCAGTATTAGGGTACTTCTCACAAAGTCTGTAAAATCATTGACTAAAGAGGATATACAAAAATGTTTGCTTCATGTTCTTTGGTGTAAAACAGACGTATCCAAATTATGGCCGTGGCAAGCCCGCCTCCTGGAGGAGGAGTGGGGGGCTTTGATGTGGGTAGCAAATTGCAACGTTTAGAAATATGTTTTGAAATGTGAGGACAGTATATTAACAAATTAAAATTATGGGTAGCTCTTTACTTAAGGCCATATTTTAGCAATTTATAAACACATTCATAACAAATAATATTGCATTCATAAAGCGTGACCTGCTCACAGGACTACTCACATGAGCAGGCACAACTGGGGCTGGGGCCAGGGTCGGTGATGGAACTGAACCGCACGGATGCCCCCTACGAGGAAGCTGGCCGAGTGACACTGGGGCATCTAAATCTAAATGGGCCGGCTTCAAACGGTCCACAGAAACGCGGTTGGCCTTACCACCCATCAAAGTCAGTGGTTTGGCATTAAACAAGATAGCATTTCCAGAAACAGGCAAATATGAATAAACTG
>JAODKF010000126.1:8708924-8749145 GCA_026779585.1 Mormyrus proboscirostris
AACTCTGAGCTATTAGTTAAGTTCTCCCCAAGCGATCTTGATGGGCCGAATGGCCTCCTCTCGTTTGTATAGTTCTTATGTTCTTATCTAAACATCATCAATGTCTCCAGAAACTAGATGCCCTGACTATGATGACTGACCTTTATTATCCATCCATCCATCCATCCCAAAAGGACGAATAGTATTGTAATTATTGTAAGAGTTCAATTTGGTTATGTTATGTTGATGGGGAAGTGGGTCTACTTTTCTGAGCTTGCGGATGGAGCGGAAGGGTGAGAGGAGAGGCGAAACTGTTGTAAAAATATGAAACACAAAATTTTCCTGAAACAGTCCATTTGAAATTTTTATGCTCATCCTACCAAATGCAATAGAGCTCTCTGATTGCTTCTTTTGTCAAAAGAAAATAAATAAAAATCAAAGCCCAAATGTTTCAAACATTAAAACCATTGTCTCAGTCTGCAAGGTCTCTAAATTCAACAATAATTGAACCATTATCTGTGTAATACTGACTTATGAATCATTTAACTGCATTGGACTAATAGTGAAAACTTTAACAATATGTTCTGTTTTGTTTGTTCACCTTACAAGTGAGCATCGTGAGGTTAACCTACAAAAAATGCCAATGTAACATCCAGCTGTCTGTAGTCATGACATTAAAATGAGATTATAGAATTTGTTTTGAAATAATTCCAGGGTGAAAATATTTTACTTTCCTTCAAAATATTTTTGTTCCAGATCAAGGTTCATATTGATTAGGATGAGTTGGACTTTCAAGGATTTCATTACACAATGTTTCTGCAAGGTTTCAAGGTTCATTTGCAGTCTTATGTAACAGTAAATAATGCATAATTCATGCCAATATTTTTAATTAGATAAATCAAGAGCCTGCATTTAAATGCCGTACTTTTAAGTTCCCTCATGAAAGTTGACACTGGTTATTTAAAAACGTCTTCAACAATATATTTGAATTCAAATTAAAATAACATAAAAGCATTCAGATTTTAATGCAGCTAAAAACAGGCAATGACTATTGTTATATTTTTGTGTATTTAAAAATAGATTTTTTGGTAAATAGATTTTTTTCACGTCATTGTGGTGCTAAATAGCATTAATTTTAACTTCCTTTCACCTGAACCTTTTGTGGCAAAAGAAACACAGCATATACAATATGGACAGTTAGAAGTGCCTGAATTCTAAGAAGAATGTAAGAAGATGTAAGAAGAAACCTGTTTATAGTTTCCATTTGTGGTTTTAACATGCAGGCACTAGAGTTCTTGCAAAGCAAACAAAATAACTTGTTATTCAGATGTATGCCAGGACTCACATAATAAAATTATTTTTATTGTATCAGTTTTATTTTTTTATATGTGGTGCACTAGAACTTTTCTTGAAAGTGGAAGAAAATATGTCAAAACACTTCATTAGGGGCCATTAAAACTTCATGAAATCCATGAGGTATGAAAACGCAGGTTGGGTTCACTCCACCTCGATCAAAACATCTGCTGGTGCTTCTTGGCTCTGTTCATCCACTCCCCGTTAAAACTCTGCTGGTTCTGAATTTCCAGCCTCCTTATCCATTCATTACGGAGTCTGCAGAAAATGGATGCATCAAAAACATTAAAATTAAATGGCTACCTGATAGTTCACACCCTTGAATCTTTTCAAAAGTGTGAATAAAGTAATTCAATCATATTCCAGCAGTCAAACAACACAACGGATGGATGGATGGATGGATGGATGGATGATTAACCTATGAGACAGTAGCTTGGTTCAGGAGTGCTCTGCTGGGTTGGGTAGTGAGAGATATCAGATGACAAACATACCATGCTTTTTTCCATGCACTTTTTTCAATACACCGTGATTTACTAACCCCCTTAATTCCTTGTTCATATACAATTCTATTGTGAAGCTACTGTATAGAACATGATATATTGTTATTTTTTTCTTTTCAACCCACCTATAGCCCCAGTTTGAAAGATCAGTGCTAAAAAGAACAGGAGGTCTAATATTAAAGAGTAGACATATAAAGGCAATGATTTCATATGTTTGAAGGCTATGTTGGCATTTTTGAAAATAAAACTACAACATTGGAAATGCAGAAAGTGTACGTGGCACCGTTCCTGCCCTTTTCTTAATTATGACCTTATATTCAAATCTTGTTCTGTTTAAATAAATTCTCCAGCAAGACCAACATTTATATGTTAAAATGCCACTACTGCATGGTTTGGGAGACATTCTGCATACTTCCCTGATCTGGAAGGCAAAGATGACCCCCAGCTAGATGACAAATAGCGCTTCACTTTTTTCTGTAATATAGGAAGTAGTAAGATTACATATTATAAGTATTGTATGTTTTACACCGTGCATCAGCACTGAATAAAGTCATTTTCAAAATATTTCATTAGTTTATACTCAAATATTGACAAGCTAATGATCTATTTAAAAACAGGTTCTAAGGCCACTTTTGAGCAATTTTGAAATTCATCATTCTATTGTGAGAATGATTATTAAGAAATGACAGTTGCCCCATTTCCCAGGAGTGGAACATCCCAGCAAATGTAGCCCAAGGTCAGACTGTAAAAGACTTGGAGCCATGTGAGCATAAGAACCTTAAGGTCCCAGAACTGTTGTCTCTGCATGAGGAAAAACTGGAAAAAAATTGTCCTGGTTGGTGCTGAGATGCTTAGCTAAGTTATCTCACAATTGAAATCAACAACCTGTTGTTTACGCCCTATTCCCACATCCATTTTAAAGACATTTTATGGCGTTTTACCAAAGATTCACTTACCATTGTTAATTATTGTCTTCCCTAAAGCCTATGAAGCTGCCAGGGTTAAACCCCTTCTGAAGATAAACAATTTAGATGCCACAAGTCTTAATAACTACAGACTGATGTCCAATCTGCCATTTTTAAGTAAAATTTTAGAGAAGCTTGTTTTTAATCGGTTAAATGATTTTCTGAATTCTCACAATATTTATGAAGAATGTCAATCTGGTCTTTGGACCAACCATAGCACCAAGACAGCACTAGTCAAAACTGAAAATGACGTCAGGTAGATACTAGAATAACCTCAGCATTAGTACTACTTGACTTACAGTAAGTGTAGCCTTTGATTCGGTCATTCAATTCTTTTAGAGAGACTCAACAATATGATTGTCCTTTCTGATACTGTTTCAAATTGGTTCAAATCACATATCACTGATAGAGAAGTTTTCTTAAGCATGGATGAATGTTCATCTAAAAATGATAAAAATGAGCTGTGGTGTCCCTCAAGGATCAGTTTTAGGCCACACATATTTAATATCTATAAGCGGCCACTTGGAGATGTCATCGGTTTCCATACTGTAGTTATGCTGATGGCACAGAACTTTACATTGACGTGTCCCCTGATGACCCAGGACCGGTAGATGCCCTTTTTAACTGCATTTTAGATATCAAGTGATGGATGACGAAGAGCCTTCTACAGCTGAATCAGGGCAAAACAGAGATTTTGGTGATTGGTGCTGAAGCTCAGAGAGAGAGAGAGAGAGAGAAACTCTATGTGAAACTACAAGCACTGGCCTTTAACCCTTGCAAACAAGTAAAAAACCTGGGTGTCATCTTTGACAGTTTTGTGCCTCTCATTAGAAGTAAAACTAAGAGTGTATTCTATCATCTTGAGATCATTGCCAGAGTGCATCTGTTTCTCTCTCAAGCCAACACAGAGACACTACTTCATGCTTTTATTACTTGCAGGATTGACTACTGTAATACTTTACTTTCTGGTCTCACTAAAGAGAATATATCTACAATTACACGTGTATTAACTAACACCAGAAAGAGACCAAACATTACACCAATTTTAAAGTTTCTACACTGGCTATTGATCTGCTTCAGAATTGATTTCAAGATTCTTTTACTGGTTTACAAAGCTCTTAATGGTCTTGGACCCACATGTTTATCAGATTTGCTTTATCCAATGAGCTGTCTAGACATCTCAGGTCTTCAGGTAGCAATCATTTAATTATCCACAACGTCTTTTTTATCCCAGAAGATCTCATTTCTCTATTGTTTTATTATTTATCTTTCCTTTCCTTATGTTCTATTTCTATTTTTACCCTCCTTTTACATCCCACCATTTATACTTTTATTTTTTAGTTGTTTGTACTTTTTCTTCTCCTTTGTTTATCTTTATCATATTTAGTTATGCATCATAACCTTATTTTTTCCTTTTTATTACCTCAACATTCATAATTTTACCCAATATATTTTAACCTGCCTCCGCTGTTTCCTCATTTCCTGTTTTTATTGTGGTGTCTTTTATTATTTATTTATTTATTTGCTTATTTATTTATAATTGTCTTTAATGTCTTTTGTCCTTTTATTTTACACTGTGTGAGTGAGAGTGGCAGTAGGGGTGGGTTGATATTATTTTTATTATGTAAAGCACTTTGTGTTGCATTGTGTTTGTGGTAGAAGTGCTATAGAAGTCTGATTGATTGGAGAATTTGCTAAGAACCCAAGAACATTTAGGGATATACAGGCCTTCAGGATCCTGTTAAGTGTTAAAACCCATTACTCTGCGATCACAATGAGCTCTGAACACATATGTCTTTCGTGGAAGGGTAGCCAGGAGACCAGTGTTTCCCAACACCGTCCTCAGGGAACCGCAGACACATCGGTACTCCCTTCTTCCCCGAGGACCTGATTGGGATGTAGAGTTGTTTAAAGATATAGAGTGGTCTGTTAATTTTTTCCATGTCTGTGTGTGTATGCTGCACTGTAGGTTAACTGGTTAGAAACAGTTTACATACAATGGGCTTCATTCACTGACCGTTCTTATGAAGAAATTTCTTCTTCAAACTCTGTTATGCAATTTTAATGAAGGTTCTGAAATCCATAGCATTCATACGCACTTTTAGCGCTGACACGTTTGTTCAAAAGGAATGGTTATTGCATGTTCTTAAATTCTACAGTTGTATGCTGTTATTACAATAATATTTATGTAATTTACGATGCTTTTACTCTATTTACTCTAATTATTCTATTTTTTCCTATTTTTTAAATAAAAAAAACATTACATTAGCATTGCATTTTACATATTTTTTCTGAATTAGGAACAATAAGATCCAATAATCAGTGACTGATTACACTATTAATAGGCCGGAAGTATGTTGTACCCTTGGCCTACTGGCAAAATGACATATTTAGTCCTGCTTCGACATATTGCAGATTGTGCCCAGAGGAGGGAATGCATCTTCTAGGACCATATCGACCTTTTTGAGAGAGTGATGAGTATGTCATGACATGCTTTAGGCTACCGAGAGCTGTCCTCATAGATCTTTGTAGCAGTTTGCAGCCAGCACTGCAAAGTCATACCAGACGGTCAAAGCCTGTACCGCCACACGTACAAGTACTATCCACCTTAGGCTTTAGTTACCGGGACATTTCTGAGGGAGCTGGGAGACAGGGTGAGCATTTCACAGGCATCAGTCAGCCGTGCGCTCCTGCAAATCGTGGATAAAATTAATGTAATGGCCACACAATGCATAAAATTCCCATATACTGCAGAAAAACAGTCCCAGGGAAGTTAGGACTCCAGTCGATTGCTGGTCTACTCAGCATCATACTATAGGCGCAATAGATTGCACGCGTGGAACATTAAGGCGTTTTCTCCAGATTCCTTCCCATACCTCAAGCGCATGCAGTATCACTTCAAATGCCGCAAAACCACTTTCTGAATGTGGTCTCCCGCTTCCTCACACACGACTCCTTTATTTTACAGAACAGTTCTGCTGGGGTGAGCCTTGAACAAGGAGGTGCATGGCATACCAATGAGATGCATGGCTCATTGGTACACCACGACTACTGTGGTATCTTTTGAATATTTATACATTTTAGCAATAGTGGGTTCCTATAATGATTTGTGTTATTAGGAGACAGAGGATATGCCCTAACCCCCAGGTTAAAGACACTGACCAACCCTCAGACTCACCAGGAGGTGTCTTAGACTCAGCGGCACATACCTACTTGCTGCACCGTCGGTATTTTGAAAGGACGCTGGATGTGTTTGGACACTGCTGGTGGCAAGCTGCTTTACAAACCAAAGAAGGCACGTATGCAGAGAAAAGCTGAAAATTTGTCTTTGGGCAACATTTAATCTTTTTGTAGGATAATAATGGTCTTGCACAACATTTCTATGCAAAGCAGTGTACCACTTCCCCCTCAGCCAACACAAGAGGACATGTGTCCAAACCCACTCCCGGGACCCGATAACAGACTTGCTGGCCAAGGTCGTACTTGCTCGTTTGTAAATAAATACGTTGCATTTCATTTGAGTTTTATTGTATGATTAATTATAGCTTACGATTAATCTTACAACTGAAAGGCATCATTGAAACAGGTTCTTTATTTTTAATTTTTTTAGATTTTTAGAAATGTCTAAGTGTCTCAGATATTGTAGCCAGTACTGAGGCGATCTGTGTGAGTGTTTGGGCTGTCCTCTCTTGCTTGTCCAGGATCTGTGATTAGGCATGAGACAGTTAGGACCTCGATGCATGCATGGAGGAACAGCTGCAAGACGTTACTTGTTGCGATATGCCAGATTCAGCCTCAGATGGTGGTTGCTTTGGCAGGAGTTTATCTATAAATAAATAAGAAATCAAACCATGTTTAGTGTAAAATCTGAATACAAACTAAGCACTTTGGCAACGATTTTCAAACAGATGGACACGTTTAAGAGAACACAATCACAAAAATAAATGACCAAATTTAGGTTTTATGCACTTGGTATTTATGTCAGACATAATATCAAATTCAAATGATTTTGCAAAACCAGTTTACCTTGTGATTCCGACACAGGAAATGGCCAATGGCATGAAAGCGCTGACAAGGGGGCAGGTCTGTGCCCAGATGCGATGACGGCACACCTGAGAATGCAGTTTCCCCTGTAATGGTTCTGATGCACTGACCCAGCTCTGAAAATTCTGGGCAAGCCCCCCTCCAGTGGCCTGCATCACTCTTCTGTGTTTGGCAACATTCTCTGTTGTCTCAGATTTTAAATCTAACTGTTTTTTTTTTTTTACTTCATCGCTTCTGCGCCCATGTCCAGATTTAGAGGACATACGGAACATTGTATAGCAGAACAAACAGTCATACGGAACATTGTATAGTGGGACAAACAGTCATACGGAACATTGTATAGTGGAACAAACAGTCATACAGAACATTGTATAGCGGAACAAACAGTCATACGGAACATTGTATAGTGGAACAAACAGTCATACGGAACATTTTTCTTGCATTTTGTGTCTGCTCCACTGTCTTTAGTTTTCTTCCGGCATTCCCTCTCAACTTTCCTTCTAAAACTTCTGGTTTCTCGTGGCTCCAAAGTCCTTCCCTTCATGGCCATGGAGATGGTGTTTACCTGTGCTAATTAAGAGCAACTGGCATGCGCTTTTCACTTATGTGGATAATGGAATCCATCAATTTAAGAACACATTTGTGAATAATTCAGCGGTTTAAGAATGCATCTTGAACCTGACCTAGGCTTATCTAAGGATCTTTGTAGGACAGTGCTTAAGAGCAAATTTAAGAAAATATTTAGGAAAATATTGGTGAGTGAGGTCTAATGTTCAGGAATAGTCAAGTCAAAGTTCAACCTCAAGAGATGCTGAGGTGGGGCTTTAAGGGAGATGTGTATGAAGGAATGTCAAACATCAGTGAGCTGAAGGAAAGACTAAATATGCTAATGTGAATTCATTGGGAGGCAGTTATCAAGAAAGCCATTCTCACATTATGATGTTAACTGTAAACTGGATAAATAATACATTTTGGAATGGAATAAGTATGGACTCCTTAGATAAGATGAGCAACACCTCACATGCAGTGCTCTTTTTAATCAGACAATTCCATGGCCACACTTACTTTGATAAAGCGCTGGTTTTCATCCTTAATTCCTCATTAGTCATCATCTTACAGTGGTGTTCAATTTTTCGTTCCCAGAATTTTTTTGTGCTACATTTATCATGAATCCGCGCCAAATTCATTCTCTGTAATAGCTGTGTAGAAAACATAATTCAAATATTTAAAGAAATATCACAAGAACTAACTACGATTGCAGCAAGTGCTTTACATTACTTGGTTTAGTATTATCAATAGGGCAAGGCTGGTGTACAGTAAACTTGGTTATTAAATTCCTGGGTTGAATCAGCAATATTTATTTATATACAGTAAAACCTCGGATTGCAAGCAACTTGGTTTGTCTGCCGAGCGTCATGTAATCACAACTGAGCCAATGGTTCTTCTCTCAAAATTTAGTAGAAAAGCACCACCAAAATAAGGGGATATCAACAATGAATCCGTTTAACGACAGTGCAATGTCATATTTTTGCGAAACTGAAAAGGAGGCAAAACCGATTGTGATTAGATAGTTTCTATGTTAAAGTTGCACAGAAAGAAGTTTCCAGTGAGCCAACAGATAGCAGTGATTCCGTTAGTTATAGTGAAAGTTGTCCTACAAAATAACCCTCCTCTTCTCCTCTTTCTCATCTCCCTCACACCATCCATGATTCTTTTCAAAGGCAAAGTGCAGATTAATTTGTTTTATGTATTTTTATTCTCACAATCCGAGGTTTTACTGTACAAGAATCATACGAATAAATAGTCACTGATTCACTGAATTACTTCATCCAGTGTCATATGTCAACTGCCAACTCTTTCTACCCCAATATTAAGACCTTCCACCGTTAATAATATATTCTGTCATTGTATTCTTTTGTTCAGTTGCACACATCTTGCCTACTAGCTTATAAATACCACACAATATAGAAGCAACATACAAAACAGACACTGTGTAGATCAAGCAGTCCTTCCAAACAAAGCATCTAGGCTGCTACTCTAATGGCAACATCCTTTGGAAATGTTACAGATTTTAGTGGCTGCAATGGGAGAGAATCTGCATTAGTCAAGCTGAACGCTGCATAGAAGTGGTCTGCAAGGCAGGGTTTACAATGAAGCACCTGACTAATTAGGCAAAGAAATGGCAACAGGTGCTCTCATCAGGAGAAAATAATTCAATATTTTGTACTTCATGCAAAACATCAGAGGTGGAAAGTTCAGGTCCTGAAAATTTTATGTTTCAAACCAACCAGTTGAGTACTCTGTGAATCCATCCATCTTCTGTACCTGCCTGCCCTTTTCAGGGTCACAGGAACCTACAGTATGGGTGTAAGGCAGGGAACAACCTAGGATGGGGTGCCAATCCATCACAGAGAACACTACAGCATCACTAATGCACACCTACAGCAGTTTGCATCATCGCTTCTTTTAACAACACTATGTAAATGTTTGGGAACTGAGGAGAGCAGTTGCTGGAGTTTTAAAAGTGAACTGTTGTCCCATTCTTCTCTGATACAGGATTTCAACTGCTCAACAATTTGGGGTCTCCTATGCCATATTTTATGTTTCATGACGTACCAAATATTTTCAGTGGGTGACAGATCTAGACTGCAGACCTGTATATATCCTTCAGCATTAATGGTGCTCTCCCAGACGTGCAAGCTACCCAAGCCATGGGCACTAATGCAGCCCCACACCATCACAGATGCTGTCTGCTGATAACAAGCTGAATGGTCCCTCTGCTCTTCAGCCCGGAGGATGCAGTGACCATGATTTCCAAAGATTTTGAAATTTTGATTTGTCAGACTACAGGACAATTTTCTATTTCGCCTCAGTCCATCTTAAATGAGCTCGGGCTCAGAAAAATCAGCAGTGCTTATGGATCTTGTTTAGATATGGCTTCTTCCTTGCGTCACCAGCTGTGCTCACAGACAGTGGTTTCCGCTAGTAACCATGCAGTGATTTCCACCATCTGTTTTGAATGCAGTGCCACCAGAAAACCTGATGAGGATTTCTGCCCAATATTGGCTTTGGCCTTGTCCAGATTTTTCTGGATTTTCAGAATCTTTTGATGATACTATGTACCGTAGATGATGGAATTCCCAAATTCTTTGCAATATTACTTTGAGGAACATTATTCTTAAATTGTTGCATTATTTGCCCAGACTTTCACAGAGTGGTGAACCCTCTCCCCATCTTGATTGCAGATACTTTGCCTCTCTGGGAGGGTCATTTTATACCCAGTCATCTTACTGACCTGTTGCCAATTAACTAAATTAGATATTCAAATTGAGGATTTGTTTGTCATAAAATTATTAAGATTTCTCAGCTTCAACATTTGATATGTTGTCATTGTTCAGATCAGCCCAATTTTCAAATATGGGTTTACATGATTTGGAAATCATTGAGTTCTGTTTTTATTTATATTTTACAGATCGTTCCAACTTTTTTTGTAAACAGGGTTGTACTTAAAATGGAGTAAAATTTCATCTTTCACTTGGACAATGACTGCAAACACTAAGCCAAAGCTGTTGAAAAGTGAGTTGCCATAGAGTGGCCCAGTAAGAAAACCTGATCAGAGTACAATAAAGATTACATGCCAAGGCGTCATAACTGTCACAAGTGATCGTCAAGAAAATTCAGTGAGATTGGCATATTTTCCAAATACAATGGGGAACTGTATACCTGGTCGATGTAATACAATACACACAAAAAATATATGAACCTATAATTGCTGCTAAAGGTGCTTGTAGTAAATACAGACATCAAAGATTTGCAAGTATCCTTGCAGAAAACTGCATTTATTATATATAAAAAATGAATAAATGCTTACCAAAACAGTTAATCTGAAAGTCAGATGGTGTGCGTTCTCCCTAGTAGTCTATCGCTTAAAGCACACTTTTTACCGGACATGATTTATCATTTATTCATATACTTATTGGTCCTTTTATTCTACCTTTTATACTTTTGTACGGTGTAGTTTTTAAAGGTAATATGCAAAAGTATTGCGAGATTTCACAAAACGTATTACATTTTTTCATGATATTTTGTTTCATTTCATTTCATTCTCGACTGCTTGTCTGGGGCGGCAGTCTAAGCAGGAAATGCTCAGACCTCCCTCTTACCAGCCACCTCCTCCTGCTCCACCACAGCAATACCAAGGAGTTCTCCGGCCAGCTGAGAGATACACTCCCTCCAGCCTGTCATGGGTCCTCTCCAATGTCTGAGCTCTTCACTCTATCTCTAAGGCTGAGCACAGACACCCTATAAGGGAAACTAATTTCTGCCGCTCGTATCCACAATCTCATTCTTTCTGTCGCCACCCAGAGCTCATGACCAGGTTAGGGACTAAGATCGATTGGTAAATCGATAGCTTTGCCTTTCAGCTCTCTCTTGACCATGACAGAATGGTACCAGGTTTGCATCACTGCCAATGCTGCACCGATCTCCCTGTCAATCTCCCTCTCCCTTCTTTCCTCACTTGTGAGCAAAGACCCCAAGATACTTGAACTCCTCTGCTTGAGGCAGTAACCCATCCCCAACCAGGACAGGGAAATCCACCGTTTTCTGATCGAGAACCATAACCTCAGGCCTGGAGGTGTTGATACTTATCCCAGTCACTGCACACTAAACCACAAAGTGCCCCAGTGTATGCTGCAGTCTAATGAAGCTAACAGGACCACACCATTCGCAAAAGTGAAGATGCAGTCCTGAGGCCATTGAACTGCACCACCTCCACTACTGTGCTATGCCTAGAGATTCTGTCCATAAAAGTTATGAACAGAATCAATGACAAACGGCACCCACCAGTAAGGAGGCTAACTTAAGGTTGCCAATGCAAATCTGAACATCACTCTGGTTACATAGGGACCTGATCCCTAAGCCACACCATGAGGTGAGTCTGACTATATCAAAAAGTATCTCTGTACCTCTTGCACTGACTCAGGCTCCTTTCCCACCAGACAGATTACATTCCACATACCTAAAGCCAGATTTAGTAACTGTCGATCGGTCTGCGGAGGCCCTGCCTTCAACCGCCACCCGATCTCCTGCACCAGACTCTTTCACCCTTCCACACATAGCCAGTGCCTTTACTGTACTGTACCTACACATAACAGGTATTGATCTTACATGCAGAATAACTTTCTATTTTGCAACTGATGAATGAAAATATTTGGTACAACGTTGCTGAGAACTTTGAAAAGCAGAGGTTGTTCCCAACAACAGCAAAATAAGTTTGCCTGCTGCACTACAGACTTTTACTCAAAGGCTAGCGATTAAATTAACTCAAACTTTGACTAAATATTCGACAAAAAAAAAATCATAAATATTTAATATGGTTATTCTCCAACACAAACAATAAAAGTACTGTATTCAACAATAAAATAAAATATAAAAAGTTGCTTTAAATAAACTTCTAAATAAGCCATATATATTATATGGTTTCAATTTAAAAATTATTGCTGCTTTTTATCTATTCATCTTTTAAATGAGGTAAAAAGGTGACAGTGGAGGCCATATAAGGGAAACATAAATAGATCTACATGCAGAATAAAATAAAAAGTAATCATTCGTAAAATACATATTTTACATTTTCATTAAGAGTATAGAATAAATGCAAGAAATGTTTAAAGAAGTGTAATTTTGCTTGGAACAAAAATAAATACAATTTAGCATTAGAACGTACGTAAATTAAGAGTGACACAATAAAAACTACTAAGAATTTCTTCTGTTTGACAAAGTTACTGACATCTGGATGGCTAGATGAACACCGCTTCAGTTCCTAAACCTCTCCTCAGGGGCACCTCAGCCATTCCATGTAGTTAGTTCTAGTGTATTTTACCACCAGCTCACTTATTAATTAATTAATTAATTAATTAATTAAATTAGTTTAAAAAGTCAATGAGTTATTGATTAGCTATAGGAGGTGTGTTACTGGTCGAGTCAAAAAATACATGGCTGTACTGGATGGTTGCTGCAAATACTGAGGTGATTTTAGCAGAAGTTATGAAATGGCTAAACTAGCACACTTTGAAAGGCATATTAACATAGTTTTACACCGACATGAACATCATTTAAGCATCGTTTTCTTTTGCTGTCTATATATAGCTGTATATCTGCATTGCAATGCATTTTTTACAGATGCTCTTATTTCATTATAAGTAAAGAGGTTACCAACAAAGCAACTGTTGCACTACATAAGCAAAAAAAAACTTACAGCAGTGCCTCTTTACTCAGTGAAAGGAATCCAGGTGTTCAGTTATAAGATAGACAGGTATTATTCCCTGATGTCAAGGAATAGATGAGAGTCACAAAACAGAAAGAAAAAACAACACGTGTTCACTCACGAGAGATACTTCTGTACAGATCTCAATTTGCAAAGTAGTTATTGGGCACTTATATTTGATAGTGAAATGCAAGTGGGAATTCTGGTATTTCCGCTCTTGTGCATTGTGCTATGTTTGAAGATGTTCAGTCACTGAAAGGACAACTGATCTGGAACACTTTAGCAGGTGCCACAAAGGCTCAGTCCCCAACCACACCAGAACCATCTGGCTTCATTACAAGAATAGGCATGATGGTCCAAGCACGCATCGTCATCTATTTTAATGTGATTTGCTGGGTACCATCAAAGCTAGGGTGTGAAGTACGCCAGAGAAGATCAGTTTCATTGTAATGGATCATATAACTTTTTTTAAAGACAAGACTCATTCATGCATGTGTCTTATATTCACTGTGTGATTGTGAAAAATATGGGAGAATCTAGTATGTTCATTATTTTGCATTATTATGAAGAAATTAACATACTCAAAGAGAAATGAACAGTGTATCCCGCAGTACAAAAGTTTAATGCATTCTGTATCAAATGCCCATTTTTGAAGAGCTTTAAAGAGATTGTATGATGTTGGAATGGGAGGAAATGTACTACTGAAAAAAACAGTGTTTCAACACAACAAAATCACATTTGTTTGTAGGTTTGTGTCTCTTAAGCTTTGCCCATGCAGGCTTCAGTGGTGTTTCCATTCACTGTGCATAATTCATTAATCATAGATCTGTAATCTAATAACTTTTATCCCATTAATCTGATTAAAAAAATTTCCATGTGAATGGCATCTTCATACTGTAGCTTCATAAATAATCCATGACCTATCACTCACATGTCAAAATAGGAGATCTATAATGGACTTGTTCCAGCTCCAAATTCCAGCACCTGTTTTATCCAGGGAATATGAACAAAAACAGGCTATTTATGTTGGATGACCACATACACCATCATCAGAAACAGACAACAAATATCCATTTTGAATGGATACTATGAACATCACTCACAAAGAAATTATGGAAGCACTTTTTAAATGGGTTTTATGAATTTTGCGCTATTGAAAAGAGCTACAAGATCTTGAAATTTGTAAATCAAACTTTATTGTTTTGACTTACTAGTGCTAGAATGCACTTAACTGAACAGCTTGACAAATTCTTGCACTACAGAAGACCACACCTTGTCTCACGGCACTCATGAATGAAACAATAATTTGTATGCTGGGTTTATGTGCATTTTAAAATGCTGGTAAGTAAGAAGTGCAATATTTTGAACTGCCATAGAATAGCACAGGAGCTGACAAAGGCACTAGAAGTCAAAGATAACCCAAGGTTTTGGAAAATATGTTTTTGAATAGTTATGTTATTATTCAAAAAATGCTGTGAAAGGAAGGCTGTTTTTGTCTGGGCGTACATAGCACATAGAAATCATAATCACGTCAGTTTATTCTTTTTACTTGCGCGTAGTCGACTCCTTGACAGCTTGTACGTTTATAATGTGTTATGTGCCTCACTTGTATATACTATTGAGTAAACAGGGACAGCCAGTCCGTGTAGCAAGTGGGATCAAGGGCCTTGCTTACGGAACCACAGGACTTGACCCGGTGGCCTTCTGATCACAGACGCAGAAAACTAACCCACTGCGCCGCCCCGTCATTTAAATCCATGTGCTCTTTGAAAAAACGGTAATTAAAATGCAAAGTATAGCTAAAACATGTTCTTAAATGATTGTTGGCATCAATTACAAATTTGATTTGCATCAGGTTGGCAATAATTAAATTTAAATGCTTTCTTGCACATTTGATAAGATGGAATAGAGAAATGTGTGATTACCGGTGCTATTAACGATAATTAATATGTCCTCTTATCACAAAGGATAAAGATTTTTTAAAACTCTGATATGTTTTATACTTGGTGTATTAGATCGAAATTCACTTAACATCTAAAAATAGACATCAGATAATGCACCCATTCAAAAGTCAGTAATACAATAAAATTCATTTCCATTTTGTTTCTCTAGGGACACCAACCTTCTGCCTGATCCGTGGCCCTTCCTGGACCTGCTTCAGTATGGATTTCCCCTGTGTCGCAGATTGTCCCAGCTGTCTTTTATTCTCATTTCTCTCCCTTAATTCATCTCTTCCATGAATTCCTGCACTAGACTGTTGCACTCTATGTTCCCCAAATTCATAATGCTGCACTTCTGGACTTTGTATCGTCTTATTAGGTTCTTATTTTGTTGCAAGATACTGTGTAGCTCTTGCACCAATACTGAAAACACTTCTACCTGGGCATTTATTGGAACCTCGGCCTAGTCAGCTTATTCTTTTTACTTACGTGCAGTCGACTCCTCGAAAGCCTGTATATTTGTAATCTGCTATTTGCCTCACTTGTATATTGCATTGCACCAAAGCGTCTGCTATATAAAAAAAATACATGTACACCAATAAAATCTTCATTGCACCTTCCCTTCCCCTCTCATGTGACTCTATTCACCATCCAATTAGAGCACAGCTTACAGTACCATCAACCAATCAATCGATCTCGATTTATACAACACTGTCTTAACCACAGGGTTTACAAGGTGCTTTACAGACATTTCAAAGGAAGAAAAAGAAAGGAATTAAAATAAGTAAACAATGCAACATGACCAAAAGCTTTTTATATGTATATGTATTACGGTATAAATGAATATAAATAATAACACATAAATAATAACATCCTGTATTTTAATACACATGCAACTGAAAACACTGCTGCACTATTATATAATTTTTTTATCGAAACCGTACATTATATTAGTTATGTTGTACATTGATGAGAAATGCTGAATGTACTAATAGACTGAAAAAATGAATCAAGATGAAGTATGGATGGAGTCAAGCTCCGCACAAACCTGTCATACATCTAAGTAAGTTATCACAGTCAACTCACAGTATGTACATGAGGAGTCATTTGGATTTTTATAGAACCTCCTTGTTGGAAGTCAGACTTGTGATACAATGAGCGCGGCCTGCAAGCTTCTTGGTTAGAGATTCTTACCTCATTAGCATCCAGAGCCTGGCAGGCAAAGGAGCTTCAGTCTTCATTCATGAGAGAGGAGCCTCCCAATGCAAGCATGGATGTTCAGAAATAAATTAACAGAGTAAATGAATCAGTGCCTCTAAAATGTGATCTGGGAGCAAACAATTAAAATGCAGTGGCCCATATGAGCAAAATTTAAACGGGATGAGTGCTTCAGTGGTCAGAAGTGTTCATCAATTATGTTTTAAATACCAAACTAGAACTGACTGCAAAATCAAACTGTACATGTCACTCTGGGCTCAAATAAGGTGACGGCTAGTTTCATCATGTCCTACGTCCTGCTTTATCTCCTCAGGTGTCACCTGTTCTCCTGAGTGCTCTGCTTCTTCCTGTGCCTGAAACACTGCCCCGGGATGCTCTCATCTGACAAGTCTATGTTTGAGTCTCTCGCAACATTTCTCATTATTCTCTTAGCCTGGATGTGTGTGTCGTCTCCTACCTGCCTGTGTGTACGGTTGCAGATGAAGAAATGGTTCTCAATCCCATTGTATACTATAGTGGATGCTTTGCGTGTGAATGGTGCTTTAATGTGCTCTAGTCTGAGAACTCAGCAGAAAAACTGAATTGTTAACTCACAAGCATAATAATAGCATAATAAGCCATTTCATAAAATATTCTTCTTGTATGAATGGCTTGGCTGTTATGTCAATGCCTGAAGAGGGAAAATATCACATACGGGACATCAATGAAAAGCTCAGGATGTGTCGTCAAAGGTAGATCAGGACAGGCGAGTTACATGCAGTTACATATGCAGGTATGCACAGAGCCACTCACTGAGGGAGTCAGCCGTTCATTCACATGAAGTCTATTTTGATTTATAGGAGTACTGCGCTGCTGCTAGACATTTGCCAGTTGCAATGCTATTTCAGCAGTATCTGAAGTATAATTTAATGTAAACAAGTTGCATAGGAAGTTCCAGTTTGGTAGTTCAAATTGGGTAGTACCTCCTTAGCTGTGAACTGTGATCTTCCTGTAATAAGTCTTTGGTTGCAATGCAGCAAATACTATCATGTATCAAGATTATCTTACAAAAATTGCACTTCAAAGTTAAGAATATTAAGGTTTTTCCTCGGATATTGGGAAAACAATGAAATAATTACAATCATTAAGCAATTACATCACTTTTAAATTCAGATGCAACAGGTAACCCATTTAATACTTGGGTGTTATTTATCTGTTATTGATGGAAATTATTGGTATTGATGTCTGTATAATAAAAATGCTTGCAAAGCTGAAATACCAACATTCAGTTCCCATTGCAATATTTATGGTGTTTTCAACATATTTTTAGCATTTTAAATATCAGGTAATGAGCTTCAAAACAAAGTAACTAAACTGTCCCATTAGTCTGAATATCCTCCCTCTTTAGCAGCAAATTATTCATGGAGCAGGAAATTATCTTTTCACTCACATAAAATTTATGTCCATTTCAAGTTGGACTGCAGCAAAAATTCACTTTCCAAAAGCCTATAAATTCAAATAAATATATACCCAACCTGGATCCATACATTCCAGGCATCAGTGTTCATCCTCCTTGTATAAATACTGATGAATCAGAAGTCATTGCAGAGTAACTCACATGGTCAGGAATTAAAATACAGCCTTGGAAATCACTAGTGCACGGCAGCTGGTTGCTGTGACCACACAGTCACAACTGCCAAGCACAACACGGCCCTAAATGCGGTCGTGTCTCTTGATTGGTCAACAGGAACGTATAGTAATTGTTATTGTCAGTATGACATAAAGGAAGTATGCATATTGCCTTCTCTCTGTTTGGGTGGATTTCTGTTGCTTCGCTCTCTCAGTGAGACTATGTCCTTGTTTATTCACCTGTCTTTTATTCTCTGCTTCCTTGCTCCCCCCCCCCTCATTTTCCCTCATCATGCCAGTATTTTACATCTATAAATCTCATATATCTGGTCTTTACCATGCATCATTTGCATAAGTCATTTTTTTATATTGCTACCTAGTACGATTTTTCCACTAACTGAACTGTTTTGTATGTTGCTTTTATTAATCAAATGGAGTCAGATTAAATAAGAAGCCATGATTTTTCTTACAGGGGATTTCATTATGTTGTGTGAAAAATCAATTTTCTTACATCTGGATGCGTACGATACGAACCATCGAACAGAGACTGGCCCCAGGAAGATTTGTTTCCACTCAAGGTTATATCTTCCTTCCATTCAGGCAAGTTTTTTTCTCTTCTCTTTCTTCCCTGCCTTATCTATCGATTTTAAGGCATCAACTTTATAAGATTTAGTCTGGGTTTTAATAATTTAATAAATAATTTTAATTTTATGAAAATGTCAATATCACAAAGAGGATTAAAGGTCTGTGGAATTAGGCTTTACTGTCGCAAGACGCCGACGGGATTGCCGCTCCCAGTCCGGCACGTTGTCTGTTTGACAGCCCTTGGTCACCACAGGCAGCAGCCCGGAGTATCGCTCACTGCTCAGTATATACTGAGCGTTAATGAAGCCCTTCGGCGGCAGGGCTGTGACAGTCCAAAACTGTAATGAGTGTAATATTTATTGTTTACTTGAGTTTATTTAGTATATTTGTTTCTTTAGGAATGTGTACAAAATAATCTTTTGCAGGGGGACGGGAGAGCTTGGAACCTATCCCAGGTAATTTAGTTATGCCAATTAGCCTAACTGCATGTCTTTGGACTGCAGTATTAAGGAATGTTGTAGGAAACTCACATGAGATGGAGAGAGAGCATCCCAGAACTCCCAGTGCTGAGGCTATGAGCACCCCCACCCCTCACCAGTATTACATTACTCTCAGGTACGCCCCCCCCACCCCCTGCCAGTATTACATTACTCTCAGGTACTCATTGATACAAGACCATTTATGCATAAAATGTCAAAGCTGTCTCGATTTATCATACTTTTAAAATTTATATATAGATTATGAATAAAATGCTCATTAGGCAAATCTGGCTATTTCAGGCACATATTTATATGTATGTTTCTGTGAATTTGTCTGAATTTGCATGTTGAATGTGTCCACATAACAGCCCCACCCTTGAAAGCCCCAGGCTTGAAAGCTATGGATAGAGATTGTTTGGACACATAACAGTTTTATTAGACACCTCATAGACTTTCTTACCCTTGAATATCTACCAGTAGAAGACTGCCTTATCCAGACAGGGAGGAGCAAGTTTCCTTCCATGCTGAAAGTAACACTTCTGGAGTAACAGGCGATTTGAGCTGCTGCAGGAAAAATGTGTGTGGCAATGGAGCTAAGCGCTGGGACATCATGCCGCCCAATAAACGCAGCCGTTTTCTTTGTCTTTGTTACGATTTGAGGAGGAATTATAGAAACTGCTACTATTATGTAAATAAGCATAAATGCATTAGCGTAGAAAATTACAACACTACAGAAGTCACTATGCTCAAAATCACAAAATATAATCATAAAACTTAAGAATACCAGTCCATCTACCTTGCTCATCTATCACAGAGTTGCAGGGTTAGACGGGACAAGAGCCTGTCTTAGGTGACAGTGGGCGTAACGCAGGGGTACCCTTGGGTAGGATGCCAGTTCACATGTGACTAGAGTGTTTTTGTTTAATAAAAAAAATAAAAATAAAAATATTGTGTCACTGAATGAGGATACTCTATTTAATAAAAGCATTAGTAAGCTTTTATGCATTCCACAAGAGAATCCATCCATCCATCCATTTACTGTATAATTGAACAAAAGTACTTGACCCAAGATCTTTATAAAGATATAAGTAGACTCCTCTTTGATTTTTTTAAAATCTCTAATAGCATATTGTTTCATAATATGTAGGAAAGGAAGATCACATCTCAGAACCATTCCATGCTGTTTATTTTTTGTATTCGGTAAATTTATCTTCCTCTCCAAATGGCAGTTTTTCTCTCCTTATTTGGCATCTCATATATTTGAGCAGTTAATGGCTTGTCAAGGTGAATGGCTTTTCTGCCAAGACATTTCTACCTAATGGGCCCTCCTCACCAAATCATCGTTTTGATATGGCCACTGCATTACCTCTTCCAGTTTTAGCGCATGTCACAAAGGGTCTAGAAAGTTTAGCTGCAAATTTTTATTTTTGCACCTTTTTGGAGCCACTCTGCTGGTAACACAATTATTTACATCCTGAGTTCACAACTTTTTTTTTTTTTTCATTTGATGTTGTGATAATTTAAACTGATATATGAAAGAGAAAAATCTCAAGCATACAATTCTTGAATGCGGCATCTTACTATCTTTACTTGGAGACAAATTTCTCAGTTTTGCAAGGTAGAACATGATCTATGGACACCAAGCTTGTGAGAATTTATTGTATAAAATACAGTCATTGGGAGCCTTTTCCCATGATTACACAATACTTGCCTTATTCAGAATAATGCAGCAGCATTGAGAATCCATCGAACGCCTTCTGCTGTTTGAAATTGTGTCATTCCTACAAATATAATTTTGTGTCAGAAATAGCCTCCTCTGAGGCTGGTATTCCAGGCAGCTGAAATGTGTGGAGGGCAGACAATGTACACCCTGTCACAGTCAGCTGCTATGGGATCACCAAAGACCATGATGGAGTACACTGTGGGACATTGTGCAGAAGTTTTTGGGTGCCTGTTTAAATTAATAATGTCATTTGAAGCTCCACAGGCTGGAAAGTGTCACGTAAGACATGCCAGGCCTGTTGTTCAATGTCCCAGCATTTGGCTGGTCAGCTGCTCCTATGGATTTGATGAAAGTCACTTGGGTACCAAATGTACTGGCTCAGGAAAAGCTAACAGCTCCTGTGTGCAAGTGCATAAATGTTGAGTGCACATGAATAAACCAGATTGTCTATTTGCTCTCCAAAGAGTGTTTTATGTGTGTATATAATCCTTTCATATTCAATATTCAGTCATGCCTGAATAAGTTCTTGCACAAGTAATCTTTTACGTTAACTAAGAAAAAAAGATGCTTTTTGTATAAAGCATTTTTTCATATCACTGAGTATTTGAACATCAAACCTCATTTGCAATATTAAATCTCATTTGTGATGTGCGATTATCCAGAATAATAAATTTAACACTTTCACAATTCTCACCCTTCAGTTCTCCGTGGCGCTCTGCATGGGTGGTAAATTGGAGAGGTTGTTTAATGGGAAAAACTGTTAAACTGTTACACCGCTGAATCTGGGCATTGGTGCAACTCTGTATTTTACTGCATGTGCAAATTTTATTATAGTCCAATAAAATCTGTCCCAGGGCACCTCAGAGAGCAATGTAGTGGAACAACATCACATCTTTATCTTCCCGGTGCCATGCCAGTCATTGTTACTGCTGAGATTTCAAGATGAGCCAAACAAGCGAAAATGACCGTAAAAGGAAACGGAGCACCGCTCACCCCCCCCCCCACCCCCCCAGACTCACCCACAATATTTTGCTCCTTTAATTCATTTAACTAGCAATATAACATACTACTGGCCAGTCTGAGAGTTAAAGAGCAGCAATGGAGAGTCCCTGTTTTCCAGTTGGTCACTGCAGGGATTCAGAAGCTATGTAGCTGCTATAAGAATGAACCCTGCAAGAGTGTGTGAATTAAACACTTCCAGAATGCAGGTGATTAAAGTTACTTTCTCTTTATCAAGACCTGGCAGACGAAGGTAAGCAATCAAACATAAAGAACCCAGCTCATTACAATCAGACAAAAGCATACAACTTGAATTCTGAAGCAGGTCCTTTGAAGGTTCGCTTAGACTAAATATTGTCTGTTTAATTATAATAAAGATATATTTGGTATACAGGCTTCCTTGTAATGCTAACCACAATTACACAATAAGAATGAAGGTGATAAAATGAATTCTGTATTACTGGATTCGGAGTTTCAGTTTAAATAACGGAGATCCGGGACAGAAAGGACGGTGAGTGATCTAAAGGACTTCACCAAGGAACAGTCACAGGCAAACAAAAATCCAGAGAAATACATGTGACAAAATTCACTGGCAAGACAGGCAAGATTTTGAAACATTCATCAATGAAAAATGCAGCAGCTCAATACAGTACAGCAGGGCACAATCTCATCACCTCCCTTACACTAATTAGGAGATATGCTGCAGGTGTCATTGGTATTTTGCTAAATTAGGGTGTGGTCTGGTTGAATGTTATTACTAGAAGTGCTGATTGGAGGCTAGAATTACAAAACAGTAAAGCTTTTTACTGCATGTACTCTATTACAGTGTGAAATCTGATTGTATATAGACTCCTGTACAATAGGTAACATTCTATATTCTGTATATATCAGGGGTAGGCAATCTTACCCAGAAAGGGCTGCAGTAGTCCCGTAACTACACTGCACAACAAAGTTGTTGCTTCTTGAACACGGTTGGGTGTTCCTTATAGATATTTGGCCGCTGATCATGAAAATCACATCCAAATTCGCCCATCATGTACCATTTCATCAAAATCTTCAGTTTTCTCATGTATTTTGTCTCATATTTGTGTCCAAAAATTTTCATTTCTATAGGAGACCTATCAACAATGTTTTGTACGGTCTGAGAATGGAATCAGGCCAGGTTGGAAGCTGTTCTGTGGAAGTCGGCAGCTTGGACGGGCTGGAGCCAGCTTGACACAGCCTCAGCAGGCTATAAAAGTGGCTTGCATACACAGATGCTGCTCATTGGGTTAATATACTGTAGACCTTTGAGTGTATGTATTGTTTCAGAATATAGCACTGCCTCAGTAGCAATGTAACAAGTAAGCTAGATGCTATAGACATTTGTCTCGTCAATGTCTTAACAACCGCGATACATTCTGTTATATTTGTTGCAAATATGCACTTGCGCCTCACAGATGCTCAGTGACTGCTCTCGTGTAGAAAGCAAATCATCTGTAATGCTGTAAAATCAGGGATCAAGACAAATAATGGCTGCCTCACATTTGTTGTGCGACATGTGCGGTCTGTCTGAGACCCTGCCTCTGAGGCACCCGAAAGACGATGTCGTTTGCTGTCCCGATGATATGGCGAGAACAGAAAGACCACGTGACGACTGTGACTTCTGTTTGACTAATGTGTCTGGTTTTTCTGCCAAAAACAAGTAGTCAGTTGAATATCCTAATCTGCCTTCAGCAATGAGAGCCGTGCCACATGACCAGTCTTCCAATTCTGAAACCACCAGAGGAATGTACCTCAGAAGAAGCAGATGAAGAAATGGCAATGCAGGGATCCACATCTCATAACACAGTCAGAATTGAACAATCTGGTCAGACATTTTGGTCTTTCAAAAGCAAAAGCCAAATTGTTGGGTTTGAGACTGATGGAATGGCGTTTGATGTCACCAGGCACATAATTCTGCTGACTGTTTAACACGGCGATGCGATGTACCTGACATTGAATACAAGTGAAAATGAAGAGCAAAACACTTCTAATTATTTTGAATTTAATAGTGTATAAGTAACATAAATACGATTAAATACATTATTGCTGGTAGAGTTAACTGCCTATTTCACAGAGTTCCTATGTGATGCAGCAAAACCAAAATTATATTTGTGCAAACCCAACAGGTACCTGTCTCAATCAGCAAAACTTTTCAAAAAAATTGTTTTGCAGTGTTTCCAGACATGTAAGCTGGGGAAAGTGCATTACTATTTATAGATTAACTATACAAAATTTCATTTCAGCTTTTCTCAAAAACTGTACATGCTAGAAAGAAACTGAAGTCAGATTTGAATTCAGTAGCAAAAACTCCTTTAGGAACATCACTTTTTATTTCAGAAGCAGAAAAAAGTGAACATTTGTAGCTCAGTGTTACATGACTAATTAGAGGACTAACTGGCTGAAGACTCTTAATAATAATAATAATAATAATAGTAATAAATTTAATTTATAATGCACTTTACATTTTACAGCAAAAATCTCAAAGTGCATATAGACATTGAGAGAACGTTACATTAAATACAGCAATAAAAAGAGTAATAAAACAATTTCACTCCCGGGTTTGAACAGCTGACCTACAGCTTATCCCAGAAACCTGCACACACAACAGCCCTATGTGGATTAGATTGCCCACCCCTGCTATGTATACTACATGCTGCCTATAAAATAAAATTTTCTCTTGCTAATTTCAGAATGCTTCCATTGATCCTCTACAGAGCAGAATGTGCTTGCAGTTCCTTCATTGCATCAATGTCCTGGGCTATGTGCAGAAACTATTTAGCTGAGGGCATCAGACTAGAATGTGGAATGTATTTTAGGTGAAAAACAAGCCAGACTACTGTAGTATTGGCAATGCCACACAAGACGGCAAGCCAGGCCTGCTGGAATCTGTAGATGAAGGTGAAACCGGCCTCACAATCAAAATGGATGTGCAGAATTGCGATATGAAAAACCTTAAAAGCTTTTTTTGTAACCGCTGCTAATCCAGAAATCATGGCCCAGATGAATAAGAAACCCGTTGTACTTCAGAAGACAGATCTAAAATTAAAAATAATACCCAAATGAACTAAAATAGTGACTCTTGGGGTGGTATGGTGACACAGTGGTTAGCACTGTCGCCTCTGGGACCTGCGTACCCCCCCAGCCCAGAAAACATGCTAAAGTGGGTTAGCGTTGCCAGCTTGTGAATGGAGCGTGTGCGTGTGTGTCCTGCGATAGGCTGCCACCCTGTCCTGGGTTGTCCCTAGGCTTGTACCCACTGTCACCCTGCAGAGAACAACCAGGTATGGAAAATGGATCGGTTTGGGATATAAGAGCCCAGTCTTAAGTGACATCTGCTGAGAGAAAAAAGGATAATCATAGTTTTTTTTTTTTTTTAAATAAAGATTATCTGGTTAGTTGGTTAAAATATTAATGTATCACAATAGGTCTTTGGTATGACATTAGATTTGTGGGGCTATAGCAAAACCCTTAGCAGGATTTCATTGCCACAAACAAAATGAGGGCAGTCTTGAGCTGAAAACCAGTGATTCTGCTGCTCTGAGTCACAAGCCTTCTGATAGATGAAAGAGGCAGGGTGCTGTCAGCCGAGGTCTATACAGGCTACAATGTGATTTGGAAAAGCATGAGATAAAGCAATGGGGCATATCTTATGGAAGAAATCTGCTTATAATTTTTATTACTTAATGGATTAACCAAAAAGATGGTTAGTGATGCTGCATATGACTTACAAAGCAGGGTTTTAGGGGCATTATGACTGTTTTTTTTTAATTTATAGATTGTCTTTAAACAGCACAAAGGCTGAGCTTTCCCTTCAGTTTAAATGTTCTTTAGGTGCAAGCTGTGTGGAAGTAACACTACTAAGTGCCAGACTGGAATAACACAGAATAAAGTTAGCAGATGAGTCAGAGCCACTACTGTCTGCTCAATTTGAAGCAGACAAGCGATCTGTCTAAAATGAAGGAACTAGTCTATAGGATAAGCATGTTTTGAACATTATAAGTTCTTGAAAGTCCAACAAAGTCATTCTGAACTGCTGATTATATCATGTTATAAAAGTTATGAAATATCTGTAAAATAAGACGATTTGGCCATGATGGGCTGTCAATATCAGAATATTATGAAACAAGAACACCAAATATGCTAATATTCATTGTTAAGAGGATGAGGAAAGCAGCTCCTCAAGAGGATGAGGAAAGCAGATCCTACAGGATGAGCTTCCTTTGAGAACTAAGGACAGAGAGTGAGAAAATGAGACAGCAAGATGCAGACAGGAAAAGAAAGGGAGTCAACGTCTGGAGTATCTTACCCCAATCCTAATATTTATACTCCTTCCATTTTTTTCCCTTTCAAAATTTATAATTTCATCTATTTTCAAGTGCATTTTGTATTTGTTTAATTAATGAGTTACTAAAATTAAATATGCATTTTATTAAAATTAAAATATATGATTTCATTACTGTTGCTTTTATTATTATTACTGTACATTTGTAATATATTACAAATATACTTTTATTATTATTACTATACATTTGTAATATATTACAAATATTACAGTTTTAATAATTACTTCATCATTTTAATGCTGCTCAAAAGTCATTTGAAGCCTTGCTTATTAGAATAGCTTGCAGATCACCATGGTGATACAGATTAACAAATGGTTATTGAAAATTGATGAATTGGTGATTATATAACAAATAAAAGATCCTTTCTGGTTTCCTTTATATGTAAACGTATACAGTTCTACATAATATTTGTAACAGCTGTAATAGGAATTGAAATACTCAGGTTACCCTGTGAAAGGTAAACAGTTTGAAGATATTTCCAAATGAAGCCTGTTGAAGTCATTCCATGAGCAAACTGAGAAAGCAGCCGGCCCTAAAGCGGCCAATGACGAAATGACGAGCACAGCATCATAACACACAGAGCCACACACTACCCTGTTTGAATATACAGGCAATACATTACAAATGCGATGTTAAGACTGTCAGAACTTCCTGATATGTTTAAAATGAAGTATTTCTTACTATTATGGTATTTATTCTCAAATAGTAACTTAAAAATGAGAAAAAGTAAAGATGCAGCTATGAAGGTGAGGCCCCAGGCTCAGTAAGCAGACCATCAAGGTTCCATCGGTAGCGTTTCGCTTTACAGCTTCACTATATCCCAAGATGCACTATAAAAGACAACTTTTACATCAGTTTGATTAATATGTCAATTATGCTTCAATACTCTGATTCTATTATCCAGTTTCATTAAACAATTGTACAAGTTTACTAGGCGAAACCCTCTTGTATTTCTCACGTTTAATCTACTGTTAGTTACCCATCATTAAATCTGCTACACTTTCTAATTTGTATAACTGAAAATGATACATGCATCGAGTAACTGAGCAGTGAAGATTTGTCCCATGTGAAATATTATGTCACTTTTGTGTGGCCAGCTTTAACCTCGTGTTTATTTGTAGGATTAGTGAAGCTTTCACAATTCAGTGCCGTAAAGCACTCTGTCAGCATCTAGTAAATTGAAGACTACTGTTCTGGTTTAGAAGCCAAGAAGTGGGTTAATTAAATGAGTGCAATTTGCAAGTAGCTACTACATTTAAAAAAGTGATCAGAACTGACCTCTGTCCTTCTTCACACTGTCTTCGGTCACTCCCGAAGTTTGTTGCACCTCGTGTTTGTAAATGTGTCTGTGAATAAATATTTAAAAAACTACAAAAAAAGCGATCCCTTTGTTAATAATACAAATCATAAACAAATCATAACATTTTTTGTAATTTCTGTTACTATCCCCAGTCTAGGGCTGAGGATCGACAGAAAGGTAAAGGAGAAGGAGAGGAAGGAGAGGGGTAGACGAGACGAGCGGGGAACCGGAAAGGGCAACACGGGAAATAAAGGGATCTTTTCCTGTAGTGTTTTTATATTTATACACAGACACGAAGTGCAACAAACTTCAGGAGTGACCCGGGCCAAAATAGCAACCAAAACAGCTAACGTACACGTCCCAAACTAAGCTAACTCTAAAGGTAACGAAAACAAGAGAAAACAAAATGACAAAGACTAAGTCTAATTCCCTAACCAAAACAACAGTAAGCACCACATCTGCAGAAACAAAAAGGCACCTAATAGACATGTACAGAAAACACACAGTCCAAAAACACACAGTCCAAAAACACGGTATCCAAAGGGGCGAGCAAAGAAGTCAGGAGCTATGGGAGAGTTCAAAACCAGAAGACAAACAAACTGAAGGCAGAGGTACAGAATGGGCGAAGCAGAAAAGCAGAAACCGGGAAAGCAAAGTCAAACACAAGAGTCAATCAGAAAACAGCAAACAAACACAGAAAGAGCAGAAGGCAGAGCTTGAGCGAGCTGGGAAAGCTGGAGAATGCAGGATTTCACGTGAATAATCATTTTTATCTCCTCACTCTTACTCCACCTCTGCCAGTCAAACAGCTACATGATAGATTAATTAAGCTGTTTTATTTTTAATATTTATTATCTGCAGGCTGATTAAATAGCTCAATCCTCACCCTTTGAAATTGTGGATGTCAGTAAAATCAAAGCTATTTAAAGGTTTGAGGGTTTTCTTTTACAGCTCCATTGACAATGATTAATACATTTTGTCAGATCATTTTGAGCAGCTATGCTTGAACATAGTTCTTTGCTTTCTGTTGTTATTTGCTTTGTAGGGAATCCAAAATATTTTTTAAAGCTTACATCAATTAAAATATTATCATTTCATACTCTTTCAAGCAATGAAATTATTATAATCATTATTAAACGTATTAAGACATTTTCATTACCAAGGTTTAATTTTAATTAAGTGTAAATTCAACAAATGCAATCCATTAACGTTTTTGTTGTATATATCAAGTGTAATTTCTCTCTCCCAGAGATATGAAAATTGACTGCATATCTCATGGAACTGACAAGCTTTGAAATAGGAAATCTTGGCAAAGACATAATAATGTTTATTTTGTCTCCACAGAAAAGCTGGTTTTGGCAATGGTTTTAATGTTGAATAATTGGTATTTTTCTCATATAAAATGCAGGTTTTTGTATTTGAATAATAAAAACCTATTTTATGATAAGACAGGAAAACTGGTAAGGCAGGCTGTTACAGAGTATTCCAGTATCAGGTATGAAGTGATTAATATGTAGCTGCTATTGAAAGCATGATTTGGCACCTTGTTGGATTATAGTGTATATTATCAGTTCCAAACATATGGTCTTATTGTGAATATAGAGGATTGTAAATAGTTATTAATTTTCTCAATGTTACAAAATAAATAGAGGATCCAAGTGTGGAGTCAACAGGTGTTTAATCAGAAACCCCCCCTCAAAATTCTTCTAAAGTGGAGACCCTGTATGTGACGTCTCTAACGCCGAGACTCCAACAGGATTGGAACTGAGCCAGCAGGCTCCTCGCCAGCGTCCAATGGTGAAGGAAGCTCAGCGGACTGGTTTCATGAGGGAAACATAAACGCTCAGGGCGATCCAGTAACTGGGAGGCAGCTTCAAATGATATTTAACCAGACTGATGCATTCTAGAATCTTGAAGGGACCAATATACCATGAGCTGAGTTTTTATAAGGGGAGATGGAGTGATACCTGCAGCCCTGCGGCTGGTCACTCATGGACAGAGGGTTGGCTGGTAGCCTGATACATATTGGAAGAGGGTTAGATTCAGAGAGGTATGGAACAGGGGGTTTGCACTTATTCAACCTGAACCAGATATTAACTCCTGTCAGTCTTAATGGAGCAATACTGTTTTAGGGAATATCCAGTTTCTGAATTTAATCTCTGTCTGTTCATTAGACTGGGGGTAAAATCCAGATATTATATTCATTTTTAACCCAAGAAGGTTACAAAAGGATCTCTGTACCTCTTGGAAAAAAAGAATTCTTCCATTTCCATGGCAAGGGAGAGATCCTATAGAGGAATAAAAAGGCGCATCTTTGAGAAAAGATGTACATTAATCATTATACTGTACACAATTCTTCCTCAGACATGTTAGTGTTCTCACATTAATTATGCATGCATCAGAACATGCACGACCATTAATTTATTTAGTAGGCATGTTTGCCCAAGTGACGTCCACGTGAAGGAAATGAATGAGCATCTTGTCGGGAGGTGTCAGGGGCCCTGGGTCGTACTGTAGAGCTTCCTGAAGCGTCTTCGTCAACGAGCTTTTTGGTGTTTCAAACTGTTGCGAAACTCTATCTATTTTTACATTTTTGGATCCTGGGCAATATGTGACTGTGAACTGGAACAGGGTAAAATGTCAAGCTATCAGGTTTGCCTGGGGTTTAATCTCCTGGCGTCTTGGTTGCATAATTTAGGTCTCTGAGCATGACGAAAAGGTTTGTAGCCGCCCTCCAAGCAGCATCCCCATTTTCAAGAGCCAGTTTTGTAGTGAGTAATTCACATTTGCCGATGTCACAATTGCCTGAGTTAATTTATGTCAGTAATAGGCACAGGTATGTAAATTTGGAAGATCTCTTTGCCTTTTGGACTGGGCAGCCCTCAGTGTGACTTCAGATACATCTACTTAAACTATGAAAGGGAGTCCCAGATTGAGTTGCTTAACTATGGGAGTTGAGGTACACAAGACATTCTGCTGGGAGAATGTACTTTGAGCAACCTTAGTCCAGAAAATACACTTGGCATTTTTTTAAATCAGTGTCATTGAGTAAAACATGTTGATACAGAGCTAAAATTGTTACCGAATCTTAGAATTCACCTTAGAACCATCCATTCTAATCCACCCAAGACCTAAGATACAGTCATTTTCATGAATGCATTTGAATACCTATGTGATAGTTGTAAGAGAGAGGTTTCTGAAGTAAATTAAGATGTTGATGCAATTAATAACAAGTCTATTGATCATGTGATGGAATATTCCATTCATGGAAGACTGGAAGATGGAGGGGGTGTTAGTCAGTCAATACAGTGAGTAATTGCAGTGCCCCCTAGTGTTGACAAGTTCTGTTTTGCAGTCTAGTGTCAGCATGTAATTGTAAGCACTATGGAGGTCTAGTTTGGTAAATATAGTGGCTATGCAAACTTTGTACAAGGGCTGCTGAAATACGCTTCCTTCTTTTCAACAAAAAATTATTCAGAAACAAGAGTATAAGTCGAGAGATGGATGATTATAGTAGAGGATTACAGTTGATATATAAACCTATGACCTGAGATTCAAAGTGGCAGGAAGTGAACAGTACAGTGCAAAAGATGATGTGGCAGAAGTGGTGCAGTCTTAGCTTTGCTGAAAACATCACTGTAAGCCCAGTATTCAGGTTGAATGTAATCTACTGGAATTTTGTTGAGGTTTTCAGTGGATGTGGAAACAAAAACAGATAAAGTAGCAGGGTCTAGGCTATAAGTTCATTCTACTTCCAAGGGATGGAGAAATTATCAAGATTAAGCTACGGTTGCAGAGGACTGAAAGCGTCTCTGGGAGATGGGAGCTCCCAGTAGCAGTATAGTTACTGGATGCAGAGCACCAATTTATTGTTGCAGTGGTGCCGTCTGGTGGGTGATTTTTCCTGTTCCCAAGGGCTGATCATCCTGCCAGTTACTGTGGCCTCTGACTGTGCTTATGTCCTGAGGGATTTTTGTCTGGTTTATAATGACTGGAACTGTACACTGAATAAAGTAAGGCAGGGGTTCTTTTGGCCAAGTGTAGACACTGCAATCTGCTGTCACATCTCCCATATGCCAGGAACATAAGCAGAGATGCTAATGGAGGTGTGAGTAGGTGTTAAAAGGGTTTGCTGTAGGGTAGGAAGGCATTAGTAGCAGCTGATCCACA
Organism: Mormyrus proboscirostris; assembly: GCA_026779585.1. Taxonomy (NCBI): domain Eukaryota; kingdom Metazoa; phylum Chordata; class Actinopteri; order Osteoglossiformes; family Mormyridae; genus Mormyrus; species Mormyrus proboscirostris. The sequence continues at coordinate 8,740,420 of JAODKF010000126.1, forward strand.
TTTACAGACATCTGTGCGAGTCCTGGGTGTTACAGCTTCAAGCCATTGCCACCTGTAAGCCTGAGCGTGAGTGAGTGTGCTAAGATCTAAAGCATGATCAGCTGCTGACCAGTTACCTTAGTGTAGCTCAGAGTAGAGACCTCCTTCTCTCCTGGAAGCCAGAGAAAAAACTTGTACATGTGCTAGAACTGGCTTTCAGAGGTTAGAGCTGAATCCTTCTAATGCCACAATGAAAAAAATAATAAGGAACACTGCAGAATTATCAATGTACATTGGCTACAATTTGCAGAATTAAATGTTCTAAAGGGGAAAATACTCACAGCCATTTGAAACCAAATATCTCCTCAGTGAAAGCACTTGGTGTAATAACCTATTTCTAGGCCACAAGAGTGAATCCTGTGGGGCTTGAACTCTTGACCATTTGAGTGAAAGGCCATTTCTTTAACAATTTCTTTAACTTCATTTATGTAAGTAGGACACATTTCAGCAATATTTAACGTCTACAGCATAACAATATATTTAGCATATGGCTGCTTTTGATCTTATTTAAATTTACTGCACTGAAATCAACACGTGGCAGTTAAGGCATCGATTTTAATAATAGTACTTAACAGATACTATCTATTTAAATACTCACGTACAAAAAAGAGCATCGGGTTAAATATATTTCAAGAAATATTTTCATATATTATATTGTCATATAACTAATAAATATAAATATAACAAAATGCTTACACTATGTATCATCCATGGTCAACATGGCAACAGAATAAGCTTTTATTCTCAAAAGGGGAAAAAAACACCAAGCATTTATACCCTCAAATAGCTGGAAAATAATTGCTGAAACTGCTTTTCTGTTTCTTGTGTTTCCTCATAAAATTCATAATTTCCAGGGAGGAAACTGATAAGTGAAGACTGATTTCAGAGGTATAGCAGTTGCTTTGAAGGCTCTTTGGAGATGATAGCAAAGAGTAATATTATTATCCTGTGGTGGTTGAAAATTGGAAAACTTGTTGGTCTTATCCCAGATTTGTCATTATTCTTTTATTGCTTGCTTGGAAACCCTAGAGCAAGGAAGGAGGAAAGGGAGGAATAAGTTAGAGTACTCCCATGAAGGAGATTACATCGGACACATAACCGAAATTGTGGCTGGTTATGGAATCAGCCGTGATAAACTGCTGCAGCTGACAGCTGACATTCACACAACAATGAGCTCTGCCTCAGTCCATCACATCACACTGAGAAGTGAGCCTGAGACCAAGAATATATCACTGTCAGAGGTCAGAAATGATGCCTCACTGTCCCAAAGTTATTAATAATCATAGATATTAAAGGGAAATATTTCATTTTAACTTTAATGTTTAAATTTAGTTTTCAGTTTAAAATGTCATATACACATTATAAATCAATTTGTTTCATAATTGTTACATATAAAATGCTTTATCACTGGTTTTGCTTTTTGTATGTCTTGGAATACACACCAAATTAGAATAATGTAACACACCAATACAGTCTTACAGTATATGTAATAAAGTCAATGATATCATTTCCAGTTATTTGTACTATTTAGTTTTCAGTACTTCCATTTCAGTTTTGTCATGTGTTTTCTTACACATGTCACATATTTAATCGTTACTAGGATGCTGGTAAAACCCCATCCTTTAGGACATTAGGGAACGTGTTTTAATTAGCACTTAATTTACACCTGAAATGCCAGATGGGGACACTCGCTGTGTAAATAATTGCTTTTGTAATGTACATATTTACAGGAAATGAGAGACACTGATCGTGAGATGGCCTCACACTGAAGTGTTGGTTAAATATCAAAGAAATTCAAAGCTGCAGCACAGAGATAAACTCTTCATTGGCTGAGGTGTAGATTGTGCTCTTTGTGCAGATGAAGTCTGAACCAGTGGCTTTCATTCCGAATCTGTGTCTGTATTCTTGACTGATCTGTGGAGTAAATGAGGACATGTGAACTATTTGGCTTCCAATTTCAGTTAATCTGAAATATCACCAGAAAATGAGATTGATTGTAATGCAAAAAATGACTTCAGAAGTTTTTTTTCCAAGATCATTTGTGGGTTCTAATTCATATTTCATAAGCAACTGTAAATTCTTTCCGCATCAGTGGCAATTAAACTATTTCTAATATTAAGTATTTGACAATGTTTTTGAATTAAAAAGGGCTGTTTTCAAAGGTCATCTCTCACTTACAGCATCCATTACTCTCTCTTGTTAGGGAACATTATGAAAGTTATATTTATCTGTGTTTGTAGCATAAACATCAATTATTTTACTCCTACCCACCGAGTTTCCAACTTTTCTTAAGCATGGGGCTGCAAACTGGAACAAACACAAATGACCCCTCATGTGGGTTGCATGACGGTTCCTGTTTTATCTCATTTTTTACCACTGTCACTATACAGTGGTGGAAAATCATCAGTGGAGTACTAAGAGCATGTACAGATTGCATTGCTGACACTACCCAAGAACCCCCCCCCACCCCCCGAAAAATAAACCACAACCCGCATAAACCTACAGAGAACAAATACATCCTCACTATGACCATGATATATTGCGCAGTCTACAGTAAGAGAGTAGGGTGCCAAGCACAGCACTCATCTGCGAAGCCACTGCTTCCTGGCCATTATTTAGATTCCCTGGCTGCCCCAGCTGGAATGCTTTCTTATGAGGCTTAACCTAATGGCCTTCCTTTGTTTACACACCCCAGCTCTGTTTGCTGCTGCAATGTGGATAAATTTGCGCCTGTAAGAGCCAGCCTGATCCCAGAGACGTGGTGCCATCCTGCATGTAGGACGGCTATAATTACAAGGGCATTTCTAGCCAAACAGTAAGATTTCAGGCAAACCTTTATGTAAACAGGAACGTGAATGGATCTTACGGCTCCGAAAGTAAAAGATACAAAACTGACCATTTGAATTTATTTATTGTTGAGGTTTCTTTGCAATCTGTGACATTTTTCATTTAAAGTGAGCAAGAAAAGAACTGATATAAATTTGAATATTCAAAGTTAAATTACATTAATGGCTTTCATTATGTGTCAGTATTTCATACCTAAATGTGAAAAATAAATATACCATTTTTTTTTACTTGAAGTTTACTATTTAATTTTATCAATGAAAATTCATTATAATCAAGAATTGAAATTTCACCTTTTTGATATTTTAAGCAGACTTCTGTCATGTAACATTCCTTAATTATCTCACAATTGTTTTTACACCCATGTGTAAAAGATGGCTGTAAAAATAATGTTGGGATTGAATTAAAGCATAACAGGAATGGGTAGAAAAACACGTTCATATTCAAGTATAAAGTCACTTTATTTAGTGTATGAATTCCTATATAACATATATGTGAAGTACTGAATTTGTTATATTTTACATTGACTTTCTCTTAATCAATACCTCTTAATCTACCACGTGACTTAAGTTAAAAGTAGAACCTATGAATGGTAACTTATAAAACAAAATGGTACATTTTCACTCAATTCCAAGATGGAAATCACTTTCTGAAATGCAATTCATTAAACCGCTACTTTGACATCTGTCCATGAGTTTTTGAGGGACATCATATGACCTTATCATTGCCGAGATGCTGAACCCCAGAAAATAGGTTTTCTCAGTTTTGAGGCTGTGCGATGGAGAATTCCAGGTAGGACAGTGTTATTTCTTCCACATAATTAAAGGCATACCCCAGAAGGAAGTTCCATTTTGTTTCGCAGTGGGAGATTTGTAATACTATCAAACAAGTTCCTTACGAAGCTTTACACAGCAGGGTTACTGTAGAAATATCTGGAGAACTGGAGCACAGACTCTTGTCTATAAATACATCTTACTGGATTTGAAAAGGAAGGGAGATATTCAGTGAGCAGTGAGGGGACCCTTCACAAATACAATCATTTGATCCACCCCTTCTCACCCGACCCCCATTCTACTCCCTGGTTCCGGCACCCTGACCACAACAGAAAAGTTACAAATTTAAGGCTAGTAAAAGGTGCAGAAAACAGGCAAGGTTGCTCCCAGTCAGCGGTCTGGGGATAGTAGGTCTCTCAGTGGTTCAAATCACCAATCTCTTGAATAGAAGCCACATCTTTTACAATTTATGACTACTGTCTACTTTCAGTTACAGATGGTAGTCGTCTTCAGTCCTATCATGATAATGGCACTGAATTTAAATGTAATGTAAACTGCAATTCCAGTATTTCCAGTAATCCAGGAACACAAAACCACCCAAATCTGTTGGGGGAGGGAGATTCACTGAAGGAAAATGACTTCAATATGGAGTTTAATTTAAAATGTTCAATAAAGAATGTTTTATATTATAGTTATTACAAATACAGCACGGTCATCCACCGTTATTAAGTATGTCCAATTGCTACTATTTTAAATCTGTGTCATTTGCATAATATTCCCAAAATGTCAGTGTACAGCCTGTGACCTAAAAAAGTAAACTCATGACAAATGAAGTGCTGTGAATCAGTGACCCTTTTTATCAACAAATCAAAATTTTACTTGATGGTGTTGCTATTTCTGACTCGGTTTTCTATAATGCAATTGTGAAAGTGCACGTTTGCCAAATAGAATTTAGCGTATCATTCTGGATAAGCTTCTGTTGTGATTTACCCCCCATGTCTGCCCTGTAGCAAGGAACCTTAGAAGACTTTCAGAACTGTCCTTTCCAGTTTATCTGTTATCGTCTTTAATTATCCTACTGTAATATGCCTTCCCCAGTTATAATGGGGTGGTGAAGATGACAAGGGCAGGATGTGAAGCCAGCATGAGGGTTTAAGTAAAGAAAAGCGTGACAAAGGCGTGTTGAGCATTTCATGCAGTGTTGAAGGCTTGTAATGTGTTAATCCTTCTATAAGATTTTCACGATGTAAGAAAACGACCATTCAGTTAATTTTGCGTTATGTGATGAATTAATTCATTAATGAATGAATGAATGTTGCATTTATATATCACTTTTCAAGACATCCAAAGTGCTTTAAAGAAGCAAGGGCAAGCCTCAGTTTATTCTGTTGCTCTTCCATTTCCTCTGTAATATAGTATGTTTTGAATATAACAAAGATTTTTTATTGTTAGACTGAATCATTTTGATGTGGCCCCAATCGATTTATTCAAAGTGAATCATCATAAGATATCCAGACCATCTGCAACTGATATATTGGCTTCTTGTGAATTTTACGATCTTAACCTGCCAAGCATGTGACCTAAACTCTGATGATGAGTGTGAGAGGAGATGCAGGCTTGAAGCTACAGAAATAAACCAACAGAAACAGAAACAAATGACATAAGATTTCAGATCTTGCCTATATTCATGCAGTTTCTTTATTTATTACTACTTGGTGAATAACTGACAAAATGCACTGAATGAGAGCTGATAGGGAGACCTTACTGTAGCCAAGACTACAGGCAGGTGAATCTGTAGGTGATTCATGCTAAATTGTTTGTACATTTAGAAAGTACCTTGATATTCTACCTCATACATAAATAAGTGTTAATTAGTCTACTTCATATACAGACATGGACAAATTTGTTGGTACCCTTACAGCTTATTGAAACAATGAAATGAAAAGTGATTCAATTAAAAGCAATTGTCTAATGTATACCTGCATGCCTTTAGTATGTGATACAGTAAACTAACAAAACTGTGAAAAGAAAGATTATTTGTTTATTTTACAGTACAAAGATTTGCTAAAATAGCGTGGACAGATTTGTTGGTCCCTAAAGAGACTATTTATCCTTGCATAATAGTCATGTTTCAAACTAAGTGTTTAACCTTAATTAGTATCAAAGGTTTCTTCAAGTGTTTCATCAGCCATTCAGCCTATTTAAAGGGACAGTACATGCTCCTGTGTTGTTTGATGTCATTGTGTGCAGCTCACTGAACATGGACCAGAGAAGGCAAAGGAGAGAGCTGTCTGAGGAGCTCAGAAAGAAGATTATAGATAACCATGTTAAAGGTAAAGGCTATAAGACCATCTCCAAGCAGCTTCATGTTCATGTGATCACAGCTGCCAATATTATTAAAAAGTATGAGGTTCATGGGACTGTAGCCAACCTCCCAGGACGTGGATGCAAGAGGAAATGCAACCCCAGGTTGATCAGAAGGATAGTGCTGATGGTAGAGAAACAGCCAAGGAAACCATCCAAAACCATTCAAGCTGAGCTCCAAGGTCAAGGTACATCACTTTCTCATCGCACCATCTATCTCATTTTGAACAATAATGGGCTCCATAGAAGAAGACCCAGGAGGTTCCACTACTGACAGAAAGTGGAATTTGACAGAAGACCCAGGACGGTTCCACTACTGACAGAAAGTGGAATTCGACAAAATGCATGTTGACAAGCCCCAGAGTTTCTGGGAGAATGTCCTTTGGACTGATGAGACAAAACAGGAGCTTTATGGCCAGTCATATCAGCTCTATATTTACAGAAGGAAAAATGAAGCTTTAAACAAAAAGATCATCATACCTACTGTGAAACGTGGAGGTACTTGGATTTGATTTGGGGCTGCTTTGCTGCATCTGGCACAGGGAACCTTGAATCTGTGCAGGACACAATGAAGCCTCAAGACTACCAAGGCATCCTGAAGTGAAACACACTGCCCAGTGTCAGAAGGCTGAGCCTCAGTTGCAGGTCACTGGTCCTCCAGCAGGATAATGACCCAAAACATACAGCTAAAAGCCCTCAAGAATGGCTGAGCAAAAAAACACTGGACTATTCTTAAATGGCCCATGAGCCAAGATCTTAAAGCTATTGAACATCTATGGAAAAAAATCAGAAAATTGCAGTTTGGAGACGCCGCCCATCGAACCTGAGACAGTTTGAGCAGTTTGCTCAGGAAGAGTGGGCCAGACTACCTGCTAGCAAATGCAGACGTTGCATTGTGAAGTACAGAGATTGCTTGTTGATCAGAGATCTCATTGTGAAGTACAGTTGATCGATTGTGACTAGACAAGACCTGCACCACTCACTAACCTTTGCAAGCAGTAACTTTGATAGTATACGGGATACTGGAGACTTGCAGCCGTCTGTAGTATTCTACAGGATACTGGAGACTTGCAGCCGTCTGTAGTATGCTACGGGATACTGGAGACTTGCAGCCGTCTGTAGTATGCTACGGGATATTGGAGACTTGCAGACGTCGGTAGTTACGCTACGGGATACTGGAGACTTGAAGCCGTCTGTAGTATGCTACGGGATACTGGAGACTTGCAGCCGTCGGTAGTATGCCACGGGATACTAGAGACTTGCAGCCGTCGGTAGTTACGCTACGGGATACTGGAGACTTGCAGCTGTCTGTAGTATGCTACGGGATACTAGAGAGTTGCAGCCGTCGGTAGTATGCTACAGGATACTGGAGACTTGCAGCCGTCGGTAGTATGCTACAGATTGTTTCTGAAGGACCAATGTCATTCATGTTCACATTTCATATCCTTTAGATGTCCCTCATGTGTACAGCATGCTTCAGCACTCAGATTTATATGAATATTACCCGAACAGCTGGCAACAATCATACTTTCTGTGCAGAGCTGGGCTGATCCACTTGCCTAGTCTGACACACAGGACTCATCGCAAAATCATTTCTATGGTACTACTCCATCACAAAAACAGGGAATATTACTCATTTCTTTTCAGGCAAAAAGCTTGTTTAAAGGGATTATCTTAATGACTTATCTGTCCTTAAAGGGAAACTCTAACTAATTATTCTTAACATGTTTTCATTCAAAATCTATCAGACCTGCACAAATAACCAAAATTCTATTAATTATGCAATACTGTCACGCCCACGGCGGTGGGACCGGACAGGAGCAACTCGTCCACAGACGATTAACCACTTTTAAAAGCAGTCCTTTATAATTGACAATGTGTTACCCTTTACCGACTCAACCTACTCTGGTTATGATGTTCTTGTACAGGGTATTGAGTTGGGAACTGTGAGAGTGCCTCTTCACAAGGTGTACTTAGAAACAGATGATTTCTCGATGTTCCGAAGCCATACTGAGTGTTTCTACAGTCTTCTGTCTACCTGCTCTCCCCCGCCTGACCTGTTTACCTCGTGTCGGATCCTGACCTTCTTACCTTCCCTCCTCAGACCAACTCCCGTCCTTGACCTACCTGTCCTGCAGAGTCCAGCCTCTTCTGTTCTCCCCTCCTCGTGTTCCCTGGTATTGTATCTACTCGTCGGACGGATTCCCCTGACATCGACCCCGGATTACGGACAACGACCGCGATCACAGCGCGCCGCCTCTATACCCTCCTGCCAGCTCTCTGAGTGGGAATCTCAATTGTGTCTTTCGCTCTCACCTTTGTTGCCTGGGCTGAGGAGCCAGCGGTCCATCTCTTTACAGGGCTGTGCCCTTCCTGTGCTTTACAGGGCTGTGCCCTTCCTGTGCTTTACAGGGCTGTGCCCTTCCTGTGCTTATCCCGAACCCGACTCTTTAAAACCTTGTGATCCCTGCATTCCTGGATCTCTGTCTCCCTTCTTGCCCAGCAGTCAAAACAGACTGGGTCCAGATTCTGATTGACTGTGGTATTTTATTATAGCCCCACCATGGATTCCACACACAAATGTCTTGGCATCATTCCGTCATCAAACACTGAATATAGATAAAACTTCACTGGTGTCCCCGCCTGTAATGGTCAGCTGTCCCCATAGGTTTGCTCCTTCCTGCTAGCTGGGGGGGGGGGGGGGGG
>JAODKF010000126.1:8769599-8787186 GCA_026779585.1 Mormyrus proboscirostris
TGACCCTTTGTCATGGGTCAGTCAGACGGCGTGACACACTGTAAAGTTCAGTGAGGTTCTGTGAGCAGCACAGCACCACCAGCATCCCTGACCAGGTAAAGTGCATAGATGGTGAATGGATATCGATTGCTGTTCTCTGATTGTTGTGATTTGTCCTCCACTAAGACTGAGACTTGCACAACTGGTTGTAATTGGTGATGATGATGGGACAAGTGTAAGATTGCAATAATGACTACAGACTCTGTTGCCATTGGTTTCGATCCTCCGGGTTACATGGGCAGTGTCTCATTTGCTAACAAAGTGAGAAATGGCATTGCCATCAATGCTTTTAATTGTGAACTAATTTGCCTTCTGTCATCGGTTTTTACTGCAAACTTGAAATCAGAAGATGCTGAAAATCAGGCTGTTGTGGGTTAGTAGTGCTGCATTGCTCCTTTCTATTGATGCTGGATCATACTGTTTGCCTTCTGAGGATTCCAGTACATCCTCCCAGTTCTGGGTCCTAGTTTCCAGACACATTATGTCATGCTATGTGTCTTTGCGCTGAGGATTTATGTAAATGATAGATAGATAGATAGATAGATAGATAGATAGATAGATAGATAGATATGGAGGCTTGTGGTTATAACATGCTTTATATCAATTTCTGAGTGACAATTTTCCATTCTAGTTAATTGTGGAGGAATTAACGTATGTAGCTGGGATTCTTTGGTGCTGGTGATGCTGCAAAATACGTGAAACATTAGCATCATGTTATTTACTTACAGAATGGACACATTCTTTCCCTTAGATGCTACTGTAGAAGTCCCGAAACAAGTAAAATAAAACCAGTCAGATTTATAGATTTATGTTATATATAAAGCATCAGAAGTATACCTTCAGTTTTTTAAGAGTACAGGCTTCAGTTTGAGGCCTTAAGAGAGTTCAGTCTGTCTTTGAAGTCAGTAAGAGGTCCTATTTGCAGTTTATTGGAATCTACAGCATTTGAGGCAAGTGCTCAAGTCACTCCAGACTAGGAGGGTTAATCTTTTACTGACAGCTCTTGATTACATGATAGGTTTCTACGGTTCGTACCTAGTTGTGCATGTCTGAATAGTGGTCCACCAAAATAATGAGATGGTTTTTGCATATGTCTTTGTTACTTTAGTGCTGCACCTTGCTATTGTGTGACAGATACTTTCCGAGCCTGGGGGCGTTTAGGCCACAATCCCAATGAGCCCCAAATAATTTAACTCGGATGTTTTAACAACAATATTCTCTGTTTGCTAACACATCACAACAGTGCTAGTCCAGGTCTGCGTTTCCCAAAATCTTCATAGTGCTATGATCATCATAACTTCAGAGAGAATTCAATATGACAACCCTTAGGAGCCACGTCCTGACTAAGGCCCCTGTTCTGTAATGTATTTATGTAGTTTGGGCAGAATTTGTTGACTTGTTCAGTGGGGCACCATGATTTGATATAATTTAAACCCCACTCCAGCATCCAATCGCAAAGATCCTACTCCTCCTCCTGGTGCCTGTTATATGCCACCTGGCACTGCTCTCCATGGTGCAGAAGCAAAGTAGAATTGTCCAGGGCTTTGTCAATTCCCTCTACCCATTCCATTTTCACGCAAACAGAAAATATCCGAAAATACAAAAAAACTCCTTCCTACAATAAACCCATAAAATCAAGGGAACAGCCTGCTTTCCTCAAGGTGGCGCTATCTGTCCATGCACGCCATATATGTGATATGTGGCCATTTGTGGGGTGGCATCTAGCCACATGGCCAGGAAGAACATGAGAACATGGCTCAGACAAATAAAGGCTTTAAGATTTGAATACAAATCAGTCAGAATTATTATGCGGAATGAAATACTGGAAACCAAGATGGCTGAAAAACCTACTAAGATTAGATAGATAGATAGACAGACAGACAGGCAGACAGACAGGCAGACAGACAGACAGGCAGACAGACAGCCAGGAAGACAGGCAGACAGACAGACAGACAGGCTATATAACCCATGAATATACTGAGACATATTCCTTAATCCCTTCCCACTAAACACTGTTAACTATAACAAAATAATTCTATCTCTTAGGGTAATTTACTGCCTGAAGTGTCTGCATGCACATCTTCATTGTAATGCAAAGTGATTGGCCAAACAAAATCCTGTGCTATTGTTCTATTTGACAGTGGAAATCCCAGATTACTCAGGCAAGTGAATAACGTGTATTTATTTCCGCATAATATAGCTTGTTGCTTGGCTGCATTCCTCTTCTTTTTGCAGAGCTTAACTGGTCAGGTCATTTGTTGAACCTTCTTTTTCATACCTGTCACACCTGCATGCAATGATAAAAACAATATTAATCGGAACCATTCTTTGTAATGCCTTGTAATGTTTTCATACTGGCTTGCATGTCATAACAGTTAGATTAGGATTTCATGAAAATCGATTAACATAAATAGAAGTTAACTTTGAAACGTATACAATGCATGTAACTATGGTACAGAGAACTATGACTTTAAAATAATTTAGATATGTTTCAATGACACCATGATTAATCCTGTCCAGTCCACCACACTTGCATTCACATCTATGGACAATTTAGAGTAGCCAGTTAACCTAACCTGCATGTCTTTGGACCGTGAGAAGAAACCTACACATGCATGGGGAGAACATGCAAACTCCACACAGAAAGGCACACTGGGTGACCCCAGGTATCAAACCCAGGACCTTCTTGCTGTGAGGTAACAGTGCTAACCACTGCACCACCGTGCCACCCCTATTGGCTATCCTCCACATTTAAAATCTAGAAATTTTCCAAATCCCAAACAGTGGACCAGCTCTATACTCTCCGCAGGGTTTTGGAGGGTTCATGGGAGTTTGCCCAACCAGTCTACATGTGTTTTGTGGACTTGGAGAAGGCATTTGACCGTGTCCCCTGGGGGCGTCCTGTGGGGGGTGCTCCGGGAGTATGGGGTGCCGGGTTTCCTTTTAAGGGCTGTTCGGTCCCTGTATGACCGGTGCCAAAGTCTGGTTCGCATGGGCGGCAATAAGTCGGACTCGTTTCCGGTGAGGGTTGGACTCCGTCAGGGCTGCTCTTTGTCACCGATTCTGTTCATAGTTTATGCAGTATGGACAGAATTTCTAGGAGCAGCCAGGGTGTTGAGGGTGTCCAGTTTGGTGACCTCAGGATTAGGTCTCTGCTTTTTGCGGATGATGTGGTCCTGTTGGCTTCATCAGAACGTGACCTCCGGCTCTCGCTTGGACAGTTCGCAGCCGAGTGTGAAGCGGCTGGGATGAGAATCAGCACCTCCAAATCCGAAACCATGGTCCTCAGCCGGAAAAGGGTAGAATGCTCTCTCCGGGTCCGGGATGGGGTCCTCCGCCAAGTGGAGGAGTTTAAGTATCTTGGGGTCTTGTTCACGAGTGAGGGGAAGATGGAGCGGGAGGTCAACAGGCGGATCGGTGCGGCGTCCGCAGTGATGTGGGTGCTGCATCGGTCTGTCATGGTGAAGAAAGAGCTGAGCCAAAAGGCGAAGCTCTCGATTTACCAGTCGATCTACCTTCCTACCCTCACCTATGGTCAGGAGCTGTGGGTAGTGACCGAAAGAACGAGATTGCGGGTACAAGCGGCGGAAATGAGTTTCCTCCGAAGGGTGGCTGGGCTCTCCCTTAGAGATAGGGTGAGAAGCTCAGTCATTCGGGAGGGTCTCAGAGTAGAGCCGCTGCTCCTCCGCATTGAGAGGAGTCAGATGAGGTGGCTGGGGCATCTGATTAGGATGCCTCCTGGACGCCTCCCTGGTGAGGTGTTTCGGGCATGTCCCACTGGGAGGAGGCCCTGGGGAAGACCCAGGACACGCTGGAGGGACTATGTCACTCGGATGGCCTGGGAACACCTCGAGATTCCTCCAGAGGAGCTGGACGAAGTGACCGGGGAGAGGGAAGTCTGGGTTTCCCTGCTGAGACTGCTGCCCCCGCGACCCGACCTCGGATAAGCGGGAGATAATGGATGGATGGATGGATGGAAATTTCCCAAATCGAAGCCTAAACTTTCAAAGACTAGGATATTTGAGGGTTAGACAGTCACCCCCCTCCTGAAAACTGACTGACTTCCTTAGATATGGCACAGGCTCAGAGGAACGCAGAAATTCCATAGCCGTCGAAGTGTGAGGATTGTGTTGTGAAGTTTGTAGCTAGTCAGAAGTGACCTTTTTTTTGATAACTAGGCAGTGGATGCTGCCTGATGCTCTGCAGAAGTTTAGTGCTGGAATGTCCTTCCAAGCTCTGGTTATGTTGGTTCTTTATGATTCATATCTTTCATTCCTCTAATCATACCTCTTAATTTAAAATTAGCATGGGCGCTATGGCAATTAAATTTATTTTGAGGAACAAAATTTAAATTCAGTGTACTCCCACACGTAAACTGTGTTTTGTTAACTTTGCCAACAACAATCTAAACAATACGATTGCTGAAAAAGATACCTCTAGAGTTTTACAGTTAGCCATTCAGTCACTTGTGGAAATTCCAGTACCATTTTGCAACTTATGGTCTTATATTTTAGAAAATGACCCTAATTGTAAAAAATATATAAAAAGTAATCATTCATGAGTAGTTACAAAAAGAATTCTGCGGTTTTCATTTAATCAGTATAACAGGTAAAAACTAAGCAAAGTGATCTCAAAATAGTCTTATATACATTATATATATATATATATATATATACACACACATGTACATATACATGACTTGCACTCTAAATAACCGATTTATCCAGCAGAAGTAATTAGTAGACCAATGTACATAATAGGTCATGTCTTCTTATTTGACAGCATTTTAATGCTGCAGTTTTTCTGCAAGTCTACTTCCAACAAAGAAATGCATTCAACATATTTTCCCCAGTGGTTTGAACTATAGATGTACATTCATCTATCTTTTTGAGCTACCTTCTAACTGTTGTTCAGTACATGACGCAAAAATGTATCTGGCTGTGGCTGGAGTCCCGCGGCTTTTCCAGCTTACTTTAGTTCTATAATGTAAAGAGAAGCCTGTCAGAGAGCTCTACAATTGAATAGAGTTGGGCTTGGGGTAATTACATATTGCCCTACTTATAGATTTATGTTTTATGGGTTGGATATTTCTGATTTTCTGTTGCTGGGAAGAAAAAGAAATTGAAAATATAAAAAGAGTCATGATAAACTAGTTGGAGAATGACGGGAAAAGCAGGAATCGCGTCGCGGCAGAGAGCTAAACAGACATCCCCTTAGAGGGCTGAATAAATGGAACAGTCTATTAAAGCCTTAATGCTTTTTACTTTGAAATTTTACTGCTATATGTCTGTCAGTAGGGCAGGAAGCCCTCTGTAATCTGCTCTGCTCTGGCCAGGGGACAAGCATTGCCCTAAGTCACCTTGCCGTATTTGAGTATGTGTGAGTATTTTTCATGCTAATGTATATGAGCTGCTTGTGGCCAGCTACTGACAGAAGGTCAGCTTTGAAGAAGATACACCTTTAGAGTGCAGACACAAAAAGGTAGAGGCGCCTGAAGTAGTCTGATCCAAGAGCCAACAAGGTGGTTTGTATAAAAAGCCGTCTTACAGGAAGTGGAATGTTATTTATTGCCTCGTGAACAAGTCAGGAGAATCAGAGTCGTCATGAGGAATTGCAGACTACTTAAGTGGTGAGAATGGATAGGAGATGGTGGATAGGTTGGAGGAGCTCTTGGGCTAGTCTATGAATTAACCTGGAGCTGTTAGCTGGAGATACCTAAGCAAATGATGGAACAGGAAGTAACTCTAGATCTTATGTCTGTGAGTCATGATGGATTGAGGTAAGGAGTAACTATTTGCTGGGCTAAAGAACTTGGAGTGAGATGAATAGGGTCAGGAAACAGAAGGCAATGACCCACCACTGGGGCTAACATATAGCTTGACAGCTGCCAGTTAGACACTCCATCTCCACTGCTAGCGACTTGTACCACAGTAGCTTGCCTATAATCCCAGCCAGCTCTGTGGCCCCAAGTCACATGTCGCGGTATCCTGCCAGCTCTGTGGCCCCAAGTCACATGTCGCGGTTTCCTGCCAGCTCTGTGGCCCCAAGTCACATGTCACGGTTTCCTGCCAGCTCTGTGGCCCCAAGTCACATGTCGCGGTTTCCTGCCAGCTCTGTGGCCCCAAGTCACATGTCGCGGTATCCTGCCAGCTCTGTGCGGCTGCGACAGGTGCTGGGCCCTTTCGCCATACTCACACCACACACCCAGTATTTCCTACCACTTGTTGCAAGTGCTCATTTGTGTACCTGAGCCAGCAGCTTTAGTAGCGCAGTGACCCTATCCCAGCTCACACTGGGGCATTATTCCTTCCAGTTTTATCTATGCGTTAGGCTGCCAAACTACAGACCGCCACATTTCATTTTTATATATTTGCAATGAGCATTTTCCCATTGTATGAATGTTGCTACCTTTCCAAGCTATTCAGGATTAATAGAAATCTAACAGAAATGAAACACAATTGACCCAGAAATGTCACATAATTACTCCTGCTGCCAGATCACCTACACACACCTCAAGTTCTGACTCAATTGTTTTCAGGGAGAAAATGTAGTTATTTGCTGTAAAAAAACAAATAAATACATTTATGTTGAACTATGGTTAATTTCTAAAGGCTCCAGTTCAGCAGTACAATTTTATTCACCACTATTTACTGCATCCATTGATATAACATAACTATACATATTGAACTTTGTTTTATATAAAAAGACTACTAATGTATGGATGGATGGATTAACCCTTTTCTTAAAGAGACCGTTTCCTCTTTCTTTTACAACAGAGATAAAAATACACAATCACATACTCAAGAAGTGCGTCTACCTTCAGTATAAAACAAGTTTGTTGACTCCTGGCCAATAAAGTTGTTTGTTTTGTTCATATTTAACATATCAATCACAATCACCAAGAGGGAATGAGCATACCCATTTTATATCAGTACAAGTTAAGAGTATCTGAGAAAGAATAGGATATTAGATATTTTAGACTTGGCTTAAAAACTACTTTATATTTTGTTGCAGGTATTACTATGTGAATAATAACAATATGCTTTTAGAAAATCTTCTAAAATGGCCAAGCATAATTAAATGGTTTGTTTACACTAAAATCAGTGAAATTACAATAAAAAGAAATTTCCAGCAACTTGCCGATCCAGGAAGAAACATGTTCCTGGAACGGGATCATGAATAGAAGATAAATCTATCCCAAAGGTTCATACCAGGCAGTGTGTCGAACCACAAAATTAGGACAATACATATTCACCCGAAACAAAGTAAAAAAAGGAAAAATTGTCTTGTCAATCCCTCAAAATAATTACATCAGAAAACAGAGTTCAAAACCTGAGTCTCATGAGCAGAGCAGTCTGTAGCACTGGAGAGAAATAACTAGGAAATGATTGGGTTAATGCATATTTTAAAATATACCTCAGTACATAATTTACTTTAACTCAGTTTTACCACCGAATGCTGCCTAATAGGTCTCATTTATAATGTACTATAAATACCCTCATATCGTATTTTAAGAGTCAGTATAATGCATTATAAGGAATTTATAGTGCATTATAAATGAGAGCATTCATAATGTATAATTATGACTATGTGTTACACCTCTTTATTAATAGTTATAAATAGGTTTATACACTAATACTTCACGAATGCATTATAATGCATTATGAGGGTATGTATAAGGCAGTTATATTTCTGCTTTAAGTAAAGTGATACCAAGTAAGGTTGGTAATCAACTGTGAAGTTGAAATCAGTATGAATGATTTGAAATACATCTATAATATGGCTCTATACCAAACATTTGATCATCATTATGGTACGTAATAGATTTAATGCATTTTTTATAATGCAAATCAAACTTGTATACCTTCCTTTAAAATGTCTAGCTGTGCATGAAACCACCTACTGATGTAGATAACAATATAGTTTTGATTCAAAAATTTATTTTAACCATCCCACAAAGCTCAAACTAACTTAAAGCGTCACTTTGGCATTTCACAAAAAGCAAGCTGAAAACGAGCCTTCAGGAACATCACTTTTCAATACCTTTGGGGGAAAATCCATTTGAACAGAACACTTTAATGCTGAAGAGAATACACTTTCTAAGCACACAGTATTGGTTTCTATTAAAGATGCATTCAGTGGTCTAGTGCTCCGGTGAGCTGCTGAATTCTCATTGGTGCACTCTATCACAGGGTGCCGGCTTCCAGACATCCAAGAAGCACAGGGCTTATCAATGAAACCAATCAAATGTAGTAGTACGAGTCAGGAAAAAAGACCTGATGTCTGTGGACTTGACCTAAGAGATCCAGGAACCCAGCAAGTTCCAAAATCTCCAGCTGCACATAAAGGGGAATTCTGATCAAAGGTCGTTTCAATAGTTTCTTGGATTTATAATTCATAAAACAAATTTCTTGCTTTTTGGTGACAAATCTGTTAGGTTTAGAGATTAGGGGAGCAGGATGCATTCTAAATACCTTTATACAACAGTTAGTGCCATTATCAGAGTATGACCACACCTGGACATTTCACATCAGCTGTAACACGCTGTATCTAAAAGCTGTTACATTTCCACTAACACTGGTGCTGGCCTGGTTCTCGCTTGTTTTCCCACTGTCCTTTTCAGGATCGCCCGATAAAAGATTCTGCTAGTAACTGACCATCGCTGTTCGCCTCCTGATCTCTTCTCCACTTGAGCGCCTCAATATTGTATTTATTAGACCTGCGGCATGGTTTTAATTTACGATGCAATGTTATTCTGCTAATAAGCGAGCTAGTTTATTCACTGGTGGCACCAACGATATTAAAGATATTAGAAAAAACTACATCTGTCATACAGTGAATTTTCCGGGTACAAGGAAGTTTTGGATGCGATAGCCCCTTTTTTTTGCGCCGGTCCATAAGTGTTTAAATAAATAAACAATATATGCTATATCTAATTACTGTTACCTTATAAATGCTATTTGATGAACTGTTGTATAAAAGCAATACTCAAAGTGGCGTAGTCCAATATAACGCCTCATGCCCCTGGGACCCGGGTTTGAATCTCCACCATGGCTCTGTGTGCGTGCAGTTTGCATGTTTGCCCCATTTCCTCGTGGGCTTTTCCCCACAGTCCAAAAGCATGCTGAGGCTGATTGGAGTTACCAAATTGCACATAGGTATGAAAGGTGTATGTGTGTCTGGCACATATACATTTTTATTAAAACACATCTAATATTTAATACTTGAATCGAAAAATGGGGACAAAGTGAACGATTCCACATGTTTTTTCATCCTTGTAATATTTATGAGTCGTTCATGTAATATTCATAGTGTTTCCTTTTTTGTTTGGACCCCGCTAACCTGGAAGAAGTGGCAACCCACACAAAATTGCAAAATGTCTCATCCCCACTTTGCGTGTTTATTTTTTCATTCAGTTCCTGTAAAAATGCAGTTTTATTTAATTCAACATGTTGTACATGAAAAAAGCGGCCTAAAAAGAAGGCCTCTTCCCTAAATCTGTGTCACACGGTTTGGTTCACAGTCTCAACCGGAGATTATTTCTGAGATACCAGGTTATGGATAAAGAGAAAAGCTGCAGTATGTCACATACTGTAATCCACATCGCTGCTCCACATTCATATTTCTTTGAAGTATTCTTAAAGGGCCCCATGAATAAGTTTATCACTTCTCACATTGTGACGACTTGCTTTGCAGAAGTACTCAACTCCAAGATTACCATAAGAAAACACGATCAACGGTCTCTTCAGAACTCACATTTCCCCCTTTTTTCTGCGCTTGATCTGATGAGGTTCATTGAACAAAGCTTTTCATTTGTGATTGCGTGGCTGGCCCTCTTTAGAGCAATGTTGAAAACCAAGAATAGCAGAAGCCTGTTGTATACAGCAGCTTTGAAAATAACTTCAGCGTGATTAGTTTTGTTCTAGCAGAATTAAGAATATAATTTGAAATAAATTCTTTGCCACTAAGTGAAACAATGGAAGCACAACACACGACTGAATGAAATGTCATTGTTAACCTAATCCCATCTAGGGTGTATGGTGTAGCCTTGGTGTACATGCTGCTAAGACTCTGACGAGGATAAACAGTTAGGATGGATGGATGGATGGATGGATGGATGGATGGATGGATTGCTCATTATACCTTTTATTTGTTAATATTCACTCACATTCAATGTGGTTTGGATGCTTTGTTTTGGAAAAGGCAAATCATGATTGTTTTGAGTCAAGAACAGGTTCTGATGTTCTGCTCTGCATGCAACTAAAGCAGGTGGTGAGTGATTACCAGTGAATAAAGCAAATAAAGTGAACCTGAATCACAGAATAACATTTTTGCGCAATTGTCAGTTTTTCTAGGTTCCTAATTGTAGCTGAAATAATTTGATTTCCGTTCATTGTTTAATTGTGAGCTTAGGTAGTGAAATTCCTTTTTGCTTTAGTTTGTTGCTCTGTTTTACGTTTTTTGGTAGTACACCTGCTAGGTTGGGATACACACCTGCATCTGATTTTTTAATTAGTAATTTGGCTTAATTTTGTAATTTTTATGGACTAGGTCCACCCTACCAACCCACATGAGTACTTTACGTGTCCGTGAGTTGACGGAAGTACCAGCATTCTGTTATCATCACTATTTATAAACAGTAAATTAAATGTATTTAGGCATGAAAAATTAAAGGATGAAGGCTACTGTACCACCCTGAGTTTTTTAATATAGAACATGGGGAGCTCCAGCATATCATGCTAATAACGAGGAAAGAACGTGTGGTCAAGGTGACGCCTCAAAAGAAAAGCCAAGAAAATGACAAGAAAAATAATACATCTGGTACAAGGCAGCAAGAAAAATGTGGCTGGACAGCAGACGGTGGTGACCAGTATAAGTCCATTATGGTGACCAGTATGAGTCCATTATGGTGACCAGTATGAGTCCATTATGGTGACCAGTATAAGTCCATTATGGTGACCAGTATGAGTCCATTATGGTGACCAGTATGAGTCCATTATGGTGACCAGTATGAGTCCATTATGGTGACCAGTCCTAGATTGGAGAGATAAGAGAGCCATGAAGGGGGCAGCAAGATATGTTATCTACCAAGGAAAATGGAACTGATGGTACCACAGGTAGGAAAAAGGAAAGACTGAAACAACAACACAGAAGAAACAATCTAGTGAAGAGAAAAGGGAAAAAAGGCATCAATTGTGCTGTCATATGAGTGGTTATGGTCGAAGTTTTAGGCAGTAACATCCTGCTCGACCCCCCCGGCTTCCCCGAGTGAGCCGTGTGTCTCTTTGAAGAGAGGTTTCACTCTGTGCATGTAGCAGCAGCTGGATGGGTTGTTATTTTCGAGCCCTGCGTCCACAATCCCGATCCTGAACTCACCCTTTTCTGCTGTCCAAGCTGCTGCTCCGGGTATGTGGTGAGTAGTCTGCTGGCTGAAGTGGCCACACATGGTGTCACCCCTCCCAAAGCCTCCCCACTCTTCCAGGGAGGGGAACCCACAAAGCGCGCAAACGTGAATGGCTGTCAGTGTTGGTGTTGCTCTGAGCCGATCGCTGCTGCACCTGGTTGGTTCCAGTCCTCGTATCTTCGACCTGCACCATGTACTCTGCTTGGGCGTAGTCGGTGACAAAGCGGCATCCCGTGAGGTAATATTTGAGCTTGGTCACTGCCCACTTGATTCTAAGTGCCTCTTTTTCTACTCAGGTGTACCTCGTCTCTGCTGATGCCAGTTTGAGGCTCAGGGGCAGGAGACTGTGCTCCTCGCAGTTGAACTCCTTGGCCTACAGTACAGTACGTCTTAGGCAGGCAAACAAATGATATTTATGTAATCTTCATGTTGGTGTCAAACTGTTAAATCTGTTAAAGTTTATTTGTTCAGCTATTTTGAAACCTCTCCAAAGTCACCCCAGTGTTTGCAACAACCATTCAGTTTACACATATATTATTTGACTCGACCACTAGCATGCACTGTTTAGCTAATCAATACCTCATCAAGTTATTTAATCAATTAAGTTAATCCATTTAGCGAGTTAAGGAGGAGTTTGGGAATCAAAGTGGTTTTCATCCAGCAAGATACGAGTAACTTTTTGGATTATTGTTAGTTCTTATTGTATTACTGTTCATTTGCACAAATTCTAATGTTAAACCATGTTTTTTCTGAGCAAAAATATGCTTCCTATCCAGATAAATAGCTTTAAGCATTTTCTTTGATTACCAAAAACTTTTGCTCAGTGCTGTATGATGGAGTCAACAGTAGGAAAGATGAAGAGGGGGTCGAAATCAGGCTCTGAGGACTCGCTCTTAGGTGAGGGTTGACTTCATGGCCTGGACCACATTTCTCCTGTTCAGACCACCTTTCCGGGTGAGGTCTGGTAGGGGTGCAGCCAGGAGTGAAAAGGAGAAGATAAACTATGGTGGCATCCCACTAACCCCAGGAATGCACAAATCTGGGTCTTTGTCTCTGGTCTGAGAGCATCATTCATTTCAGGAATCTCCTCCTCCTGCAGCTTCACCTTCCAATGTGGTGTCCTGTTGCCTAAGGTGGCATTTTTGTTGAAGCCTACAGCATCCTCCCAGAGTTGCATCTCCAGAGCCTCCTCCTTGGTGTTTGGGCTGTTCTTTTTCTCCAATGGCATCATTCAGGTCAGCTTTTAGGGGCCATGAAGGGAGCAGCATTCACCCTTTCTGCTATGTTTACCAGTTCAGGCAGCGTAGTGCGGCCATCTGTCCAATAGCGAGCTGAAGAACATAGGATAAGGCCCATCGGTATCGCTCCATCACCACTCGCTGCACCACCTGTGCAGCTGTGCACTCCTGCAGGCTTCAACCAGCGCTGCCCAGTCCGGAGTAGCCGGGACATCTGGGTTTAGTGTGGTAGTAATGAGGTTCTTTTCCGCTGGTGGAAATTTTGGGCAGCTTCAGTGGTGGAGTGGCCAGCTTGACAGACTCATTCTTCAGAGTAGGGTCAGTTGGTAATAAGTCCCCTGGGTTTCCTTAGTCTCAAATGGGACAAGGATGCTGCTTGACTCCTCCAGGCTCTGCCCTTTTGCTCAGGAGTCAGGAGTCCGCATGAACGCTGACATACGCTCCCCTGCAGCTTGCCGCTACCGTTCCATGTCCTACGGAAGAGTGATCATGTTCGTCACAATCGAGGCTGTCTGCTTTGCCAAACGCATTGTCTATTCCTCCATGTTGGAGTGATGAAATGAAGTTCAAGAAAATGGGGTGAAAAGAAAAAGAAAATGTACTAATTTAATTTTGGAAAACAATGCCTGTACCCATATCCTCCACCATTGTCACAGAGAGGCTAGTACAAGGGCTCACGGGCCAGGACAGGTGGTCGGGTTTAGTACAAGGACTCACAGGCCAGGACAGGTGGTCGGGTTTAGTACAAGGGCTCACGGGCCAGGACAGGTGGTCGGGTTTAGTACAAGGGCTCACAGGCCAGGACAGGTGGTCGGGTTTAGTACAAGGGCTCACGGGCCAGGACAGGTGGTCGGGTTAAAGCCCCAGCAAGGTAGGATTTGTTGGTATTGTTGAAGTTAAAAAAGAACAAGAAAAATAAAAGAAAAATAACAAGGTGGCAAGGAAAGTTCAGAGCTGTGGGGGGGGGCAGCGACGTATGTTACCTGCTGAACAAGGGATGAAAAACATCAGAAGACATGGAGGGTAAGAACAAAACAAAACACAGAATCCAGGAAACAGAAATGGCAAACTGTCTGAGCAGTTATGGCCTGAGCTTTTTACCTGCTTGACGGCCCCGGCTTCCCTGAATGTGTCTTTTTAAAGTGGTGGCTCATTCTTGACCAATTGCCTTGGGTTGCTGATGTTCCCACCATGACTCCTGATATTGGAAAACTGGGGTTTTGAAATCCCCAAATCACTAACATCAGAGATCAGAAAGAGAAACCCTGTCAGGCAACATTCCAACTAATTTGATTTATCTGTCATTATATGTCAGTCTATTGATTCTTTCAATCTGTATAGTCATTCATTCAAACAGTCCCATTGTGAGATGTCATTTGAGTTTGTGAGATTGTGGGTCATGATGAATGCGAGCTGGATCCATGCTAAGCCACTACAACAAAGCTTATGTATAAGAATGGAATGTAGGTACATCTTCATACAGTAGAATTTCAAACCACTGATTAACACCTCCTTGTGTTACATAAGATCACTTTACAGATTGTACGGGGTGACATGAAAAACATTTCATATCACTTGTTGGACTTTGATCAGCCAATGGAGGAATTTTATTGGTTTTGTCAAGTTTGCTATAATGTGGGCTCAGCTTTATGCTCCTATACCAAGGTATATAGGGACATCATGTGGACTAATGGCAGAAAATAATATTTTGTGCATTTGTACAGTAGGTGTTACGTCTAGGTGTTGATTCGACATCGGAAAACCACTATAACTGGTGAATAATGGCAAAATACCCCAAACGTAGTTTTACGGTTCTTTATCTCAATGAGGTAAACGGGAAAGATACACTGTGAGGTAAACAGGAAAAGTACAAGTTGGTCATGAGATGACACCAAAGAAAAGAACAGAACAAAACAAAACAACCCTACCAGTTAATATAACTAATCCCTATTGATTGAAAACAGAAAACAAAATCTATCTGTTATATGGCTGTAAAAACAAAAACCTACAGTGGTTGGAGTCTGCCTCTAATCTCATGTCTCTAACATGGTCAAGTTCTGCACAGAGATTGCAATAAAACCAAAACCTCATATGAAGTAGTATGACTAAGACCCAACCTGACCAAACAAACAGGGGTGAGCTGTACAATATATATCAGAGGAGCGGCAACCAGTGTAAGGAAAAGCAGCACCGCGGTGGGAGCGGCAAACAACAGCCCACGACCCAGAGATAATCTCCCGAAAGACCCTGCAGCCGTGACTTTTAAAGCCCGGGTAACAGGAACTTTCCAATCGCAGAGCATGCTTGGACGTTACAGTAGGACACCATAGTAACTGCAATATGTTTGTTTGTTCATAGTTGGAAAAAATACCCTCCTAAATAACTAATTTATTACAAGGAATGTTAGCATCAGTTGAACTGCCGTTTATATTAGTGGCTGACAGGCCTAATTAGCAGGCCTACCTGTTGGGAAGGTGGATGAGAAACACTGAGTTCTGTACAACTATGTTCAGTGTATAGTCACAAACAGGGTAAATATATGGGCAACTATTTGTGGTTTGTGTCTAAATTGTAAAATTTGATTTGAAACTACCTGTTTCGATTTTGTTCTTTGTACAAAAAACAGAAATATGTGGTGGAAAATTTGCTAAATTATTTTTTTGGTCACAACTCCAGGTGGCAAATAAATAAATAAATAAATGTGTAAAATTAAGGTATAAGGAAACAATTGAATAAATTAAAATATATCTAATGTAATATAGCACAGATGCTTTGAAGTCATAAACACAATTCTTCAGTTGCATTAACATTCATTTGTTGTAATCCGTGCAGGCGAGCGAGCGGGGAAACAGGCGAGGATAGCCGTGAATACGGGTAAAACGGGGTTTATTCCAAGGCAAACAGGAATACAGGGTGGCAGATGGCGACAAACATTAATGACAGATCTGGGGATACCAACTCAGACACGGACTAATATACACAGGACAGGCTGAACTTAACAGGTAACAGGTGATTACAATTGGGAATTAACACGAGGTAACGAGGTGGGCGTGGCACACAGGAGGATCGGACGAGCAGGTCATGACATAATTGCACTGATTTTGACCCCCCAGAGGAAGAATAGTATGAGCAAAGAATGTTAAACTAAATTTCTATACCTAATATACAAAGCATACATTTTTTATGGTACTGTAACATGCTTGTGTATTGTATCATGATTAAAAATGATTTGCTGGCCCTATTAACAGTTTTTTTCCATTTTGAAATATTTGTGTTTTGTCATCTCTTCACTTTGGTGTGGTGGTGCAGTGGTTAGCACTGGGACCAGTGGTTGAGTCTTAGTCACGGCTTCATCTCTGTGGAGTTTGCATGTGCTCCCTGGGGGGTTCCTCTGGGTGCACTAGTGTCCCCTCACAGCCCAGAAACATGCCCCCCCAGTCTGTTGGACATGCACAGGAAGTCGGCACGCGACATAGCAGAGCTGCTCTGCATTGGCACTGCAGAAGGTGCATGCATTTCTAGGCGTGTCTGCAAATCTATTTCACTCAGAGTGATTGCGCATTTGTGTCAGTACCTGACTAATCTCTGCAGGCGCCTTGCAGTGGCCCCTGAAAGACCGTCCTGGCCAATTGCCCATCTTGCCCTTGCCAGGATCCACCAATGAAAATGACACTGTAAGTGCATAATTTATCAACTTAAGCTTGCAACTATAACCAAATATTTAAACATTGTTCATTGTTCAGAACAAAAATAACTGATTTTAATTACATAAGACCGAAATAACAGTAAATCAGTAAACATCAAACATGGATATTAAAATGTAACTCATATTCAGTGTTATTGGTATTACTTTCATAGCAAAGTTTTTCAAGTAAAAGTAAAATGTATTCACCAACGCATAAAGCATTCTTGTGGGAAATACTTCTTCAGCAGTTTAAAATATGCTTGCCCTGCAATCTCTTCTGGCCTGAGACTCATCAACATCCTCTGCTGGACTGTAGAGTTACATGGAGACCTCATTGTACAGAACACCTCACCAAATCAGCATTCTGCATGCTAAATAGGAAGAACTCTCAGCAGAGCTCATTTTCGTACTTCCAGGTGGAGTGTTAGATTGCATTACTGTTATTTGCAATCTTTGTATATGTGTATATTAAACACATTGCGTGTCAGTTGCCTGCACTCAACTGAGTACATTGCTTCATTCTCCACTCCTCCCAGGATAGACTTTTGGTCACTACGATGAAAGGAGGGACATACATCAAGGGATATGTGTGATTTGTTAAATTTGTACTGAGCCATCTGTTCCATCTCACCCTGGTACACTTGAAAACATGCAAAATGTTAACACAATATTTTTGTTAACAAAAAAACACCTCGTTTTTCATTTTTACGATCATATTAAATGCAAGCGATACTTGTCACCCTCAGTTTCCCCTTATGTCTATGTAGTGAAAGTTTGATTGGTAAAATTATGTGCAAACTTGATGATATCTTAGGCTCATTTTTCACCCCCCTAA
Source organism: Mormyrus proboscirostris (assembly GCA_026779585.1). Classification (NCBI taxonomy): domain Eukaryota; kingdom Metazoa; phylum Chordata; class Actinopteri; order Osteoglossiformes; family Mormyridae; genus Mormyrus; species Mormyrus proboscirostris. Next base: position 8,786,801 of record JAODKF010000126.1, read on the forward strand.
TAACTGTGGTTATAACTGTTTCCTCACTCCATTACGGCTAGGATTTGAGTCTCCGCTATGGTTCCACATATGTCGAGTTTTCATGTTCTCCCCACGCCATTCAGCGCCCGGGGAGCAGTGCTTGGGGCGGTACCTTGCTAAGGGCACCTTGCCAGTTTGGGATTCATACCAGCAACCTTTCAATTATAAGGGTACTTCCCTAACCATTAGGCCACTTACTGAAGTGTGCCCTGTGATGGATTACCGCCCTGTGCTGTACCTGTGCCTGGAATGTGCCCTGTGATGGATTACCGCCCTGTGCTGTACCTGTGCCTGGAGTGTGCCCTGTGATGGATTACCGCCCTGTGCTGTACCTGTGCCTGGAGTGTGCCCTGTGATGGATTACC